>CM060679.1:161886063-162498563 GCA_030686995.1 Artemisia argyi | reverse complement strand
ATTGTAATATGATCATGATTGATGTATGTAGGAGCTAAATAATCAAAGACCACCTACTCCTACACGGGGCCGGCCCCAACCTGATCACGATAGGAGCTCACTTGCATATATCTAACAACATAAGTTCATATTTTCGAATTCGCTTTAATATATAACAGAGCTTTTTCTGCCGAAAGATCAGATTATCAGTCTAGTTTGCAAATATACTACAACTACAAGCTGCATAGGTCCCTTGTTGTTCAAAAGCTGTCATTCTACATGATAAGCAATGTTTCTTTAACGGCGACAAAATGGTTGCATAGTTTTGTATCCATTTCAAGATGAATGTAAGGAAGTGTTTGTACTTTTTTTTGATCTTCTAAGAATATAATCTTTTTTTGTGACAGATAAACATTACTATCTTTGGCAGCAATTAAATTTTGCGACTGTTCCAATGACAACTTGATTTAATTCAATTATCTGTTGGTTTTTAATAAATATTAATGTGTTTAGTTGTTTTGATTTTGAACTAGATTGACAATCTGTTTTAACAACGAGTGACCATGTTCCAGTGACTAACCGTGTACTGCATATGTTAGGCAACATCACCTTTGCTGATGTGTAGTGCTTTAGCAAAGTTCAATAGATGATAGCAAACATATCAAGTGCTAAAAAGTTATGAAGTATATGACCCAGTTTCTTACTAAATAAGTGATACCCGATGTATCGATACAAAGAAAGCAGGCCAACTAGCTGGTCATCATCCCTACCTGGATACTACAGACTTTCTTGTTGGTCATCATCATACTTACTAATAAGTGTGTAATACTGTAATCTTTTTATCTTAACATTGTGGACTGTGTTGATTGCAGACTATGGTGCTCAACTGAATAATAACGTACAGTAAGATAACATATGCAGCATGTTTATTTTTATGTTTTCTTAAGAAAAAGTAATATCAAATGGTAATTATTAAATCAAGCAATAACTTAGTGTCTTTAAAGTAGTACTACGCACTCCGTTAATTTTATGAGACAGATAATTCCAAATTGAGTTCGACAACTACGATTTCAATTTTTCATTATAGAAGGTCAGATTGGAAAAATTAGCACAGTGGTAATACCCACTAATTAGAGTGTATGATAGATCCAACTATAAGTAAATTCAACAATAAAGGTATCGCTGACAGATAATTCCAAATTGAGTTCAGGATCAGTTTGATACTATAGCTTAATACTCTTGCTTTTAATCAAATCAACCCAGTTATGCTGTGCTACGTTTTTTTAACACATAATTGCATCAGCACTACAGAAAGTGTAACAAAAGTTAAATAGCTTTTTCATCATACCGAGTATTATTAATATGGGACGATACAAACTGTTTGAGTAGCCTTCAGTTTAGGCACCAGAGGTTCATATATCAACGTTTCTCATGACACAAGTCTGCTGAATTTGAGTACAGAAACGAGAGCTCGACGCACCTACATGCTAGTAGTCAAACTGCAGTAACATAAACATGGTTAAAAACAAACAATCAGAACACATATATAATAGCTTACTGTGTTGATATATAATCTGTTATAGCAGCAACAATACACACTGTAGCATCGCAATATCTAAGGGTCAAGGGTGTTAACTAAAAGTGCTTTGTGACATTAAGTTTATTAAACTAAATCAAGTAGTTAGCTCCAAATGAAAACATATATTTCCATCTTAAAGTGTTCCTAAAATTGGTCAAACCAGAGTATAAAATACATCATCTCAAACTCAAAGCATCATTTGATAATCTTGAACTAGATCGAACATATATACAAGAATGTAGAACACGAGCAACTAGCTAGCATTGGACTTTCATCAAACTCCTGGAAGGTATTCCAATATGATCTGATAAGTACACTTTCCAATATGATAGACTAACTTTTGGGGTACTGAAAAAACTGAAGATTCCTACCATCATATCAATGGCTTTATCATTTTAATACGACAGACTAACAGCAAATAAATCAAAATCCAAAAGTTTAAGTAAACCATAACTCACAAAAGTATGTGTCAAAAATGGCCGGGTTGGTTTGATTGCAAGCATCTTTTTCCTCATATTTATTTATGTATAAATAACAGCTTGTATTGATACGCAGTGCATTCACAGGTTCAAACAACGATATCAGTGAACAGATTTCAACGCGATAGTAACATATATAACCGAATGGCACAGACAAACAGCAACAGGGCATTGATTATTTAACAAAGACACAATAACCAAAAGAACCATGAACATTCAAATATATTAATCTATGAGTACTACCATTGGACATTTATCAAAACACCTGCTGGGCATTCCATTTGAACGCCCTACAATAACAGCATCTAAACGCTTATTAGTATCAAGCAAATTAACATGAGATTTTTGTTAATATACTTACATAACTTACAACAACTGTAAACCTTTATAATAAGAGATAACATTTGGAGTTCAGATACCATGGGGAAAGAATCATAACATCTTGGATGGGGAAGGAGCAGACACCTTCATCATAATGGTAACAGAGAGAGTGTTGGCTTTCTAACATTTCTCGTATACCAAACGTAACCCACAACTCGTAGTAAAACCATCAAACCAAAGTTCCACAGTGTCACCTGCTTCCACCACAACTGTTTTATCATTAAGTGGACAAAACACGACCTTTAGGCTACTATACACATGATCCATGGTCTCTATACGATGACTTTTTTCTTTCGTTTTATTATGTATTATTGTTGAAAAAGTCCAATAGATTGTGGTTGCACATAAGATGAGACCACATATTTTGCTATCAAATCGGATAGGTGCCTCAAAAGATAAAACATTATTTCCATTGTTTCGATAAGTACACCACTCAGGTAACTCCTTCCCTGAGAGACCGATGTATAATCCTTTAGTGTTCATGAGTGATTCCTGCATATAATTAATGCATTATTTAATAATACATGAAAAGGCCTCTTCATTGCAAAATATATATGCGTTAGGGAGAGGAGGGATGGAGAGGTTGCTTACCTTGAACACTTTGGAACGAAAAGTATATGCCTTTTGCCTAAAATCAAATGGCATCACATCTAATGACCCACACTCGGTTGCTTCTATCTTTCTCAGTTGCGATGGAAGAGGTGGAAGTAACTGTAATTCAGAACAACTATATATATAAAGTTCTTCTAGTTTCGAAAGGTTGCTGAAGCTCTCCGGTAGACTAGAAAATGTGTTTCTTGAAAGGTTGAGATACTCTAATGACACCAAATTCCCAATTCCACTGGACACTTGCGAAATATTGCAATTTTCCATGTGTAATTCTTGTAGGTTTCTCAGTCTTGTAACTTGAGTGAAACCTTTGGATCCAAGTTTTGAGCAATTATTCAATTCAAGCTTCGTTAGAAATTGTAACTCAGAACAGTTTGAAGGAAGATTCACTAGGTCTATACAACCATCCGCTTTTAACTTTATAATGCCAAGTTTTTGAAGAGATGTTAACTTTAATATCATTTCCCATGGGAGCCTCTTCAACCGTGTGCAGAAACTTAGATCTAATTCAACAAGTTTTTGGAGGCAACCAATAGAGCTATCCAACTCTTCCAAATTTTCACACGAACCTAACCAAAGTTCTTCAAGATTCTTTAGCCTAATGAAATTCCCCGTCTTTATTAATGAGTCTGAGTAACTCACGTCTAGAATCTTCAGTTTTTTAAAATTCTAAAAACACATATATAATAAAATATGATTAATAAGAGATGGGATCGTGGGACCCTCCCCCGTATCATCAATTTATTATTGGGACAAAATAGATCAGTCGACCAAAGCACATGTTTTTAAATCACTTTCCTCCGGCGGATCAGGGCAACTTGGCGACTGAGCAACCTTCATATATGTGCGACACGTGTCGAATTTTTTTATTAATATAGTACAGAATCTAGAATCTTTTTGGAATCTATAGTACATAATCTAGAATCTTTTTGGAATATTCTAGAATCTTTTTGGACACGTGTCGCGTTTATATTGAGTTGCTCAATTTTTTAAGTTGCCCGATCTAATTTTGAAAAGTGAAATTTGAAAGTCTAAAAAGTGACTAGTCAAAAAGTCAACGATCTATTTTGGTAATTATCCTTTTATTATTTTGAAATGATAAAGCAGGTCACATTGCTCAATTGTGCATTATATAGTTTAATTACTCACTTCATCACAATTTTTTTTTCCTTTTAAAACTCACTAGTTATAATACCTGTGCACGTACAGGGTTTTTAAATTTTCATTTTGATTATGTATTGTTATCGATTAAGTAATGAATCACTTAATGTGTTTTACTTGGTGGACTAAAAATTCAAAATCATATATACACACACATATATATATATATATATATATATATATATATATATATATATATATATATGTTATAATCTACCTATTATTTTAGGATAATGCTTTTGGATTAAAAATTATATTTTATTATTTAAGCAAAATCACATGATGATACTTGACTTGCATGATATGTTAGTGGTATATGCTTTTAGTTTTGCAAACCCATGCGATCAATTTTCGATGTGTTGTTGTATTTCTTTTACTTATATTTTCGTTAAATTATGTAGTATATTTAGATAGCTTTAAAAATTGATTCATTTCCTTGATTATGAATAACAATCATACCATGTTTACTAATGTACATTTTTGTTTGGAAAATTGTATTTTCATAAGTTTGTGCTATTTACTTCTCATGTTTGATAATAAAATTACCAAATTAGCATATATGCTTAAACTACAGCTTTTTTATTACATAAAGAGAAACAAAAAAAGATGTAATAGGTAGAACTCAAATTTAATCTTACGTTTATGTATAATGTATAAAAGTAATTTTTCTCTGAGACCGAACTATATAAGGAAATTATAATTACTTGTATAAGTAAATTATAAATGCATGAAAAAATGACAAAGAGTACATTCACAAGTCTTTTAAGATTGTTCGAATCCTTACCGACCTTTCACTTTAGTGCAACTTTCTTTACAATTGGCCTAAATCATCAACGTAAAAGACACTCATATTTTACACCGTTGGTTAATACCCATAGTGTTATCAATGACATCAAACACCTGCTAAGTTTCATTAACTCATTCAAAGACACATGCTAAGAATTCCTACCATAAAATTCCCCATATAGGCACTAAAATACATCTTTGGTACATTAAAATACATTCATGTATTATCTAAATTAGCAACTCAACTTAATTATACATTCGCATATTTATCAAATTTTATAATTTTAATGAATAAAAGTATACAATCTAATACTAATACTCATGTAATTTTAAACAAAGTTAATATTATATCGAGTATGAAAGGGTCAAGCGGTTCGGGTTTTCGGTCAGTTCCCGTTCACCTTCCCCTCATAGTCCATTAGTGGGTAGGGTGGTAAACTAAGAGGCCGCCGGCCTCCTCTTTAGGCGTGCCTTCGACAACCTGGCGGTTCTTCGGTCTCCGCTTTTGTGGGCGGGAGTGCTTGGTCGCTGCGCTTTCCTTTTCCTCAATCAATTCGGTTGTGTCAGCCGGTCTAACATTTTGTTATGGGCTGGCTTGGGTGGACAACGCACTCGTTTTGTCCGGATCAAACTCTCCCCAAAGCAGGTAGGTGAGAAGGGCTCGGCTCCATGTAGGTCTTTCACCAACGGCAAAGTTAATATTATAAAGTATAAGGGGTATAAAGTGTAAGGAGTTATTTGTGTTTTTTCTAAAGTTATTAAAAAACATGAAAACTTATAATTCTACACTTAGCTCTACATAATTTATTTAAAATTCAACAACTAAAGTTTTATTAATTACTTCCTCTTTTTTTAAGTTTTTGTTTTCGTAAATTTGACACTTATATTTTTATGCATTTTTTTTTCTTAACCAAATTTCTCCACCAAATTTATTAAGTTTGACTAAAATCAATTTAATTTTGACTTTCTATTGACCAATCATATTGCTTGATTTCGCCTACGTGGCAAAATCGAGCTCTCCTATTGGTCTAATTTTTTTTAATAAGAAGGGTTTTGCAAAATTACTCCGAAATGATGTAATTCTTTTATTATATAAAAGATAACTTAACCATTTTTTTCTGTATTATATAATATTAGATTCAAAATATATAAATAACCTGAGTTTTGAATATATATATATATATATATATATATATATATATATATATATATATATATATATATATATATATATATATATATATATATATATATATATATATATATATATATAGGGGGCCTTTATTTTCAGAACCCTGTTAAGTGCGGGAACTGCGAGAAATCCAATTTTCCATTAGAAAACATGCATGTTCATATAAAACATGTATGTTTTCTTACATACACCTTAATACAAATACATGCGTAACATACATGTTCATATAAAACCATTTTGCATTGATATGTTGCACTTAACAGGGTTTTATATGAACATGTATGTTACGCAGGTATGTGTATTAAGGTGTATGTAAGAAAACATACATGTTTTATATGAACATGCATGTTTTCTAATGCAAAATTAGAGTTCTCGCACTTAACAGGGTTTTGAAAATAAAGATACACTATATATATATATATATATATATATATATATATATATATATATATTTCTAGAGAAAAGTGCATTTCGGTAGAAAAGTGAGAAAAGAACTGTGATGCACTAAAATAAACACTGTGATGCACCGTTTTTTCTTTTAACTATGATGCACTAAAATAAAAATTGGTGCATCACAGTTAAAAATTTTAGTGTATCACAGTTATTTTCTTACTTTTCTATCAAAATGCACTTTTCTCTTGAATCAAAGAATATATATATATATATATATATATATATATATATATATATATATATATATATATATATATATATATATATATATATATATATGGGGGACTTTCTTACGAGAACCATTTTATCTGCGAGAACTGAGAGAACCACCAAAAACATACATGCACATCTTTTAAAATAAAATAAAAATACATGCAAATCATCAATAATCGTAAGCATCCACCTATGTTCTTCAATATCATTATGAACTCATCCTCTTTTTTCACAAAAAACTTACACACGACCGCAATATTGTCGTTGCACGTCTTATAAGAACATACATGCACACCTTCAAAGAAAAATTTTTTATTTCTAATTTCTTATCAAATTCTTTAGAACAACTATGTTTTTTTAAAACATATGTGTTGTTTTTAAAACATATGTGCAAAAATACAATTATTGAAGGCGTACATGTATGTTTTTGGTGGTTCTCTCAGTTCTTGCAGTTAAAATGGTTCTCGTTTGAAAGTTACACACACACACACACACACACATATATATATATATATATATATATATATATATATATATTCAAAACAATTATTATACATATATTACATTTAGCGTGGACTTCACTGTTCTCCTGCCACAGTAGTTTCTGTGAGTATCTACAGTAACCCGTATTTTATATTAAGGGTACTGTAGCATGCTACTGTAGCAGTTACTGTAGCTTTTTTTTTTTTTTTACAAAAAAAAATGATATTTTGATTATTAAAAGTTTTCATGAAGATACATTTTTGACAAGATTTTGAAAATCCATTAACAAAATTCATTTAAAGTGCCACAGTAGAAGCAAGAGTAGTCTTTTGCAATTTAGTCCCTGAGCCCTAAGGTGTGAAAAAAAAAAAAAAAAAAAAAATAGCACGGCATTTCCGCAGCAACGCGCGGCTACCTCCACTCGTTTTATGACGAATAGAGTCTTACAGTATATTCTATAGTTAATCATAAGCTTTTTTAATGATTACTTTTGTATAGATCTCCTTTACTCCGTATAATAAAACTAAACATTTCTTACCTAAGAATTGAAAATCAATTTTATCTAAGTCATCAATAGATTTTGGACTGCTGGTCAATCATATGTTTTAATTTTACTTAAATGCGCTTAGTTGATTACAATGTTTTTCTATTTTTTTTTTAATTTTTTTGTGAAAAAAAAAAAAAAAAAAAAAAAAAAAAAAAAAAAAAAAAAAATGCTTGGATATGTCCGCTCATGTTTTCAAGTTAAGCATCTTGTAATTACACAAAGAACCGAAAGTAAAAAAGTAACATAATAATTACAATTTTGAGACAGATGGGTCCTTCTACGTTCAATATCTACAAAATTGAATAGGGTTATTTTTAATAACTTTAAGTATGGTAGAGTGAAATGAAAAGTAGTGAAATAAAATGCAGAGAAGTGAAAGTGGTTGAGAAATCGAATAAAGTATAATGTTTGGTAACATGAGAGAATTAATATGAGAAATAAATGGGTAAGGATCCAGTAAGAAGAAAACTTATAATGAGAAGAATGAGAAGTAACTATAATCACATATTTGAGAAGCATCGACTTGAATTAGATGCATCTCTATTCATTTAGAGCATCCTAGTTAGTTTCGAAAGTAATTTTGAAGTGAAAACGATGGAAAGTAATACTTGCAACAAATTTGACCCGTAAAGGACGAAAAATATATAGGATTTTTCTAACTTGCTAAAATGCATCTAATATATGTATATGCATATAATTTTTAGCTAGAAAATATATTAGGTTGCATCTAAGAGATTAGGGATGCATCTAATTCAAGTCAATGCATCTTTAATATATGGTTATAGTTATTTCTCATCCTTTTCATTTTAAGAGTTCTTCTCATTTGATCTAAGTCAGAAATAATAAATAGAATCAGTTTTCACTATTTGTTCAAAAAGTAAATAAGAATGTTATCATAATAGTAACATTTTTTTCCCCTAAATTTAATCATGCGTAAATCGTTATAGTATCGTATATCTAGTATACTCGTTTCTCAAAAAGCTTTGCAAAAAGATAAAGTGACATTTTGGTTATGTTTGTTGCAGAGTTTTTTGAAGTTTTTTTAAATAATGAGCGGTGAGCAATGAACTTTTTGATTTTTAGTGTTCGTTTGATAAAAGAGCGGTGAACTTTGCTATTTTTTTAAAAAACTTATTTTTTCAATGTTTCTTTAAGAAGCTGTGTGCGGTGAGCAGTAAGCTGTGGCTACAGCTCATAGCTACTGCTCACAAATCACTGCTACTACTCACATCTATTTGAGCTCACACACATAATATACTGGACAAACAAACTTTTTTTATTCGAACCTCTTAACTCATATACGTTAAAGTTTATATATATACACACACGTAATTAACATGTCAAAGGTTAACACTTTTCGAATAAGAAACAAAATTGTCACCCTTCACTTTATAGCAACACAATGTTCATATGGTATAAATGTATTTGTTGTTGAACTATGTCATGCAATTAAGTAATAATCTTGCAAACATAAAATATGAAAATAGATCTTAAACGATGAAACATACATCTCGTAAAAAAGCTGTTGGCCTTTTTTCTTTAATAAAAGATACCTCATAAAAAAATTGTTGGTCTTTTTTTTATAAAACACGTGGATGTATTATGTTCCCGGAAAAAAAATAAAAAATAAAAAATGATGCATTCCCAAAAAGAAAAAATAAAGACGTGAAAAATTAGATAAATATTACGAAAAAATTGTTTCAAGAAAAATATCGTTTCTCTTATTTCCCAACTAAAATTGATAGAAAATCAAGCTTAAAATATTACTTTATCAATTCTTCACTTACTCTCTCCAACTGTGCGCTTTTCTATTCCCAAACATGATAAATTGTTTTAATTCCATTTCTCCGACCTCATTTTTTTCTACCAAATATCCCCTAAAAACATTTATGATTAGGATTTCATGATTTATTATACTCAATATACTAGTTATAATGCTCGCGCACGCGCAAGTTTTTTTTTTTTAAGTTTTTTGAATGATTAATTTATTTTTATTTAAAAAATATAATTTAATATTTGTTTTGTTTGATTTATGAGTTCTAATTATAGTTTTTTAATATTAAAGATAATTATTTAAAAAGTTTAATTTTATTGTTATTTGCATCTTATCTATATTTTTTGTATTTATATTCTACTTGTGTAGTATATCAACAAAATGAATTTATAAATTAAAAAAGAATAATTAAAATATTACCTAAGGAAATACTATTTTTCTAAAGTTCCGGTTTTGTTTTATTATATAAAAGATTACATGTGGTATACACCTATTAAACTTTATAATTACGTTTCTTAAATATATTTTTATGTTATAATTATATTTTCAATTTGTGTAATCTTTTAATTTGGCATGGCATTTTATTTTTAGTATTTATAAAACACGTAACAAATGAATGATGGATGATCATAAACATTACCACCCTATTACAATTCATTAAATTTAGAAAACTTAACGGATGGTAAAGATTTTGTATGCTTCAACAACAATGGATAAACGTACTATTTTTATGGTGGTAGTAATGAAAGTAGGGCAAATAGCATAAAAATGTACTCAACTTATATTTAATTTTAATTTAAAGTATTATACTTTTTTTTTCTCAATTTAGTGTACCTAACCTTTTTTTAGTTGCAATGTTACACGATTTATAGGTTATCAGGTTACTACCACCGTACTTCATCTTCTCCAACCAAATTCCGGCAAACTTCCGGCTAGTATTTTAGTGACATTTATTCACTTTTAGTGTTCATAAATTTCTTCACTTTTAGAGTACTCAAATCAAGAACCAGTTGTAGTTTTAAATTATTTGATTCATATAGTTATGCTCTTACTCTAATTATATTAATGGTCATTTTATTTCCCATCACAGGGGGAGAAGAGGAATTTATGTTTATTCTAATTCTCGTACGGCAGGTTGAAGGCTAAGGTAAATTTAACACCCTAAACATAACTCAGTTTTCTATCAGGGTCATCAAATTAGTTATAAATCAGCTACTGAATCAAAGTGCATATATATAGTGCCAAAAAAAAAACTGTTATTGAGGACAATCTTGGGATATCACTAACTTTATATTTTTGAGGTACATTTAGATCGATCAGTTACTGTACGCATGTTGTGGCTGGGTTTTTGCTAATTAAAAGTTTATGAACGCTAAAAGTGAAAAAACGTGACTAAAATAGACCACCTAGAAGTTAGCCGGATTTTAGTTGGAGAAGATGAAGTATGGTGGTGTTAACCTGGTAACCTATAAATCGTCTAACATTGCAACTAAAAAAAAGTTGGGTACACTAAATTGAAAAAAAAAAAAAAAAAAAAAAAAAAAAAAAGTATAGTATCTTAAATTAAAATTAAGTATAAGTTGGGTAAACTTTTATGCTATTTGCCCATGAAAGTACTGCACCTACTATTTTTATAGTTAACATATGTTTCATTATATAAACATATATAGAGTATGATTATTTTATTTCATTTTATTTTATTTTTTATAAAAAAGAAAAGTTAAAAACTGAAAAAAGGGAAGGGATATATGAAATTCTACCCAGTTTTATAAAAAGCTCAAAGATTTTGTATCTTCAACAACAATGGATAAACGCCCAAGGGTTCAAACGCATTTCATGTGTGTACAGTTTCTAATTTTTATAAATAGATATAGCTAGTGAAAGGGTTTCTGTTTCTATAAGTCATTATAAAACATAAGTATAAGAGCGGAAGGTGTAGCTCTTCGTTTGAAGCTCGCCGTTCCTACGTGGACCGAGTTGAGCCTCGCCGAGCCTCTTCACCACAACGCCCCCCCCCCCCCCCTCGCCATAGCTCGCCGTTTGGGAGCTCTTCGTCTGCACGGCGATCTTGGAACCGTCCTTGTTGTTAGCTTCTTTTTTTTTTTTTTTTTTTTTTTTTTTGGTGGGTTTTCTTTTTTGCTTGTGTTTGTGTGTTGGGTTTGAGTTTGTGATGTGTTTGTATAAATCTGATGAGCATTTGTAAAGAAAATGTCTTTCTTTTTTTTCTTTCTTTTTTTTTTTGGTTTTGCAGGTATATTGAGGAAGAAGACGACATGTTTTTTTTTTTGGCCTTGAACTTGAACTTGGGGTTTAAAAGTGTATTGGGCCTTGAACTATATAAAGAAAAAATAAGGTAATAATATCCACTAAAATAAAACTTGTTCTTTTTACTAAACTTGTTTATTACTGATTTTTATTATTATTATTATTATTATTATTATTATTATTTTATTTTTTTTAATATTGTTTCATTTAAAAAGTGATTTTTTTTTTAAAATATGGTATTTTTTTCCGTATTGTATGTTTATTTTATTTTATTTATTTATTTATTTATTTTTCGTATCGCATGTTTTTATTTGGATGAAATAAAATTAGTATGTTGTATTATTTTTTATAATTAGTGAAATGAATTTATTTTATTTAATGAAATGAATAAAAAAATAAAGTTGTAAGTGGTGGAGAGGGGGTTAGTTATGAAGAGATGTTGGGGTGATGTGGCACTCGTGCGCCCGGAATGAAGAGCTTGGCTATCCATCTACACCTTCCACTCTAATTAAAGACCACCTACTTAAGTAATCTCATTCATAAGCATACAAAATAAAACCATAAAAGACACTCAAATAAGTATGTAACTCTGCACAACAAGCGTATAAGATATAAACCACATGAGAAATGAAAAGACATGCATGATCATACCTTGTCTCCTTCCCAAAGTTTTTCCAATTTGCTACCCACCAATTTAATAACTACTACGTTGCCCATATCAATGTTGTCAAGACTTTTGCAAGGGAACCCTTCCCATTCCAAGTATTTCAAATGTTTTAAAGAGAAGCAAGCTGACATGTCATCATTTGAAGAAGACGGCCATTGTAGCTTAGAATTTTCCAACCGAATGTATCTCAGATTACTCATCTTTTTAAATGCCTCTAATTGAACAGTTTCCCTCTCAGAGCTGACCAACACCTCACGAACTGAATCTTGAATGCTTCTAACTGAATCTGTTCCCTGGTAAACAATAATGGAGAGAACTATATTTAGTGTCAATAAACTATGTAGGTGTTGAAATTACTCCGTAAATGATATATTAAATCATAATCTCAAGATATTGTACCGAATATTCTGTCAATACGCGGACAACATCCCTGTGATCCATCAGTCTAGTACGTTGTCCAGGCTCTTCAAGATTTTCTTGACGTACCACTTCGCGACCCATTTCCTTAATCGCATGATTCATCGTCACGGATCGATTATATTGATCCGTGTCTTTGACTAGAAATTTATCAACTAGATGTTGAATTTCTATATCTGGGAAGAATGGCGATTCTTCATCGTGCAGTACTTTGACAACTAATTCTTTATTCATCCCAACAAAGAAACAAGCAATATCTAGAAATAACTCCTTTGCAATGACACTAAGTGAATCGTAGCTCATCTGAAGTTGCTTTTGAACATCCCCATGAGGAATTCTTTTTAACTTCTCCAGTAAGCTCGGCCATTGTTTCCTTTCATGACCAATAAAATATCGACTCCAAACCTCAAGAACCAAGGGAAGTCCTCCGGCAAGAGCGGCGACTTCTTCTATAAACTCCATGTTGACGAGATTATTGTCTCTTGAAAACATAAGCCGATTAAAGAGATTAAGAGACTCCCGTCTATTCAACTCCATTGTTTGGTAGGAAGTGTATGGAATGTTACCAAGGGACTGTTTGTCTCTTGTGATCACGATTATTCTACTTCCTTTAAAGAACGATGTGGGATTAATACCCAATGATTTCAATTGCTCAAAATTATCAACATCGTCAAGAACCAGCAGAATCTTCCGACTTCTTATTAACTTTTTTATCTTCGTAATTCTATCATTGTGATGATGCATGCTTGGAAACTTATCATTTTGAGTTAAACGAGATATGAGCTGGTTTTGCAATTCAATCTTCCAATTGGGACCCCCACCATGGTAATGGATATCTCCAAGAAAACAACTAACATCGAAACAGGAAGAAATTTTATTGTATGTTGCTTTGACAATAGTGGTTTTACCTATCCCACTAATTCCAAAAACAGCAACGACCAAAACATCTTGGCAATCTAACCTCAGAGTTGAAATTAGCTCTATAACCCGAGATCCTACCACGACAGGGTGATCTGCAACATGCAGCTCTTGTGGACTTTGCATCTTTTCAAGTTGTTCAACAATATCCGATACGAACTTCCCCTCGTCCCTGCCAAATTGAAATGAGAAATTCAATACATCGTACAAATATGTGTAATATCTGTTGTAAGTTTTTTTCAAAAGATATGAAACAAAGATACTCGTAAGAGTTAAAAGTTACCCATTTTGCAAGGTTAGACCAGACAGTTGACCTGCATCTCTTAAGGCTTGCTTCCATTTCTGAACTCTCTTTGGATCAATATTGTAGTTGGCCTCGTGAGCATGGAAAACATCCTTAAAAGAACCGTCTTGACTTCTAACATCAGATGGTTCGACTTTATAAAATACAGGAAGAACTTTCCTTTGATCAAGCTTGCCAAGGCAGTCCATAATGTGGACCAACTCATCGAGTGACCTTACAGAAGAAGCATAGTTGTTAGAGAATACAACAACATAGATCTCGGATTCCTCGATAGCTTTCAACAGTTGTAAACGCATGTCTTGACCAACAAGGAGCATGGTGTGGTCAGATATCATAAAACCTCTGAGGCCGAGTGCTCCCCGAAGGTGACTTATGAATTGTTTGCCGATGTCTTCGAAAGAATAATTCATGAATATGTCATTTTTCGGCCTTTTACAATCAAAATCATCATCATCATAAGATTCTGAATCCTTTTTAATCTCAAAAGAAGAAGAAGAAGAAGAAGAAGAAGAAGAAGAAGATAAATACATTTTTTATTTCAGTTATGAAGGCAAAGTAACAATGTGGTAACAATTATGCTCCTGTTTAATGTATTCTATAGAAAAAGTTTAAATCGGTGAGAATATAATACTTTGTGCACCCCTTTTATTTTTGATATATGGATAAAAGGTGAAGAAAAATGGAGTCAACCGTTTTTGTCACATTCTAACTTTGCACCCAAATTTCGTCCCTGGCCACTTTCCTGTTAATTGCTATAAAACGTGTATTGACCATTTACAATAAAAATGATTGACTCGTGAATATTCAAATATTAGTATTTAGATATGTCAACATCTCATGAATATAGTATTGACATTTTCGTTCTATAGAACGCGTAAAGAAGGTCCCTCAACATTTAAGTCTTGTTTTCTTTTCCAAGTTTTTCTATGAATCTATCGTATTAATATTTTCAGAAGAAGATGTTACGAAAGACTCATGAGATTATCAAATATGGAGTACTATGTTATTCAACCGTATCATAGAAGGTTCTACGACCATTCATTCACATTGTTTATCATCACTCAAAAAATAAATAAAACTAAAATGGTACATGTCTAATTAAGATTGTGATTTTATGGAACCCGTCCAGAAACATCTCGCTACGACGTGTTCCGTAGTCGTTACACTACAAAAGAATAGCTAAATATTTACACTTGTTATAGC
Organism: Artemisia argyi; assembly: GCA_030686995.1. Classification (NCBI taxonomy): domain Eukaryota; kingdom Viridiplantae; phylum Streptophyta; class Magnoliopsida; order Asterales; family Asteraceae; genus Artemisia; species Artemisia argyi. Next base: position 162,483,153 of record CM060679.1, on the reverse strand, counting down.
ATATTTTCATATTTCAAAGCATGTAAAATCGAAAAAATCACACTTACCTTATGCGTGAATCAATTGGGTGTCGCAAATTATTTCACACCATTATGTACGAATATCTAAGAATATTTCTCATACTTGAGGGTATGGGACATGAAAGAGACTTTCCGGTGGGGGAAAGACACTCGAGTCCCAAGTGATTAAGAGGAGAGAGATAATGAGTTTAAAGAGGGAAATATATATGGGTTATTCTATGCTAAGGGTGAGCAAATGGACCGGATGGACCGGACCGGCCGACAAAACCGACCGGACCGGACCGAGACCGGACCGACCACATTTGCTCCGGTCTCGGTCTAGGGTTTTTTATAATTTCGGTCTCGGTCCGGTCCAGCTTAAAAATCGGACATTTAGCCTATTTAGACCGAGACCGGACCGGACCGGACCGACCACATTCGGTCCGGTCTCGGTCTAGGTTTTTTGCCAGATTCGGTCTCGGTCCGGTTCGGTTTTTCTCGGTCCGGTCCGGTTTTGGACGGATGAGCACCCTTATTCTATGCAAACACCCCTAATCTCCTATACACACATCTTTTTATGCATTAGCGGTGTTGTACGGTGTGCATTGTATTTTTTGTACTATAGGGGTGTTGCTATAGCAACCCCCAATATCTATTTTCATTGTGTTTTGAGTGTGTATGTGTGTTTTGAATGTATTTTTAAATGATAAATGATAGAAAAAGTTGAGGGAAAAGAGAGAGAATGAGATGCAAAGGTTGAGGAAAGTTAAAGAAAAAATTAAAGAAATAATTTTTAATGATGTGGAGCTGATGTGGCGAGGGAAATCCTCAACCACACCTTCCACCCTTACAAATGTGAGGATCATAAATCAAGTCTTCACACATTTTGAGACAACTGGACGAATACCCATGCAAAGCGACGGTTTATACGACTAATAATTATATTTATAAAATCGTGATTCTGGTTCAACCATTGATGCAAAGCATGTGCTTTCTGTAACAAAAAACATTTTTTTTTAATAAAAAAAAATTAAAATAGTATGTGCTTTTGAAAAGTTGTTCAAGTTTAAAATTGATAAAGCTTAAGGTGTATTAAGAGGTAATTTAGACAAACTACATTAATCTAAGTTTCAAGAATTCAAGAAAACACATATACTCTTTATAAGTTGTAGAGATTATTTTCACTTTTTTTGAGCGTGAGATCTGAATTCTTCACACTTTTAAGTGTGAGGAATTTGAAACATTTATTCACACTTTTAAGTAGGGGTGAGCATCGGGTCAAACCCAGATCGGACTGAGATCGAGACCGATTTAGCCCAAAACCACGGATTGAGGACGGGACCGAGGACCAAACATGAGGTAAAGTGTGAACCGAGGACCTGACCGAAATAGGTTATGTCCGGTCCGGTTCGGGCCGGTTTCTCGGTTCGGTCCAGTCCATAGTCCTTTATGCTCACCCCTACTTGTAAGTGTGAGAATTCATAATTCATCACATTTTAAAGTGTGAGAATTCATAATTCATCACATTTTAAAGTGTGAGGATTTTATGAAAATTCTTCACACTTAAGTAGGGATGTTGATCGGGTAAGGTTGGGTTGGTCGGTTTGGGTCAAGGCTAAAGTTAACAAACCTAAACCAGACCTTATTTGAACTCAAGGTTAGTTGGGTTCCGTTCAGCCCGAATATGAGTAAAATGGTAACAAAATTACCTATTTGTACTAGTTAAATAATAATAATAATAATAATAATAATAATAATAATAATAATAATAATAATAATATGATTTTATAATAAAGTGATGTTTATAATAATAATAATAATAATAATAATAATAATAATAATAATAATAATAATAATAATAATAATAGTAATAGTTAGAGCAGTGAAACCTTTAAGGCAAGAGATGCGGGCAAGTCGGTCGCTAGAACTCCCAGATGCTAATAACTCGCTAGAAGGGGTAGAAAGCCTGTTCTTTTGGTACAAATCCTCTTTATTGAATGAAACTAGCTAGCTGTCTTTGAAGTCAAGTACTTAGCCGGAAAGGCAAGTCCATCGCGGGCACTACCCGACTTATTTCGGTATTGCATATAAATACAAGTTTAGATGTGGCCATTTAGACAAGTGAAACGGTCCTTGCTGTCGAAGTTTACTACTGGATGGGAATTCCATCGGTATGGCATTAGAACTGCCGTGGAGAAGAAAAAGAAGAAATATGTGTCCAAATGTGAGTACAACGGATATAAGTTTATACCATTTGCTTTTTCTACGTTTGGGGAATTCGATACGGAGGCTTTGGACACACTTTCACGTATTAAGTCTATTGCCATCAGTCATTCAAATAACGCTAAAAGTGGTGTTTTTATTTTTCATAAAATAAGCTTTTGTATTCAGAAAGGAGTGGGAGCACAACTTGTCTCTAGACTCCCTTCCAACTTTATGTAAGCTTATCATGTTTATAAATAATAATAATAATAATAATAATAATAATATTTCTTGTAAATCCTATTTGTTTTTAATAAAGTGATGTTTTATAAAAAAAATAAAATAAATAATAATAATAATAATAATAATAATAATAATAATAATAATAATAATACCTTTATTCGGGTCAATTGGGTCAACCCGAACACGAGTTAGCGAAACATATTCAACCCGATACCCGACCCTTTATTAATAAAACCTTTACTCGGGTCAATCGGGTCAACCCGAACATGAGTTAGTGAAACATATTCAACCCGATACCCGACCCTAATTAGTATTCAGGTTACTCGAGTTAACCCGAATAAAATTATTGGCCCGAAAAACCCATGACGAATAGGCTTAATCGGGTCCGGATAGGGCCGACTATTTTGACATCCGTACCCTTAAATGTGGAACTTTATATACGTGTGTGTTTAATTAATAAACAGATACCTAGAAGATATAAAACAAGATTTAGCAAATTTGGACTACAAAATATCAAATCAAAGATCACATAAAAGAGAGTACACTTTCTATCAATAGTCAAATCTACAAAATCCGATAAACGATCCAAGATGAAATCTGAATGCATGTTTAACAGATAAAACTTCTAGTACAAATCAACAAAAAAGAACAAGTTTCTAGAACAAAATAGAATGTACGAAGCAACATTATTGGTACCGGTCTTGAGAATCCAAAACTCATGAGTGCTCTGTTAAACAAGAAAATTGCAGAACATATTAGAAAATGATCTAGAATGTATTCAGCAGAAACGAAGCAATGTCAAACTAGCAAACTAAAAGTGGGATGTTCAAAGTTTCATTTCTTTTATACCAAAAACTGTCGCAGAATTGGATTTTAGGATAAAAAAAAGGCATAAGATATAAAGTAAGCAAAGAGGCAATTGCAAGGACTCGAATACCTATTCAACTGGGGGTGTTTCCTTTTTTTTTTTTCTTTTAGCTAAGGGATACAATTTAATATTATTATTTTTTAGGTAGGGCCCATAAAAATCTCTTAAATGGTCTATATCCACAAGGCTTAATTTATGATATCCTCCCAATTAAGAAAAAAAAAATGTCCTAATATGTATCAGTATTACTTTTTAACAGCTCCTATAACTAGAAATTTGTCACAATTGCTTTGGTAAACCTAAACTAAGCTTAAGAAACATCTTAAATGGGTCGAAAGAAATATTGATCAATTTTAATCATATCTAATTTTTGAGTATTTCGTTTAATATTTCACAAGTTCCACAGAAGAAAATATTCATATAAGGTAATACATGTGTATACCTGGTGCGGGTCATATCAGTAGATGCATTTATCTTCAAGTTGTCTTCAAAATCAAAATCAAATTATACCTAAGATTTACATAACAATAACATACCATTACAAAAATGAGATTAATCTCTAAAAAGGTGCAAAATAATATAACCAAATGTCGTAATATGTGTAGTCTTAATGAGAAACGACAAGAGTATAAAACTGTTTCCATTGCTATCAGGTCATGCATCCCAAAAGACACAAAACATTCAGTTAATAGGCAATACCTAGAGTCAACATTTCACAGTATTGAACGTAACATGATCCGAAACAATTAGCAGATATCTAAATAGATTAAGAACCAGAAAGTTGAAAAGTAATGCAATTTAGTTTGACTATGTTATTGTCAATTATTGTTTATCAATTTTACCAATCAGCAATAAGCATTTAGTTTAACAATGTTATTGTCCATGGTAAAAGGATACTGGATACACCGTTGCTCTTGGCATCATCCTAATGTACCTTGATATTTGGAAGGTTGGAAAACATAAAATTTCCATTATATTCATTGAACAGCTAAAAAGTTCTCATGCTCCATTAATGGCCATAGACTTATCTAACATAGTAATTTTTCATGGATAATAGAAAAGTAATGATTGAACTATTTTTGGGCAACAAGATGTGATACGCTTACAGAGCGATGGAATATCGTTAGATATTTTAGGCTTTGTCTAGTTTGAGCTTCGGATTGTTATCTACACCCTGTTTCTTGTCAAGTGCTATCTGTGTTTGTGTTTTCTTCTGTGGTTTTCATTAACCGGTCAGCAGTTACCCATTTGTCCCAACAGTCACCAGTCACAACGATAACAAATCACTGATAATCATTTTTGTCACATATTCTAAATAGTGAACATAGATAAAAACAAGCCTAATGGGTTGGATACATTTTTCCGTAACTTAAAGAGACCGACTCAAATCGAAAAAAAACACACACACACAAATATTGCATTCCTAGGTTTTTTTAAGCTTCCTATATTTATGTTTTCTATTTCCACTAAGAGGCTCACCAGCGTATGTACTCTCTGTGTCTTGGGTATGAATCATATAATTCTATAGTAGTGCATTATCAGGTTCCATATAGAGTCTTAGACTCATTCCAGACAAAGTCAAAATCGATGAAAAAAACACTTTTGTAACACCTGGTGCAATATAACTCACAGAGGAGATTAATGGCAAGAAAACACAAGACATTATTGATTATGCAAGTTATCTGGAACATATCGAGTCCATTGACAAGTTCCATTACGCACCAATAGAGCACACAAACAGAATATTGGGGGTGCACATTGAACAAAAGTCTTCTGAAAAGGTGCTACTTTGACAATGAGAACAATGCTTTCTCATCTAGCAGGATAAGTCATCTATCCCGACCCCTTACGGATAAGTCATCTATTCCAGCCTGTAAATGGATCCAAATCTCTACCACTTAGGCTGTAAGTTTCCTATTCAAGGAAATACATAAGGAGTAACATGAACGTGCTCAATAGGCAACATCAGCAGTATAACAAAGTATAAAACAGAATCTACGACTTGAAAACACAATAACTAATTCATCCATTTACAGATGTAGGTCCAATTGTCCAAACACCCCACACGGTCTCACAAAAGAAACCAAGCAAACATATTCTATTAACAAACTTACATGGCTGCCGGTGAGATTTTGGCGACGACGGAGCTACCAATCGGAGCGGAGCTTGTTTATAAAATGGATCAATTGATCGACTTAAAAGAGCTATTGATTAATATGAAATTAAATTTTAGTACTGTAATTAGTTACTCTAAAGATAATGGTTTTACATGAATCGTCCCTGTGTTTTGTCAAGAATTGCATTCACCGTTCCTGAAACTTTTTTATTGCACTAATCGTCCTTAAAATGAAAAAGAATAACACCACAGGTCCCTTGCGTTAACTAACGTCAAACTTTCTGTTAAATCCACTTATGTATTTTGCACATGAGGGTATATTAGTCATTTTCTTTAATTTTTTCTTGTTTCGTCAAACACACAAACACAAAAATGCAAACATATATACTTCTTCCCCAAATTTATTATATCTAATGTTCAATCCTTCTTCCCCATGATCACCACTACCTCCACTATTGACATTCATAGTTTTTATTAATTTGTAATGTAACTTTAAATGTCACTACGACACCACCACCAAACCCAATCACTAATCCGGATTCAAGATTATAAACCCATAAATTACTAAAAGTTTGGGCATTAAACCCAAAAATTAATAAAAGTTACCTAGACTCACAATTAGAAACACACATTAACTAACAATGCATATAAGCATTTACAACCACCCCTCACCGGCATCAACAACCGCCACATTTGAGGTCAACAAACACCCCTACAAGAACATAAACACAAATTCGACCCTATAACCTTTATATCTATAAAAAGTGAGCATCAACATTGAAATCTACATAAAATCTGGCGAAGTTGTGACCGGATTTATGGAGGTGAGAGCGATGGTTGCTCCGACATGGCGGGAGTTAGAGTTTTATGTTAATGACGGGTGGTGATGATTGTGGAGTGATGGTGGTCGTGGTATTGTTGGGGTTGTCAGTGTATGGTTTTATATATGAATTTGTTTGGTCGACTGTATGTTTATGTTTTTTTAATGGCTAGAGTTATTAAAAAATCGTAATGATATTAGTAACTGCTAAAGATGATCATAATGGTGGGGTTAGGATTTGGATTTGAATTTAGATTTGATGTAGGAGAGAAAAAAAAACATTATAAAATAATTTTGTTATTATTTTATATGAGAAAATACATTATAAAACAAAAGTATTATAAGTTATATATCAATATGAAAATTGAATGTTATTTTAAAAAATATATAAAATACTGGACCTGCGTGAGAAAATGAAATCCAGGCTATCCATGTGATTTTTCTCTCTCTTGTACTGTTTGGGAACGACACCCATGTTTTAACCCCACTGATTTGAACCAAATAATAGATTTTGGGCATCAACCCAAACCCTTTGCTTAAAAAATCAAAAACCAAACAGGACCTTAATGTTAATTGAATAGTGCTTTAGGGTTAGGTGTGTGGTGGAAGGTGTGTAAACAATGATAAATCCTACAGTAATAAACTCCATATCTTCAAGTTAGGAGAAGATAATAGATTCTTATTTTTTTATAAAATGCATATTCAAATGTAAATCTAGGTTTATATTTTGGGGAAGAAGTATATATCATTTTTGGGTGGGATTAGGTCAAAAATAGAAATGTATTTTTTAAAATGTATCAATTTGGTACGTGAACTTTAAAAAAGTTGTAAAAATGTAACGAACTTTTATAAGTATTCCGATTTGGTACGTGATGATGACGTGTCATACCTGAAAGTCTAACACGTGGCACCATTTATAACGTGACATATCATCATCACGTATCAAATTTGAACACTTATGAAAGTTCATTACATTTCTACAACTTTTTCAAAGTTTATGTACCAAATCGGTACAATTGAAAAAGTACATTGCTATTGTACAACATAATCCTTTTTTGGGTTTGTGTGTTTAATTAAACAAGAAAAAAAATAAAGAAAATGACTAACATACCCTCATGTGCAAAGCACATGATTGGATTTAACAAAAAGTTTGACGTCTGTTAATGTAAGGACTTGTGGTGTTATTCTTTTTCATTTTAAGGACGAATAATGCAACAAAAAAGTTTTAAGGATGGTAATTGTAGATTTTGACAAACCATAGGGATGATTCATGTAATTTAATTTACTCTTTCAAAAATGGAGTTTTTTTTTTTTTTTTTTTTTTTTTTTTTTATTATTTTTTTTAACGAAGCTTAAAAGAAGATTTTTTAAATTTAGTCTATGCGACGATTGGTTCGTGCACTTATTAGAATTTTCGACACGTGTCTAAAAGTTGGTGGGATGTATTTTGCTAGACTAAAGAGACTTTTTGTGCGACCACGATTACTTTTTTGCAAGACCGACATCACATTTTTATTTTATTAAAAATGTGGGACCCATTGTTGATATATATATATTTTTTTTAATTTTCGGTAAATGCGTTTTGATTTATTAGAAAAGTGGGTCACATATTTTTGCTAGAACGAAGGCACAAAATTTTCTAGACCAGCGGCAGTTACAATTTTTTTTGCAATTAGGTTTTGTCCTTTCCGGTTACCCACTATGCCTCAAACTTATAGTAGGACATAGACCAACAACAGAGCAAGGACCATGAGCAACTTTTTTTCAACTACATATTTTCCATAACCCACTCCAAAAGATCATAACGTTAAATTGCATGTAGCACTTACCAAATGTGAATGTTGATCCAATACTATCATGATTCATGAGTGGACTTTCATCAAACATCTAGCGGGCATTCTGTTGGGATGCTCCATGATACAACGGATATACACTTATAATTTGATATAGTTAAGAGTTAAATGAATACAAAGATATCTTATGAGCTTATTCGATTTCGACTCATATTTCATAAGCCCCAATTTCCTGTCTTATTTTGAGAACTGTGGGCTTATATAAGTGTAGTATTTTATGATTTCTCGTATCAGCTGATCTTCGCCCCTCCTGCCAAATTCCAAAGAAAGATTCATTACCGATCGACCTTTGCATGAAATTGATTTGTTTAAACCAACTAAATTGTGTTAAACTACTAGTACTTGTATTACAACCAGGATTAATTAACAATGGCACTGTTCATATAATACTACTATTACTTGCATGTTAGTACCTACACCTACTTATACATTAATACTTGTATGTTTTTTGAATCATCTTAATGCTTGATTTTATCGAAGTAAATATATACTATTAATAAGTGATATGATTATTTTGGGGTTAAATTTCCATAGTATTTGTTATCGTGTTTATAGCTTCGGGTCTAATTAACATATAATTTAAATATTTAATATTAAAAACATATAAAATAACTAAATTCAGGAAAATTAAGAGTTAAGCCAACTAAAAGGTGATAAATTTGTTCCACAACATTTGGTATAATGTTTGAAGTTTACCAATCTTTCAAGTTTAGACCAGACTTATCACCAGCTTCTTTTAGGGCTTGCCTCCAAATCTGAACTCTTTCGGCATCGACATTCTTCTCGTGACCTTGGAAAGCTTCAAGGAAAGAGCCTTGTTGATTTCTTACATGAGATGGTTCGACATAAAAAAATACGGGAAAAACTTTTCTTTTTTTAAACTTAAATGTAGGATTCCATTATGAGGACAAACTCACTAAGAGACTCTTTGGAAGAAGCATAGTTGGGGGAGAATACAACAAGATAAATCTCGGAATCCTCGATAGCTTTCAACAGCTCAGAAATCTTGTCCTCACCTTTAGGGAGCTCGTTATGGTCGCATATTGTAAATCCTTCGCGTTTGAGAGCTCTGGTGAGGTGGCTTGCGAAGCCATTGCCTATATCATCCGGCGCGTAATTCACAAACACGTCATACTTGGGCCTTTTATAACGTGGTTCATCATAACAATCTAGACCCCTTTTTCTCTTATTGGATGAAGATGATGAGGATGGACCCATTCTTTTAATTTAAAAGTGAAATTTGTGTGGTTACTTTAGAAAACTAGGATGAATCAATATTTAGTTTGCTATGGAAAATTGAAGTGAAGGAGGATGGATCCAAATTTGCAGTTTTTAATGTGAAATGTGTGGTTACAACGAAGCAACACTTCATGTTTTTGTCTTTGGCATCGAAACTTCTTGTTTGTTTATTGGTAATTTCGGAATAGGTACTTTATTCATTTTTACTTATATCTGCAATAAGCAACAATATATTATTACTACTCACTTTCATCTCACTTCCCGGCAATTTCCTGCTCAAATTGGTTTTTTAATTTCTAAAAATTAAAAATCAATGAATATTTTAAAAAGAAGTAAAAATGTGAAATGTGAACTTAACAACATTAATTCCACGGCGGGCATTTCTTCAAGTTAAAGTAGGAAGCATGTTTACGCACTTCACCAATTTCATTTCAAATACTAATTATGACTACATCATTTCCATAATATTAGTGACCACAGTAATTGTTGGATTTTGGGTGTATATGCCTATATGGAGGAATATAGCTTATTATTATTTTTTATTAAAAAAAAAGAAAAAAAAGAAGCAATTTGGACAATAATTTGAATCGTTTATAAACACTTCAAGATTGTAATATTTCGTCAATTTATGCCGTGGGTATCATAATGTCCACAACCGCATAATTCTCAAAAGCACTAACGTTTTAAGGCACCAAAAGAATAGGAACCTTAGAAATTATTTGTGTGTGTTTCAGTTGGAGCTTTGCCTTATAAACCACTTGGTCTCGATTAAATCACAAATAGATACAGCGTTTTTGTTACAACTTTAACTTACAATATTCCTTAATTAAAGAAATGTCTAATGAGAGCCAACACGCTAGGAAACGAAGTAAAAGCTAATGTCGTCTTTGTGGATTCCCAATACGCATACGAATGCATTTACCAATGGTAACATTGGGAGTTGTTTCACTTGGAGGTCTTGAGTTTGACGTTTGCCAATGGGGTTTTCCTCCTAAGTGAAGCGGAAAAAAAATGAGTGGGGTTTATTCCTCAAAGGCAAAGGTTTGAGGAAGGCATACTGCGATGTTCAAACCACTAACTATTATCTAACCGTTAAAAAAAAAAAAAAAAAAAAAAAAAAAAAAAAAAAAAAAAAAAAAACTAATCTTATAGTTACTTATAGTTGTTAAGAATTTTATGGACACAATATGTGTCATCTAATTGATGTACAAACCGTGTTTTCATGCAAGTCAATCCGTGTTTTCATTCAATCAAACCGTGTCAAGAAAGATATCATCATCATTGAATTATTATTGTTTTGTTGAATGCATTAGGGGAAGTTTTATTAAAGACATTGGCATGTATAAATTATTATTGTTTTGTTGAATGCGTTAGGGAAAGTTTTATTAAAGACTTTGGCATATATAAATTATTACTGTATTGTTTTGTTGAATGCATCAGGGGGAGATTTTGGCATATAAAAATTATTATTGTATTGTTTTGTTGAATGCTTCAAGGGGAGACTTTGGCAGGGGGAGACTTTGGCATATATAAATTATTGTTGTATTGTTTTGTTGAATGCATCAGGGGAAGTTTCATTAGTCTGGGCACAGTGGGTCGGGAAAATTTCGGTCGACCTCAATATTTGACCGATATTGAATCGGTTATGCCCATTGTGGGTGTAGGGGCAAACATCGGTTGAGTGAAAGAAAAAAAATAACTATCGGTCGAAATCTCGACCGACTTTACAAACACTTTCTTTCTTTCTTTCTATCGGTCTAGTCCTTTGGTCACCCACTGTGGCAACTTGGTCGTGTCTGGTTATCGGAGAGAAAAAGCTGATGTGGCAGAGATGACCTGGGTCACCATTGTGGCCAGCCTTAAAGACGGACATATATAAATTATTTGTTATGAATAAATATAGAATGGATGTCCATATCTTTTAATATTAGTAATTATCTTAATTAGAGTATTGTATCTTCTACAATACTCCACGTTGTAATATACATACATTCATTGTGAGATAAATAATACAATTCTTTTGTGTTTCACTATTTGTTCTGGTTCTTTATTGTTCCCTTCTTATCTTTTATATAATAAAATAAAACCTTAAGTGGGGACTTTTGTATTTCGGAAAAAAGAATGTTTCCTTGTTAGGGAACAAATAAATTTTTGTTATATCTTTGTACAGATTTTTTATTTATTATTATTATTATTATTATTATTATTATTATTATTATTATTTAATAAAACCCTAAATACTTCTTTATTTGGGCAAAAAAAAATAAAACAATAAATTCGTTTGTGCATATTACGTAGGGAGAGGACCATTTTATTAGCTTCTTTTAGATTATAAATAGGAAGGCAAATGAAAGGAAAGAAATTAGGGAGGTAGGCTCAACAAAATACAAAAGGGTAAAAGTCATAAATATATAACGTATTTTCAATTTTGTCTCATTATACATAATGTACTATTTTTATTTTCAAAATGCTTATTCAACTTTACCATTTTTTTCATTACGCCTAACATTTTCCATATATCCGGTTTTATCTGACGTGTTTTTTAATTTTCTTTTTTTTTAATATCATATTTTCAAACGTGGCACAGGTTTGGTTCATTTACCGGGTATGATAACCCGTTTACAATTTTGACCCATAAAATGGGATTTATAACCCTAAAACTACCAAATAAACGTTATAATTTTATCTAAACCATTATCAAACCCTAGAAACCCTAATCGTAATTCCAAACCCTAAAAACCTAATCACATTATCAAATTACCACAATGTCTTCATCCTCTACAAGTGTTCGCAGGTGAAGGGTGTTACCCACTCATTGTAATTGCAATAACCCTTTAATGGAGGCGTGTATCTTGGACTATGAATAACCCATGTAGAAGATTCCTTAACTGTCGAAATTCAAACGTAACTATAGTTAATTTTAATGATTTTAATTTTCCCCAAAATTTGTTAAATGAGGGTTTTGCATAAGAACTTTAAATATTGTTGATTTTGCAGCTTTCTGGTACCACATTCTGCAATGCCTTTTACTGGATTGATCCAGAGTTGACAAATGAATGGTACAAGACTCAGCTTTTTCAGATGTATCTGACCATGAGTCCTGAGGAAAGGCAGTTGTACTATGCTGAAGTATCTGCTCAAAATCAACTAGAGATTTTGGAACATGAGTTTGATGTTTATCAGCATGATATGCACTTTCAGATTGAAGAAATGCAGTTGGAAATTATCAAAAGCAAGAAGAAAGCTACCCTTTTGTTCAAGTGTCTGATGTTTATGGTTGTGTTGTATGTGGTTTTTATGATGTTTTAGACTAGGTTGTTTTAGGATGTTGGTGTTTGAAAATGGATGTATTTTGCTGTCTTTTGTTGGTGTCTAATGGGTGTTGATGTAGTGTTAGGATGTTGGTGTCTAATGGGTGTTGAAAATGGATGTCTTTTGCTGGTTATGTGTAAAGGATGTTGTGGTATGTAAGTTGGTGGGTGTAATGAAATGAAATGAAATGGTTATGTTTGGTCCAACTTTGTTCTCTGCCTAAATAGTCAATGCACAAAAGCAAGCTTCACATGCTCACCACAGGTTTTTAGACAGCACAAAGCACAAAATACATGTGGTCTCCACAGGTAATAAAGTAATGCAATAATGCATTGGACAACACAAGAAACAGTAAGATAAAGATAAGATTCTGCATTCCCATTCATAAAGTTAACATCATCCACAAAATACAAGTTTTTAAAGGGTACTAGTTCACAGCAGAATCAAAACAACCTAATCCTAAGAACACTACTCTACATCAAAGGCTTTGTCTGGTGTAGAACCAGTGCCATACTTGTCAAACACAAATTCCTTTTTCTGATTTGCAATTCTCTCAGATCTACCTCTATTCTTGTGATAGATCAACCTCTAAAACATTATAACCACTATGCTCACAATAAATGTCCAATTTTAAGTCATTTTCTTGAGCTTCTTTTTCAATAGCTTCTAAATCTTCATCTGTTTTTAAGGATTTCAAACCTAAATTCATTTGGACACCAGTTTTAAGATAGTAATAGCTAACAGGTGCCATACCAACAAGCTTACGAAAGGTATGACAAAACTCAGAGTAAATAACACCTTCAAAGTTAACATTATGTACCACACGAAGGTCGGCATCCACATACTGAAGAGGGTTGCCCACGAAAAAACCATGATAATAGAGGTTAATGGTGAAATTAACCATCTTTCAACGAAACTGCAAAATTAGGGTTTATTAAAAAATTAGGGTTTTTATCAATTAATCAATTAGAGGACATTAAAATAGTTAAAATAGAAAGAAAACAACATTATATTCATTTACCTGAGACCAATCGATGCCAATTTTGCAAGATTTTTATTATACGAAATTAGGGCTTGGGGAGTGTGTGTGTGTTTGTAGCAGGAAATGAGTATTGGGGGAAAAATTAGGGTTATAACCTAATTATTATCCACGTAATATATCCTAATACCCATTTAAATGCCAACGTGCATTTTTATTAATTCAAATAACCGGGAAACCGGCTATCTCCGGTTGCAATTTACAAAAAATGGAAAATATTAGGCGTAATGAAAAAAATGGTAAAGTTGAATAAGCATTTTGACAATAAAAATAGTACATTATGTATAATGAGTCAAAATTGAAAGTACGTTATGTATTTATGACTTTTATCCAATACAAAATGTTTATAAGCCAAATGGCATTAAGTGATCAGTTCTCATATATTCTTTTATTTAATTCCCATTTATTTTCTATTAATCACTTTCTGTTAAGTATCTGTTTAATATTTTTATAATCAAAAAGCATAACGGATAAGGTACCATTCTTTAGTCCTTGATATTACCAGAAAAATAAGCTATTGCTTGTATGATCCAACATTTTAGTCCATCTTTCTCTCGATGGTGTTAAGTTTGGAAAATGTTTTCACAAAACCTCAAGTAATGGACTTTGTAGCTGGTTAAAATCGATCCATCATGAATTGTTCTGATTGGAGGTATCATGCACTCAGCTGAATAATAATACAAAGTAACGAAACATATGCAGCATGTCTATTTTTCATCACAAAAAAGAGTACTTAAGAGATAAACGTGTATTAATCAATAAACTACTTGAAGATTCAAAAAATTGACACTGAAAAGTTAAATAGAAAGACCCACTGGTGCTTCCTTATTAGAGTGTCTGATAGATTCAACACAATAGCTACTGCTGACAGTTTGAACAAGTATCAAAATTTCATCATCCAAGACCTGAATGCTGTAATTAATATGATAATTAACAAGGAATTTTCTTAACAGAATTATAATCATCACTTCATCAAATAAAGCCCACTTATATATGTTGTTGTTACGCTTTCATAAAACAAAACTACATTAGCACTAGAGAAAATAGAACAAAATCAAATACCTTCTTGGTCATCACTCCGACTTTCATTCACACGAGATGAAGCAGACGGTTTAGTAGCATTTTGTTTAGAATTCATAAAACTATAAAAGTTGGTCACTAAACGACTAAGCTGAACTTGAATAGAAAAACTAGAACTCAATACTCACAAGAATATGTAAGACATCAATAATTCCATTCATCGGACATGTATAAATATCTACTCCAGTGAACACAGAAAACAAACAGCATGAACAAACAATTATCATACCAACTAAATTCAGCATTGATGAGGCGAAAAATGAACCACTTTTAGGGGGTCATTTAAGCCCGGAATTGAATTTATTTGATCAAATATTACCCTAAATCGTTCCTTTTGTGATTTTAGGTACTTTGGGAGAGAAATCTGGAAAAGGAAGCAATTCGGACGTTTTTGGAGCATAAAAGTAAAGAAAACGCCAAAGTCTTAATTTTCCTTGCTGGGAACAGTAGGTGACGGCGTCAAGAAGGAATTTTTGACGGCGTCAAAAGTAAAGACCATGACGGCCCAGTGGATTTATGAAGGCGTCACAAAGTAGAGCGTCAAGAGTTAAATGCGTGACGGCCTAGGCCATGACGGCGTCAAAAGTAGATCAAGGCAGTCCGAGGAGTATTTTGGCGGCGAGATGACGGCGTCAGAAATTTGTTCTTGACGCCGTCAGACCCTATTTCCTATATATAGTTTTCTAATTTTCACATTAAAAAGGAGAGAAGTTTTGGACAAACCCTAAGGCCGAACTTATTACGAATTTTACAGGTTTTTCAAGGGTTCTCAGCCCTTGATCCCTTTCATGTGTAATTGAGATAAGTACTCTTTTAATTCAATCAATATGTCTATGTGTTGGTTGTCTATATCTTGTTCTTGTCTTGATTCCACCATGTTAGGCTAGACTTATCTTGTGTTTGCTTGGATCTAATGAAACCTAGATGTTGATTATGTGTTGATTACTTGTTTATGGTTGTATTGGATGAATGAATTCGATGTTAGGCTTAAAAAAACTGGCAGATCTCCAAATGGTAACATGCTTGAACATCTTAGGAAACATGAACCGATGTGTACTAGGTTTTATTGGTTGTATTTATTGCATGAGTAAATTCTAATGATCCCATGTTAGGAGCTTATATCGGCTCGACATAGGAGTGAAGTAGGCACTCATAGGATTGGGGAATTAAGTGCGCCACCCCATGAATGGTATTAAGGAATACAATCCGTCATCCACGCAACTATAACAAGTAATTAACGTGTAAAAGATATCTAGGGAGTAGTGAAATCTAAGTAAACACATTTTCTCCATTTATTGCTCACGACCTTAGTATAATTTAGTTTATTTTCATTTCTAGTATTTTATTTTGATTGCATCTTTAGTATTGGGTTAGTTGACTAGCAACTAATTCTGCCCAAATCCTTCAAACCCGAGATTTTTACTTGCTTTCTAAAAAACATAAAAATACAAAAATAATCATCTTTCATCTTTAGAACTAGTATTTAGGTTTTCTAATCCTAGCGACACTATTCCTTGCTGAACGATCAATCCCCCGGTACTTGTCACTATACTATACTACAACGATCAGGTACACTGCCTGGTGGGGGTTGTAAGTGTAGGACCGTAGAACAACCTAAATCACTTATGAATCTTAGCAAAACCTAGAGAGAGAAAGTAAGTAGAGAGAGAGAGTGGAAGGGATCTCCTAGTGTGTGAAATAATAACATTGATATTACTAAGAGAACCAACCTCTAAATGAGGCCTTACATGACTATTTATACTTGTAGTCTAGGGCTTCACATATCTTTGACTACATTACATAACTAGCCCTTAGACTTTATACAAGCATGAATAATACACATAAACATACTAAACTAGCATTTACTAACTATTACATTGATATATTTAACTAACTATTTGACTCAATAAAGATCGTCACTTTCAATCCTAACAATCTCCCCCTAAGGGACGATCATTGAGATCTCTATTTGATTACATAAATGATCAACACTTCTAATGCTAACAATCTCCCCCTAAGGGTGATCATTGAGATCTCTCTTTTGTGACCTTGATCTTTGATCTTTAAAGCTTGTTCTTTTTGAACTTTGAGTCTTGTTGTGTAATAGTTTTGCTAGTTCCTTTGTTCCAATCATGCTTTGTGATCTTTCTTGCCTTTGGACAACATCTTTACTCTGTTGTCTTTACGTCTTTTCCAACATGCTCATACTTTGTTTGACTTTCAATCTTTGTTTCTTTAGTTTGTGGATTCTTTGACTTTGACTTAGAAACGTTCTGAGCTTTGCTTTGCTTAGATCTTTGAAGAGAGCTTTGCAGGGTATGAGCATGTGGATCTTTGAGCGATGGTAACGGTCTTTCTCCAAGGAACATTCATTAGTACCTGCATAAAACAGTTAGCAATAAAGTATCCGGTACTTACAGGTTCGGAATTAGAGATCGTCAACAGCATAGTGTGAAGACTCCTTCTAACCCTTACCAAGGCCGTTCCTGAATCAGATACCCCTTAGAGGGCTTACTAGATCCACTGAAGTACATCAATGATTCAGGTGAGTTGCTGGAGATCACCCCACAACTGTAGACCGTTTGAGACATAGTAACCATCATGATAGATAAGGCAAGATCCGTAGATCTCATAAAGACTCTTACAACTTGTGTCCTTTTTGGCGAACACAAGTGTATTCATAGGAAGTGTATCCTAAGAGATCCTTTGATGTATCTCATGGCTCTAGACTCGATAAGTGCATAATTTGGTTTTCCTATGCGGAGACTAGGGAGGGGTCTCCTGCTTCAATATCAACCATCTCTAAGAGATAAGTCAATAGATTACACCGGTTCCCCGTGAGAATGAAACAAGCTCTTTTAAGAGAACTTGAGTGGCTTAGAAGGTTAAGTGCAGTGCGTCACTGGGTCCATGACGTCTTGTCTTCAATACCAGTGTCACCTTAGTAACAACCGATAGCATATGAATTGAACCCGGTGTCTGCCCTAAGGTTGAACTTTTGGAGGGCTATTTCTTTTCACCCTTTTTCATATCTTTTCTTTTTAATTCTTCAACCCCTTCTTTCTCCTTTCTCATTTTATCCTTTTTTCAATCATACCTAAGGACTTCTAATTCTAATCTATTGGAATTGTCCTTGGGTAGATCCCTCCGGCTCTGGCGGATCATAGGACGGTTTTTCCTAACCTTAGTCACCTTATAACTTCATGACTATCCTATAGTTGCCATCAAACCATTTGTGAAAATCTCTCAAAGCGTTTATGATAATAAAGCATACTTTGTTAACACTTCGAGAGTTTTGCATGTCATTTGAAGGACTCCCCCTTCACATGTGCTCATGGAATTTTAAGAAATTTGCACATGCGTGAGGAGTTTGCACTTTTTGAATTGATTGATTTTCTGTGAACATGACCGATTCGAGACACGCTTACATCACTAGTTGGACTAGCTTGTAATTATTACCCGTCCTGGTCAAATCCAAAGAAAGTCTTTCGATACGGTACATTCTACTCAGACAAGTCCTATTCGAGACACGCTTACATCACTAGTTAGACTAGCTTGAAATTATTACCCGTCCAGGATAAGTCTTTTCGATTACTGACATTTTAAGCTTCGTCAATTCATTGGTACATTCTGAGTCGAGCTCTTCTGAGATTCAGTCACATTCTTTAAACATCTTTGATCACATTTTAATCATGTCTTCTCCCCCTCAAAAATAGCATATCGTGATATTTTTTATATCAACTGATTAAGAAAAAGCTTTTTGGAGAGAAAGACAGATTTCATTACGAATGAATTTGGAACATTTTTGTTTTAGTACTCCCCCTTAATGATAGCACATTTTAAAATCAATTAAGGGTTTTGAGGGAGTTATCTTGAGCACTCATTTGAACGATTTTGAAAAATCTTTTGATGAATCTTGAAAAAGTGCTCAAGATTTCTGTTTGGAAAAACGAGTTTTTGTTTGAAATCTTTTTCGTTTGTTTAGACTCGAACTTTTTTGAAAAAGATATCGTCCTTGAAAAACACGAGTCCTTGATTTGAAACAATCAGAAATCATCATTCGGGTCTTTTTAGAAATCTTTTCGAGTACTTATACCCGGACCCAAGTTTTGAAAAGATTTTACTTTGAAGAACGGGTTTCGTACTGAAGTACACGAAAGCCATTGAGAAGAAATTTTTTGAGAAACGACATGTTTTAGAAAAATATTTTAAAGAACTCTCGCTCCAGCATCTGTACATGTCCGTATCATTGTTGAATGACATTTCTAGATACGTACAGAATATGGATTATACAAGAGACATGTCGTGAGAAGAATATTTCTGGATTATTTGATTTTATATTGTTTTTGAATTTTTTGAAAATTTTCTATTTTTGTATTTTGTTTTTGGTGGTTTTTATAAAAGAAATGGAAAATCAAAAATAGAAGATTGAAAGAATGATTTTGTAGAATTTACAGAATTTGAACCCTTTGAAGAACTGGGTTCAGAGATAGTTGAAGCACCTGTGACCAAAGACGAAGAGGTTTCACAAATAACAGTGTTAGAAGTACATGTTTCCTCACATTGAGGGTAATCACTATCAATGGTTGTAGTGGTTTCTACTTCCTTATCATGATGATTTTCACTATTACTTGTCTTGGTGCAACTATAAAAAATCTTTCCTGTGGGAATCCATCTAAGACCAACTGTATTAAAAACTTTTCCCGTGGGAATCCACCTAAGGTAAGATCTAGACGTAGTTTTCTTATCAGATGCAGCGGAAGTCTCAGTCTTGGAAAAACTACATCCTTTCGGTATCCACCTATTAGGTTTCTTATCCATTTTCTTGTTGTCAACGGGTTTGTTTCTATTTGGTGTCTTAGTGGATTGTGCCTTGACACTTGATTTTCCTTTCTTGAGAAATTGTGCAACACATGCATCGTGATTAGCTAAAAAAACACATTTTTGACATGTAGGACAGACAAATTCAACATTCTTGTTTATCACAGCAACTTTAACTTTGTCACTACAGTCTTTTGAAAATTGTTTGTTGTTCGATGAAACTTTGGAATTCTTTGTGTTGCATTCTACGTTCCTAGCATTCTCTTTTGTGCTACTACTCTTAGATGCAAGCCAATCCCTAGTAGTTCCTAGGTAATGGTTTACTACTACTAGAAGTGCTTTGGAATCTATTAGAATTCATCACACTGGGTTTTGGACCTAAAATTCTATTTTTTCGAAGTTGTGCCTTTTTCCTAGCTTCTTCTAGATGGTGATTTAGGACCATGTCATTAAAACCAACAGATTCCTTTACAGATTTTGTGGTCACATTCGGTGTACTATTCCTAGAAGAGCCAGGTGAAATAACATTTTTGTTTCTTTCAACAAACAATTTTTGTTTTTCAACAATCTTTTCCATTACCTTTTCCTTGGGCAAGGGTTGTGGAGTGACTGGTTTTGACAAATCCTTTTTCTCATCGACTTTTGGAGCAAACCGGGAAATAGACATTTTTGGTTTTTCAACCGTTTTTGAAATATTTGGTTTCTCCGAAGTCGATGGTTTTGCAAACTTAGTATCCACACCCTTCCCTTTAATACTTACAAGCTGAGCTCTCAAAAGATCATTTTGCTCTTTCATGTCCTTGTAGGCATGCTCATACGACAATTTGTCATAATTGCATTCCTCTGATTTTCGATCAAGTTGTTTGAAAAATGACATGTTTTCTTTTTCAAGTTTTACAAGAGCATTTTCATATTTGGAAACAATTTCAGATGTCTCAGCTCGCAGTCTTTCATCGTCTTGAACAGAATATGTTTGTAAAATGATGGACATGATATCAGTAGTCATAACAGCTTCAAAGAGAGAATCATTTAACCTTTCCAAAACATTCATGTTTTCACGAGTATCATTAGCTTCGTTTACCAGGGATTTGTGGTCCTTGACAAAGTCGGCCGTTTCTTTTAAGAAAGCTCGTTCAAAATGGATTACCCTCGCACTGATGTTATTCAGTGGGATAGTAATTTCGTTTTGAAACACCTTTTTCTGTTCGATATGAAAGCTAGAATGCCAGTTGTTAATATCGATGGTAGTTTTAGATTCAACAATATTTTGAAGTTCTTGAATTCTCTTTTTAACGTCATCGAGAATGTCTCTAGCCTCACTTGTATTAAAAGTGTTGTTAGAAGACATTTGTTCTATTTTTGAAAGAGATTTAGAAACAACTGTCTTTTTAGAAAAGAATTTCGCGAATGGACGTTTTATGGAAAACACAGAAGGTTCTGTTTGTGGAACAAAAGTAATTCCCGAAAGTTTGTTCAATTTGTTGTAATCAATGGGTTTCAAATCCTTTTGTTTCATTTTAGAAATGCTCTCTTCGACAATTTCCATCGTTTCCACAGAATCCCGAACGACGGGAGGATCATGTTTGGTGTAAATCACATTACCATTATACAAAACATTCTGTTCTTGCTGAGCTTTCTTGAGATTACAAGGAGTTTTGTTACCTAGAGCCACTTTATGTTTTGTACGGTAAATCGGATTAGTTTGATTTGAAATCATTTTCATTGTTTGACTTGACTGACCCGACTTAACCACTAATTCTTCTAAATGTGCAATCATGTGTTTTGACTCTACGATTTCTTCCAAAAGTTTGTCTTCTTTCTTTGCAAAGTCCTTTTTCAACTCATCCCTTTCTTTTTCAAGATTGGTATAAGCTGTTTTTTGTTTAGAAAGTTGGTTTTGTAGATCAGAAATTTCCGCGTTTAAAGATTTTATCTTTTTGAAAGAATTAACATCAAGTGTATCAAACTTGAGTTGCAATTGTTTTTCCCTTGAAACGGAATTTTGATAACCAGTTTCTAATTCAGACAATCTTTTGTTATGAAACTCAAAAGCTTTAGCGTGTTCCTTGTAACTCTCAAGCTCAGTGGTCAATTTAACATTCGCGGCCTTAACATCGCGATTGACCTTTTTCACTTTCTTAATTTCAATACCACAATTATTTAATAATGATTCAAATAAAGCACGTGTTTCCTCATCATTAGCACCATTTTGTGCAACTTGAACTCCATTAGGATTCATATCTGGAGTTGCAAAGTTAACATTGCTATTAACTTGTTCCCCCACATATGTATCATAATTAGGTTCAGGTGGCACATAATGTGGCTTGTCATGAGCAAACGGAGTAGCATTGTTACCATAATTTGGTACCTCATGGAGTGGATCGGAATCATAAGTAGGAGGAAGATCAGAATCACTGCTTGATGTTGTTGCCTGCTGATTTGCCATAAAGTTGTAGGTTTCATTGAGATCTGCAGAATTGTCATTAACTCTTGTTGTTGCTCTAAACTCATTTTCCTCAGGAGTCAATGGTATTCCCGATTCTACTTTATTGGCTAGAATCAACAAATACTGTATCTTTTCAACCTTCGTCATTGCATTGACATTGTTTCTGCTGTGACTTGCTGATGGAGGTTTCTGAATCGAAGTCATGAAACAATCAATCCCATTTTGATTAAGCACATTCTGATTCACAATCTGATCCATCTGATTTCCTACATACTGCCCTGCATATTGCATCTGGTTCCCCATGTGTATACTCGAAGCATATCCTTGCTGATTGTTGTTGTGTCGTTGGCTGTTTAATGCATTGAAGACTGATGCAAAACCATTGGACAAAGTACTTGTGAAACGGTCATGGTGAGTTTCCATTGATTCAATTCAAAGTGAAACGTTGTTCTGAGGATCTTTTGAAAGATAACAAAGGTTGTTGTTATAGATTAGATGTTATGGTGAAGATGAAAAACGTTCTCGGTTGATTTTTATTGATTTCAAATTTTCCCTCCAAAAAATAAAATTTGAAAATTTTCTTTCTCAAAATTTGAAAATCACAAGAAAATACAATTCTAAGTTTACGAGAAAAATTTGAGTTTTGAAAGTTTTACGCCAAATTTTACCGAAAAAATTTGAATTTTGGCCTAAAAAATTTGAATTTCGGGCCAAAATTTTCAACCTTATACCAAAATTTAAATCTCGCGTAAAAATTGAACGTTAAGTCTCGTGTGAAAAATAAATTTTACTCAACTTTTCCCGCCAAAAAACTTTTTTTTTTTTTTTTTACTAACTCGATAAGGCTTGTCTAACACTAACTCGGTATGATATCATGAAAGTTAAAACTCGGTATGTTCACTTAGTCATCAAACTCGGTATGTTCACTTAGGTTTCAAACTCGGTATGTTCACTTAGGTGTCAAACTCGATAAGTTCACTTAGGTTTCTAACTCGATAAGTTCACTTAGGGTTCTAACTCGATAAGTTCACTTAGGGTTCTAACTCGATAAGTTCACTTAGGGTTCTAACTCGATAAGTTTACTTAGGTTTCTAACTCGATAAGTTCACTTAGGGTTCTAACTTGATAAGTTTACTTAGGTTTCTAACTCGATAAGTTCACTTAGGGTTCTAAATCGATAAGTTTACTTAGGTTTCTAACTCGATAAGTATCCAAACTCGGTAGAGAGACTTGAGTTGGGCAGAGTTTCCTCTTAGTTAGAGTCACAATACGCCTAACTCGATAAACGATTAGGGAATGAAGGCTAACTCGCCAAAATCTCAAACTCGATATGTTAAGATAACACCTAACTCGAAAGAATTGATCACTTAACTCGATGGAACTTAATATACACCCCTAACTCGATAGAACTTAACACCTAACTCGCTAAAAAAAATTTCTAACTCGAAATTTTTCACCTAACTCGAAAACAAACTGATGAACAGTAACCGAATGTTGCAAAATTCACTTTTATACCAAGTTTTTCAACCAAATCAAACCTAAAACAACCTATAATTATCCCTAGGCGATTGATACCACTTGTAGGACCGTAGAACAACCTAACTCACTTATGAATCTTAGCAAAACCTAGAGAGAGAAAGTAAGTAGAGAGAGAGAGTGGAAGGGATCTCCTAGTGTGTGAAATAATAACCTTGATATTACTAAGAGAACCAACCTCTAAATGAGGCCTTACATGACTATTTATACTTGTAGTCTAGGGCTTCACATATCTTTGACTACATTACATAACTAGCCCTTAGACTTTATACAAGCATGAATAATATACATAAACATACTAAACTAGCATTTACTAACTATTACATTGATATAGTTAACTAACTATTTGACTCAATAAAGATCGTCACTTTCAATCCTAACAGTAAGCTTCTCAAGATCCCTTGAGAAGTAAAGTCTGGTGCGATTCCCACGTATCAAGTTTTTGGTGCCGCTGCCGGGGAATAGATATTGTCTAGGTTAGAATCTCTTTTTATTAGGTCTACTTGCTAGATTCCTTTCTAGTAAGATTTTATTTTTATTTTTAGGTTTTCTTTAGTCTATCTTATTTCTTCGTGTCTTTGTTCGTAACCTTTACCATCCGACATCATGGAAGGTGGTAACATCTTTGAACCTATCATCCCACCACAACAAAACCCACCACTAGAACCCCTTAGGCCCCGAACCTTAGGAGAGTATTCCCGACCTAGCCACCAAGGCTATCGAAACACCATTGAGCTCACCGGAGCCAATGTGACTCCCTTGCGATCGAACACCATCCGGTTGGTGCAAAGCGAATATGCATTCCATGGACTTCATTCCGAAGATCGAAATCAACATCTTAAGGACTTCCTTAAAATCGTAGATTCCATAGACCTAGATGTTGCAACTAGAGAGACAACCTGATTACGCCTATTCCAATTCTCTCTACGGGATCAAGCTAGTCAATGGCTTGAGCGTTTACCCGCGGGATCCATCACCACATGGGATGATCTCACCACTCGTTTCCTTGCTCAATTTTTCCCACCGGGGAGAACTACTAAGCTTAGAAATGACATCTTGATGTTCCAACAACGTCAAGGTAAAACTCTCTATGAAGCATGGACTCGTTTCAAGGACTTACTTCAAAAAGTCCCTCATCATGGCATAGATCTTTGGATCCAAGTCCAAATCTTTTATGACCATATCGATCTCTCCACGAGGCGAACCATTGACCAATCGGCTGGTGGTAAGCTACGTGATCTAAGTGCGGAACAATCATGGGAACTCATAGAAGATCTTGCTCTCTATAACAACGAAAGTTGGAATGATCCCCGTGATTTGAACAAAATGGTCAAGGCAATATCTTTGCCTTCGAATAACTCTAGCACTCCCGACCGTAGAATCATGGAACTTGAGGATCAAGTCAAGTTTCTCATGAAATCTTACGAAGCTCCTAAGCCTTCAAGCCAAGTGAACAAAATCACTTCTTCATGCGAACTATGTAGTGGTCCCCATGACACTCGTGATTGTGTGGAACTCCGAGGAACAGCTTTTGCGGACTACGCATCCACGCGTACCGACAGAGCGGGAGATAAGTGGTACACTTTCAAGCCCGAGCCAAACCCTTACGGTGATTCCTACAACCCCTCTTGGAAAAATCACCCAAACCTTAGGTGGAAACAAAATCAACCCAATTCTTCCAATCCGCCTAATCGTTACAAACCAAACGGTCCACCCTCCGACCGTACTTTCAACAACAATCCTTCTAACAATTATGGTGGTACCAACAATCTTGAAGGATTGATGTATAAATTCATGGCATCTCAAGAAGCTCGCATAGCTAGGTTTAAAACCGAATTTAACCAACAACAAACTGAGATGACCAACAAGATAGACAACTTGTTGAAAGCCCTCAACAACCAAGCGTTAGCCATACCTAGGAAGGACACTAGGGACACCAATAATGGAATCCAAATTAAGGACCCCTCATCATCTAAACATGTCCACTTTGTCAATGTTGTCACCATTAAACCAAAAGATAAGAATATAGAAGAAAATGACAAAGATGAAGTAGAAACCGAGACTAGGGATGAAATTAGGGAAGTTGAGGTTAATAAAGAAAAGAAGTTAGAGGAAGTAGAAACTATAGAAGAGCACTTTGATAAGTTGCCCACCAAGGAAGAACGGGAATACCATAAAGATTTATTCGATGGCCTCGAGACACCATATATCCTTGGCACACCCCTTATCAAAGTAGGTGATCCCTCTAACATCAACATACCATGCAACATTGGGCATATGCATGTATGGAAAGCATATATAGATCCTAGGTCTCCTATAAACATCATGACTAGGACCTATTATAATTGGGTAATGAAAAAGCAACTAGGTTATAGGATGATGCCCAATAGGAACCTCATAAGTAATTTTGTAGGGAGAGTGAAGGGATTGTATGTGATCATAGGTAATCTCACCTATGAGATAGATTTTATGATAGTTGAAGACACTCGTCCAGTGATAGATGATTGCCTAAGCCAAGTAATATTCGGAAAACCATTTGTTGAGGCCACTAAGATGAGTTATGACCCGACTCTAGGGATAGTTAGATTCAAGAAAGAAAATGATGAGGTTGCCTATCAAATGCCTTACAAGATTTAGAAAAGGAACACAAGCAAGCGGCTTATTATAGGAATGATGAGGATAGACGTAGAGGAGTAGAGTATGTGAAAAATAGGATGCTTGGTTTTTATAAAGAATGCTTGCAATTAGGTCCGGAGTACAAAACTGGTTTAGAAGATGACCTAGGGAATGAAACCAACGACGAGGTCACGTAGTAACCAATGGCCTTGAGTCTAGCTACAAGACTCGTAAATAAAGAAAAGCGCTTCTTGGGAGGCAACCCATGCTTTGTGTGATTTTCATTTTGTTTGTTTGTTATTTGCTTCTGTATGCATGCTTTATTTTTATTGTTGGTAGATCATGTTTCTCAATTAAATAGTGGAAATACTTTACTTTGTTGTTTTGGCCTAGTCTTAACTCCACCCTAAAAGTATTTTTGCAAAAGATAAGTGTAAGGGGAAACCCCAAATATGTTTTTAAGAAACAAACCGATCATGATTCTCCACAATATTAAATGAACATGTATATTAGTATTTGTTAGAGTCAAATGCTTGTATTGAGTCATGATGAAGTTTTGCAGGATTTTCCAGGAAGTAGGACCAAGTTTTTCCAGAAATTTTCCGGAAACTTAACATAAGAATTTCTGCAGGTCACTTCTGACGGCGTCAAGAGTTAACTCTTGACGGCGTCACGTGTAAAAATTCTGGAAATTTTACCAGTTTTGTTTTTCTAACGGAGTCTCTAAGTTTTTGTTGAATTATTAAGTTTTATAATCTCGAGGAAATCTGCAAACTTCATTCCACAAGCATTATATCTTACTTTGTTTTCGAGGATTTAGTAACTTATATAGGATGCCGCCGATTTTATGCGAGGTTGTTTTGTCTATTTTCTCAGGTTTAACAGGTTAGGTACGACAAGAAGATGATTTATATTCTGGAATGGAAGCTTTGATTGTTCATTTTCTTGGAGGAAGATCTAACCTAGCCACCTTATTATCCATACCAAGCGAATCAGGGGAGTATTTGATTTCATTTGTTTTACTTATTTCACTTTTACATTCTTTACTTGAACATTGGGGACAATGTTCATCCTAAGTGTAAGGGGAGGGTAAAATGATGATACCTTACATGTACACTTTCGCTTGAGTTTGTTTTGTTTAATGGTAGATGTGTAATAAAACTATGAGAAATACTTGTTAGTGTAATTTTAGCGCCAAATTTAAATTTTTTTACAACATTTAGGAGTGAAACTTTAGCCTTTGCAAGCGTCTCATGGATAGGAGATTGTATAACTAGCACATAACCGTATTATTCAGAAAAAAATTTCCACCCAAATACGTGAGGTTCGCCTTTAGATTTGATAGGAAAAGCATTTACTATTAGTGCTTATGAGTGTACCGGTAGCATTTAGATTCTAGAACTTGCGTTAGTGATGCATCCCGAGACCGCTAATGAGACTACATTCGTGTAGTAGGATTTACTACATGATAAGAGGCATTAGGATCACCCTTGTGTTAAACCCGTATCATAATTACTTGACCATTTAAGTCATATTACTTGGCTAGTTAAGTCAATTAATTTTTCCCACACCTTTAGCGTTGTACTCATTTTTAGTACACGAAACCCCTAGTACACCCCTCCGAGCCTATCTTTTCGTTTCTAACTTTAAGCATTTTACTTAAAGGAAGAATTTGTTACACCCCACTTAAATGTACACCCAAATCGCCTTAGCCTTCCGTGTATGCACTCATCTTTAGTGCATTATTGTTATTTGTTAAACCCTAAGTTAACTATCTAATTGATTACATGGTTGCTAAGTCGAGTCATATCCTTGTACATATTGTTTTGGGACGATTGGGACTCATGGGTAAAGTACTAATGTTATGGAGTAATGGGGAAGAACATCATATATTACCCCCATATGTACGTTAATCTTAAAAGTGCTCCAAGTGTTTTGATTTTCTTAATTCGAGTCATTAGATTAGTTTATTGTAAAGTATGTAAAGATTCAAGTGTAAGGGGAATATTCATTCCCTATGATGTATTATTTTGGATGGTAGGGTAAGAGTGTATGCAAAAAAAAAAAAAAAAAAAAAAAAAAATCGAAAAAGGAAAAAGAGAAAAAACATACGGACTACCATCCCTTTTTATTCTATGTTCATTTTATGTTTTTGTTCTTTTTGATTTATTAGCTTAAGTCGAGTCTAGTCTTGGCTTAGCAACGCCATATTGTACATGTAATTAAC
Source organism: Artemisia argyi (assembly GCA_030686995.1). Lineage (NCBI taxonomy): Eukaryota > Viridiplantae > Streptophyta > Magnoliopsida > Asterales > Asteraceae > Artemisia > Artemisia argyi. The sequence continues at coordinate 162,454,736 of CM060679.1, read as the reverse complement.
CAAGATTGTTAGCTCGCCACCAGTAAAAACTTCCTTTATCCAACAAAACCGTGTATTTCATATCCCTATACCTAACGTTACAACCCTTTTAAAAGACCTCTTTGATAGTTTATCCTAGGTGCTTACGCCATGTGGTGGACGTTTGATCCTTTCCCAAGCCTATGGTAATCTATTTTGCTATGACAGGTAGTGAGAGATATCTTCCATTTCCATAATGTTATATCACTTTATTACACCCGAGAGATGTGAGTATCTAAACACTATTTGTGAGGTGCTAGTGTATGACCTCCGTGCTTGTCTTTGGTCTTTTGTGGAACAATTATTTGTTGTAATTACTTTTATATTAGTGTTAAATGACCTCTAACTTGTCTTTTGATTAGAATAAAAGCATATTTGCTTGAGGACAAGCAAATCTCAAGTGTAAGGGTATATGATGAGGCGAAAAATGAACCACTTTTAGGGGGTCATTTAAGCCCGGAATTGAATTTATTTGATCAAATATTACCCTAAATCGTTCCTTTTGTGATTTTAGGTACTTTGGGAGAGAAATCTGGAAAAGGAAGCAATTCGGACGTTTTTGGAGCATAAAAGTGAAGAAAACGCCAAAGTCTTAATTTTCCTTGCTGGGAACAGTAGGTGACGGCGTCAAGAAGGAATTTTTGACGGCGTCAAGAGTAAAGACCATGACGGCCCAGTGGATTTATGAAGGCGTCACAAAGTAGAGCGTCAAGAGTTAAATGCGTGACGGCCTAGGCCATGACGGCGTCAAAAGTAGATCAAGGCAGTCCGAGGAGTATTTTGGCGGCGAGATGACGGCGTCAGAAATTTGTTCTTGACGCCGTCAAACCCTATTTCCTATATATAGTTTTCTAATTTTCACATTAAAAAGGAGAGAAGTTTTGGAGAAACCCTAAGGCCGAACTTATTACGAATTTTACAGGTTTTTCAAGGGTTCTCAGCCCTTGATCCCTTTCATGTGTAATTGAGATAAGTACTCTTTTAATTCAATCAATATGTCTATGTGTTGGTTGTCTATATCTTATTCTTGTCTTGACTCCACCATGTTAGGCTAGACTTATCTTGTGTTTGCTTGGATCTAATGAAACCTAGATGTTGATTATGTGTTGATTACTTGCTTATGGTTGTATTGGATGAATGAATTCGATGTTAGGCTTAAGAAAACTGGCAGATCTCCAAATGGTAACATGCTTGAACGTCTTAGGAAACATGAACCGATGTGTACTAGGTTTTATTGGTTGTATTTATTGCATGAGTAAATTCTAATGATCCCATGTTAGGAGCTTATATCGGCTCGACATAGGAGTGAAGTAGGCACTCATAGGATTGGGGAATTAAGTGCGCCACCCCATGAATGGTATTAAGGAATACAATCCGTCATCCACGCAACTATAACAAGTAATTAACGTGTAAAAGATATCTAAGGAGTAGTGAAATCTAAGTAAACACATTTTCTCCATTTATTGCTCACGACCTTAGTATAATTTAGTTTATTTTCATTTCTAATATTTTATTTTGATTGCATCTTTAGTATTGGGTTAGTTGACTAGCAACTAATTCCGCCCAAATCTTTCAAACCCGAGATTTTTACTTGCTTTCTAAAAAACATAAAAATACAAGAATAATCATCTTTCATCTTTAGAACTAGTATTTAGGTTTTCTAATCCTAGCGACACTATTCCTTGCTGAACGATCAATCCCCCTGTACTTGTCACTATACTATACTACAATGATCAGGTACACTTCCTGGTGGGGGTTGTAAGCTTCTCAAGATCCCTTGAGAAGTAAAGCCTGGTGCGATTCCCACGTATATAAGCCTACAGAATCCATACTATGCAGACTTCCTAGAACAACACATTCATCAGACGCATTAGACGTATCTTACAGATGAAGTAGTCCTCTTTCATGACTTACTAGTCTAAAACCTCATGATAGCCCAATGCAAATAAAACTTTAACTTGCAACACACTTGGATATCTACAACTACCCATGGGTTACTCAGAAATTCAGCATGACATTCAACATATTCCTCATGAGCATCGCGCTGTGATAGAAGCATCTCAGTTGAACTTATAAACCAGCAACCAAACTTCCAGACACATAGTGAAGGAGGACAGACAACTGTTATGATCCCTCATTCTGCAACTCGATCATTTTTTAAGTCCACATTCTGTACTTGACTAGCCTGCTTGACTGCAATTGGAGGTGACTGCAATTGGAGGTTTTACCTTAATCTCATGAGCTTCAAGCTCACATCATCATTGATCACATTACTTAACACTTCATAACCTCTGCTCTCATTTATAAACTGAGTGTTGATCCTTTCTTGCCATAGAAAATAGACAGCAGCTCCACAACATCCTAATGATACTCCATATGTTATTCACACAAGGCATAGATATCATTGCTGCAGTATAGTTTAAGTTACAGTGTTGAAAATATTCCATATTCATTGTCACATTTTAATATCTAAGAATCTTTATAAATATGTGATGCTATGGTTGTTAGATACTTAACACATGGGCAAACTTTGACTTTAATGCAAGAAAGTCAATAACATCAAACTATCCCAAATCAACCAAAATCCCGTCCATGTATGCGTACATCTAATCTTATCATGATTCCCAAAAGACTCTTATAACTGAACTTATTTTACTAATCTTATATAATAATATGGCTCATTTGCAGAAGCAAGAGCTAGCTTTTCAACTATGTCGTAGCTATAAGAATAACACCTTATACTCAACTGCAGTGTCATTGCAATTCAAAAAACAACAGTGATTATATCACAAACAGATTCCATCACAATGACGAAATATATGTTATCCAATCACCCACTAAACAAGTGATCCATCTAACCTAAGAAACTTACTCATCAAATGTTACTGTTGTTGATGCATAATCTGGCGCGCCTGGCGGTACAGTGTTGTCCACAGTTGGTACTGTTTGATGGGGGTGGTGAAGAGAGTGCTTTGCTTACAAAGTATATTGGTGTTTGAATGGAATTCCTATCTGTCAATAGCACCGCGTTGACTGCTCCGTGAGTTGCAGACAGATACATGATCAATTCCTCCCCTGGTCGGGGTGCGACAAGCTTGGGAAGTGCTGCTATGTGTTCTTTGAGCTGTTTAAAAGCTTCTTCTGCTTTCGCAGTCCAGCGAAAGTCTCCCTTTTTTGTGCACTTCGTGAGTGTTTTAAAGAGGGGGAGCGATTTGTCCGCTTATTTGGACAGGAATCGATTTAGCCCAACCAATTTTCCATTTAGTGACTGGACTTCTTTCAGTGTGCGTGGTGAAGGGAGTTCAGTCACTAAATGGAAAATTGGTTGGGCTAAATCGATTCCTGTCCAAATCAGCGGACAAATCGCTCCCCCTCTTTAAAACACTTGGTGTATTTATACTTGGTGTCCATTCCGTTGGTATGCTCTACAAATTACCGATTCTTGCCTCAGCAAATTGATTCCTGCCTCAACAAATCTCGTTAAGCTTACTCAAACACTTGGTGTCCATTCCGTTGGTATGCTCCACAAATTACCGATAATTTAGCTCGAAGATCTTTCTTCTTTATCTAACTCGATCTTTCTTTCCAAGGACTTGAACAAACAATGTGATGAATCGTTTAAAGTTTGCTAAGAATTATCTTCAGTGGCTACCCCCATATCAAGAACTTCATCTACATACCCCTCGGACTCATAACACCAAACTAGTTAAGGTGTAATCTTGCTTGTTTGGATTGACTAAATGACCAAAATCTCTATAATATATATAATGTTATAACTCCATGCCAGTCAGGAACAAGGACTTGTTGAGGCTGACAGAGGGTTTATAAAAAAAATCCTAAGTTTTATCATGGGTCAAAACAGGTCGGGTCGGGTTGATTGGCACACCTGTTTTTCTTAATTTTCAATAAACATAATAAATAACACCTTGAGCTGATATGCAGTCCTAGCATTCACACATTTAAACAGTGATAGCAAATGAACATATTTCATTACAGTGATGAAGTATACGACCCAATTACCCACTGAACCAGTGACGCGTCAAACTGATAGGAAGGCACAGACTAACAACAACATAGCACTGATTCTTTAAGCAAAGAGAGAATAAGCAAAGAACAATGAACATTCAAATATCATCGAGCACTTACTCATCAGATGTAGACATTAATCCATTACTGTTATTATCATTGGACTTTCATCAAACACTTTGTCGGCATTTCGTGTGAATGATCCACATTACAAACTGATAAACACTTATCATCCAATATACAACCAATCAAAGTAACATGAAGATCTTTCTTTTATATCTTGCTTGATTCGTAATGAATTAAAGTAAGCCTCACATTATATTAATGGGTTTGAGTTTAAGCAAATGCTGCAGGCTACCCACATACTAAGTTAAAGGGAAAACCGAAAAAGGCTTTATCTCTCAACATTTCACTGAATTCCAATGTTTGTCGAAATAACTTATGATATTAAATTACTAAATGAGTGAATGACACTTGAAACCATTAACATATAAAAAGAATATACAATAAACATATTCAAATACAAATAAATAATGCAATTACAATCCTCAAACATAAAAACAGTTACCAATTTCCTTCCCAATACATTTGAAACTCAGATACCACGTTAAAGTAATCATAACAGGGGTATTCAACATCTTGGATAGAGGAGCAAACCTCCATATCATTTAATTGAGTCATAATGCCATTCATGATCTCTGACTCTGGTGATGGGAAGACAGGGAGTGTGGGATTCGTATCATCTTGGACGCGGAAGGCACAATTCTCTTCATGAATAATACTACCACTCATGATCTCTAACTCTGATGATGGGATGAGAGCGAGTGTGGGATTTGTATCATCTTGAATAATTAATCTATCATCATTAACATGAACATCGTCATCCCCACTTAACTGAATGATACCAGCAGACATCTCTGATGTTAGGAATAGAGGTTCCCTAACATCTTTTAAAACTAATCCCGAATCTACCACGTCATCCTCGTATACCAAACGCAACTCACCACTCAAAACAGTGTGTTCATCATCATCATCATCATCATCATCATCATTATCATCGTCATCATCATCGTCATCATCGTCGTCATCATCATCGTCATCATCATTACCAATCATGATCTCTGACTGTGATGATAATGGAAACAGAGAGAGTGTGGGCTTCCTAACATCTTTTAAAACTAATCCCGAATCTACCACATCATCCTCGTATACAAAACCCAACCCACCACTTTTAACGAAGTGTGGGCCTTCTGTACTGCCTTTTTTATGAAATTGAAGTTCCACGGTATCACCCGCTTTCACCACTAGTGTTGTATCATTAAGTGGATAAAACATGACCATCATGGAAACGCCACAATAATCACTACCACTGAAACTATGACTTGTTCCTTTCGTTTTATTATAAATTACTGGACAAACCCACTCCTCATCTCCATATTTATCATCCTTGTCGTCTCTGGTAGCACATAAGATGAGACCGCATATGTTGCTATCAAATTGGCTAGGTGCCACAAAAGATAAAACATTTCCACTGTTTCGAAAAGTACACCACTCAGGTAACTCCTCCTCAGAGAGACCAATGTGTAATCCTTCATTACTCGTGAGTGATTCCTGTATAGCATTCAAGCATATTATTTAATAATACATGAAAAAGGCCTCTTCATTTCAAAATATATATACGCTAGGGAGGGGGAGAGAGGTTGCTTACCTTGAAAGCTTTGGAAGGAAAAATATATGCATATTGCATTGAATCAAATGGCATCACATCTAATGACCAACAGTAGGTTGCATCTATCTTTCTCAATTGCGATGGAAGAGGTGGAAGTAACTTTAGTTGATAACACTCTGATATTTCAAGTTTCTCCAGTTTCGAAAGGTTGCTGAAGCTCTCCGGTAGACTAGAAAATGTGTTTTTTGTAAGATCGAGAAGGCGCAATGACACCAGATTCCCAATTCCACTGGATACTTGCGAAATATTGCAATTTTTCATGTGTAATTTTTGTAGGTTCCTCAGTCTTGTAACTTGTGTGAAACCTTCAGATCTGAGTTTGAAGCAACCATCCAACCTAAGTTCCTTCAGATTTTGTAACTCATAAATGTTTGAAGGAAGGCTACTGAATCTGTTTTCACTTAAATCCAATTTTTTAAGTGAAATTAGACTTCCAATTTCATGTGAGATCTCCAATATGTTGGGACAATGGGAGAGGTTAAGTTTTTGAAGAGATGTTAACTTGCCTATCATTTCCCATGGGAGCCTCTTCAACTGTTTGCAACCACTTAGATCTAATTCAACAAGTTTTTGGAGGCAACCAATAGAGCTATCCAACTCCTCCAAATTATAACAATTTCTTAAGTTAAGTTTTTCAAGATTCTCTATCTCACTGAAATTTCCGGTCTTGATTAATGATATTGTACAGACGACCAGAATCTTCAACTTCTTAAAACTCTAAAAAAACAAAAATATAATAAACTGTGATTAATAAGAGATTGGATGGTGAGACCTCCACCATATTCATTAATTTATTATTTTGAAATGATATACTCGTATTCCCGAGTGCTGTCACATTGCTCAATTATGCATTATAGTTTAATTACCCCTTCGTCCCAAAACAACATTTTTTATTTATTTTATTACTCGTATTACTCCGTATTATTATTATTATTATTATTATTATTATTTTCTTTCCAATGTTGACTTTAATTAACTTTTTTGTATTATATATTACGTAATACTTGATGCAAAATATGTAAATCAATTGTGTTGTACATATAATTTTATTGATATAATTTTTAACAAGTATTATACAATATAAACAAAAGTACTTAAGGTAGAAGTTAAAAAAAAAAAATCAAAAAATCAAACTAAGACAATTATTTTGAGACGAAAAGCATTAGTATATTCTATAGTAATCATATAAGTTTTTTTTATTATTACTTTTGGATAAATCTCCTTTAGAGTAAAACTAGCCACATTTTACATAAGAATTGAAAATCAAAGTAATTTAGTGGCAATTTTTTTTCTAACCATGGTTTCCGACCTTAATTACATAATTTATCTAAGTCAGCAATAGATTAAGTATATAATTCATTTTTGAAAAATACTAAAAAATTAATGCATGGATATATGTGTTCATGTTTTAAAGTTAAGCACCTTTATTGTAATTACACAAAGGACCGAAAGTAAAAAAGTAACATCCGTAATTGTAAAGAGTAATATTTACAATTTAGAGACAACCCCTCTACGTTTAATATCTACAATATTGAACGGTAATAATTACTCCTTCCGTCTCAAAATAAGTATACAGTTTAACTCTTTAAATATTTTTTTTGCGTTATATAATACTTGATGAAATTATACCAATAAAAAATACACTTAAAAAACAATTCATTCATATATTTTACATCAAATATCCCCTAAATGTTTATGACTAGGATTCCATGATTTATTATATTCAGTATGGTACATGGGGTATACACTAATAAAACTTTATAATTAAGTTTCTTAAGTATATATTTATGTTATAATTATACTCTTTTAATTTGTCACTGTATTTCAATATTTATAAAACACATAACAAATGAATGATGGATGATCATAAACATTACTACCTTGTTACAATTATTAAACATTGAGAACCAAATGGATGATAAAGATTTTGTATGCTACAATTACAACAATAGATAAATGTCCAAGGGTTAAAATGCATTTTTTGATAGTCGATCGTAATGAAAGTACTACACCTACTATTTTTATATGTTGTTAATAAGTGTTTCATTGCATAAACATATTTAGAGTATGAATTTATGAATATTTGCTTTTTCTCTTTAAAAAGACACAAAGTTAAAAGTGAAAAAGGAGAAGGTATACATAATGTGATAAACTGATAATGGCGGGGATGGTGGCCCCATTCCACAAATAAATTTAAAAGCAACCCATGTTTACTTAAAATCAACCCAGTTTTTTTGAAGACTTAAAAAGATTTTGTATGCTTCAACAATAACGGATAAACAAGCTAGCGTATAAAATAAACCACATGAGAAATAAAAAAAGACATGCATGATCATACCTTGACTCCATCCCACAGTTTTTCCAGTTTGCTAAATGGCAATTTAATAACCACCACGTTGCCCATATCAATGTTGTCAAGACTTTTGCAAGGGAACCCAATCCATTCCAAGTATTTCAAATGTTTAAAAGAGAAGCAAGCTGGCATGTCATCATTTGAAGAAGACGACCATTCAAGGTTATTATGCAACTGAATGAATCTCAGACTACTCATTTTTTTAAACGCCTCTAATTGAACAGTTGCCCATTTTTCCATCCGATCACTGTAGTGCAACTTAATGCTTCTAACTGAATCTGTGCCCTGGTTAACAACGGAGGAGGAGAGAGTTATAGTTAGTTTCAGTGAACTAACTACTATGTATTAAGTAGCTAGTCATAAACATGGAGATACTTACCGAACAATCTCCCAGTACATGAAGCACGTCCCTATAACCCATCAATCTAGTACGTTTTCCAGGCTCATCCTCATCTTCTTGGCGGACCACCTCTTGTCCCATCTCCCTTATCACATCATGCAACAACAGCCGCTTTGGCTCGTCTTCGTCGTCACTATCGTATTTAACCAAAAATTTATGAACGAGATTTTGAATTTGAATTTCAACATCTGGGAAGAAGTCTTCATCTTGTAATACTTTGACGATTGTATCCTTGTCCATTCCATGAAAGAAACATGCGATATCCAGAAATAAATTCTGGGCTCTTTTAGGGAGTGAATCATAGCTTATTCGCAGCTTCTTTTGAGTATCTTCATGAGGAATTCTTTTTAACGTCTCCAACATGCTTGACCAGAGATTCCTGTCATAATCTGTGAAATGGCGACTCCAGACCTCAAGAACCAAGGGAATGCCTCCAGCACACTGCACTATTTCCTCTACAAACTTTGGGTCGATAGGGTCTCCTTTTCCAATGAGTTTAGTGAAAAGTTCAAAAGACTCACTTGTGTCCAACAATTCTATGTTGTACGAAGTGTGTTGTAGGTTACTAAGCGACTGCGCGTTTCTTGTGGTCACAATTATTCTACTTTCACAATGGAAGAAGGCAGAAGGAATACTTAATGCTTGCAACTGCTCAAATTTATAAACATCATCAAGTACCAAGAAAAGCTTTTGACCACTTATCAACTTCTTTATCTTTGCAGCTCCATCATTATGACTAGCTATAAACTTATCATTTCCGGTTAGGCAAGAAATGACATCCCTTTGCAAATCAACTTTCCAATTTGGACCCCTGTATAAGTAACTATTGATATCTTGGATAAAACAGCTGACATCGAAATCTGCAGCAATTCTGTCATACACAGCCTTAACAACGGCCGTTTTACCTGACCCACTAATTCCAAGAACCGCCACAATGGAACTCAACCGTAATGCTGAAATTACATCTTGTGCTCGTGAATCTATCCCAACAGGGTGCTCTACATTACATAGCTGTTGTGGATTTTTCATATTTCGGACATCTTTCATAATTTTCCGTATCAACTGCTCTTCGTCCCTTCTGCCAAATTCAAAAGAAAGATTCATTACCGACCTCATGTGTGTACATAAGTTGCCAAACACACCCTTTGCATGAAATTGATTTGTTTAAACCGGCAGGTCTAATTAACAGTGAAATTGTTCAAATATATTATTACGTGTATGATACAGTAATATATTACTGTAGTACAAGTTTGTTCTTCTTATCATCTTAATGCATAGGGTCTTTTTGGTTAGACAAATAGAATGATTAAAATTTTTTGAAATGACAAGGTAATCGAATCAACATGATCATTTAGTATATTGTTTGGTATACTTGATTAATTTAATCAAAGTAAACTTAAACTATTATAAATCAATTATTTTGGAATTTCCAATGTCTTTCATTGTTAATGTGTATATACTATATATAGCTTTGGATCTAATTAGCAAATTTTTTTAAGTAGTTAATATATATATATATATATATATATATATATATATATATATATATATATATATATATATATATATATATATATATATATATATATATATATATATAACACATTTAATAAATAATTAAAAAAAAAAAAGTTAAGCCAACTAAAAGGTGATAAAAATTGTTCTACAGAATTTGGTATATGTTTGAAGTTTTACCGATCTTTCAAGTTTAGACCAGATTTATCACCAGCTTCTTTTAGGGTTTGCCTCCAAATCTGAACTCTTTCAGGATCGACAGTCTTCTCGTAGCCTTCGAAAGCTTCATGGAAGAAAAGACCTTGTTGATTTCGTACATCAGATGGTTCGACATTATAAAATATGGGAAAAAATTTTCTGTGTTTAAACTTAGAGTAAGATTCCATTATGAGGACACACTCATCAAGACACTCTTTAGAAGAAGCATATTTCGGGGAGAATACAATAAGATAGATCTCGGAATCCTCGATAGCTTTCAACAGCTCAGAACTCTTGTCGTGACCAATGAAGAGCTTTTTGTGGTCAGATATTGTAAAACACTCGCGTTTGAGGGCTGCAGTGAGGTGGCTTACGAAGCCTTTGCCAATATCTTCAGACGCGTAATTCACAAACACGTCATATTTGGGCCGTTTATAATGTGGTGCATCATAAGAATCCAGACCCCTTTTTCTCTTATTGGATGAAGATGAAGAGGATGGATCCATTTTTAGTTTCGAAAGGGAAAATTGGGCCATAGATGTGTTACGATCCCACATCGCCCAAGTATGGGATTGGGTGGTGGTTTATAAGTCTAGGTGTCCCCTCCTCTTACAAGCTAGCTTTTTGAGTGAGTTCTACACTTGGACTTATGAACCGATACGAGCCTAGTATGGGATAGGTTCGTATCAAGATGATGAGGATGGATTCATCTTTCAGGTTTGAAAGCTAAGAAAGTGGTTATTGGTATGGTAACTCACCCTTCTACTTTGATTAATATAAGGTCATGTAAGTTGGTGTCAACTATTTCTGTCTTTGACTTTGCACCCAAATTAATATCTCCATTCTTTCCTAGAAATTATTAAATTTAGTATAAAAGAATAAATATTTTCAAATTGTTCTTTTAAAAGTTGCCCTTAAAATTCCACAATTATAATAATTATTGTCAAATACAATTTTCTGACGTGCAAACTGGATATGCTTAATTAATTGCTAGTTGAGGTTCACAAGTTGTTATCTCATATTTACTGCAACTAAAAGAAAGAGAGTCAACTACAATGGTTGCTTAATTGACATTCTTGCTGACGTATGTACAAACCGTGTTTTGCCTAATCAATGGCTACTTGTAAATACACATTAATTTCCTTTGCTGCCTACCCATTGTCGCCAAGAGGCAATTAGGAATTTAGGATCCAAATATTATCCAACTCATGATAAAATTGAATTATTCAATCTCATTTTATATTAGTACGTGTTAGATTCTCTATAGTAGTTTTATGGAACCTATCCAGAAAACTCGTTATGACGTGTTTCTTAGTTTCAGGGGGGAGATGGTCACAATAACTTCACCAGCCACCTCTATGTAGCTCTTAGACGACACAAATTTGATATATTCCATGATACCTTGCTCCCAAGAGGTCTTGGTATCGCCCCTCAGTTATTGGAAGCCATCACCGAATCTAAAATATTTGTTGTTGTATTCTCGACAAACTACGCAGATTCCAAATGGTGCCTTGATGAACTTACTCAAATGATGCACACATGCATATGAACGCCTAACAGATTGTTCCTCCTGTATTTCTGAATGTCAAACAATCTGATAATGTTAACCAACAAGGTTCTTATAAGTTACTGTATAATATAAAGCATTTAAGTTTATACTTTGAAGATTTCAAATTTTGACTTTAAAAAGTCAAATGGAAAGATCCACTGTACTTACTAATTAGAGTGATTGTTTCTAACAAAAAAGGTAATGCTGACAGTTAGATTTAACAAATCCAGGATGAGTTTGAACAAGTATGGACATTTCATCATCCAAGACCTGATTGCTAGAATTAATATGATACGAGTAAGTAACAAGGAATTTTTTAACAGAATTATAATCAGAGTACTATACCATTACTGCATCAAACACCCAGTCATGTTGTTAGTTTTCATAAAATAAAACTACACGTTGTTTGGCGTTGGGGTCTCCAAAAGCAAGTTGTTTGGCGTTGGGGTCTCCACAACCGAAACCAATACTCTCGCCTACTTCTTGAATTGCCAACCCTCCAAACTTCCTTGTTCATACCTTGGTCTCCCCATTGGTGCAAACATGAGCGTGGCAAGTAATTGGAATCCCATCATTAAAAAATTCCACAAAAGACTCACCTCCTGGAAAGCTAAGACACTCTCATATGGTGGTAGGCTTACTCTTCTCAAGTCGGTTCTAGGTGCACTTGGTACATATTTCTTCTCTCTTTTTTTGGCTCCTAAATGTGTGATTTCGTATCTTGAGAAGCTTAGGCGTAACTGTTTTTGGGGTGGTTCACTTGAATCTAACAAAATGGCTTGGATTGCATGGGACAAAACTTGTTCTTCTCCGTCATGTGGTGGTTTAGGGATAGGAAGCCTTCATGCTTCAAACCTAGCCATGTTGGTAAAGTGGTGGTGGCGTTTTCATACAGAGAAGAGAACTGTTAGTTTTATGTACATAAATTAATAGTCGTGTGTTAGGATCGAACTCGAGATCGTGAGATTGCACACTTTACGTATGAAGAGTAAAAGAATAATTATTTATAAATGTTATATATAATTATTAATAAACACAAAACAAGTAACTTCCGTTAGTATTTAACGAAGAATGACTAACGACCGTTAGACGAAGATTAGGAAAGTAATACTTATGAATAATTGGAAACAAGAGAAGGTTCCGGAATCCCCTTGGGGAGCTTATGACCGATCGGCCAAGGGAGGGTTTCCACCTCCTTTGTGCCTTGAGCTCCAAGTATTCACTAGTATATAAACACCTCATGGGATATTGTTTTCTCATAACTTGTACACACATAATAGGTGTTTTTCTCTCCTCCTCTTGTCCCTAAATCGATCCAAACCTCAAACCCATAAGGGTTTTCGATTTTCATAGCTTAAAGGTTTTTGTGTTTAATTTACTTGCATAAACTTTTACTTGAATTAGTACGTGTGTACAAGAACACGATTCAAACACACTATTGTTTGATTCTTGGATTGAATTACAAAAGAGGTAAGGGGTAATTCTTATAATCCACATAAACCCTAATTAGGGTTATTGAATTGAAGATTGCATTTGATTTTTGTTCGGGCTAGAATCACAAAGGTATGTTTACTATTAATTATTGATTAATTAATTACATGTTATATGATCTTGTTATAATGCTTCCGCATATGTTTACTTGATGTGTTTGGTTTATTTATATGATTGTCATGATATTATAATTCCAACAGTGGCATCATGAGCCGTTATAATGTGTAATTAATTATCGAAACGCATAAACATTGAATCTTGATTCGTTTAATTACATGTTTTTAAGGGTTTTCGATTCCTAACCCTAATTTTATTTAGGTCGATTGACCTTAGTAGTTATTTAGGGTTTTCGTTTTGATTTTTTAATATGATTAGAAACCCTAGGATGTCATGTAATTGGTTATGCGTTTTAGTAAACGATCTTGGTGCAATATGTTAATTGTTAAGCATAATCCATGAAAGGTGCATGTTTGCATGGATTTTATTTTGTGAAAATTTAAATGGTTTAAATTGGATATATGAATTAATTGTTAATTATATTGAAACATGTAAATTCATTAATAGATGTCGAATTGGGGATGACTCCAATATTAAGTAATCAATTACGTGCTATGTGGTATTTGTTTAGTTTTGGCTTACGCAATCGATTTATCGATGTATGTGGCTCTTTTTCCTTTGAAGAAGAAAGCCTTAATTGAATAAATGCATAATACACCTAGACTTGATTATTAATAGGACTATTGAATAAATTTGCATATGGCTACATGTTTTATACATATTTAATTGTTGTGTTATGTATATGTTTATTTGGTTGTTTATTTTTTATTATATATTACTTGTTTTTATTTATTATTATGTTAGACTTGTTTATAAACGAAAAGGGTAATTTTGAATAGAAAAATAATATGGACAAAATAAATGGCGAAATTGTTTTGGTTTTTGAGAGCTTAAATTTCAAAGGATTGGTTAATTGATGTTTTTGTACGTAATGGTTAACTAGGCCCGACCGAAGTTTACACACTAAAAGATGGGTATAAGGTTGGGTTCGCATTAAATTGTTGTCTTAGATAGACAACATTCTGTCTTAACGCTTGTTTGTGTGTAAATTAGACTTACCGAACAACCATTACATGTACACTTTCATCTTAAGGGTGAATTGACCACAATTCCACAATGATTATCCGAAACACTAAGCCTTATGGCTTATGCAAAAGTACGATATAAGTGGACGATAATTGTTGGTAATTCTTTAATTGGTGAACCCGATACCTCAATCAAAACTTTGCTATTTTACTCTTAGTGAATTGGTAATAAAATTGTTTTATAAAACCAATGTTATGAAGTTGTATGCATCCTTCTTCATACATTATTTTGATTACACGTAAAAATTAATACCCTTATAAAATTAAGTCGAATGTCATCTAATTAAGAACACTTGAAGTTGTAGTTTACGTCATGTGAGAGCTTGGCTAGATTGCAATGGAGAGGTAAATTTCATAATTTCATTGCTAGCAGATCAACTGATGTAATGGATTTATGAGTTTGCAGTTTTTAAGTTAGACGACTTAAATTGAGTAGGAAGTGAGATCTTGGACTCAAGGCATTAAGATGGGGATCAAACATGCTTACAATACAAAAGTTTTGTGATTGTAAATCCCATTGATCTAAGAATTGCAATATGATATTGGCAATTATTGTTCGACAATTACCTTGTTGAATACTATCATTACTAGCAGATCAACTGATGTAATGGTACTATGTCAATTTGGATCCTAGCTTTAAGAAAATACTATGGTTTATATGAATATTTACCAATGGGTATTTTATTTTCTAAAGACCTAATTATCGAAAATACTGAAATTGAATTATGTAATTCGTTTTAATGTATTAATGCAACGTACCGTAAACGCACTTTGAGCTTTAGTAAATTGATCTCGTTCTGTTTTCAAACAAATGTTTGATTAAGAAATATTTACTTAAAAGACAAAAGAAGTCTCCTTTCTATGAAAGAAGAGTGAGATACAATCCTATTTCTTTTCATAAATAAAAAAGGATAATAGGAATATTAGATATGTCTAAATTCTAATATAACTCATAGCAAATTTTAATAGTTAAGAAAATTGCGAATATTTTCCATAGGGATTTCATCATCCTCATTCGGTGATTAAATTCTTAGTAACAAACATGATATTTGGTTAACAGAAAATTATGTATGACATTTTATGAGTTATTATAATAATTAGAAGCTAGACTAATTACGGCAAAATATTTATAGACAAACTAGTTGTTTTGACTATTTTAAAGGTACTACATACATTGTAGGATGGTAGACCTATTAAGGAAGAAATTGCATGCCCAAATTTTCAAGTTAATAGCATTTGGTGGATAGTCCATCATTTACGTAGTAGAATACACTCTTTAGTGCATAAGTAATTGTTACGTATAGACATTCAAAGGTGTAGAAAAGTTAAAAGCACATTATTTTATTTCACTGGATATGAAACATTTACAATGTTGTCAAATTCAGTGGGAGTATTGTGTACTTATTACTGAATAAGGAATTATTGTAATGATCTTTAATTCAGTGGGAGTTACAAGCGTTGACATCTTGGTAGCTAAAGATAATTACTTTCCAAATGTAGACACTCATACTTTTAAGGATAGTCTTGACATTTCCTTACTAGACATTGGTGTTCTATAACTACTTGTTATGCTAAAATCTATGACACAATCATATTGATCAAATAAACAAATGCATGACATGTTGTTTATCAACTATATGAGGTTGTTCCATGCACAAGTGGGAGAATTGTTATCTTTAATGTGTGCAAGAAACAACTCATAAAGATATGATTTAATGGATTTCTTGACTGCAAAGAGAATTACATTCTAATATGAATTATACTAATCTAATTCAAGAAACACTTGGTGTTACAATTTAAGTTATGTGAGAGCTTAGCTAGATTGCAACAACAAGGTGAATTTCATATTTTCATTACTAGCAGATCAACTGATGTAATTGAACTATGAGAATTTGTAGTTTCTAAATTAGATACCGATTAGAACATGTGTCAATATGATATCAAGACTACTTTAATTAGTATATTTATGAATTCATGGAATGACATAAATTAATTAAGTAATCTAATGCTACTTCAATATGAATATTTATGTGTTCTTGGAATGATATAAATAATAAAGAAATAATGTTATTTACATTATTGTGAAGTAATATATTAACTTGAAATTACTATTGAAACCAAAAGATGGTGTTCATAATTACTTTAGTTAAACATGTTTATGTTTCATTGTAAAGATATAAACATAAAGTCTTTTAATTGTTACAAGACTTATAATAAAGTAAGACGTTATCTTGTTATGTATTAAGACATATACATGAAGTCATTAAATTGTTGAATGACTTATAACGTATAGTGGGATTATAACAGTTTATGTTTTCTTGTAAAGACATGGACATGAAGTGACTTTGTAAAAAGTACTTGTGTTATAAAGCATGTAATTGGCTTGAAAATACTATTATACCATTAAAATGTATTAGTTGGTTAATAGACAAGTCAAAAGAAATATGGTTATCTTATATATTGTTAGATTGTCTTACAATATTAATACTAATGAAATACCAAATGTTTATGGTATGTTCATTTAGGAAAATCAAACTCTTGTTATATTGTTTGATTAAAGATAACTATGATTTCTTTTCTTCCAAAATTTATCACGGTTAGAATATTGAGTATGACTTGGACATATTTAATAAAACTCCAACCTAGAAGATTAATAAGATCATTATATGATGGAATGTGATGAATGTGATGAATTACATTAAGTCTTAAATTGAGGTTCTAAATTTGTTTAACTGCTTATGAAGAGGTTATTAACAAAGTAAAGTCAGGAACAATCAATAAGTATTTGTAATATCCCAAAAGAGAACATTGTATTGTTGCTTTATTTGCTAAGAATTTAAAGATAGTCTTTAAATTGCTAAAAGCAAGTGGGAGTTTTGATCTTTAAAAGATAAAATTACAAGATACATAATCTTCTAAAATACACTAGTAAATATCATGATGAAGTTTGACATTTGAATGTTAAATCTCAAGATGATAATAAAGTTTGACATTTAAATGTTAAATATCAAGATGATGGAATTATCATTAATAGAATAGAAATATATCTCAGATATTTGATTAATATGCTGAGGGCTATGATTTACAGGATTATTGTAAACCTGATAATCATTATGATACATTACCAAATATGAAATTGGGTAAAGTATACATGATATGAATGATTAAGATGTTGTCCATAAAGATAATCAATTTTAAAAATATGGTTTATCTTAATAGTTAGACTAGAAAATGAAGATGAGTTTCTTCAAAGATTAGGTAACCCTTATGGTTTAAATCTTTGAATAGAAATCATATGGACAAAATTGTGCACATATTTAATGCATGTCTTATAACAAGATTATTAATCACACTTAAGCAATTAACTGTGATTGAATATTCTTTCTAAATACATTAAATATATAAAGATTATGATTGTCATATTTATGAAATTGACAATGGAATATCAAAACTCTTTCTTGAGTGATTACTCCAGCGAGGACGATAAGTAATCAAAAGGAGTTTATGAATTTAAATAAATCTTTAGGAGTGTACAAAGTGCAATAATCTATGGATGGATAAATGCATGCATCTAGAAGATTACTCTTATGTTTAATTATTAAATTCATGTTTTGATTTATAATTGAAATAAGATAATTTCTAAGTATTCCTAAAAGCTAGTGGGAGTATTATGTTTAATTTCTTAAATCATATATGTTGTAGAACATATAAAAGGTAACATTCCATATAAGTTAAAAGTTAAGTCTTAGTTTGGAATGAAACTTTAAAGATTTAGAAAATAAGACATACAACCTTGGAATGAATGTTTATTGTAGAAACATGTGCGGTAAATGAATCTAATATAGCATGATATATTATTTAGAAAGTCTAAATGGATATGTATAACATGAATAAAATCTAAGTATGACTCAAAGATTTTTCATGAACATCATGTTTTGTTGTATCATGCTTGATTACAAGATGATTTGGCAATATTAATATCTAATTAAAAGTTATTAGATAACTTGTGTAATATTCTTAATGAATATGTTTGATTATAGAATTACATCCTAAATCTGGAACATCTTCCAAATTCTATAGATGAACAATTTTTCAATTGTTGTGAAAATTGTCATAGCCAACAAACTTGAAAGTTTGAAGGGCATCAAACATTACACAATAGATATTAATGTTTACAGAAGGTTTTAAGAGCAAATTGTTGTCAGTATACAATGATGCTAATGAAATTGAGATGACACTCAATACTAGTTACGGTAAAGATTTCATCCTTGGCTATTACTAGTTATGCTTACTAAAAGCATAGTTGCATTATACATTAAGAGAATAAGAATATTTTAAACTTTAAAATGTTTGTAAGTTTGATTATCATAAAATGGTGGTTAAGGATGTCACACATTTTATGAAATATTATATGGCATTATCAAAATAGTTGAGTATGCACATATAAGAACTTCACTAGTTGAATTCTTAAATAAGTATTCTTAAATTTCCGATAGATCAAAGTTGGATGATTTATGTCTTGTCAACAAGTATGAATGTCATTACTTGAGACATAATTCATCAACAAGAGTTATCATGCATTGGTTTATTTAGTATTTGGATAAGGGATGTTAAACAATTATTATAAATTGAAATACATGGTATGTTTAATTTATAATATATTGTATCCTATATTTGTATGTTTAATCCATGAATAAATGTTATTTTAAATTGTCCGTTGTCAGTTAATAATATGGGAATATTATTAAATCAAGACAAATCTGAAGGTTGGTATAATATACTTAAAGTATATTGATGCGTAGTCATGCCATTTCAGATGATATTCAATGATATCGAATATAGGACTTATCCCAACTACATGATGTTACTTTATGGATTTGTCATTAAGTAAATCATAAGAAGTTATCCTCAGACTTGAGATGCAAGATAAGTGTCATGAATGTAGTACATTTTTGTGGAACAACTTAACGCTATACGTAACTGGTAGTCATAAGAGTTGTTTTCAAAAGTGTTACAAAGTTTGTGGGTTTTGCTTGTAGTCAAGATAGAATTTGTTCATTCAAATTTATTTTTGAAGTTTAATACTGCTGGGCCCCTCGTAGGGTTGGTAAGATGCATGTGCGGCCGCACCCAAGATCTCCCCTGAATATGTTCAGAAGATTTGGTAATCTTGATCAATCATAAACAACGAGAAACAGAATGGTTAATTAAGGAATGACTTTAATCCATATCCTTATTAACGTGGTATTAGAAACAAAAGGATAATAATAATGAGAAATCATTAAAAGGTTTGTCCAGGAGCCTTACTCGAGAACGTACTAGAGGCATCGGCGTGTTGCAAGACGCTAACCGATGTCATCACACTATTAAGATATGTCCAAGTGGGAGCTGTTAGTTTTATGAACATAAATTATTAGTCGTGTGTTAGGACCGAACTCGAGATCGTGGGATTGCACATTCTACGTATGAAGAGTAAAAGAATAATTATTTATAAATGTTATATATAATTATTAATAAACACAAAACTAGTAACGACCGTTAGTATTTAACGGAGAATGACTAACGACCGTTAGACGAAGATTAGGAAAGTAATACTTATGAATAATTGGAAACAAGAGAAGGTTCTGGAATCCCATTGGGGAGCCTATGACCGATCGGCCAAGGGAGTGTTTCCACCTCCTTTGTGCCTTGAGCTCCAAGTATTCACTAGTATATAAACACCTCATGGGATATTGTTTTCTCATAACTTGTACACACATAATAGGTGTTTTTCTCTCCTCCTCTTGTCCCTAAATCGATCCAAACCTAAAACCCATAAGGGTTTTCGATTTTCATAGCTTAAAGGTTTTTGTGTTTAATTTACTTGCATAAACTTTTACTTGAATTAGTACGTGTGTACAAGAACACGATTCAAACACACTATTGTTTGATTCTTGGATTGAATTACAAAAGAGGTAAGGGGTAATTCTTATAATCCACATTAACTCTAATTAGGGTTCTTGAATTGAAGATTGCATTTGATTCTTGTTTGGGCTAGAATCACAAAGGTATGTTTACTATTTATTATTGATTAATTAATTACATGTTATATGATCTTGTTATAACGCTTCCGCATATGTTTACTTGATGTGTTTGTGATGAGGCGAAAAATGATCCGTTTTTAGGGGGTCATTTAAGCCCGAATCCGACTTTATTTGATCAAATATTGCCCTAAATCATTCCTTTTGTGATTTTAGGTGTTTGGAGAGTGAATTCTGGAAAAGAAGCCATTTTGGACGTTTTTGGAGCATTAAAGTGAAGAAAACGACAAAGTACCAAAAATCCATGCTGAAGATACAAGGTGACGGCGTCAAGACTACCTTCTTGACGGCGTCAGACATGAAGAATAAAATACCGTAGGGTGGTGACGGCGTCAGAAGGCTTTATGACGGCGTCAAAGTGGCAAGAATAAAATACCGTAGGTGGTGACGGCGTCACATAGGCCGTCACAAGTGGATCAAGGCCGTCCGAGGAAGTATATGGCGGCGAGGTGACGGCGTCAGAAGTTGCTCTTGACGCCGTCAGACTGTTTTTCCTATATATAGTTTTCTAGTTTTTTCATTAAGGAGAGAGAAGTTTTGGTGAAACCCTAAAGACGATTTTGGTGCCTCTTTTACAGGTTTTTCAAGGGTTCCAAACCCTTGAGACCTTGCATTGTAATTGAGATAAGTATACTTTTAATTCAATCAATATGTCTATGTGTTGGTTGTTTATCTTTTGTTCTTATCTTAATTCTACTATGCTAGGCTAGATTTCCTTTGTGTTTGCTTAGATCTAATGAAACCTAGATGTTGATTATGTGTTGATTACTTGTCTATTCTTGTTTTGGATGAATGATATTATATGTTAGGCTTAAGGAAACTGGCAGATCTCCAAATGGTAACATGCTTGAACGTCTTAAGAAACATGAACCGAGGCGTACTAGGTCTTTATTGGTTGTATTTAATGCATGAGCCACTGTTTACAATCCCTATAGTTGTGCTGGGTCATGGTGTAGGAGGAGATAAGAGCTCATAGAGTTGGGGAGTTATGTATGCCACCCCACGAATGGTATTAAGGAATACAATCCGTCATCCATACAAGTGTAACAAGTAATTAATATGTAAAAGATATCTAGGGAGTAATGAAGTCTAAGTAAACACAATTTCTCCAACCACTGCTCACAACCTTAGTTTAAATTAGTTTAATTTCATTTTCATTAGTTTATTTTGATTATATAATATCTTTGGGTTAGTTGAATAGCAACTAATTCCGCCCACTCTTCCAAAACCCGAGATTTTACTTGCTTTCATTAAAATATAAAAACACAAAAATAATCATCTTTCATCTCTAGAACTATTAATTAGGTTTTCTAATCCTAGCGACACTATTCCTAAGCTGAACGATCAATCCCCCGGTACTTGTCACTATACTATACTACAACGATCAGGTACACTGCCTGGTGGGGGTTGTAAGCTTCTCGAGATCCCTCGAGAGGTAAAGCAAGGTGCGATTCCCACGCATCAGTTTGGTTTATTTATATGATTGTCATGATATTACTGGTGGTGTTACTAGTTTCGATCCACTTGGCTCAACTTCATCTAGCATGTCATTAAGTCCATGGAATAAAATAATGAACTTGAACAAACATCTGGTGCATGCGGATATCAATATTCAATCCGTGTTTACCAGAAAAGTGGGTAATGGTTCTTTATTTTCCTTTTGGAATGACGCATGGTTGGGGGAACAATGTCTTAAAAACATTTTCCCAAAACTGTACGCATTAGAACAGTTCAAAGAATGCAAAGTAGTGGATCGATGTAACATGTTATATGGGTCTAAATCTAGAATTTGGGATTGGAGAAGAGGTTTACGTGATGGGCATGAAAAAAATCAGCCAGATGGACTACTTTATCTTTTGCGTGACTTTGACCCATGTGATGTAGAAGACTCATGGGTCTGCTCCCTAAATTCTAACAACACCTACACTGTGTCGTCAATGAGGAAGATGATTGAAGGTAACCTGCTGCCCTTCCAAGAGGATAAAATTTGTTGGAATAGATATCTCCCGATCAAGGTAAATATCATATCTTGGCGTCTTCGTTTGAACCGGTTACCTACCCGTTGCAACCTAGACCATCGCGGGATTGATCTACACACCACTAGATGTCCATTATGCAATGAGGACCTTGAAACAAGCCAGCACATCTTTGTTGATTGCCTGATAGCCGGTGATCTTTGGAACCGCATATCGCGTTGGTGGGGTATGGTGAACTATCCCAAAACCCTTCTCGACCTATTCTCTTGGGCGGACTCAACGAGTCTTAACAACTGTGCAAAGTTGTGCTTTGATATGGTTTTGCAAACAGCTTTTTGGGTTCTTTGGAGGTATAGGAATCGAGTTTGTTTTGATTTAAACCCACCAAGGAAGGATACTCTCATGGATGAAATTATGGTTTATTCGCATTCTTGGATTTGTCATAGAAGTAGGAATCTTGTACCTAATTGGATAGATTGGACTGTTGATCCTATATCCTCTTGTATGAACTTATTGTAATTCCTTCCTAGCACCTTGCTAGTTTTTAATTGATGTGCTGTTCAAAAAAAAACTACACGAATTAACTGAACTTGCATAGAGCAACTATAACTCAATGCGCGTTTATTTCTAAAATTAAACTGAAGTAATGTTAACACAAGTTTGGGACACAACAAAAGGTTAAATATACATTACTCATAAGAATATGCACAACATCAATAAATCCACTCAGTATTATAGGACATGGTCCAATAGCTACTGTAGTGAACACAGGAAACAAACAATAAGAACAAACAACTTACCATACCAACTATATTCAGCATACAAGCCTACACATATGCCTATAAAATCCATATTATTCAGACGAAGTAGTCCTCTTTCATGCCTCACTAGTCTAAATCTCATGATAGCCCAATGTCAATAAAACACTTATATACACTTCTGAACTCATTTCCAACTTGCACTTGCAACACACTTTTGGATATCTACAACTACCTATGGCGCATTCTGAGATTCAACATGACAGTCAACATACTGTCAGTTGGACTTATAAACTAGCAACCAAATTTCTAGACAATTAATACAACTGTTTTGGATAGACAACTGTTATGATCCCTTATTCTGCAACTCCTTTTTTAAGTCCACATTTTCCATACTTGACTAGCCTGCTTGACTGCAATCTTAGGTTTTACCTTAAATCTTATAAGCTTCAGTCTCACAATATCAATGGTCACATTACTTAATCCTAATGATACTCAATATGCTATTCACGGGATAGAGATCATAGGTGGTTGAAGTTACAGTGTTGAAAACAATCCATTAAAATCTAATGCTACGGTGATAAAATATGGCAGCAACAATATTAATTGTCACATATCAATATCTACGAATCTGTATAAATCTGTGATGCTATGGTTGCTAGACACATTTGACCCAATACACATGGTTCAAACTATCCCAAATCAACCAAAATCACTTAGGGTGCGTTTGGTTCGCAAAATGTTTTTTTGAAGGAATTGTAATCTTTTGAAGGAATTGTAATTCAAAGAATTGGAATGTGTTGGAATTGTAATGTATTGTAATTGTAATTGATGAAATCTGTCATTGTGTTTGGTTGACTCGCAAGGTAATGTAATTCAGAAGAAAAAAAAATAATAGTATCCGTGCCCCTTGGAGGCCCAAGTTCAGTTTGATCATACGTTACGTGCCTTCTTGAAAAAGATTGTCACCGCTTCAGGGCCGGGGTTTGGTGATTGGTAGTGGCAGCTTGCTACTCTCCCAATCAAGTTGGGTGGTCTTGGCATCCTTTCAGCGAGATATATTATTTGGTATGCTTTCTCGCCTCTCGTATGCAAACGAGTGCTCTACAAGAAAAGATACTGTCTAAGTCCGGTATTGTCTCCCATGTTCCTTCTTTGCAGCATGCTCTTGATATTTTCAACACTACTTGTAACATAGACGTTCTCTCTATCACCTCTAGCGCTTCTGCCCCCCAAATGATGAAAACCTTGGCAAAGTGTTACTTTGGTGTCATTGAGAAAAACCTTGTTTCTAAGTACTCGCTAAGTCCACGCCAGGTGGCTATTCTCATTTGCATCCGCGCCCCACATGCACAGGATTTTCTTTTCACCATCCCTATTGACGGTTTAGGACAAAGGATGAACAATCGCCAATTTCGATCCGTGTTGTGTTATAGGCTAGCTGTACCCATGTTCTCTGAATGGAGCCTTTGCCCGAGTTGTAATGTGCATCGTATGGACCAATGAGGGGATCACGCTGTCCACTGCTCTAGTGAAGTGGGGGTGAAGTTCAGGCATAATCTGGTGCGTGATATTCTTGTTGATATATGTTCCAAGGTTGGGATTATGGTACGTAAGGAGGCTCCAATGGGGTTCCTTTCGGAAGATGGGAAAGAGCTACAACCAGCAGATTTGTTATTATTTAATTGGCTTAAAGGTAAATATGCATGCCTGAATGTGACTAGTATCTCTCCATTTGATGGTACTGGAGTGAGCTCATGGGCTCCTCGGGTAGCCTTGCACAATGCTGTGGAGAAGAAAAAGAGGATGTATGCGTCCAAATGTGAGGACAACGGATACAAGTTCATACAGTTTGCTTTCTCTACTTTTGGGGAATTCGATACGGAGGCTTTGGACACACTTTCACGTGTTAGGTCTATTGCTAATAGCCACTCCAACAATGCTAAGAGTGGTGTTTTTATCTTTCATAGAGTAAACTTTTGTATTCAGAAAGGAGTGAGAGCACAGCTTGTGTCTAAACTCCCATCTAACTCTATGTAAAATTATTATGTTTCAATAATAAAGTGATGTTAATAAAAAAATAGTAGTAGTAGTAGTAATAATAATAATAATAATAATAATAATAATAATAATAATAATAATAATAATAATAATAATAATAATAATAAAATAATGATAATATAATAATAATATAATATAATATTAATAATAATATTATTAATAAAATAATAATAATAATATTCATTAAATAATAATAATATAATAATAATAATAATAATAAAATAATATTATTATTAATAAATTATTAAATAATAAAATAATAATAATATTTATTTATTAAATAATTAATAAGTTAATAATAATATTATTTATTAAATAATAATAATAATAATAATAATAATAATAATAATAATAATAATAATATTTTATAAATACTGATAGTTTTAATTATAAAATACTGAATTACAACGTAATTCAAAACTTTCCATCCAACTTGCTATGTAATCTAAATTCCCTCCCTTGATGTAATTGGAAATATTGAATTACAATTACATTCATTATGCAAACCAAACACCCTATGTAATATAATCAAAGTACAATTACATCCAATTACGTCCGATCACAACGAATCAAACGGGGCCTTACATGTATTCGTATATCTAAACTTATCATGATTCCCAAATAAAAGACTCGTATAATGATAACTTATTTAAGATTCCCAAATAAAAGACTCGTATAATGATAACTTATTTTACTCATCTTATATAATAATATGGCTCATTTGCAGAAACAAGAGCTTTTCAACTATGTCGTAGCTATAAGAATAACACATTAACACCTTATACTGAACTGCAGTGCCATTGCAAATTCAAAAAACAAGTGATTATATCACAAACATATACCATCACAATGACCAAATATATGTTATTCAAGCTCTAACCTATGAAACTTACTCATCAGATGTTACTGTTAAATGGTTATTATTATTGGACTTTCATAAAACACTTGGCATCCATTCCGTTGGCATGCTCCACAAATTACCGATAATTTAGCACGAAGATCCTTCTTCTTTATCTAACTTGATCTTCTTTCCAAAGACTTGAACAAACAATGTTATGAATCTTTGAGAGTTTGCTAAGAATTATCAACAGTGGCTATCCCCATACCACCAACTTCATCAACATACCCCTCAGACGCATAACACCAAACTAGTTTAGGTGTAATCTTGGTTGTTGGGATTGACTAAATGACCAAAATCTCTATAATATATATGTTGTAACTATTAGTGAGTAAATAGGCCCAAGCCCGACTTGTGGGTTTTGTCTATTAGGGTTTGTACTGTATAAATACCGTATCAATAATATAATATCTTCTACGGGGAATTATGTAGTCCAACATGGTATCGGAGCAGGTCTGATCCTCAGACCTAGGTGGCTATGTTGAGCCGCCTCCCCTAGGCCACCCCTAAAAAAGAAAAATTACAGCCGTCACATTCTTAATTCGAATACTACAATTTCCTTGTTCGGTTTATATATTTATTGTGGTTCTTGGCGAGCGTGCACAATTACTAAACATGGGAAGGATATGATTTGCAAGAGGAGATTGGTGACGGTGAAGTTGTCAAGTTGTCATTCCTGATTGAGATGTTTAGTAGTATTTGATGTTTTTACTTTTTAATATTATTGTTATAGTTTGGTTTAATAATAAAAAAAAAAAAGTTATAGTTATTTTTATGTTTGTTTGTTAGTCGATTATTCGTACGGCTTTGTTACCAGTCCACTAAAGTTGACCGTTGGTACCAGTCTCTAAAGTCGACCGTTGGTACGATGTTGTTACCAGTCGACTTAGCTGACCGTTGGTACCAGTCGACTAAAGTCGACCGTTGGTACGGTTTTGTTACGAGTCGACTAAAGTTATGTTTTTATTATGTTGATGTTTCTTTTCTTTTCTAGTTTACTACTTCAGTCCGAGCTTTCGCGATTTCGCTGCTCGAACTGCGGGGAGTATTAGTGAGTAAATAGGCCCAAGCCCGACTTGTGGGTTTTGTCTATTAGGGTTTTGTACTGTATAAATACCGTATCAATAATATAATATCTCCTACGGGGAATTATGTAGTCCAACAGTAACTCCATGCCAGTCACGAACGAGGTCTTCTTGAAGCTGAAGGATGGCTTATTAAAAAGAGTTAATTACATAAATCGTCTTTGTGGTTTACCTAAAGTTGCAACTTTTGTCCTTAACTCTCAAAAAGTACACCATTCGTCCATGTGGTTGTCCATTTTGAGTTGACCGGTCCTTTAACCGGACGGCTGTTAGTTTTGGTCGTTATGTGAGGGGCAAAATAGTCCGTTTAAACATACTAAACCACAGGGACGATTTGTGTAAGTTACACAAACTTTTTTTTGTATTTTTTTTTTTTTTTTTTTTTTTTTTTTGTAATTCATCTCCATCTTCACCACCACCATGCATCTTCTTCAACTTCTCATTTCGCATAAATGATAGCAAGCAAATAAATACTTTTAATACAAATTGACCACCAGATGTGGATGTTAATCCGTTACTTTTAATACTGTTTTGGTGTGCAGACGTTTGCTATAGTTTAGATAATGAATTGAAATAATGATATAAATTGTATAACAAACAGATGCGATCAGTGTGATGAATTATATAACCCAGTTATGCACTCCACACAAGTCAGACCATTCAAATGTCTTACGGGATATGAATGTAAATCCATTATCATCATTGGAATTTCATCAAAAATTAAAATTGGCGGGCGTTTCTCTTGAATGCTCCACAATCCTGGATCCACCACGTTTACAACCCTTTACACGTTGGAAAATCAATAAAGAAACACGTATTTGTATTTGCTCATTGTGTGAATTCAAATATGAATTCACAAGCTGCTGGGACTACTTCAGAGGGCAGTGATACACCCAGAGATGTTCAACTTCACCTTAGAGCAATATATTCATTTTTTTTCTCCTTAAATTCATTCCCCTGTTTTTCTTTGATCTATCAGTTCTAATGAAATTAATTTAATTTGAGTAATTGCAAATATATTACAGTATGTTTTAATATTCCAAACTAGCAAATTATTTTGTGATATAGCAAAGTGATTTGATATTTTTTGAACAAATCAGATCATGCATATGTTCTGCTTTTATTACAGTTGATTCATTTTGGTTTTGATGGATTCGAAACCATTGTTGCATCCAGCTCCGGATTATTTTCCATTGGAGGCGACATGGGACACAGATGATGATGCCCCTGGCCCTCGTTGTGGCCACACTTTAACCGCGGTTGCTCAAACCAAATCTCATGGACCTCGTTTGATCTTATTTGGTGGCGCTACCGCCATTGAAGGTGGCGCGTCGGCTGGCATTCGTAATCATCACATCTCTCTCTTTAATTTCATGTATTGGGAAATAGGCAGTAATCATTTTCACCATTAGATTCTAAATAAGCAATATCAAACTGCTTACTTAAACAATTTATTTCACTGTAGAGTAAACATAAGCGTAAGCATTTAGATTAATCTAAACACTTAAAAGTGCTTATTTTCATTGAAAATGCGAAGAGAAGTTGTTTACATTGACAATTCTGAACACCCCTTCATGAAATGGATGCACACTGTATTAAACAGTGTCCCAGTTGTATAATTGATTGATAGCTTTTTTTTTTAACAGCGTTACTTTTATAGCTAACAGTTTGGATGACACATCAGCTATCATAAAAAACTTACACACGATGATAACATACGTGCGGTAGGTTGGAGGTCAATACTTTTATAAAAGTAACAAACTTATAGTCGAGTCGTTAGAAATTTTCTAAACCTAGTTGGAACAAACATGGAACCTGGTTACCATTTAGTGGGGTTTTCCTTATTTTGTGAAGTTTTAGGGATGCATACGTTGCGTGGCCTAGTAGCTATATATTTTTGTTGCGTGAGTATACACACAATTAGTTGCTTGGCAATGCAACAAATAAATTCCCTAAAGTTTTCTAATACATGCAAAATGACACTTTCTCAGCTCGTTACATTTTGGATTTCAGGATTAGCAGGGGTGACAAACTCTCTTCATTCATATGACGTTCTTACCAAAAAATGGACCAGGTTGCTTCTATTTTACATTAACTGTTTTTCCTTTAATTTCGTTAACCTTTTTAGAAATGAAATGTTGATTTGTAAATTCAGAATGACACCGGCTGGGGACCCCCCTTCACCTAG
Source organism: Artemisia argyi (assembly GCA_030686995.1). NCBI lineage: Eukaryota > Viridiplantae > Streptophyta > Magnoliopsida > Asterales > Asteraceae > Artemisia > Artemisia argyi. Next base: position 162,425,269 of record CM060679.1, on the reverse strand, counting down.
GGCTGCTCATGCAGCTGCTGCTGTTGGGACTATGGTCGTATTTCAGGTGATTTGATACTACATTTATAGTCCAACATAGAAGCACGAGAATAAAATAATCTTCATTGTTTGTGATTTGTGATAAAGTTGATGCTGCATTGCTAGGGTGGCATAGGTCCAGCTGGCCATTCGACTGATGATCTTTATGTGCTTGACTTGACTAACGACAAATATAAATGGCACCGGTAAGCGCCTCCCACTGATATGTTTAGGATGCTTTTTCTCATTGATAAGGTATTGATATGCCATCTTATTTTACACGAGTGCAGAGTTGTTGTTCAAGGGCAGGGTCCTGGACCTCGTTATGGTCATGTCATGGACTTAGTCTCACAACGATATCTTGTTACTTTTAGTGGCAACGACGGTAAGTGATGGACTAGCTGTCCTACAAATTGAATCTTAATTAGTAAATCAAGACTCCAAATATAAACTCGATATTCTTGCAATAATGCTCTTTATTTTGCTCAAAAGTAATATGCACACCATATTTTCCGTTTTCTTCATAGAAATAAAATAGCATATTTTTTCTCTAGGAAAGAAAGTGTTTTCAGATGTCTGGGCATTGGATACTGCTCAAAAACCGTATGTGTGGCTGAAGCTAGATACAGGGGGTGACAAACCTTCAGCCAGAATGTAAGTATGCATTTTCTTTGTGTGCACATTTTGAAATTCACAGGGGTATTTACGTTACGATTCAGAAGATGTCACGTTTTTATCTTAACCAGTATTGTAGAGTTATATTCATTTTGTCATTTATTTGTATATAGGTATGCTACAGCTAGTGCACGCTCGGATGGTATGTTTTTGCTTTGTGGTGGAAGAGACACCTCAGGCGTGGTATGTTAATTTGGTTCTGCTGCATGTCATATCCAACACACACGTACAACACACATGTATATATGCATCTACAGCCTTACATTTTTTGCTGATGATTGATTGTATATGTGCATGATTTACAGCCTTTAGATGATGCTTACGCACTACTTATGCATAAAAACGGACAATGGGAATGGACTCTTGCACCTGGTGTTTCACCATCATCAAGATACCAACATGCTGCTGTGAGTATTAGTTTATAATCCTTCAATTGAATACTTCCTTTTGCAGTAAAAAAACAAAAATCAAGATTTTAAAATTCTGATAATGTTATATTATTCAGTATTGTCGTTAATTTGAAACTATTTGGCTTGTGATCAGGTATTTGTTGGTGCTAGATTGCATGTCACAGGAGGAGCTCTTAGGGGAGGGCGTGTGGTCGAGGGTGAAGCAGCTGTTGCAGGTTAATTGCATGCAGATATAAATTTTCAATTAATTCAGTGAAGAAAGTGTAATATTTGCTATTGCGATTACATATTATAGTGCTTGACACGGCTGCTGGAGTTTGGTTAGATAGACATGGTTTGGTGACTTCGTCACACAGTAGCAACGAGCAAACTGAAGATCCGTCTTTGGAGTTCATGCGTCGGTGTCGGCATGCCACGTCATCAGTTGGTTCTTGTGTTTATGTATATGGTGGTCTTAGGGGAGGTAAGTATTCCCTCTTTTACATTATAACTTTGCAAAGCCAAAGATTTTTGGTGCACCGGGCCGATAATAATAAGTTTATTTGTTTCCTGTGCTGCAGATCTCTTGTTAGATGATTTTGTTGTAGCAGAAAATTCTCCCTTTCATTCGGATGCTAATAATACAAGTGAAAAGGGTTCAAACATGACAACTTCTAGGACACACAATTTATGCCTGTTTGATCCTATATCTAATGATGACGGATCTGAAAGTCCATTATCCACCGGCACAAGGTTATGCTCATTTTCCCTTTGGGTCCTACCATCATGGGTGGACCTACATGGAATCCAGGGTATGCGCGTGCATACATTAAAATATAGGTTACTAGTAAATATATTGTACTATTTAATAGCATTAGGAAATAAATCAATTCTTTTGTTAAGGTATTGCATACCCTGGTTGAAAATCCTTGATCCGCAATGCTTACAACCCTTTACACGTTGGAAATTCAATAATGAAACACATAATTGTATTTGCAGTGTGGAAAAAGAAGTTGATGCTGCTCTTTGTATGTGGCAAGCTGCACAATCACATATTGCAACTCCCAACGAAATGATGGGTCCAAATGTGAATTCGCATGCTGCTGGGACTACTTCAGAGGGCAGTGAAACACCCCGAGATGTTCAACTTCACCCTAGAGCTGTGTGTGTCATCTCTATTAATATGTATGTTAGGGATTTTTTCTTATTTTGGGGTAAACGAACTTGATTGTTATATGTTGCAGGTTGTGATTGCAAGAGAAGCAGTAGGAAACCTTGGTGGGTTGGTAAGGCAGTTATCATTGGATCATTTTGAAAATGAGAGTAGACGTATGATGCCTTTTTCAAATGACATGTCATCATGTCCTGCAAAGCGGTACATGAGGCAAAAGTCACCTCAAGGCTTGCATAAAAAGGTAACATTTAAGAAGTTGTGCTTGTTGTGTTGCTCTTTTCCTGATATTAAAGGTGGCAAGATGACAAGGTCAAGTGGACCGGTCACGGATAAAAATGGGACTGGGTTGAAATAGACCAGTTCTTAGTACAGATTGAAACACGTCGGATTGGATTGGGTTGGCTTGACCCACAAATACTTTTTCGTCAGTTTTAAAAATATATATGGTCGCTTACTCGCTTTATTTGGTTAAATGTGTTACAAAAACTCAAACAATATTATCACATTGATGGCTTAAATATCCCTGTATCAAATGAAATTAGGTTCTGGCCAACTTGCAACCTGTTTGACATGTTCCCCTTTTTAGCTATTTTTCTGCCACGTTTGAGATAAAACACAACACAAATTAACCCAAGCTTAAATAATGGGTCAAAATAGGATTTCTGTATGCAAAGTATAGATTATAAAGAGTCTTTCTTTCAGGTGCTTGCTACTTTGCTTAAGCCTCGGAACTAGATACCGCCTGCTGACAGGAGGTTTTTTCTCGACGCCTATGAAGTGGGAGAGCTTTGTTATGCTGCTGAGCAGATATTTGTCAGTGAGACTACAGTCCTTCAATTAAAAGCTCCTATTAAAGTGTTTGGTGATCTACATGGACAGTTCACTGATCTCATGCGCTTATTTGACGAATATGGATTCCCTTCTAGTGCTGGAGACATAACGTAAGCCCATACATTCATCTGCATAGCTTAAAATCTGTATTAATCAGTTTGATTCTTCATATACTAGATCTATCAACAAACATTCAGATTTGTAATTGTTATCTAGGCTTACAATGGGTCCGTATACTACATTGCTTACAATAACTATATTTGCTTTCTAGAAAAAAAGTTCATACAGAAATCCCGATTTCAAGTGATTTACACAGATAGAAGTTAAGAAATAAAAAAAGAGCAAAATTCTTGAAAATTAAGGTTTTGACTTTTCTTAGTCCTGTTTTTGGGTTATTTACATATTTATAACCGTTATTTGAACACTTACTATTTAACCATTCTTTTTTACTTTCAGATATATCGACTACTTATTCCTTGGAGATTATGTTGATAGAGGACAACATAGCTTAGAGACAATCACTTTGCTCCTAGCTCTAAAGGCAAGTTTCTACCTTATATTCCTAGTCACTAATCTATTTCAAGACTGAGATTATTTTATTTTATTTTATTTTATTATTATTTTCTAATACTCTTTTTAGATTAACTATCCTGAAAATATTCACTTAATACGTGGGAATCATGAGGCTGCTGATGTAAATGCACTCTTTGGTTTTCGTCTTGAATGCATAGAGAGAATGGTACACATTGAAACTTTTGAACATTTGTTATGATTTTTAATTCTTTTTGGTATCTGATGATGGTTTTTTTTTGATGTATAGGGAGAGAATGATGGAATTTGGGCATGGCAACGGTTCAATCAGTTGTTTAACCATCTTCCACTCGCAGCACTTATCGAACAAAAGATAATATGTATGCATGGTGGCATAGGAAGATCGATTCATTCAGTTGAACAAATAGAGAAAATAGAGAGACCCATAAACATGGATGCTGGATCTGTTGTCTTAATGGACTTGCTATGGTAAGCTCTTGCTTATATAATTTTTTTTATTTATTATTATTATTTTTTTTTAACCAAGAAAGAAGTACACTAAGTGAAAAACATAATTTATTTTAATCGAAAGATATGGTTATTTTCAAGTTTGTGTATGTTCTCACACATTAGCCATGCTCTCACTCTTCTGTGAATGTAATTACTTAATATGGATTACATCACTTCTTGGTACATTTTTACTTGTAGGTCTGACCCCACAGAAAACGATAGCGTGGAAGGCTTGAGACCAAATGCAAGGGGACCTGGTCTTGTTACATTCGGGGTATGTATGCATCTTTTCGTATTAGGTGACTTATTCCTAATTTTACTTGCCCAATGAAAATATGTATTCATGTAAGCTTCATTCAATATAAAATGTTAAAACTTCATGAAGTCTATCTTTAAGGAATGAAGGAACCCTTGCAACAAAACCCAAAATGTATATAAGCAAGAACTATGGCTAATTGGTTATGGTAATTTTTTGCTTATATATGTTTTGGTCATTCACAAATACTAGTAAAAGCCCAGTAAAGTAAGAAATGACAACGTTGGTTGGTCAACCCGACCCATTTTAACATGCATTGAAAAATACCCATTTTGACTATCCTACTCGCCTATTCTGACTCACACTTTTGATACACCATAATGAATTGTAATTACATGCAGCCTGACAGGGTTACAGACTTCTGTAAAAGAAACAAACTTCAGCTGATTATAAGAGCACACGAATGCGTAATGGATGGATTTGAGAGATTTGCTCAAGGGCAGTTAATTACCCTTTTCTCAGCAACAAACTATTGTGGTAACTATTAGCTATTCTTGGCTTCTTAGAACTTCTTTGGTTGTTTGTGGCCAAATGACTTTTTAAATTGGGCTAATTGTGTGCAGGAACTGCCAACAATGCCGGAGCTATACTAGTAATTGGAAGAGGATTAGTAGTTGTTCCAAAACTTATTCACCCGTTGCCCCCACCACTTGAACCAGAAACATCTCCAGAATATGTCGAAGAACGCCACTGGATGCAGGTAATCATAATTAGCACATTTTAATCTATAATAAAAGTATGAAATTAAACAAAAAAAGAGCTGGTAGGAGAACCTGCTCGGCCCATTTTAACCTTTGCTAAAAATAGTCGTCTGCTGTGATTCTAATATGATCATGATTGATGTATGTAGGAGCTAAATAATCAAAGACCACCTACTCCTACAAGGGGCCGGCCCCAACCTGACCACGATAGGAGCTCGCTTGCATATATCTAACAGCACAAGTTCATTTTTTTGAATTCACTTTAATATATAACAGAGCTTTTTCTGCTGAAAGGTCAGATTATCAGTCTAGTTTGCAGAAATGCTACAATAACAAGCTGCATAGGTCGCTTGTTGTTTAAAGATTGTCATTGTACACGAGAAGCAATGTTTTTTTTAACGACAACAAAATGGTTGCATAGTTTTGTATCCATTTCAAGAAAAATGTAAGGAAGTGTTTGTACTTTTTGTTGATCTTCTGAAAAAATATATATTTTTTCATGATAGATAAACATTACTATCTTTGGCGGCAATTAATTTTTTGAGACTGTTCCAATGATAACTTGATTTAATTCAATTATCTGTTGGTTTTTAATAAATATTAATGGGTTTACTTGTTTTGATTTAAAACTAGATTGACAATCTGTTTAACAACGAGTGACCATGTTCCAGTGACTATCTGTACTGCATATGTTAGGCAACAGCACCTTTACTGATGTGTTGTGCTTTAGCAAACATATAAAAATCAGAGGGCTAAACAGTTATGAAATATATGACCGGGTTACTTGCTAAATAAGTGATACCCGATGTATCGATACAAAGAAAGCAGACCCCTGGTCATCATCCCTAACTGAAACTATGGACTTTCTTGTTGATCTTTGAAGATTATAGCAAATGCGTAGCAGTGTGTAATCTTTTTATCTTAACATTGTGGATTGTGCTGATTGCAGACTATGGTGCTCAACTGATTAACAACATATGCAGCATGTTTATTTTTAATATTTTCTTAAGAAAAGTAATATCAAATGGTAATTATTAAATCAACCAATAACTTAGTGTCTTTAAAGTAGTAGTACTACGTACTTCGTTAATTTCATGAGAGATAATTACAAATTGAATTCGACAACTATGATTTCGATTTTTTATTATAGAAGGTCAGATTGGAAAAATTAGCACAGTGATAATACCGACTAAGTACAGTGTCTGATAGATCCAACTATAAGTAAAGTAAAAAATAAAGGTATCGCTGACCGTTAAATCTAACCCATCAGTTTGATACTATAGCTTAATACTCTTGCTTTTAATCAAATCAACCCACTTATGCAGTTACTACATTTGTATAACACATAATTCCATCAGCACTACAGAATGTGCAACAAAAGTAAATAACTTTTTCGTCATACCGAGTATTATTCACATGAGATGATACAAACTGTTTAGTAGCCTTCTGTTTAGGCATCAGAGGTTCATATATCAAATTTTCTCACCACACAACTCAGCTGAGTTTGAGTACAGAAACGAGAGCTCGACGCACCTGCATGCTAGAAATCAAACGGAAGCAGCATAGACATGGGCAAAAACAAAACAATTGCTGATAAAATAGCATAAAGTGGCAACACATGCCAATACGACTGATAAATACTTTTTAATATGATAACTTTGGGTTACTACCACTCATGATTTCCGCTTAGATGACAGGCAGCGTGCCAGCGTGGCTTGTGTAACGTTCTTTAAACTGATAAATACTTTTTAATATGATAACAACTCGAAACTTCATCATCCTCATATTGTAGTACAACAGTGTCACCCGCTTACACCACATGTGTTGTATCATCAAGTGGATAATTCATGACACACATAGAAACTATCTACTAGTAAACTCAACAATGAAATAAAGTTGGTTCTTTAAAACAACTTGTACTTGTACTGACGTGAATTCACGGGTGCAAACAGCCATAGCAATGAACAGATTTCATCACGACAGTAAAATATATAACCAAATTACTCAGTAAACAAGTGATGCCTGACCGTATAGACAAACAACACAAACAACAATAGAGCATTGGTTCTTTAAAACAAAGACAGTACAAGCAAAGAGACATGAACATTCTAATATATTAATCAATTAGTACTGTCATTGGACATTCAGTTACACTTATTGATCCATTATACTTGTCAAGGGATATTCATCAAACTCGTGGTGGGCATTCCGTTTGAACACCCCAAAATAGCAACTCATGAGATTTTTTGAAATAACTCGCTTAAATTGTAAACCTTTACGATAAAGAAGAACATATGGAATTAAGATGCCATCGGGAAGAAGTCATAATAGGTGTATTCTTCATCAGTTTGGATGGGGAAGGAGCATACGTCTTCATCATTTAATTCAGTAATACTATTACCAGTCATGATCTCTGACTCTGATGATAATGGAAACAGAGAGAGTGTGGGCTTCCTAACATCTTTTAAAACTAATCCCGAATCTACCACTTCATCCTCGTATACCAAACGCAACCCAACAATGTCTTCATCATCCAATTCAACTTCCACAGTGTCACCTGCTTCCACCACAAGTGTTTTATCATTAAGTGGATAAAACACGACCTCCAGGGTACATTCCTCATGATCCTTAATCTCCATACGATGTCTTTTTTCTTTCGTTTTATTTAAAATATCCAAATAGGAGTCTGTGGTTGCACAGAAGATCACTCCGCATATTTTGTTATCAAAGTGCTTTAATGGTGCCACAAAAGATAAAACATTCCCACTGTTTCGATAAGTACACCACTCAGGTAACTCCTCCTCAGACTCAGGTAAGTACTCATCCCCATAGAGAAAGATGTGTAATCCTTCATTACTCGTGAGGGATTCCTGTATAGCATTCAAGAATATTATTTAATAATACATGAAAAAGGCCTCTTCATTGCAAAATATATATACGCTTCAAATGGAGAGGTTGCTTACCTTGAACACTTTGGAACGAAAAGTATATGCCTTTCGCATTGAATCAAATGGCATCACATCTAATGACCTACAATATCTTGCATCTATATCTGTCAGTTGCGATGGAAGAGGTGGAAGCAACTGTAATTGAGAACACTCGTTTATTAAAAGGCGCTCCAGTTGCGAAAGGTTGCTGAAGCTCTCCGGTAGACTAGAAAATGTGTTTTTTGAAAGATCGAGAAGGCGCAATGACACCAGATCCCCAATTCCACTGGACACTTGCGAAATATTGCAATTTCTCATGTCTAATTCTTGTAGGTTCCTCAGTCTTGCAACTTGTGTGAAACCTTCAGATCCAAGTTTACAGCAATCATACAACCAAAGATCCGTCAGAAATTGTAACTCAGAAATGTTTGAAGGAAGATTCACTAGGTTTATACAACCATCCGCTATTAACTCTTTAATGCTGGGAGGAAGATCTGGAATCGACTTTAAGTTGGTGCACCAAGATAAATCTAATTTGGTCAGTTGATGGAGTTTGGTATTCCTTAAATTCAAGTGTTCTAGTGAAATTAGACTACTAACTTCATTTGAGATCTCCAGTAGGTTGGAACAAAATCTGAGGTCAAGTTTTGTTGTTTATGTGGGGTATGGGTATCCTGATAGCAATTAGAAGTCACGAATATGAACGTTTTCAGATCGATTAAATTGGAGTGGATACCAATTAACGACCGGATAAAATCTAATTGATTCAAGTTTGTGTATGTTTTTTTTTTGTGTTTCTGTGAATCCGAGACATTTTTTTTTCTCCTTCTGTTTCTGTATATTCAAGTTAGGGCTAACTGCCTTGTGGCAGTTACAAGGTCTCAAAATGTCAAATTTAGTCCCTCAATTTCCGAAAATTTAATTTTCTGAGGAATTTTTGACATAGCAACTTAGTGGAAATAAAAAATTTTCCAGCTGACCTGGCAGCTCGACCCCAGCCAGGGGCGCTGCCCCTTGGACCCTGCTTCTCTCAGGGGCGTTGCCCCCGAACCCCCACCAAGGGGGCTACCGCCCCCTTGGAACCCCCGTTAGTCCAGTTAATATTCATATAAGTGTCGACCCTTATATGTATATTAAACTCAATCTATTTTACACTAAAATACCAACAAACCTCCCCCATTTTAGTGTAATCATAAATTAACTAACTAGTTCACAACAAACAATCAAACTAATGCATAAATGAAATGTCGAGACGATTGAATTTCATATTAGTATATTACACATTCCAAATATTCGGATATCAAGGTTTCCCGAAAGATTGAACCTTGTAATATCACTATTGAATACATGAAGATAATATACACATTAGTTTTACATACACAATTTCTTACTTGACACATTATTTTACTAGCCTATGTCCCTATCCTTTCTTGAGTACATCAAAGCCAAGTCCCAACTTCTTGAAGCAGTTAAACTTCGTACTCATATAGGTAGTTCTTTTAATCTCGCACCTGCAAATGCAATTTTTCAAAAGAACTATTAAGAAGAACACTTCAACCTTCTTTATCTTGCAGAACCGAACACATACCTTTGGGATAATTTAATGTTGTGTTCCAAACTCTAGATGTTAAGCTTTCCACATTCAAAATTCAGCACCTAACGTCATATTAGGTGGGAATTGGGTATCTTAACATGAGAGCTCTTATATGGACTTTAACCCCAATCCCACAGCTGATCCTTTCACGAGATCTCTACATAACCCTTTGGTTAAATGATCAGCTAAATTCCGATGAGTTGCAATCCACTCAACGGATATGACACCATGCATTATGAGCGCACGAACCATGCTGTGTCTTACACCTAAGTGTCTTGACTTGCCATTATACACTTGACTATAAGCCTTAGCCAAAGTAGCTTGACTATCACACCTGATAGAAATAGAAGAAATCGGCTTTGGCCACAACGGAAATTCATAAATCAAATTCCTTAACCATTCAGCCTCATTACCAGCTGCCGCCAAAGCAACAAACTCGGATTCCATAGTTGAGTTTGTTATGCAAGTCTGTTTCTTTGATGCCCAACTAATGGCACCTCCCCCAAGAAGGAACACCCATCCAGATGTAGAAGAATGATCTTCTTTATTGGATATCCAACTTGCATCGCTAAAACCCTCAATTACTGAAGGAAACCCAATGTAAGTTAACTTATAATCAACTGTTCCTTTCAAGTACTGAAATACTCGATCCAATGCTCGCCAATGAAATGTACTAGGATTGCTAGTAAACCTACTAAGCTTTCCTACTGCATAAGCAATATCCGGCCTAGTACTTATCATAGCATACATTAAAGATCCAATCCTTTTCGAGTATTCAAGTTGAGACACCGGTTTACCTTTATTAGGTAAAAGTTTAAGTTGTGGATCCATGGGAGTACCTATGGGAGAACAATCCTTGAAATTGAACTTATCCAAGATCTTCTCAATATAATGTGATTGAGAGATTGAAATACCTTTGTTCTCACGTATGATTTTGATTCCTAAGATCACCTCCGCCTCCCCCATGTCTTTCATAGCAAATTTAGATGACAAGAATTCCTTTGTCTCATCCACTTGATCTTGGTTTGTACCAAAGATCAACATGTCATCTACATATAAGCATATAATGACTCCATTCTTAGAATCATCAAATTTACTATAAACACATTTGTCAGCTTGATTTAAAACAAAACCACTTGACAACACATTTGTCAGTGAAATTTCCGGTCTTGGTTAATGACGTTGACCAATTCACTTCCAGAATCTTCAGCTTTTTAAAATTCTAGAAAAACAAATATAATAATAAGCTTTAATTAATTTTAGCAAAAGTAAGGGTGTTTTTGGGGTGAGGAATTACTATTATAATGAAAAATAATGCTTTGCTATCATACGATGCATTTCTTCATTACTCACCAAATTGGGTGTATTGAAAATTGATTACCCACTAAACCACTTTTAACCCCACGATCAAGCCCTCCTAAATTCATGCTCTTTTTTTTTCCATCTTTTAGGGGGGTGGCAACCTTGCCTAAGGTTGCCTCATAGTTTAAAGCAAACAATGAATCATTGATAAAGTCTTATCGTGGTATATAATTATTTCCGAAGAAATACCGGTTAAAGTATTTCCCGGGTCGTTTTCCCAGCGAAGGCGAATGGAATCGTGAATATCGATTCGTGAAATCGTGATTTGAAAAGTGATGAAATGAAAAAGAGATGTTGTGATTTAAAACTATGAGTATCAAACATAAACTAAAAGGCAATAATCAAGCATATAAAACAAGCATGTAAAGTACCAATTTCCTAAAACGCAATCTAATCTAAAAACGAGCAAATTAAGGCAACTAGATTATTCTAAAAATGATATATGAGAAATTTGTTTGCTAAGTGACGTGAAAAGTTCATTAAGTGTGGATTAGGGTTTGATGACGAATTATATTCCTTAAACAAGATTATTTCCTCACAACGTTGGTTTATTTTGCAAACAATCTTTTAAAAAGAAAATAATTACTAGATGTGTAATTTGATTATTTTCCGGCTTTTGCCTTTCGAATAATAAAATCACAAATCTAAATAACTTTGACTGATTATTAATCACAATCCCTATTTATTAATCCACACTTAAATCACAAATCCTTATCACTTAGTAAACATAAAAAAAACTACTCGCTACGCATATCAATAACACTAACAAATAAACATACAAGCATAATCATATTAATAAACTAAATAAAAGAGAAAAGGATAAGAAAATAGAACCCGGATATAAGAGATGAGATGAAATTAACCACCCGATCTTATAAACTAAACAAACAATAAAGTTTAATTCCTAAAAAGCTTTAATAAAACCAAATAGTTAATAAAGTTTGTGACTTTATTAACTAATTAGCTTATTAAGACTAAAAAGTAATAAACTTTATTGATAAGCTAGCTTATAAGACCCTTAAGCTCCGGCCTTAGCGGTAGAAATGATGATAAACAAAGAAAAATCAAAACTTTATTAGAAATAAGCAATAATAATGACCAAATAAGCTATGGAAGAGCTTAATGGTTGATAAAGCTACAAACTTTAAGTGAAATTAAGCTAAGAAAAGCTAAAAGATTGAAACTTTATGAGAAAAACTTAATAAATCTAAGATAATAAGCTATTTTGAAAGAAAAACTAATAAAGTTAAAAACTTTTTATGAAATAAGTGCTAAAATATGTAGATCTATAATAATAAACTAATTAATGGCTTTTAATAAAAGTAAAACTAATAAAAATAAAATCTTTTTGGTTTTTTTATAAAGTAATTTGTAAAAACAAAAATTAGATCTAAGTTTATAAAAGCTTTTAAAAACAAAGTAGTAAAAGAGAGTTTATTAAAAGAGCTAAATCTAAATAAGCCACAAAAAGCTATAAGCTTTCATGTCTTATTAGATAAGAAAAGTAAAAGAAAAGAAAATGAGTAGAAGTGAAAAGAAAATAATCTTCAAAACTTCAAATTAAATCTTCATCTCATATTAATAAACTAAAAAGTTGATTACAAAAAGCTTTTGAAATAAGCTAATTTATTACAATAATAAGCTAACCTACTACAATAATCTAATATTACCCCTACTCCTAATAATAACTCTACTCTACATCTACTCTCTAAAATTCTAACCCCTTCTAAAATTCTGGTGTGTCCAATTTATATCAAATGAGGAGTGAGGGGTATAATAGTCCATTCAGGCCACTTTCAATCCAAGCCATTCAATCAGGGGTAATCTGGTCATTTCACAGCGCCGAATGCTATTTTGTCTTATTCCGGAATGCCACGTGTCACGCTCCCATTGGTGGATCTGACTGCTAGAGGTTTCCTCGGACTGACACACGCCTGTGCACTCTGACCTCGTACTGACGCCTGCTGACACACTCTGACCTCGTACTGACACACGCCTGTTTCATCATCTTGTACACGTGTCATCCTCTGATTGGTCAAGAATACTGCCACGTCGGAACCTCGTACTGACAACCTCGTACCTGCCATGTCAGACCTGCCAACTGTACCTGCAACAATAACCTCGTACAAATCATTAGCATTTAATGAGCCGCCACGTGGCAGGCTCTGATTGGTCCACGTCACTGCCACGTCAGCAGGTGGGGGCCCACTGGTCAACCTTGGTCTACGCAGGTCAAAGTTTGACCAGTCAACGGTCAACGAAAGTCAAAGTTTGACTGGTCAACGGTCAACGAAAGTCAAAGTTCGACCAGTCAAGGGTCAACGGAAGTCAAAGTTTGACTGGTCAACGGTCAACGAAAGTCAAAGTTTGACCAGTCAACGGTCAACGGAAGTCAACGCTGACGGTCAATGGTCAACGGTCAATGGTCAATGTTGACTAGTCAACGCTGACCGGGCCGGGTCGGTGACGTGTCGGGTCTGCCACGTGGACCACTCATGGAGTGACACGTGGCGCTGAGGATTAATACCCCATTTTGCTCAGACGGGACTCGAACCCCAGACCTCTCGTGTGAGAGGTGAGCGTGATAACCAGCTGCTCTAGAGCAGGAATTCATTTGTTTTATGTGTTTGGTTCTTTTTATATTAGGTTTGAGCCCAGTCCAGATTTTCAATAATAAAAGGGTCATAATAGATTTTGACCTGTCAATATAAGGTAGTTTTGGACCTAATAAAAATTTGAGAAAAATACCGTCGGACTCGTTTTTTCGTGCTCTTTCCAATGGTGTGATCGGGGAATATTTTTGACTTCATCTTTACCACGAAAAACGTGAAAACGTCGTCGAAACTCTCCGAAAATCACCGTTTTTCTTTTGTATTCAAACCCTTTTATCATCAACACATAATCACGCGTTCCAAACATATTTGTAACATAATAAATGTGATCCTGGCTTACATCCCCGGCCTCGGCTATTTACACTTTTCCAAATCTCGTGCTCGTTTTGTCATTTTCTTGTGATTTTTCGTCATTTTCTTAAATATCCGTTCCTGCACATTCACAAACACAAAAACATACATTCTTTGGCAATTTTGGTTAGTTTTTGGTTTATTTGGTCCTTTTATGGCTCAGAAAAGGTGAGTGAATAAGCACTCACCAATCATGGCCCCCCAACTCATTTTTTGCCTAATCTTGCCTAATCTTTATATTTTAGTGGCAATCTTGCCTAATGGCAAGCATTAAATGTTTATTAATTATATACTTAAATTATAAAAAAAAATAATTAATAAAAAACAACTATTTTAATTCAAAGCAGATATATCATTGTGTTACTGTGGCCACGATTTTTTGTGTTTGTTTTGGATTTGTCCTTTTAATTCCACTTCATTCTTATATCTTGTGTTACTCCACTTCATTCATTCATTCACTTAACCAAAACCAAATCTCTTTGCTCCCTATCCTTGTTGCTGCACCGAACACCACCATAAACCATCCATCATTTTTATTCTTATAAGTTATTACCATCTTTTGTTCAAGGTTTAAATGCTAGTTACTTAATCCTAACTCATTTCACCACAAACAACAACCAAACCACCATTGATTCTTGGAGGTTTTACAAGTATTTGGGTCATTGGAAACTTGGGTTTATGAAGATTCGGGTTGGTTTGGAGCTTTGGGTTTCAAGTCTTGTGTAATTTAAACTTGGGTTTATGAAGATTCGGGTTGGTTTGGACTTAATCGGGTTGGTTTGGAGCTTTGGAGAACATCACCAACGTCCCAAACTTAATCGGGTTTTTTTTTTTTTTTTTTTCAATCCAATACACGCTCCCCCCCCCCCCCCCATCATTAATTGCCAACAGTTACTTCCTTCTTGATAATTACGATACCGATTCGGTATCATGAACCGCAAGCCTCACCGATTATGGTTTGCCGATTGGGTGGCAATGTGGTTTGCCGATCGGCACCTCTTGCCGAACCCCATTTGCCGAAGGGTTGCCACCCCCTTATTTTCTTTTACAAGGTAGTGTATAGATTGAGGTTCATATAAGAGAGTTTTTAATGTAGGAAGTGTAAGAAGCCAATCAAAAGTTGACATGTGGATTTTATAGTTTTAACTCCAAACAAAACTGAAAATTAAAATATAAGGGTGTTTTGGGTAATTCATTACTCCTTGTTTCTCTCCATAACTACGTAACTATTGGCCTTTCAATTTCTTTTACTCTTATGAAAGAAAGTCAACATCTTCTCCATCTGTGTAAATATAGTTCTTTATTACTAGTATTACGTTTGGAGTCAGTGACTAATTTTATTTGTGTAATTCGTAGATATATGTACGAGTTTGCCTCTTTTTTTTTTTTTTTTTTTTTTTTTTTTTAATTCCGATGCATGTATCAATGGTTCATCGTCGTTTTATCAGTGACTAAATTATCATGCGACCACCCGATTGCTTCTCTCTTTTTGTTCATGAATTCTAACGTCAATGTAGCGGATGATCGGTTTCTACCAACAACCATCGATAAAGCAGTTGATCGCTGCCACAATCGTAGACGATGTTTATAGTAGTCTGCATCATATGACATCATGATGTTGATGATCGTTTGAAGTTTTTAAGCATGAGCACCGAGAACCACCAACAATATAACCATCATTAATTATATCCTCCGCTTTCTGCGTCCTATCAAAAACCCACAACCGTTATCGGCTTTTCAGATCCACCACTGTCGTCCATCTTCATGCGCATGCTTATCATCGAAACCGTAACAATTAAGGACCATCCTCTCGGGTATTGTTGGATATATTTAGTTTTCTTTTTCTACATGGTAGGTGTCTATCAAGTTCTGTAAGTCCATGTATCACTATTATTAAATTGTATACAACTCTTATGTGTGAAGAAGCTGTGTATAAACAGCCTACGTATCAAATTGTATTCATGTATCACTCTCTTATCAATTTTCTGTGTTTACAAGTGTTATAACGAATCAATATTTGGTGTATATTAATATAAACTAGCTAACCCATGTGTATTAATGAAAGGATTTTTGATTTTTGATTTTTTTTTTTTGATTTATTTTTTGTATTATTGTTACTGATTGTGTCAAAATATCATTAAAAGTTTTCAATGTTTTTGAATACATGTAAATATTGTTTTAGTTCGCAGTGTATTTATTTTGTTACTATAATTAAAATGACGTAAAGGTGCGGCTCGGTTGAAAATTGATACATGAAATATTCTATTTATCAAAATGCCAATCCATGTTTAACGAGGATATAGTTCCGCAAATGTTGTCTAATATTGTTTTGACAAAAATGCCACTTAAGTATCCACTTATTTACTGAAATGCCACTCTGATATTTCAGCAAAAAAGTGACACATGGCGCGCTTAAGTGACTTCCTACACTTCCTACATTAACAACTATCTTACGATAACCTTCCTCGTAGTGTATAATAATCAGATTTACACATAATTTTTTGAACGTGAACTTCATAGAATTATTGACAAATTTGTTTCATCATGTTAATATTTTGAGTATCATTACATAAGTTTATATAATATGTATTTGTACAAAATATATCTCCTAGAGTTTTTACATATGCGTATAAATTAAAAAAATTTGTACCATTGATGTTTACAAATTTTACGAGGGCTTCTATATAACAAATAGTTATACAAAACATATTTACAATATCACAGATTTAATACATGTGTTAAATTAAAAATGGTTATAAATTCTTCTTAAAGTTCTTTTTTTTTTTTTTTTTTTTTTTTATTTATCAAGAAATATATATTTTATTTAAAAAGTATGTAATGGTCCTTTTATTATTAAAAGATTAAGTAATTTAATTTTTGTTTAAACAGCGATTTGAAGCAACCAAGAAGTTAGAAAATGACTTTGACTAACTAAATTGTTTGATTTTACATACATCAAATTCAGTATTTCCAAATTGTCCAACTACTAAAGAACCCCAAACAATATTTCCAATTTAAACAGAAAATACCAAATTCTAAAACACCAATTTGCCCAAATAACAATACCAAACAACAAACCAATAAAATTCAAAGGCCTAATTACCCAATAAAAATGCAAACCGGATTCAATGAATTTGGGCCCAAATCCCAAACGTCAATTCCTTAATAGAAACAGTTGCTTCAATATCTATTTTGAAGACCAATTCACCAAATCCAATATTCGAACAAAAAACACAAACTGATATTCAAAGTTTCAAACGTGATTTTTATACCACCTACAAATTTTGAGTTTATTAAATTACAAATCAAATTTAATTACAGTAATTTGTAAGTTTAATTATATATATTAAATACAATTTGTAATATAAAAAGAAAATTCGTGTTTAATAAATGTATCTTAACCAATGCCTTGTGGGCATTCGTTAAACAATCCCCAAAACAAAATCATATTCAAAGGTACCATTACAAAGTTCTAATCTAAAAGTACAAAGAAAACTAATTACCTAACTGCCAAATTTTAAATTGACTCAAATAATAAAATTAACATGCCAAAACTAAAAACTAAATTTACCAAATGCCTCTTAGAGTTTAATTCATTGTTCTAACTAAGGGTGAGCAAACGGACCGGATGGACCGGACCGACCGACAAAACCGACCGGACCGGACCGGACCGGACCGACCATATTCGGTCCGGTCCTCGGTCTAGTCTTTTTGGCTAATTCGGTCCTCGGTCCGGTCGGTCCGGTCCGGTCCGGTCCGGACCGACCAAAAAACCGAAAAAACATGCTAAAATATGCTAATTGGACCGGACCGACCGAAGACCGGACCGGACCGAACCGGACCGAGACCGGACCGACCACATTCGGTCCGGTCTCGGTCTATGGTTTTTCCGGTTCTCGGTCTTCGGTCCGGTCCGGTCCGGTCCGGTTTTTGGACCATGCTCACCCCTAGTTCTAACATAAATGAATGATCCCTTTACTTTCAAAATTTACCAAAATTGATTAAAATATTGAATAATTAAATGTTTAAAACTATAATTTTTATTTTAAGATTTTTTATGATCATAATTCCATAATTAACATGCCATGTGTGTTAAATCGGTGTATATGCTAAACTTCATAATTAACAATGTCGCTTCTTAAAAGTTTATATCTCTCGATAAATAATTTTCTTTTAGAGTAATTTCTCAATTTGATTTATTTTTTTTCTAACAACCAAAAACAGCATATCTCCAAAATGATAACCTAATTTTTATTTCATCAAAATAAGATTACAAGAAAAACTACAATTCATAGACGTTGATATGATGCTACAATTCATAATTTATTTTTCAAAAATAATGGACAACATTGTAATTTTTTTTTAAATGCCGGTGGCGGTGTGACAATAAGTGTATAACACAAAATCATATAACGAAATGAGAAATGAAAATGATGATACCTTGACTCCATCCCAAAGTTTTTCCAATTTGCTATGTTCCAATTTAATAACCACCACGTTGCCCATATCAATGTTGTCAAGACTTTTGCAAGGGAACCATTCCCATTCCAAGTATTTCAAATGTTTGAAAGAGAAGCAAGCTGACATGTCATCATTTGAAGAAGACGACCATTCAAAGATGTTAGTGAATCCCCGATTAATCAACTTAATGAATCTCAGATTAACCATCTTTCTAAAGGCCTCTAATTGAACAGTTACCCGTTCTTCCTTCTCAGAGCTGTACAACCGGATGCTTCTAACTGAATCTGTTCCCTGGTAAACAACGGAGGAGAGAGTTATAGTTAGTTTCAGTGAACTACTATGTATACGTGTTAAGTAATGAATCATTAACTTGAAGATAATTTACCGAACAATCTCCCAATACACGAACCACGTCCCTATAACCCATCAATCTAGTACGTTTTCCAGGCTCATCCTCATCTTCTTGGCGGACAACCTCTTGTCCCATCTCCCTTATCACATCATGCAACAACAACGCGTATTCGTAGTCACTATCGTATTTAACCAAAAATTTCTGAACGAAATTTTGAATTTGAATTTCAACATCTGGGAAGAAGTCTTCATCTTGTAATACTTTAACGATTGTATCCTTGTCCATTCCGTCAAAGAAACATGCGATATCCAGAAATAAATTCTGGGCTCTTTTAGGAAGTGAATCATAGCTTATTCGCAGTTTCTTTTGAGTATCTTCATGAGGAATTCTTTTTAACGTTTCCAACATGCTTGGCCAGAGATTCCTATCATAATCAGTGAAATGGCGACTCCAGACCTCAAGAACCAAGGGAATGCCTCCAGCACACTGCACTATTTCCTCTACAAACTTCATGTCGATAGGGTCGCCTTTTCCAATGAGTCTAGTGAAAAGTTCAAAAGACTCACTTGTGTCCAACAATTCTATGTTGTACGAAGTGTGTTGTAGGTTACTAAGCGACTGAGTATTTCTTGTGGTCACAATTATTCTACTTTCACAATGGAAGGAGGCAGAAGGAATACTTAATGCTTGCAACTGCTCAAATGTATAAACATCATCAAGTACCAAGAAAAGCTTTTGACCACTTATCAACTTCTTTATCTTTGCAGCTCCATCATTATGACTAGCTATAAACTTATCATTTCCGGTTAGACAGGAAATGACATCCTTCTGCAAATCAACTTTCCAATTTGGACCCCTGTATACGTAACTATTGATATCCTGGATAAAACAACTGACATCGAATTCTGCAGCAATTCTGTCATACACCGCTTTGACAATAGTCGTTTTACCTGACCCACTCATTCCAAGAACTGCAACCATGGTAAAACCTGGGTCACATAACCTTAATGCTGAAATTATATCCTGTGCCCGTGAATCTATCCCAACAAGGTTCTCTACATCACATAGCTGTTGCGGATTTTTCATCTTGCTGGCGTATTTTATGATTTCTCGTATCAGCTGATCTTCGTCCCTCCTGCCAAATTCCAAAGAAAGATTCATTACCGATCGACCTTTGCATGAAATTGATTTGTTTAAACCAACTAAATTGTGTTAAACTACTAGTACTTGTATTACAACCAGGATTAATTAACAATGGCACTGTTCATATAATACTACTATTACTTGCATGTTAGTACCTACACCTACTTATACATTAATACTTGTATGTTTTTTTTATCATCTTAATGCTTGATTTTATCGAAGTAAATATAATTTTGGGGTTAAATTTCCATAGTATTTGTTATCGTGTTTATAGCTTCGGGTCTAATTAACACATAATTTAAATATTTAATATTAAAAACATATAAAATAACTAAATTCAGGAAAATTAAGAGTTAAGCCAACTAAAAGGTGATAAATTTGTGCCACAAAATTTGGTATAATGTTTGAAGTTTACCAATCCTTCAAGTTTAGACCAGACTTATCACCAGCTTCTTTTAGGGCTTGCCTCCATATCTGTACTCTTTCGGCATCGACATTCTTCTCGTGACCTTGGAAAGCTTCAAAGAAAGAGCCTTGTTGATTTCTTACATGAGATGGTTCGACATCAAAAAATACGGGAAAAACTTTTCTTTTTTTAAACTTAGGGTAGGATTCCATTATGAGGGCAAACTCACTAAGACACTCTTTGGAAGAAGCATAGTTGGGGGAGAATACAACAAGATAGATCTCGGAATCCTCGATAGCTTTCAACAGCTCAGAACTCTTGTCTTCACCTTTAGGGAGCTCGTTATGGTCGCATATTGTATAACCTTCGCGTTTGAGAGCTCTGGTGAGGTGGCTTGCGAAGCGTTTGCCAATATCTTCAGGCGCATAATTCACAAACACGTCATACTTGGGCCTTTTATAACGTGGTTCATCATAACGATCCATATCCCTTTTTCTCTTAGATGAAGATGATGAGGATGGATCCATTCTTTTTATTTAAAAAGTGAAATTTGTGTGGTTATTCTAGCAAACTAGGATGAATCAGTTTTTAGTTGGTATGGTAGAAATTGAAGTGGAGGAGAATATAATGGATCTAAATTTGCAGTTTTTGAAGTGAAATATGTGGTTACAACCAAGCCAACAATTCATATCTTTGATTTTTGCATCGAAACTTCTTGTTTGTTTCTTGGTAATTTCGGACTCGGCACGTTATTAATTTTTATTTATATCTGCAAAAAAACAACTGTATATTACGACTAACTTTCATCTCATTTCCAGGCAATTTCATGCTCAAATTGGATTCTGATTTTCTAAAAAAAATCAATGAATGCAGTTGATATTTTAAATAGAAGTGAAATGTGTAATGTGAACTTAACAACGTTATTCCACGGTGGGCATTTCTTCATCATTTCTGTACATGTGCTTTCGCTGAAAATAACCTACCCAAAAGATCGATTATTGCATGAAAAATGACAAAACAACATCAAGTTAAAGTAGAATGTATGTAAGTTTACCCCACTTCACCAATTTCATTTCAAATACTAATCAATAGTATGGGTCATATGACTACGTTATTTCCATAAATATTTATGGGCAGTGTAAAAAGACTTTTAAAAAATAAAATGTTTTCGAAAACTTTTGGATTTTTTCCTCAAGAGATACAAGATGTTGGTGCGTAAAAAATTCTAAAGAAAGTACTTTTTTTTTTTTTTTTTTTTTTTTTGAGTTTTCATATGTTTTCTAATGCACAAAAAACGAAATTTTAGTACACAAAATTTTCAAGTTGTTATATTTCAATGAACAGTCAAATTTTGATACATCAACTAGAAAGAAGTTGGATACAAAAATGAATTTTTGGCGCATAAAATGTCGATTTACAAAATTTTAACGCACAAACGTTTTCTTCAAAATTTTTTTGCATCAAAACTATACAATTTTAGAAATAATTTCTAAACAACTTTTTCATCCTACAATGCCCCCTCGAGTTGACATCAATATAGATCTCATATTTGCCATAAATCCAAATCCAATGAACCAATTATATCCATTTATTTTTTGATTTAAAAGAAAAAAAACCCTTTCACTTACTTTTTTAAAATTTAAATATATCACAAACCATTAATCGTTACGTGAAAAAAAATCATACCATCGCGACGAGAATTAAATTATCTTTATATAGATATGCACTTTTATATACTTTTTTTTTTTAATTTTCGCCTAAAAATATCACATGTGATTTTTAAAATGAATCAATGTAATTTTTACAGATCACATGTGATTTTTCTCATCAAAAAAATCGTTAAAAATATATTGAAGTGCATATCTATAAAAGATAATTTAATTCTCGTCGCAATGATGTATTTTTCGTAGCTTGAAGATTTACCGTTTGCAAGATATGTTTGTTTTAAAAAGAATGGAAAATAGTTTTTATTAATTTTAATAAAAATGGATGAGTAAGATTGCCTCATTAGATATATGACAAATATGATATCTATATTGATCTTTTGTCATATCCCATATCTTGTGGAATTTTTTAAGAAGTTTATCAATTATTTACTTTTTTTTTTTTTAATCTATAGCTAATTAATGAAAAAAATAATAATAACAATAATAATCGAGCAGTAATTTGAATCGTTTATAAACACTTTGAGATTGTAATGTTTCTTCAATGGGAAGTGATACTTACACCACTTTTTTTTATGCACACACCATAATGTTACATCATTAATGCACATGTTACAACATACTATATGCATAATTTTGGTGTGTGCATAAAAAAAAAGTAATGTAACTATCACTTCCCTTCTTGAATTTATGTCGTGGGAATCATAATGTCAACAACCGCATAATTGATCCGTGACAATCTAACTCGGTCAAATAAAAGAGAGAGAAAGCATCGAAGTGGCATTGAGCATGAAACTCAGTCAAAACAGCTTCTCAACTCAACGTTCACATAGAAAAAAATATGTGACTACTAATGTCATTCATGATTTGCATGATTTCATGCATGAGAAAACACAACTATCCCATGATGATCATGGAGAGAATTCATTGCTATTTGTTTTGTGTTATACTCCGTATTACTAGCATAAATAGCACGAGAGGATAGAATGTCAGGGCCGGCCGGGCGGGGGCTCAAAGCCAATAAAAGAAACACTCAGAGTGCTAGGTGCAGCTCTTTGTTGGAGCTCGCTGTTCCTAGGTGGCAAGTCCAACGGCTCACCGTTTTTAGTTGCCAGTGGCGAAGCTAGAAAATTTTCAGTGGGGGGTCGGGATCTAATTTTTTTTTTTCCTAACGCTATTTTTCGAGTAATACCGAAATTTTGGGGGGTCGAAACCAAATATACCGAAATTTTTCTACACGAAAACTATATACTCCCTACATCGCAAAAAAAATTTCGAGGGGTCGGGCGGCCTCTCCCGCCCCTATGTAGCTGCGCCCTTGTTAGTTGCCACCCCCCCCCTTGTCGTTCTTCTTCGTTGGGCAGTGCATCGTGGGCACGGCGACTGTTGATATTGTCCTTTGTTGCAGCTTTTTCAATTTATGTGTTGTTTGTGTGAGAGAATGTATAAATAAAAAAATAAAGTTGTAAGTGGTGGGGCCCAAATGAAGAAGTTGAGGTTAGTTGTTTGGTGATGAGGAGCTAGTTGTTAAGAGGTGTTAGAGTGATGTGGCACATATGGGGCCCGAATGAAGAGCCAAGCTTGCCATCTACACCTAGCACTCTCATTTTAAATGTCAGTGACACTACATCAGTCAGAATGGGCGGAGGCAAGTGTACGAGGGAGGGGGAGTGCCTACCATTGGTCAAATAGCTATTATTAAACGTAATATGTTACTCCTTTCCTCTCAAAATTATAGTCTTCATTTGATTTTTAAAGTCAGACTTATTCAACTTTGACATTAAATATTTTTGTTTGTGTTACATAATATTTAATGAAAATTATATTAAACATTTAAAACCAAATTCATTCATATATTTTACATCAAATATTATATAGCACAAACAAAAATATTTAAAACCAACAATAACTTTGACGTTAAAAACTTTAAATTATGTCACAATATGCATGCTACTGTATAACTTCTTTTGAGATGGGTTATTGGTACTCCGAAAACACCAATAATACCTTTTCTATTTTTTTTTATTTAGGGTCAGCATATTGCCCAATTGGATGTCACTACTACATGAACTACTAACACCTAACAAGCCGTTCCAAAAATAATACTGTGGTTTAAGACATTGTTGATAATGGTATATTTATTTGGCCTTCTGAATGGATATCAAAATACACTGTTCTTTTACAAGTACAAAGAGTCTCTATTGATTGTAGTAAAAGAGATGAAATGGTATGGAGGGATGGAAAAGGTAAAGAAGGAAAGTTCAATGTGAGGCAGGCTTATAAAGATTTAAAAGGAGTAGGAGTTATTGTTAGATGGAGCATTCTTGTTTGGTTCTCTCAAAATATTTCAAAACATGCATTTGTTTTGTGGTTGGCTAACCAAAACAAACTGACTACTCAAGATAAGATCAGGAGTTGGGGTACTTATGATATGATGATGTGCCCTCTATGTTGTTCTAATATGGACCCTCACTAACATCTCTTTTTAAAGTGTAAATATGCATAGTATTTTTGGATAAAGTCAAGCATAGAATGGGTTTAAAGTTTGAAGTGATGGACTGGAATGACCTTGTCAACTACTTAACTGAAATGTATATTGGAAATTCTATTTGCAGTGTTATTAGAAGACTTGGATTGGCTGCAAGTGTATACCTCATATGGCAAGAAAGAAACTGGAGATTGTTTAAGGGTCAAAAAACGAGTCTAGAAGAACTATATGATCAGTTATATGAAATTGAAGATTGTTTAATTGGCAATGCTATTGCCAAAAAATGAAGGTTTGGGGTGTCTGGACTAAAATGATGTATAGCAGATGGCTAGTATCTAGAGGTTACCTATCTGAACAATGCTTTTCTTATTTCTTGAACATGAGGATGGTATTTGTGTTCTTGATATGGGTGAGCATTGGGATATTAGGTGTACTTCTTAAGGTAGTTTCCTCCTAGGTTACTCAACATGGTTTTTATGCAGAATAATGATTTTAATGATCTGCAAGTTTTAATGGTTTGTCCATTTCCTCAACTCCTGCAAACACAAAACTGCAGGTTGAGGATGTTTAGCTCATTCAAATAGATGACCTTGTACCTTAGTATATTTGTTTGCTTATTTCATTATGGTCTCATTTCTGCTTAGTATTTGGCCTTGAAGGAAATTATTTACCAGAAAATATGACATTTTGAACAAGTGGACTAACGTATCATAAAGTAGGTTTCCTATTTGGAAGGGTAAATGAGCTAGGTGGACAGTGTATGCTATATAAAATAGAGGTGTGTGAAAGATGAACTTTCTTAGTCTATATAATGTACTGTCATAGGAGGTTAGGTAGGATTCACAAAATTGTGATCTATCTGCTAGATGAAGCTTGATGTTTGTTTGGATTCATGTTATGCTAGTGAGGTTGTAGCTACTGGTTTAATGTTGTCTAGGCAAGTGATCAGGAAATGTAATCTTTGTAGAAGCGTCTATATTGTGGTGACATATGGGTGTTATAGCCTTCATGAGCCTTCATGATGAGGCTTGATAAGGTATATCATATGTCATTGTGGATGATGGTTGAATAATGTTTGGTGATATTTTATCTAGGAAATGTAGTCATAAGGCTATGGTAGGTGATTAAAGGTGAACATTGGATGTATTTGGTACTGCTTTGAAATGCAACAATTGGATTGTATGCTTCATTAGATATATGGCTGCAGCTTATCAGAGGAATAAGGATGTTGTATTCGATATGTAGCAGCATAGTTGTCTTTTTAGTATAGGTTTTAGCAGATTGTATCTTGGTATGGGTATGCCCAACCATCTTCTTTTTATTGTTATAAAGTTGTTGATTAATATATGTTCACATTTTTTAAAATAAAATATCTAGCAAACGGTAAATCGTCAAATGAAAAAAAAATACCATCACGACGAGTATTTTTTTTTATCTTTCAGTAGACTGACACGTCGATATACTTCCGACAAAATTTTTTTCGTTTTTTTAGTTAAGTCTGAAAAAATCACATGTGTGACATCATAAATCACATGTGATTTCTGTGATACAAATTACATGTGATTTTTCCAGACGTAACTAGAAAAATTTGAAGAAAAAAAAATTGTCGAAGATATATCAAAGTGTCTGTCTATAGAAAGATGATTAATTCTCGTCGCAATGGTATGATTCGTTTTGCGTAATCCATTAAAGGTTTACGAGATATTTAATTTTTTAAAAAAAGGAAATTTTATTTATCTATTTATTTTTATCAAAAAATAGATGACAATGATTGGTTCATTGGATCTTTAGAAAATATTGAATCTACATTAAACTTTTCTCATAACGGGTATTTTTATGCAGGGTAGTAAGTGTTTTGATGATGTGGAATGATGTTAAGAAAAGAGCTTTGTTTCATGACGGCAAGAATTGGTAGTCGTCGTACTTTAAAGAGTTATGTAAACAAGCGCTCATGAGACTCATAAAAATCTCAAAGTATAGAAATTGAGAAAGATAAGTATTAAAAACTAGTTATAATTCCCGTGCACGCGCGGCTTTTTTTCTAAAATTATTGATAATGTTTTTTTATTCATTAAAAAACAAATAGCTTATTTTTTTGTCTTTTGTTTTTATTATGTTCTTATATCAAATTTGCTTCAAACCACCTTTGCGTTCCTTAGAAACCCAAAGTGAGATACTATGCACATGACACCAAGCTGCTCATATCTCTAAAGAGTTCCCGATCTCATCCTAAATCAAAACAAAGGAAAACAAATATGTATGTCAGATGTTATCATGAGAACTAAGAAATGGAAAATTTTACACATTAGGCATTTCAAACCTAGTACAGTACATAATAACCTACAACCTTATCTAAACTTTCCAATCAACCATAGTCTCAATCCAGAATTATGATCAAGAGACCATAAGGATTAAAAGCCTCATATGAAAAGAATTGGATTCATGGAAACAATAAGAATTATGTTTGGTTGGCAAGAAAAACACGACCTTAAAATTTAATTTGTATTGAAAACCAAATTACTACATGACCTTAAATTTAGTATGTAACTAAAGGCTAATGTTGGCATGTATAGATTAAGTAAAAGTAGGCTAGAAAGGAAAATACTAACTTGTGGTTTAACTTCCACCATGTCCTGCCCACTCTTGACACCAAAAGGTTCATTTGCAAGAACACTTTCAGATGATCCAAAGCTCATTAGCTTGACAGGAACTAAAATCTCGATGAACATATTGATAGTTCCACATTTCAAGTGGCTTTGCAATTTGCTTCAAGTAAAAACCTGCAACACAAGTTTCTCATTCCGTATTCTTATTTCCCCTACCCACATAAAATGAAAAAACTATAATCAGTGAAAACAAAAAATCGTATCTCCGTTAATCATGTAACTAATACAATTAAACAACTTACGTGGTAAATTTTGAATATTACGAAGAACGGGTCAAAAAAATTATCTTTAGTTTCGGTTGGGTTGAAATACCTATTCTCCTGATAAATAGCTTTTATAAAATATAAGAGCTCAAAATACAATTAGTGAGTTGAACATGATTAAAAAAAAACTTTATTATTTTTAGAATTATCTAGTTTATGATATCAAATGCTTAAGGATGTTTTGGACATCAATAATACGCATCTAGGTGACTTTTTTTAATATTGGTAAACATGGTTTGTGACCTTTTGGCCAACTAATCCACGGGGTTTGAGCTCACCGCCACACATGCTCAAACCAGGTAAAGCCCTCTTTTTTTAAAAGAGGGCATGACATTTTGGTGTTTTTAACCTCAATCGTTAATTTTAGAAGCTAGCACGGCATTTGGGTGCTATTCAAAATTCCTATAACTTCTTAACTCGGCCTTGTACTAATTGAATTATGAACAGCCATAGTACCCAATCTAACTAAATGGCAGTATTTTAGTCCGTTATACGCTGAATCAATATGTTCAACCAAAAGCATCCTAAAATTTGTATCCCACGTCACATGAATATATACATAAATATACAAAAAGCATGTATATACCTTGAGACAAAGATTGAGGCTTGAAAAGTTCAAACTATCGGAGCAGAACCTCAGGTGCTCAATAAAAATCTGCAAACATAAAACATAATATCTTGATCAAGTTTAATACTCTCATAATCATTTAAAACAACTAAACAACAAAATAAATAAATAAAAACAATTTAAATAGCCTCATGAATAGTGTCACAACAGGATTTTTCGTTTTGTGTGTGGATAAAACGATTATTAAGAGAGAATGCTAGCCGGTTCTGCTTTTCGATTTTGATATTACAATTTAGTTCAAAAGTACTAAAAATAAGCCGGCAGGTACATACGTATTATTTGGTTTTTTTTACATGTGATTTGAAAAACGAATTTACAAAGAAGACTTTCCTTTTACAGAAAGTCTACGCTTGGTAAACCCGCTAAAAGATTCAAGCTTATCATAAAAAAATACTCGCATTTCAATGGCACTAATAATGTATATATTAAAGGTTTAGAAAGCGGTTTCTTGATGAAAATGCAAACAACACCTTACTGTGTGTTCTTGTAATTGACCATCCCATATAATTGATCATCCCATAATGGATAAAATAAAGATTTGAGATCAAGAATAGGATAAGGCCACCTGTAAAACTTAAGTATCAATACTCATTTTACCGAAACAAAATAACTTATTATTAATAAAATAAGCGATCATCTATACAATCATGTTAACATAAGTTTGTTTCTTGTAGGTAGATATAGTGAAGAAAACTAAAGGTAACAGATAGTACCATAAGTCATGATGCTGATGCACTTGGTTTGTGTACCCTTCTTGACAAGCTTAACTTGTAAAAATCTAAACCAAGACCAATTTCATCGCCACACACCTTGCAGTAGAATGTTTCCAGATGGTTGGTAATCCTGCACAGAAAATACATCATTATAGAGTTAAAATAAATATAGCTATGTCTGAGCATGATCCATCAAAAACTGATCACACACAACCACAAAACTGCTTATATTTCATTTCGTTTGAATTGTATCAGAAGTCTAAAACACACTTCGCAAATAAACAGTTCTATTAAGTGGGTCATTGTACGTTCATATTTTCTACATAAAAAAAGATTAAAAAAATCAATATGAGATTCATAACTTAGATGTAACGCTACTTTGATAAGCAACTTTATCAAGCGGAAGAACACCCCCTAGAAAAAAATATAAATAATAATAGTAACATATTCGGACTACTATTAGATGCTACAACAAGCGGTATGTAATACTCCGTAAAATCCCATGTCATTTATTAATGCTAATTATCGAAACAATTCTAATCAAAGCCATTTTAACGGGCTAATTTAAATTTTTATATGAGACACCGTTTGCTTGACACCTGAAACACCGTGGTCACCGTATATCTTGTCACTTGGTATCACTATTGATCACTCTTGGATGCCACCCAATGAGGTTAACACCGGTAACTCCCACTTGCGACCCGACACATTGTAATGACACCGATATTATACATACATACATATATACACACACGCACACACACACACACACACACACACACACACACACACACACACACACACACACACACACACACACACACACACACACATATATATATATATATATATATATATATATATATATATATATATATATATATATATATATATATTTAGAATATGGACATTATTTTAGTAGACGTATGTTAGGATCGAACTTGAGATAACGGGATTGCACACAATACGTATGAAGAGTAAAAGTAATAATTATTTATAAATGTTATAATTAATTATTAAACACAAAATAAATAATAGTAATTAGTATTTAATGATTAATGACTAATTATTTATTTAACAAAGATTAGGAAAGTAAATACTAGACAAAACATGGAAACAAGAGAAGGTTCTGGAATGCCCTTGTGGGTTCCAAAACCGATTGGCCCAAGGGGTGCACCCACCTCTTTTGTGCCTTGAGCTCCAAGTCTTGTGTAGTATATAAGCAAACCCAAGATGTAGGTTTTTCTCATAACTTGTACACACACATCTTGGTGTTTTCTCTCCCTTTTCTTTTCTTTGGTCGATCCAACAAAACAACCCTTTAGGGTTTCGATTTTCTTGAATCAAAACAAGGTTTTGTGTTTATTACTTGCATAAACTTTTTCTTGAATTAGTACGTGTGTACAAGAGCGTGAATCAAACACACTATTGTTTGATTCTTGGATTGAATTACAAAAAAGGTAAGGGGTAATTCTTATAATCCTTATAAACCCTAATTAGGGTTCTTGATTCCGGAAGATTGCATTGATTCTTGTTCGGGCTAGAATCACAAAGGTATGTTTACTATTTAAATTAATGATTAATTAATTACATGTTATTCGATCTATTATAATTGCTTCCGCTTATGCTCACTTTGATGTACTTAGTTTATTTATATGAAGGTCATGATATAATAATTCCAACAGTGGCATCTAGAGCCGTTATAATGTGTAATTAATTATCGAAACGCATAAAAATTGGATCTTGATTCGTTCAGTTACATGTTTTTAGGGTTTTTTAGATTTCTAACCCTAATTTTTTTTGGGTCGATTTGACCTTAAAGGGTTTTAGGGTTTATGGTTTTTGATTTATTAATATGATTAGAAACCCTAGGATGTCATGTAATTTGTTATGCGTTTTAGTAAACGATCTTGGTGCAATATGTTAATTGTTAAGCTAAATCCATGAAAAAGTGCATATTTGCATGGATTTTTATTGTCATAATTTAAATTGTTTAAATTGTTTATATGAATTAATGGTTAAGTTATACTGAAACATGTAAATTTATTAATAGATGTCGAATTGGAGAAGACTCCAATATTAAGTAATCAATTATGTGCTATGTGGTATTTATTTAATTTTGGCTTACGCAATCGATTTATCGATGTATGTGGCTCTTTTTCCAAGAATAAGAAAGCCTCAATTGAATTAATACGTTATACACCTAGATTTGATTATTAATAGGACTATTGAATAAAATTTGCATGTGGCTACATGTTTTATACATATTTAATTGTTATGATTATGTATATTTGTTTATTTAGTTGTTTTATTTTTTATTGTATATTACTTGTTTTTGTTTATTTATTGTGTTAGACATGTTTATAAACGAAAAGGG
Organism: Artemisia argyi; assembly: GCA_030686995.1. Taxonomy (NCBI): domain Eukaryota; kingdom Viridiplantae; phylum Streptophyta; class Magnoliopsida; order Asterales; family Asteraceae; genus Artemisia; species Artemisia argyi. The sequence continues at coordinate 162,394,117 of CM060679.1, read as the reverse complement.
TAATTTTTGAATAGAAAAATAATACGGACTAAATAATGGCGAAATTGTTTTGTTTTTTAAGAGTTTAAATTTCAAAGAATTGGTTGATTGATGTTTTTGTACGTAATGGTTAAAAAGGCTCGACCGAAGTTTACACACTATAAGATGGGTATAAGGATGGCAACGCATTAAATTGTGGCCTTAGAGAGACAACATTCTGTCTTAACGCTCGTTTGTGTGTAAATTAGACTTACCGAACAACCATTACATGTACATTGTCATCTTAAGGGTGAATAATCCACAATTCCACAATGATTATCCGAAACACTGAGCTTTCGGGCTTATGCAAAAGTACGATATAGTGGACGATAATTGAAGGTTATTCTTTAATTGGTGAACCCGATACCTCAATCAAAACTTTGTTATTTTACTCTTAGTTAATTGGTAATAAAAATGTTTTGTAAAACCAATGTTATGAAGTTGTATGCAAGCTTCTTCATACATTATTTTGATCACATCAAAATAGTTATACCCTTATAAATTAAGTCGAATGCCATCTAATTAAGAACACTTGAAGTTGTAACTTACGTCAAGTGAGACTTGGCGAGATTGCAATGGAAAGGTAAATTTCATAAATTCATTGCTAGCAGATCAACTGATGTGATGGATTTGTGAGTTTGCATTTTTTAAGTTAGAAGACTTAAATTGAGTAGGAAGTGAGACTTGGACTCAAGGCATTAAGATGGGGATGAAACATGCTTACATTACAAAAGTTTTGTGATTGTAAATCCCATAAATCTAGGAATTGCAATATGATATTGGCAATTATTGTACGACAATTACCTTGTTGAATACTATCATTACTAGCAGATTAACTGATGTAATGGTACTATGTCAATTTAGGATCCTAGCTTTAAGAAAATACTATGGTTTATATGAATATTTGCCAATGGGTATTTTATTTTCTTAAAGATCTAATTATCGAAAATACTGAAATTGAATTTTGTAATTCATTTTAATGTATTAATGCAACGTTCAAACCGTAAACGTATTTTGGGCTTTGGTAAATTGATCTAGTTCTATTTTCAAACAAAAGTTTGATTAAGAAATATTTACTTAAAAGACAAAAGAAGTCTCCTTTCTATGAAGGAAGAGTGAGACACAATCCTATTCCTTTTCATGAATGAGAAAGGATAATAGGAATATTAGATATGTCTATATTCTAATATAACTCATAGCAAATTTTTAATGGTTAAGAAAATTGCATACATTTTTCATAGGGATTTTATCATCCTCATTCGGTGATTAAATTCTTAGTAACAAATATGATATTTGGTTAACAGAAAATTATGTATGACATTTTATGAGTTATTATAATTAGAAGCTAGTCTAATTACTACAAAATGTTTAAAGACAAACTAGTTGTTTTGACTATTTTAAAGGTGCTACATACATTGTAGGATGGTAGACCTATTAAGGAAGAAATTGCATGCCCAATTTTCAAGTTAAAAGCATTTGGTGGATAGTCCATCATTTACGTAGTAGAATACACTTTTAGTGCATAAGTAATTGTTACATATGGACAATTAAAGGTGTAGGAAAGTTAAAAGTACACTATTTTCTTTCACTGGATATGAAACATTTTAAATGTTTTCAAATTCAGTGGGAGTATTATGTACTTATTACTGAATAAGAAATTATTGTAATGATCTTTAATTCAGTGAGAGTTACAAGCTTTGATATCTTGGTAGGTAAAGATAATTACTTTCCAAGTGTAGACACTTATACTTTTAAGGAGAGTCTTATACGTTTCCTTACTAGACATTGTTGTTTTACATATACTTGTTATGCTAAAATCTATGACACAATCATATTGAACACATAAACAAATGCATGGCATGTTGTTTATCAACTATATGAGGTTGTTCCATGCACAAGTGGGAGAAATGTTATCTTTATTGTGTGCAAGAAACAACTCATAAAGATATGATTCAATGGATTCTCTTGACTACAAGGTAAGAGAATAATGTTCTAATATTAATTCAAGAAACACTTGGTGTTACAATTTATGTTATGTGAGAGCTTAGCTAGATTGCAACAACAAGGTAAATTTCATATTTCATTACTAGCAGATCAACTGATGTAATTGAATTATGAGAATTTGCAGTTTCTAAATTAGAATAATGTTCTGATATGAATTATACTAGGCTAATTCAAAAAACACTTGGTGTAACAATTTATGTTATGTGAGAGCTTAACTAGATTGCAACAACAAGGTGAATTTCATATTTTCATTACTAGCAGATCAACTGATGTAATTGAGCTATGAGAATTTGCAGTTTCTAAATTAGATACCTATTAGAACATGTGTCAATATGATATCAAGACTACTTTAATTTATAGATTTATGAATTCATGGAATGACATAAATTAATTAAGTAATCTAATGCTACTTCAATCTGAATATTTAGGTGTTCTTGGAATGACATAAATAAATGAAGAAATAATGTTGTTTACATTATTGTGAAGTAATATATTAACTTGAAATTACTATTGAAACCAAAAGATGGTGTTCATAATTACTTTAGTTAAACATGTTTATGTTTCATTGTAAAGATATAAACATAAAGTCTTTTAATTGTTACAAGACTTATAATAAAGTAAGACGTTATCTTGTTGTGTTTTTTAATTAAGACATATACATGAAGTTATTAAATTGTTAAATGACTTATAGCGTATAGTGGGATTATAACAGTTTATGTTTTTCTTGTAAAGACATGGAAATGAAGTAACTTTGTAAAAAGTACTTATGTTATAAGGCATGTAATAGGCTTGAAAATTATTGTACCACTAAAATTAATTAGTTGGTAAATAGACAAGTCAAAAGAAATATGGTTATCTTTAATATTGTTAGATTGTCTTACAATATTAATACTAATGAAATATCAAATGTTTATGGTATGTTCAGTTAGGAAAATCAAACTCTTGTTATATTGTTTGATTAAAGATAACTATGACTTCTTTTCTTCCAAAAGTTATCAAGGTTAGAATGTTGAGTATGACTTGGACATATTTAATAAAACTCCAACATAGAAGATTAATAAGACATTATCATATGATGGAATGTGATGAATGTGATGAATCACATTAAGTCTTAAATTGAAGTTCTAAATTTGTTTAACTGCTTATGAAGAGGTTATTAACAAAGTTAAGTCAGGAACTATCAATAAGTATTTATAATATCCCAAAAGAGAACATTGTATTGTTTCTTTATTTGCTAAGTATTTAAAGATAGTCTTTAAATTACTAAAAGCAAGTGGGAGTTTTGATCTTTAAAAGATAAAATTATAATATACATAATCTTCTAAAATACACTAGTAAATATCATGATTAAGTTTGACATTTGAATGTTAAATCTCAACATGATAATAAAGGTTGATATTTAAATGTTAAATCTCAAGATGATGGAATTATCATTCATAGAATATCAATATATCTCAGATATTTGATTAATATGCTGAGGACTATGATTTACAGGATTATTGTAAACCTGATAATCATTATGATACATTACCAAATATGAAATTGGGTAAAGTATACATGATATGAATGATTAAGATGTTGTCCATAAAGATAATCAATTTTAGAAACTTGGTTTATCTTAATAGTTAGACTAGAAAATGAAGATGAGTTTCTTCAAAGATTAGGTAACCCTTATGGTTTAAATCTTTGTATAGAAATCATATGGACAATATTGTGCACATATTTAATGCATGTCTTATGACAAGATTATTAATCACACTTGAGCAATTAACTGTGATTGAATATTCTTTTCTAAACACATTAAATATATAAAGATTATGATTGTCATGTTTATGAAATTGACAATAGAATATCAAAACTCTTTCTTGAGTGATTACTTGAGCGAGGACGATAAGTAATCAAAAGGAGTTTATGAATTCAAATAAATCTTTGGAAGTGTACAAAGTGCAATAATCCATGGATGGATAAATGCAAGCATCTAAAAGATTACTCTTATATTTAATTATTAAATTCATATTTGGATTTATAATTGAAATAAGATAATTTCTGAGTATTCCTAAAAGCTAGTGGGAGTATTATGTTTAATTTCTTAAATCATATATGTAGAATATATGAAAAGTAACATTCCATATAAGTAAATGTTAAGTCTTAGTTTGGAATGAAACTTTAAAGATTTAGAAAATAAGACATACAACCTTGGAATCAATGTTTATAGTTGAAACATGTGTGGTAAATAAATCTAATATAACATGATATATTATTTAGAAAGTCTGAATAGATATGTATGACATGAATAAAATCTAAGTATGACTCAAAGATTTTTCATGTACATCATGTTTTGTTGTATCATGCTTGATTACAAGATGATTTGGCAATATTAATATCTAATTAATAGTTATTAGATAACTTGTGTAATATTCTAAATGAATACGTTTGATTATAGAATCACATCCTAAATCTGGAATAGCTTCCAAATTCTATAGATGAACAATTTTCAATTGTTGTGAAAATTGTCATAGCCAACAAACTTGATAGTTTGAAGGGCATCAAACATTACATAATAGATATTAAGGTTTACGGGAAGTTTTAATAACATATTGTTGTTGCATAAAATGATGTTATTGAAATTGAGATGACACTCAATACTAGTTATGGTAAGGATTTTGTTCTTTGCTATATGTACTAGTTGTGCTTACTAAAAGTATAAGTTGCATTATACATTAAGATAATAAGAATACTTTAAACTTTAAAATGTTTGGAAGTTTAATTATCATAAATTGGTGGTTAAGGATGTCTCACATTTTTATGAAATATGACATTATCAAAATAGTTGACTATGCACATATAAGAATTTCAATAGTTGAATTCTTGAAATAAGTATTCTTAAAATTCCGATAGATCAAAGTTAGATGATTTATGTCTTGTCAACAAGTATGAATGTTATTGCTTGAGACATAATCCATCAACAAGAGTTATCATGCATTGATCTATTTAGTATTTGGATAAAGGATGTTAAACAATTATTATGATAAATTGAAATACATGGTATGTTTAATTTATAATATATTGTATCCTATATTTGTATGTTTAATCCATGAATAAATGTTATTCTAAATTGTCCGTTGTCAGTTAATAATATGAGAATATTATTAAATTAAGGCAAATCTGAAGGTTGGTATAATATACTTAAAGTATATTGATGCGTAGTCATGCCATTTCAGATGATATTCGATGATACTGAATATAGGACTTATCCCAACTACATGATGTTACTTTATGGATTTTGTTATTAAGTAAATCATGAGAAGTTATCCTCAGACTTGAGATGCAAGATAAGTGTCATGAATGTAGTACATTTTTGTGGAACAACTTAACGCTATACGTAACTGGTAGTCATAAGGGTTGTTTTCGAAAGTGTTACAAAGTTTGTGGGTTTTGCTTGTAATCAAGATAGAATTTGTTCCTTCAAATTTATTTTTGGAGTTTAATACTGTTGGGCCCCTCGTAGGGTTGGTAAGATGCATGTACAGCCGTACCCAATATCTCCCCTGAATATGTTCAGAAGATTTGGTAATCTTGATCAATCATAAACAACGAGAAACAGAATGGTTAATTAAGGAATGACTTTAATCCATATCCTTATTAACATGGTATTAGAAACAAAAGGATAATAATAATGAGAAATCATTAAAAGGTTTTTCCAGGAGCCTTACTCGAGATCGTACTAGAGGCATCAGCGTGTTGCTAGACGCTAACCGATGTGATTACACTATTAAAATATGTCCAAGTGGGAGCTGTTAGAATATGGACATTATTTTAGTAGACGTATGTTAGGATCGAACTTGAGATCACGGGATTGCACACAATACGTATGAAGAGTAAAAGTAATAATTATTTATAAATGTTATAATTAATAATTAAACACAAAATAAATAATAGTAATTAGTATTTAATGATTAATGACTAATTATTTATTTAACAAAGATTAGGAAAGTAAATACTAGACAAAACATGGAAACAAGAGAAGGTTCCGGAATGCCCTTGTGGGTTCCAAAACCGATCGGCCCAAGGGGTGCACCCACCTCCTTTGTGCCTTGAGCTCCAAGTCTTGTGTAGTATATAAGCAAACCCAAGATGTAGGTTTTTCTCATAACTTGTACACACACATCTTGGTGTTTTCTCTCCCTTTTCTTTTCTTTGGTCGATCCAACAAAACAACCCTTTAGGGTTTCGATTTTCTTGAATCAAAACAAGGTTTTGTGTTTATTACTTGCATAAACTTTTTCTTGAATTAGTACGTGTGTACAAGAACGTGAATCAAACACACTATTGTTTGATTCTTGGATTGAATTACAAAAAAGGTAAGGGGTAATTCTTATAATCCTTATAAACCCTAATTAGGGTTCTTGGTTCCGGAAGATTACATTGATTCTTGTTCGGGCTAGAATCACAAAGGTATGTTTACTATTTAAATTAATGATTAATTAATTACATGTTATTCGATCTATTATAATTGCTTCCGCTTATGCTCACTTTGATGTACTTGGTTTATTTATATGAAGGTCATGATATAATAATTCCAACATATATATATATATATATATATATATATATATATATATATATATATATATATATATATATATATATATATATATATATATAGAATCTGGATCGATTGAGAAGGTTTTTATTTTGAGAAGATTGAGAAGGTTTTCAAAAACGATAGATTTGTAACTTTGATTCATGTTTTTCAAGCTTAAAACTCAATTTAATGTGATTAAAATTCAAAATGTGTAAAAAAAAATTTGAATCAATGTTAAAAATCTCTCGATTTTGCGATATATGTAGAATACTGAATCATCTGTACAAATTTAATGAATCATCATCATAACTCGATTTTAGCAATGATTTGTGAATCAAATTTGTGATTTATAGATTCGATTCACCATAAAATGATGTTTACCTTTGAATCATATAAAAAACATGAATCAATTTGATCAAACAAAGATTTCTCAATCTTCTCAAAATAAAAACCTTCTCAATGGAACCGGAGCCTATATATATATATATATATATATATATATATATATATATATATATATATATATATATTATATAACAGGAGGCGTTACACGCGTATTGCCACCTCATTGCCCAATCATTGCCATGTAATTCATTTTCTGCCACGTCATCACATTAGTAGCCATGTCACTTTTGGCATTTATAATTAAATTCGGAGCTATTTTTTGCAAAAATACATAAAGTTGGATTCGAACCCGGGTGGTGAATATGTTTGACATACATCTTACCACTACACCAACACATTACTTGGAATTTAATTTGCAACTTATAATCTATAAAGGTAACTTGGGAAAACACGGAAGGACCATTTGTGACATTAAGAGAAAAAACACAGCCGCATAACTAAACCTCAATTCAATTATCTCACTACCCTTCAAATAAAAACCCAAAACCCTAATCGACAACTTCTGCTTCTCCTGCTACGATCTAACATCTTTTTTTTTTACTTTATTTGTCACAGGTACTCTTGCAAATACAATAACTGGCATCCACAACGTTCTTTTGTTTTCATCGAACATCGAACAAGTTTTTTGTTTTTGCAGGATTACTTACCAAAGTAGTGTTTCCCATGGAAAAGATTGAATGTTTGAGTGACATCTACTTTGGTTTGTTAATTACTAAATAGATTAACGCCCATCTCTACCGAAATCCAACCAAAGGTAAATTTGTTTTCAATTTTAATATTGTCCTTTGAATTTGGTTCAATTAATGTTTGGTTGTAATTCGATAATAATGTTGTTCTTTATATCCATTTTGATTAGAAGAAATTTATTCTTAGAATATGATTTGTTTTTTCGTTAAATTTATGTTTATGTTGCAGAATCACAATTATGCGGTTGACCCGGAGTCACTTCCCGATGAGGTAGAAGTAACTCATGTGAATTTAAATGATGGAAGCTGTGCAGGTCTAGCCTTCCCTCAACAGAAGCTCATGTCTCTTCAGTACCATCCTGAAGCCTCTCTTGGACCCCTTTATTCAGACCTAGGTAATCAATAATCGTCTTCTTTTGTATGTTTATAATCTCTGTAACTTACATATTCCACATGAAACAATCACAAGCCTATCACATGATCTTGGACATGCGAATCCCAGGAGTCTAGGACATACTTTGCGTTCAATGAAAAGGCAACACCTTATAAAGGCGACAATATGTAACAATAACCAAAGTCTTATTAGCTAATATGAAATTCTGACTATATATTCGGTATGATATTGCCATGAAATTATGAGTTTCGGCAGTGCTTAGACATAGTTTGATAAGGATCACATTCTTACACATCCGTTAATTGGTGCATAGTTTATCATTGTTAGGTCATAAAACTGTGTGCTATGTTCACCTCTGATTTTAGAATTTCGTAGAGTGCATGACTTTGTTATAATAGGTGGTACTGTAATATTTATTTGGTAACAGTTTAAGCATATATTGATTATTAGCTTTTGTGTTTTGAATCACAGGGTATGTCAAGAATTTTGAAGTGCATGAACCACACAAAGTGGGAAAGATAAAAGTTGAACTTTTGGGAAGGATAAAAGATTGTCGAGCTATACATACAGGCAAGACATAAAAGCTCATGAAATTGAGAATTATAGACTACGTACCCTTCCGACACAGCAGGTTTACAATCCATAAATTCTTATTATACCTTTTAAAGTTTAGCGCAAATTCTCTTTTTACACATATCCAATTATTTATATAAATTGTTGCTTGAGTTATCTCTGTGATCAGAGTATGTAGTTACTGAAGTATATGCATTTTATAAGTTTGTTTCGTACATTCGTTATCTCTGTGATCAGAATATGTAGTTACTGGTGCCTGCATATATCTTTAAGATATAGTTAATAGGATATTTGTGGTTTACTTTTGAAGGAAATGCTTTTGGTATTAAATAGTAAAGGTAAACTCATCAAACATCCAAAACATTTTCTTTTTGACCCGTTTGACTTATTTTTAGTTATTGCATAATAAAATTTTCTTTTTCAACCCATTAGACATATTGGAGGATTATCTCATTTTTCTAAATGTTTCCTTTCCCTGAACCGAAAAACTATGCAGAAATGATGTAAATAGTGGGCACAATTTATATGGAGTCCTTGCTATTTGTAGCATATGTGAAAATATTGCAAACATCAACTCACTGTTTAACTGATATATCAAACACAATCTTGGAAACTTGATGCCTTTTAATTAGTTCAAGAAGGCTTTCGCGTCTTAAAGTTACTAGACCAGGCCACAGTAATCAATTGAGGGATGTTTTGCTTTGTGTTTTGACCGTGAGCATGTGATTTGGAATAATTAGAATAATTAGGGAGTGAGGTGGACATGAAATTGAATAGGATCAGTTGTTGGAGGAGGTCACATTTGATAGGTTCTTTTACATCTATGGATGTCCAGAACAGTTAGCGGTACGATTAATTAGTTTTTGAAATTAATCACTTTTTAAATTTATTTAGAAAATGTCAAATCTAATGCTTGTGCTAATACTACATGTCTTACATAGGAACTTGAGGCATTGTCAAACCATTTTGCCATGTTATTTGTTCAAAGAAAAGTAAAACTGTCAGCTGAAGAAAAAACTGCATATAATGCCAAGCTCAAAGAGGTCCAGCAAATGCTAAATTTGGACATTGCAAGTGATAGAGAAGGGAAAGAACGCATCTGATAGCGATGACGAAATCAAGAGCTTTCACAGTTCAAGTGCTTAATTAAGGAGGTAATCTCTCAGATTATGTTTTAGATATATTTTAGATTAAGAAGGTAATATGAAGTTTCTATTCTTTTTCTGAGCTTGATATCAACAAGTTTTGGTGTCATTTAATGCGATTATACATGTCATCCTGAGTTATTCGAGAGTCTTGGAATTTCTCAACCAAGCCTATCCAAATACTTGCTGGAAAGTGCTTAATTAGCTTATTAAGAGGTTAAACGAACTTTTCCAGATACTAATTGTAAATTGTTTTCTCTCTCTCTCTCTCTTTTTTTTTACAAAAGCCATAAGCTTTTAATGAGAAGCTAAGCCAAACACACCCTTAAATAATGATGATACTATGTGTACTTTAGATGTGAAAGACCTCAAAGAACAGGTTTTCTAACGTACCCCTATATTTTCCATAACACTAATGTACTCCATATAGGTCAGTAGATCTTTCTTTGCTTATGTATTTGTTTAAAATTAGAAAAGTATGTTTCTTATCTCAGATTGTCAATCTAAAAGCTGCTCTGGCAAATAAAGAAGGGGATCAGGATGGCATGAAACATAAATTATCAGGAAGTCCAGGTGGCAAACTGTCATCTCATTCCCCACGAAACTTACAGCGAGTAGATTCGATCCCTGATTGCAGGTGATACCATAGTTTCTTTCATTTTTTATTTTTTACTTTTTGCTTAACTGAGTACCAAATCTGATTTATACACATATCTTATGATTTTGGATTGTGAAAAAGTCAACATTTAGTTTATTTGTGGAACAAAAGTACTTATTTCTTATATGATCTTTCAGTTTGATCACAACACCACCTCCTCAAAGAGTTCCTATAAAAACTCATGTTTCGGAGTATAGTAAGGAAAATGTTATAACAGCAATCAAATTTGAGTTGGACCGTACGTAGAGGCCAGATCTTTTATGTATTGCCACGTATTCAAGGTAAGAGTGGTTACCTATTCAAATTTGGTTATTGTTGAAATACGTGTTTCACCCGGGCTCTTTGTATCTTCTTTTGCTGTGTTCTTGGTGCTCTATAATCAACGAGATTGTTGATACTAGGTATACTACTTAGGGGGCTTATACATGTTTTTCAGGTTCCTTAAAGGTTATTTCGTAACTTATGACTCACATATGAAGAGGTCACATGTTTGGGTTGGTGAACCGGAACTACTTATGTCCTCACATGTTCTTAAGTACGCTATTGCAGACAGTAGTACAAGTGTCCACCTCGACCAGCAGCATACCACTACTATCAGCTGCAACACCTCACATCTCTCGCTTTGACTATACAGAAAGTTCCGAAACTGTGGAAACAGGTCCTAGAGGCGTGAATACACTTAGTCATGTTGCACATCCTAAGTCATCCAGCTTCTTTGCAGATTATGGAATGGACAGTGGTAGTCATTGGACGGCAAATATATTGCAATTGAAACAGCTTTGGTGATTCCCATATGACCTCATTCAGCGTGAAGTAAAACGTCACCCAAGTAAGCATATCAGAACCTCAAAAATCAATACAAAAATCTTTCATCTTTTATGCTTTATATAAATTTTCCTATTAACCAAAATTTACCAAACCTAATCCTCACAATTACTCATGACCCGTTGTGCTTTAGAGTGTTAAAAAATTATGTTTGGATGTGCTTCAGAGTATTAAAAAATATGTTCTATGCGGGTAATAAAAAAAGTAATATTATATAGACTGAAAGTATAATAGGAACTATGCGGGTACTAATCCATGATATTTCATCTTTTGACGTTTTTGTGACAATTTGTTTAAGCATGTGTGCTAAAATAAAGAGATAAACCCCACAAATTAAGCAATCCAAACACTCTTTAGACTGCTTATTTTCTTTAGGCTATACATTATTATATATTCGGCTTAAATAATCTGATATTGAAAACATTCGGTTCTTGAACAAAGTTCTTTTTGTGCCAGACTAGCCTCAAGAACTTGGTATGGTGGTTTGGCGTTGAAGGTATTAACAGAGTACATCCTCGGTAACTAATATATTAATCTATTCGTAATGCACAATAAATTCAACTGCCAAAAGATAAAACACTTTTAATGACTTAAGGAACTTATGCTTATTGCAGGTATTAACGGAGGACATCCATTGTTATAATCATATTTAGCATCGGAATTATCTATGACAAAAATTAAATTTCAATATAAATTTTACGGGCCAACCATACCTAAACCTGGATATTTTTTGAACCTGGATTTGGTGTTTATAAATGGTGGTTAGGCTTCATGATTATAAGGATAATGAAGGAATAGGCACGCTCGGATTAGTATTGGGAAATTCAGAAAATAATAATCTATTTGTGTCACTTCCTAACACACCCTTAAGAGGTTCAGTGAAAAATATTGTTTAAATTTTTATGACAGATTGGTCAGAACTTTTCTTTAGTAAGATTGGCTGCTTTATTTCCGCTAAATGATTTATCTTCCTTGTGCAGCAAGAAACAGTGTGTATGCTAACGTGGTAGAAAAAGTGAGAGAGGCCTTTGAAGCGCAGGAAGTATTAAGGCTCGATTGTGCTCATGTGGGTATGAGCGACTGCAAAAGAATCAATGTGAAGTTAAGGGTATGTTTTGTACTTTGGATGATAAGATATGGCCAGCAGGTTCACTAGAAGAGCAAGTTCGAAATTTTGTGAAAACATGGGAAATCGAGATATTCCACAAAATGAAACCACAAGAGTTTAAAACGGTTGATGTGACAAACTCAACAGTTTCTGTTAGTGGTAAGTTCAATACAAACCTGAACTTTCGTTGTTTCAAATCCATTCAAGAAACACTTAGTGAGCTAATAATAACTGCTTATATTATATGTTACGAAAAAAAACTCATGATTTTCAGGTAGGAAACCTATGACACCACAAGGTGTAGCTAAAATAGGTGGAGGCTACAATATGTATCTCGATATGGCACTGCCATAATCCATTTTTTGGGACAACTTGAAAGAACTGGGAAAAGAGTAGGTTTCGTCACATTTTTCAGTTATTGAGAAACTAATGTATGGACTCATCCATTTTTCGGGTAATAATGGATGCTATACATGCAGGTTTTTACTTGGAATACCGATGCATGGTGGTATGTGAGTGGAACTGCGTCTTTGTACCAGTCACATCATTGGGTTCTCGCCTTTCTCCCTAATTGCAAGTGTAAAGGTGAAGGCAAACCTTTGAGGTTCAGTTCATTGTCGACACTTCCTTGAACATATGATTTTCTTTGATTGGATTCGACACTTGTGTACTATATAAAGGTGAAATCTTGAATATTGGTAATTGCAAGTGTAAAATTTATCAGGTGGTTAATGTTAAACAAACGAGTGTTGAAGCAACACAAATGGTGGAAGCACCTGTTGTTATTGCAACTGGAGCGAGAGGTATCGGCAAGGCATTTGCATTAGGTTTTGGCAAAGCGGATTGTAAGGTCTGAGATAAGATTTGTATACATCATTTAGTTCCTTTTGCTGCCAATTGAATATAGAATAACATCAACTTTTATATATTTAATGGCTGCATCAATATGTTTCTATAGTATAAAGGACATCTTCTATAGTATTATACATTGATAATATATAGCTCATATATGTCTTTAAGGGAACTTTGACTTGAATTATTAACTGTGGCCTAGAATACAACTTGATATGAATTGCCACTTTTTAAAATTGGTATGCTTGAAATGAGGAATATAGTCTTGTGACTAAATTGTTTTTTTAGGATGTCGGATGTCCAGAGTGTGATGTATCTTTAAAAATGTTAGTTTTCACCATTTCACCCCATTATTTTGACTTTCATTTTTCAAATATGTATGCATGTAGTGTGGGTTAGTAACTGATCTTAATTACATTAGGATTTATGTGGTTGTAGTTCAAAAAAGTTGTATACATTGCAATAATGAACACATTTATACTACATTATTAAATTTACCGTTATTTTACAAGAGGAACAGTGGCGGTTTGTTAATGTCGGTGCAGAAGCTGCCGTGTCTCCAAATTTAATTGTCGAGGTTTGTTTCTAAGTGTTTATATAATGTGTGGAGAAGTACCTTGAAAGTCCGGGAATTAGTAATGGCACAGAGGACTCAGCTCGATCAGTTGAGACCGAAGCTAAAGCTTTGCTTAGTTTTAAACAAACAAGTAATTCATTTTCTCTTTTAAATACTTAATCAAACTTTTGTTTCTTTGGATAGGATAGTTTTGGGATTATTACTTCTCCCTGTTAGCTACTGTATATTCTTTTTATCACATGTACAGCTCCTTGGAGACGAACAAACTTGAATTGACTAGGTGAACTAAGAGAAGGAGAACTAACAATTTTTTTTGGAACGGCAATTGTGGCTACATGGCCCCTAGCCCAGAAGGCGTAGCGAGCCCACACAACCAGGTTGGGTCCAGCCCAGAAGGCAATGACACCCTTCCCTTTACACATGCGGGAGGAAACCCCTATCGCCCTAGACAAGACTCAAACTTGAGACCTTGCCTAGGAGGGTAAAACCTCCATACCGCTTAACCAATTTACAAATACTAATAATTAAATTATTTATATCTAAACTCCGTGCGTGCATGAATCTAATATGTGAAGCTGGTCACTCATTGGCACGGGTGTTCAAACGACCGAATTTTGGTTTAAGGAAGTTATTGGTTTAGACCATTCGACTTTGCAGATAAATTATAACCGCCTAATACCCAAAATAAAGTTGACTAAATCCAATCCAAACCACCCAAACTAATTCCGGGTTAATCAGTTTGAGGCCAACAATTGAAAATAAGGGCAAAACTTTAATATAGTCTATTGAATTCAAGTATAAATTTTGTGCCTATCATTTCGGTCAAGTTATGTCGTTAGTTTTTGAGTAACAAAGTGACGGTATAATGGAACCTTAATATGGCCATCGAAATGAAGTTTTGTTTGGTTTAAAATAGTAGTTTTATTTTTATGAATAAAAAACATTTTAGTATATGTGATCATTTGGCGATACTAATATTAGTTGAGTTAATATAAGTTATCTAAAATTCAAATTTTCTAAAATTTGATTATTTGACTTTTTATAATAAAAAATTCAAAATTGGTTTCACCATATTTCTTACCCGTATTTGTTATATGTCCACAGTCCACATTCACGAGGCAAAGATTTAGAGGAACCTTACGTACCTTAAAGCAATTGCTAATTCACAATCACAAGCGCCCGCTGTTCATTTCATGTTTGTAAAAATACATTAAATATTGGAACAAAACTAACACTTATATCTGTGCATGCAACTCAACAAAAGGGGAAAAAATCCTGATTTTCCTAAATAATAAAGCCTAAAAAATTCATTTACTTATATAGAAAAAATAAAAATATGACTTTTGCAAAAATATAAAGTGTGCCTACAATTATTTATCACCCTTTTTTCGCTATAGAAAAATATGCAAACGATATTAATAAGTCATGCCCGCCCATCGGGCGGGCTTTGAAGTCTAGTATATATATATATATATATATATATATATATATATATATATATATATATATATATATATATATATATATATATATATATATATATATATATATATATATATATATATATATATATATATATGTGTGTGTGTGTGTGTGTGTGTGTGTGTGTATGTGTGTGTGTGTGTGTGTGTGTGTGTGTGTGTGAGTAACACCGACAAATTTCTATATATATATATATATATAATTGGGCCGACACCGACACGAAATCACCCGAGTACTAGCCCAACATGTTATACTATTTCTTTTCTTTTGGACTGGGCCGACTGCCACCTTACGAGCCCATTAGAATTGCTTGTTCTTTTCATTTCGTTGGGCCGAGAACTCCAAGCCCAAACACCCTCTTTTTCTCTATTATTTTGAGCCACGGTTTGCGCAAGCCCACTGATACGTGGGAATTGCGCCCTCGCAACAGGTTTTACCTCTCAAGGGATCTTGAGAAGCTTACAACCCCCACCAGGCGGTGTACCTGATCGTTGTAGTATAGTATAGTGACAAGTACCAGGGGATTGATCGTTTAACTCAGGAATAGTGTCGTTAGGATTGAAATTAATCTAACTAGGTCTAAAGGTGAAGGATGATTCTTTTTTGTGTTTTTATATTTTATGAAAAGCATGTAAAAATCTCGGGTATTGGAAGAGTGGGCGAAATTAGTTGCTAATCAACTAACCCAACAGCTACTAATTAAACTAATAAACAAGAAAAGTAAACTAGGGTTCTACAAGGGAAGTGAAGCGTATCTACCTATGATGTATTATTCTTTGCTAGCTATCCAATTCTACCTATTGAATTGTCACATCCTTGATTTAATTGACGGGTTGTATTCCTTAACACCATTCGTAGGGCCGTGTACGATCTTCCCTAACTCTATAAGCTCCTACTTCACTCCTATGTCGAGCCGTTAAAAGCTCCTAACATGGGATCACTAGAATTCGCTTATGCATTAAATACAACCATATAATCGTAGTATACCTCCGATCATGTTTCTTAAGACGTTCAAGCAAGTTACCAATTGGAAGTCTGCCAGTTTTCTTAAGCCTAACATCGATATCATTCAATTAAACAAGAGTCAATAGAAAAAAAGAATTATAAGCTAAACCAATTAGACCTATCGAAGTGTCACACCCTAATTGATGAAGATAGACACAAACATCAACAAGGAATCAATAAGATCTAATCAATTATATACAAGTTTCACACAATCATAAGTAGACACAAGGTGAATTAGAAAAAACATCATCAAAGAAGAGCAAGCAACGATGATAATGGAAAACACAATTAAGATAGAATCAACAAACCAATATATGATGATTATGGAGTGATTGAAACCCTCTAAGTTGCTGTAAAAACACCTACCTAAACCCAGGAATCGACCTTAGGGTTTAGGGCTTACAAAAAGTGAAGTTATGATGTTATATTTATAGGCAGATTTTCTGTGGGCCCATCTTGATGGCGTCAGCCCGTAAGGAGTGATGGCGTCATGACCATTTTTTCACCAAATCAAATATTTTTTTGTCCCGATCATTTCTTTTTTTGAATCGCTCAAATCCGAGTTCGTATGCAAAAGTTATAGCCAAAACAGTGTTAGCTACTCCGTGTGCAAGTTGTGATTGTCTCGATCATCTTGTGACGGTTTCACTAAGGTTTCTTCTCGTGTAATCCTTCTTCCTGGCGTCTTCACTTTAAATCATCTGACGTCGTCAGGTTAAGCCCTGACGCCGTCATGTATAAACGTGTTCTGGGCCGTCACATGTAACTTGCTCTTGACGGCCTTGGTGACGCCGTCATGTACAAATGTCTTGAAATCTTTCTGGCCCGTCACGTACAACTTGAATTATCCACCTCTTTATCAATGAATGACGGCGTCACCTTGTAGAGCTTGACGCCGTCAGGTACTGTTTCCAGCATGGATTCTTGATTTTCTCGTTTTCTTCATTCTTGAGCATAAAAACGCCCAAAAAGCTCCAAAATGCTTCATATTCCATAAATCACGGCCCAAGTACCTAAAATGACAAAAGGAACAATTTAGGGCAATATTTGATCAAATAATCACGATTTAGGGCTTAAATAACCCCCTAAAAGCGGTACACTTTTCGTCTCATCACCCACACCAAGACCAAATCCAAAACATCACACTAAGTACTAAGACATCATTTTTAGTTTGCAAGAATACTAAACTCATTTTCGTGACCCTTACATGACTCAAACACGGCATCACCAAGAAATTCGACTATGTCCTTTTCCTTTGTTTTGTTCGACACCACAGTTAACACCAAACACCCCCCAACAAGTTGTTTTTCTTCTTGATCCTTGTTCGACTCAACACAAACTCACACACCTTTGCTCCTTTTTCTTCTTTGCGTGTAAGAGTAACCAAAACCTACACACTCACCCTCTTCTTTTTGCCTTGCGTACGAGACTAACCCAACACAACCTTAAGCCACCCTATTTTCCTAAGCTACTACATAAACAAGTATTACTTTCCTAAAAACCTTTGAACCAATGGATTATATGTTCCTTTTAACCACAACAAAGTAACCCTTTTGATTAAACAATTCATCAAGGACAATCACATGCTTCTAACCCTCCATGTCCTATGCATAAACTAATCCAAGATTACCATCATAGCATCTCTTGTCTCATCCATTTAGACAAGACCACACCAAGGATATTTTGACCATGTTGCCTCAATTCGAATGACCCATCAAGT
This sequence comes from Artemisia argyi, assembly GCA_030686995.1. Classification (NCBI taxonomy): domain Eukaryota; kingdom Viridiplantae; phylum Streptophyta; class Magnoliopsida; order Asterales; family Asteraceae; genus Artemisia; species Artemisia argyi. The sequence continues at coordinate 162,376,080 of CM060679.1, read as the reverse complement.
GTTGGAGGCACATGTGACAAGCTACACACAAGTTCTCACCAAAGTTTTCCTATAAATACTCTCATTTAATGCTCACCCTCACCACATTTTCACAACTCACAAAAATCGCAAACAAACATTCTCTTTGTCTCGCTATTGCCACGTACAAGGGAGCAACACAAGGCTTGGGTCGAAGTACAAGTTATTTGGGGTATAAATTGTGAACGTGGGTTAGTAGTTGATAAGGTTTTCACAAGGGTTGCTCGTTGTCCGTTTTTCCTTCGTTTCACCTCTCATACAACTCGACCTCGTCACCACCTTAGGGTGTTGTAAGTCGACTTATACCTTTTTCAATACTTACATTACTTTGTTTTCATCTTTATGCATAGCATACACGTCACGTTGCATTTAAACACCTAAAAACACTAAACCCACATTTACCACAAACACCTCGACACCCTTAAGAAAGGGCCTCGTATTTTCATATTCATACGTACAATCTATATATATTTTTCGACAGCTTGTTTCCTTGAACTAAACTAAACCAAGATGGCTAAACATGCAATATTAGATATGTCGAACACTCCTTAATTTCGGCCTAAACCTTTTATATATTCGAAACACGCTAAATGGAATATGGAACTCGTTTGGGCTTACCATAGGCTAACGAGCCCAAAACATTTCAAAAATAAGAAATCAAAACAAATATATTTCGTGGAAACTTAGAAGCAAATCCGGTTTTTACAAGCTATTATAAGCTAAAAGAAATGGTTTTTACAAGACAAAAAACTTTTTCAAAAACTTAATGGAGGACCATTTTTGCAAAACCTCACGTTAAAGGACCAAAAGTGTCAAAATAGCCAAACTTTCAGATTAAACAAGTAACAGACAATTTTAATGGAACTAAAGGGTAGAAACCATAATTTCTTGAAACTCATGGTCTAAAGTGTAAAAAGACTAAAATGGACTAAAAATGTAATTATGTTTAACCCAAGGGTAAAAAGATGTAACTTTCTTAAAGTTAAGGGTCAAACTTGACAATGATATTTTATTATATATTTGAGCTAATATTACTTTACACATTTATTTTTGTAATCTATATTATATAAATACACACACACACACACACACACACACACACACACACACACACACACACACACACACATATATATATATATATATATATATATATATATATATATATATATATATATATATATATAATATAACCCTAATAAATATCCACTACTACTAAAAATATTTAAAATAAATATTTTTATTAACATTGTTATTATTATAATGGATAAATTAACACCTATTGATTTCCCGTTCGTATCAACATTATAAATAACTATAAAGTTATTTTGGAATATTTTAATACTCCTGAATCGATATCACCGTACTCGAGATATATCACATGTCATTCACGTATCGAATCTGAAACACCAATATATGACACATCAATATAGGTCGCAAGTCGGAGGATTTTCATTGCTAGTCGTAGCAATACACCGTCACCTTTGAGCACCGTTGTGATTCACACACACCCGTCAGGTGAGTTCATGGTCCCACATTTTAATTATTTCTAAACCCCGTGGGGAGATACATGCTATAAATCGAACACAAGTATTTTTCAGTATGCTATTACTATTTGACATTGCCTAAGTTGACACCCGTACTACAAGTCCCTCATATTACGAACCTTAATCACTTGCGAGTGAGCGCGAATATAGCTAATAGATCCATTGGAACGGCATCCCATCTCTGTCAAAGTGATTATTTGGCAGGAGGTGTGCTATATTCGAGGTACCATGGAAACCGAGTACATTTCCATCACCGAGGGCCCCTTTGTTATCTACACCCTCGTGGTGTAGGTGATTTTTATCTTTATGAAATTTCGATACGATGTTAAGGCTTGAGTTTCGTGAGGCTTAGGAGCAATATGACACCAGTTTAGTCAAGACCGATCTATCTTGGCTTGTTTATTTCAAATACTTAACTTGTGTTCACACTATTACTAATTTAAACTACTATGGATTCACTCAACCGTTGTGTTGACTTTTTAGCATGTTTATCTCAGGGAACTAGCGGCATGATGGCATGGAGCTGGCAAAAAGGGCACACAGGACCTCCCTTTTTATCTCAATAACTATATCATTCTTTTCAAACTCACAATCTCTTTTGTGAAACAATTTAACATTTGGAAAATATTTGTAACTCTGACTACATTGAGTTTTCATGGAATGATATTAACTATCTTTTGAATTGTTTTCTATAAGTATGACTGTGTACTAAACTGTAATGACCCCGATTAGACTTCTGCTGCTTACCAAACTTTCGGGGTGTTACACAGTAGCTACTTACAACTGTAGGTGAATACATTGATCCACAGGTCGACCTCCACGACCACTATGAACATCCAACATTGGCCCATCCTCATCTACTAAAGATATACTTGTATATCATCAAATGTTGTTTCTACATTTAAAAATGTAGTTCGGTAACTAAAGGTAGAGTTCCAGCTTACTTACATTATGAGGGATCATAAATCCACTAAAGAGGTTTCAAAGAGGAGTAATAATGGCAGCAAATTATAAACTCCTCATCATGGCTTAGAGAACTACAGTACTTGATAATATGCAACCAAAATAATGCATTCCATAGGTCAAATTGTTTAGAAAAAACACTACCTACATACATACAAATTACAAAGAATCAATCATTTGTTGTATAAGCCCATAAGTGTCAAAATAAGCCAAAAAAATTGTTGCTTATGTTATATATGCCGAACTCGTATATGCTAATAATCCAATATATAAGCCGAAACAAACACCCCCTTAATATATTCAAAAAACTGAATCTCTTTCATAATATTCCCACAAGTGGAACCAAAGACGTGGATCTATTTTACAGGCCTAATAATCTATGTACATACATTTAATCTAATGGCTTCAAATCAGACATTGACTCAATAAAGAGGGTCGTAGCAGAATAGAACAAATGAAATTATTTTTTAGAAAACAAACATGTTCTCATTACCTAGATGGCCAAATGATTAGGTATTGTAGCTTGTACAATCACATACAAAAAATTAAACTATTTTATATGTTGTATTTATTATTTTAAACAACATCTGGTACTTATATTTGTTGGATAAGATTGATAAGTTACCTGGGCAGCTAGGAGATGTAGCTTTTGATCAGTATTTAGGTTATGATAATGTGAATAAAGAATCTGGGAGGTCATTGTTTTATCGGTTAACTCCATTATTGTTGTGGTATGAATACCTTGAGTTGTTCGTATTGTTAAATACATGTTTGCTTAAAAAAATTTAGGTATGAATTTGGGGTTTGGGTATTATAACTTTTAAAATTTTGGGTATGAATGAGAATGATGTGGTGATGAGAGGAGTCCCCCACCCTTTTTAAAAGTTACGTTTTTCACTTGAAATGATAAAAAATAATATAGAGGCCCATGTGCATTTTGGTTTTTTTTCAACATATGATTACTAAAACGATTTTCTTTAATTTTTTTGACAAATTAAGAAATAATTAGGATTAATTATTTTTTAATATAAGAATAATAATAATAAATAAATAAAATACAACTTAATAAGGTATGATTTGATTTTTTTGAAATGAAAAAGTCTCCACTAAAAGTTTTGTTTAATTATATAAAAGATTGGTAGCATTTAGTGGCAGTGGTAATCATCGTAATTTAAAGAGTTATTATAAATCTTGTCATGATGGTTTACGCTAATTTGCATCTTTCGTTTGTAAACGTGATGGTAAATGACTCGGAATAGTTCTTAACTGTTACAAACTATTTTAATAATAAGGGTTAATAGTATCTTATAGCAATCTAGTTTTTCATTTGTTCCATTATAGATACGAACCAAAAATAATATAACAATACCCATCCAACATTCAAATTTTATTTTATTATCATATGTTTTTTTTGCACTGTTAGTCCTTTTGACTAACAACCGTTTGTAATTAACTCAAAAATATGTTTTTCTTACGTTTTCATATGTTTCTATCCGTTTTAATATGTTTTCGCCCATTTTCTTTACCTTTTTGTTTGCACCGTTAGCCCTTTTGACTAACGACCATTTGTAATTAACTCAAAAATATGTTTTTCTTACGTTTTCTTATATTTTCATACGTTTCTATCCGTTTTTATACGTTTTCGCCCGTTTTCTTACGTTTTTTTCTTTTTTAAACGTCTTTGTCCGTTTTCATACGTTTTCAAGCGTTTTTATACGTATTCGTCCGTTTTTATACGTTTTTCTTACGTTTCATACGTTTCTGTTCGTTTAATTGTTTTCGTCTGTTTTTATATGTTTTCAAGCATTTTTATACGTTTTCGTCCGTTTTTATACATTTTTTTACGTTTTTATATGTTTGCGTCCATTTTTATACATTTTCATACGTTTTTATCCGTTTTCATGCGTTTCTATGCGTATTCTTACGTTTTCATATGTTTTTATCCGTTTTTATACGTTTACATTTCTATACATAAAAATTCATGAAAATGATGAAAATAGATAAAAACGTATAAATGCATATGAAAACATAATAGAAACGTATAAAAACGGACAAAAGCATATAAAAACGCTTGAAAACGTATAAAAATGGACGAAAACGTTTAAAAACGAACAAAAACATACGAAAACGTAAGAAAATGGGCGAAAACGTATAAAAACGGATAGAAACGTATGAAATGTAAGAAAAAGTAAGAAAAACATATTTTTGAGTTAATTACAAACGTTCGTTAGTCAAAAGGACTAACGGTGCAAACAAAAACGTAAAAAAAACGGACGAAAACATATAAAAACGGATAGAAACGTATGAAAATATAAGAAAACATAAGAAAAACATATTTTTGAGTTAATTACAAATGGTCGTTAGTCAAAAGGACCAATGATGCAAAGTTGCAAATAAAATGTATGATAATGAAACAAAATTTAAAAGTTAGATGGGTATTATTGTATCATTTTTTGTTCCTATCTGATAATGAAACAAATAGAAAAGTACTTTGTTATTATATGTCATTAACTCTAATAATAACCAATGCTTATATAAAACACTTTGAATTCAATTGGCCAAATGTGTAACACAAAAATACATTAACAAATGATAGTCATAAAGTTTGCAAAACTAATATCTTTCGATAAATGTTAGTCATAAAGTTTTCAAAACTAATAACATTAACAAATGTTCTTTTAGCTTCATGGTGACATTGTCATTGGATATGGTATGTGCTGACATAGGCCTCTCACCCAAGTTTAATTTTTGGCAAATTCTTTGCCAGGATTTAATGTTTCTATAAATTCAAATATATATATATATATATATATATAGGAAGGTTAATGTGAGAACTTTCTTAAAGTTGTAAAAATGAGAACTATTCTAAAATACCATTAAAACATTGATACATAACCATTTTAGCAAAGATGCACCAAAATATTATTTATTAATACAAGTTAACATTAAATCGACTAATAACCAACTCATACATGAGAAACGGATTACTGATACACAATTAAAATTTTGATACATATACATTAAAATCTCAAAAAACTAATTTCTTATACATAAATTGATACACCTAATACACAACAACCACTAAAAACTTTATACAGAATACTAAACCTTGATACACATTACACGTTGAATCAAAGTGTATCACCTAGTTTACGTCAATTTTCATAAGAAAACCCGTCAAATCTTTAACAATTTTAGTTGTAATTAATTATGTTTTTATTATCTTTTAAGTTGAGTGTCATTTGTGAGATTTTTGGTTGATTCTCATTTTTACAACTTTAAAAAAGTTCTCATTTGATCTCAATTCTATATATATATATATATATATATATATATATATATATATATATATATATATATATATACATATATATATATATATATATATATATATATATATATAGTGTATCTTTATTTTCAGAACCCTGTTAAGTGCGGGAACTGCGAGAACTCTAATTTTGTATTAGAAAACATGCATCTTCATATAAAATAAGTATGTTTTCTTACATACACCTTAATACACATACATGCAAAACATACATGTTCATATAAAAACCTGTTAAGTGCAACAAATCAATGCAAAATGGTTTTATTTTTAGAACCCTGTTAAATGCGAGAACTGCGAGAACTCTAATTATACATTAGAAAACATGCATGTTCACATAAAACATGCATGTTTTCTTACATACACCTTAATACTCAGATGAGTATTAAGGTGTATGTAAGAAAACATGCATGTTTTATATGAACATGCATGTTTTCTAATGCAAAATTGGAGTTCTCGCAGTTTCCGCACTTAACAGGGTTCTGAAAATAAAGCTCCCCTATATATATATATATATATATATATATATATATATATATATATATATATATATATATATATATATATAGTACAAAAATAGCTATAGTGGCAATTAATATGCAAACTAGCAATCTTAAGCTTTTTATATGGTGTTGAAACTTGCACAACACTTGTTTTGATCTTACTGGGGACTTGTTTTTTGTGAAGTTTTTGTTACGGTCCTGTCTGTCATATCGCAACACGCCAGATAAGATTTTCTAGTTGTTAATGTTTCAATGGAATGGTCCTGCAACATATTTGATGTGCATGCCGTGTTTTCAACTACTCAAACCGTGTCACTAGTCTTTGGTCGTTATGGCTTTATTTTCCTTGTAATTTCATGAAATTCATTTGTCTACCGGCCCACCATCATCTACGATAAAAGATTCTCAATGATAATGCGACTAAAAGAGACATGAACTTACTTAGCATATAAATACTATCAAGGGCGGAGCTATTAAAGGACCGGGAAGGGTCTCGGCCTCTTAGGCCTAAGCCAGTTAATGTATTTCTTCGCGATTTCAAGTGTTAAAATTCTTTTTTTCCATCTCGGCCCTCCCATCTAATATTCTTCCGGAAAAAAAATTGTTTCGGCCCTCTCAAGAAATTTTTTCTTGCTCCACCACTAAATACTACTCGTATTACTATACAATTCAAAATAAAGCATTAATGCTTCATGATGAAATCTTTGTTTTCAGTTACCAAATTACTCTTGTGATTTAATGGAACAAATCCAGCACATATTTCGATACGACGTGTTTCTCAGTTTCAGGGGCGAAGATACTCTCGACAACTTCACTAGTCATCTACATGAAGCTCTTAGACGCCTCAACATTGAAATATTCCATGATACCACCCTCCAAAGAGGTCTAAATATCGGTCACCAGTTAATGGCAGCCATCAACGAGTCTAAAATCTTCGTAGTTGTATTCTCGACAAACTATGCTGATTCCAAATGGTGCCTTAATGAACTTTGCGAGATGATGAATTTGGAGAAAATGAATGACCAATGTGTTGTTCTTCCTGTATATCTAGATATCAAAAAATCTGATGTTGGTACCCAACAAGGCTCGTATAATAAACATCTCGAAATTCTCCAAAATAAATTCGATCAGGAGACGGTTCAAAAATGGAGGGAAGCTCTACAAAGTGCAGGACAGCTGCCTGGCTTGCACCTGCAAGATGATGCCAACGGGTAAAGGTTCTTTTCTTTTTTGCTTTATTTATTTATTTATTTATTTATTTATTTTTTAATTGCTTCTTTATGTCCATGTGATTTGGAAAAACCTTAACAAAGCATCTAGTTATACACACATATTAGGACATATTTACACGGTTATAAGTGTGATTAAATTTAAAGTCCACGCTATGCTTATGCGTGGAGTATGTTGGCGTCACAAAATGCTGAACACTATTAACCGTGGACAAATTGATAATTGTCCACGCTTTTTAAAGTGAAGTCCTATTAGTGCCACCCAACAAACCGTGGGAAACTTTGAAAAAGTACACGCTAGAACACGTCATCAAATTTGTACACGCTTTTAACTGTGATCATTCTCTTTGTTAATAATTTTTTGATCATAACCCTGTACTTTTGTGATTCTACAATTCTTACCCTGTACTATAAAGAAATACACAAATTTTGCAGCATACTTCTAAATGCTTAATGCAACATACATCACATGAGATAATTTTGTAAACATTTATTATTAAACATCAGATATAAAAGATTTCAAGAATTCTGCAGCACATCAAGCCACACTATTTGTTAAACCAATATAAACCATGAAACACAAATAAAAGATTTCTAAGTATGTTTACAAAATAGCATTGAAAGCTTCTTCGATCTTCCGTCTTCAACTAATCACGAACAATTACACCATACTGGAATCCATTGAAAGCTTTTGTCATTCATCTTCAACAAGCTCCTAATCAATGAGAAAGAAAACCAAAAATTATAGACAATTGATATCTCAGTTAGTACCAATTTGCTTAAATTTGACAGATTACAAAGTAAGCAATCGATATTAAAACCAAAAATTTACATTATCAAACTAAATTACTTCAAAGGTGTACAAAGCATGCAGTCCAATTAAAATGATCTTATACAAGTCAGTATCACAAATAAGCTATTATCATACTCCAATTTGGCACAACTTAAATCTACAACTCCGACTAGCTCTGAACCATCCTAGAGTAGTAGTGACTCATTCCGGTCGACCCTACCTATTCTTCTCCTTTGAAGTAATGTAGTTTGATAATGTAATTGCACCATCATTCATCAACACAGATAAGCTATTTGCTAAGGTCCAATTTGACATAACAAAACAAAATGATGCTATACTTCCCTACCATCTATCTCCATAGATTACATATAATCAAATCTGCAGTAAAAATAGATCTAGCGAATAAGGTTGTAAAGCCTAACATTCTAATCTGAACAAATTTGCAAAGTTACCTTAGTCTGCACAACTTCATCTGTAATCAGCAACACATATAATACTTACACTCTTACAGTCCAATTCGGCACATCACGAACCTAATAATACAAATCTATCTCCACAGCTAACACCGAATCACATCTGTAACCAACATTACATCTTCAAACAACCAATTTGGTACATCACGAACCTATAATACGAATCTATCTCCGTAACTAACACCTAATACACATCTTAATCTTTAAGCAATCTTACGCATGCATATAACTAAAGTCACTAAATATCAAACTGAATAGCATAAACCTCTAAGCAAATCCGCAACAACATCACAGGCTTAAATATTCACATCAGATTATCACAAAATTAAGCAATACGAAACATCATCATCAATTCAAAATGCATACTTGTTGAACAACAAACCTTCAAATTGATTAAAGAATGTAGTCTTGTGACTCGGTTTGATTTTGATTGATTCGATGCATACTTGATCATCCGTTCGATATTGATTGATTCGATTCGTGCTTGATTGCCTCGATTTTGAAACCCTAACGCTACACAAATGATTGAAGATGGTGCAAGTTTATAGATTTTTTTCACTTTGTGTTCTTCTGAGTTGTGTTTGCTGTTGGAGGGATCTGCAAAGCCAATTGAAAAGACTAGACATGTGAAATGTGATGTTAGTATAGTTGGAAGTGAAAAATGTAATTTTCACATCTTTTAGAAAGTTCACGGTGTTTTATGTGGTTTACTTTTTTTGGTAGTTTTATTACTATTTACAGTAATTAGTTGTAAAATATTTACACGCTTTTGCTAGTGAACATTTGTATTTACCCATTTTATTATTCATCAGCTATGTCTTTTGTACACGCTTTTATGTGTGAATTAATAACAATACACGCTTGCTTGAAAGTGTGAGCAAATTTCTACACGTCTTTAATTGTGGATAAACCCAAGATACATCTACACGCTTTTATTTCCGTGGAGATTTAAACGTGTACAATCTAACTTTTTTTTGTAGTATACTTATTGGCAGGGACGAGAAGGAGTTGTTGGATCAAGTGGTCGAAAGAATCAGAAAGATATTACATGGGATTGGTAAGACAACAATTGCAATTTATGGACCTCCAGGGATTGGTAAGACAACAATTGCAAAAGCTACATACGACCGCTTAGCTATAAATTTCAAAATTCAGCATTGTTGTTTTCTTCCAAATGTAAAAACCATATTTATAGAGTCGAATGGAAAAGTTCTATTGCAGAAGAGGTTCATATCTCCTCTTATTCAAAAGAATGAGATTCAAATACGTATAGACAGTTATCATCATGGAATTGATAAAATAGAGAGGTTGATAAAACATCAAAAGGTTCTTTTGGTTCTTGATGATGTTGACAATGTCGAGCAGTTAAAGGTATTAGGCATAAATCGAGCAATTTTTGGCCCTGGAAGTAGAATAATTGTTATAACAAGAGATGAATCTGTTGTTCATTGGGTGAAACAGGATGATACATATAAGCCTAGCCTTCTAGATGAAAGAGAGTCTTTGGAAGTGTTTTGTTTGTATGCGTTCAGTCAAAATCACCCAAAGGAAGGGTACGAGGAAGTGTCGAGGGAAACAGCGCACTGGGGGGCAGGGCATCCTGGTGCTCTAAAAGACGCAGCTACCCAAATGATATGCTTAAACAATGTACAGCTTTGGAAGTGCGCATTGAAGAAGTTGATGCACAACTCTTCGAGGTGATGATAGTCTTTCTGGCATACCACCAAGTTTTTGCACTATTTACTGATCGATGTGGAACAATGATATAATATGGCCAAGTACTTATAGTTAATTATAATCGAGATACAATGAAGACGTGCTTCTTTTAGTAACGCAAGTAAAAATGTTATATATTCTCAGTTGCACTTTCAATAAAACGCTGTTTATATTCTTCTTAAAAGTATTCTGGAAAATGTTTATTGCAAATTTTATAGAATAGAAAAGTACTAAAGGCATAAACAACACTTTGATTACTTGGTATAATATCAAAAAATTAGATTTTGAGAATAATAACACGATATACAAGAAGACAACAACTATAAATTCTTTAATAAATTATCGAGAATGCTTGGATAAACGGTGTAGATAAAAGATTTTGCTCTTTATAGGACGAGATTTGTTGGATGTATATTGAAAGAACATATATAGATTTCAAATACAAATATGATTAACTAAACTGTCTCCACGGGCTAGGGGCATTTAGGTTTGCCATCATGTGTTTTCCGATCCCTATAACAAGGGCATTCATCTTTATGTCCAACAACACCTGAAGGGACGCATAAGCATGCTCGACAGCAACTATTACATGTATCCAAACAATTTCCACGATGATGTGTTTTAGAACACCGGACTCCACATGCGTGTGGGCATTCTGTAAAATTCACATTATAAAACAAATGCAATTCATTTAAATTAACTTTCAACAACCTTTTGATTGTAACAAACACTTACGTGATGACTTTAAAGATCCTTCTCCTCCGGCCTAAGTAAATTTGAAACAAAAAGAATCAAGTGATACACAGTAGAATTATTAGCATATACTTAATTTACAGATTACATGTTAGAACTCATTCTTGAACATTGCTCAGTAATTTATAAATATAAGTACATTACCAAAGCACAATTCAAAATTATCACAATTGTAATAACATTTAGAATATACTTCTAGCCCAAAATAAATAAAGAATTGCTTACATATGAAACGTTAAGGATGCTAATGGAGACCAAAAGGAAGAATAAGAACAAGAAACTTGCTTCAAGTTTGGCCATTATTAATGCTATAAATATCAAAACCTGAGTTCACAATCCGATACACAACTATTTATACATGCATTATAAGTTTTTGTTCAGTTAGATCTTTGATGGCATTTACTAGGCTTATTTTTAACCTAGGCCTAACTTTTTTTATTGTTCTATATTTTGGCCATATATATGTGCTAGCTTGACTACTTTGTGTGTATAAAATGTAGTGTAACATACAGTAAAACCTTTATAAATTAATACTCAATAAATTAATAACCTCAATAAAATTAATAATTTGTCCAGTTCCAACTTGGGACCAGTACAAATTTAGACCTCAATCGATAAAATAATAAGATAATAATTTTTTTGAAACCACAATGTATATATATTGGTCCCAACAAAACTATAAATTAATAATTACTGAAAAAAAATTCCATATATATGTATAAAGACCATATTAATTGGAACTTGTACAAATTCAATCAATTCAATTAAAGCCACACGTAATTGGAACTTGTAACAACGAAACCAACTATTTACTTATTAAAAAAACAATGAACTTAACAAATTCAATTAATTTGTGAATATGAATTCATAAAACATTAATTGGAGCTTGTTTTTCTAATTTAGTTTTCATCTCTAACTAGTATACATTGTAACTAGTTTATTGGACTTGAAAGTTTTAAGGTTATACGTAAAATCTCTATAAATTAATAAATTATTAATTTATCGATATAATAATATCTCGCTAAATTAATAAAATATCGCGGTCCTGACATTATTAATTTATAGAGGTTTTACTGGTAAAACCTCTATAAATTAATACTCGATAAATTAATAATCTCGATAAAATTAATAATTTGTCCAGTCCCAACTTGGGACCAATACAAATTTCGACCCCAATCGATAAAATAATAAGAGAATAATTTTTTTGAAACCCCAATATATATATTGGTCCCAACGAAACTATTAATTAATAATTACTGAAAAAAAAATCCATATATATATAAAGACCATATTAATTGGAACTTGTACAAATTCAATCAATTCAATTAAGGCCATACGTAATTGGAACTTGTAACAATGAAACCAACTTTTTACTTATTAAAAAACAATGAACTTGATAAATTCAATTAATTTGTGAATATGAATTCATAAAACATTAATTGGAGCTTGTTTTTCTAATTTAGTTTTCATCTCTAACTAGTATACATTGTAACTAGTTTATTGGACTTGAAAGTTTTAAGGTTATACGTAAAATCTCTTTAAATTAATAATTTATTAATTTATCGATATAATAATATCTCGCTAAATTAATAAAATATCACGGTCACGTCACGACATTATTAATTTATAGAGGTTTTACTGGTAAAACCTCTATAAATTAATACTCGATAAATTAATAACCTCGATAAAATTAATAATTTATCCAGTCCCAACTTGGGACCAGTACAAATTTGGACCTCAATCGATAAAATAATAAGATAATAATTTTTTGAAACCCCAATGTATATATATTGGTCCCAACGAAACTATAAATTAATAATTACTGAAAAAAATTCCATATATATATATATATATATATATATATATATATATATATATATATATATATATATATATATATATATATATATATATAAAGACCATATTAATTGGAACTTGTACAAATTCAATCAATTCAATTAAGGCCATACGTAATTGGAACTTGTAACAACGAAACCAACTTTTTACTTATTAAAAAACAATGAACTTAACAAATTCATGGTACAAGCATGTTTACGAAATTATTAATGCCTGATCTTTTTCTATCAATATCTCAAATAGTTCAAGCCTTTGTTGGTGATTCTTTATTTAGTAATACTGTCATACAAATTTTTATTGTCAAAATGCCCATCATATATATTAAGAAAATATGTCCATCAAAGATTCATTGTGATTAGTATGGAGATAGGGACGTATATGGTGATTATGAAACAAACTAACTTTCTATTTGTCGACTTTGTTGCTTATTTAATGGAGCGTCGACTGTTGTACCAAAAAAAATTTATACCTTCATTTAACAGTTATAGTTTCAATGTTCATGTATACTTTTCAGTCACTACCTCACATACTATAATAAGATAACGAAAAAACAAAATCGCTAAACTTCGCTTATTACCCATATGCTGCTTATAAATTATAAGTTTTTACTTGATCGATTAATAGTTCGTCTATTCTGTCTACTATATTTTGGATGCTAAGTTACCAATTATATCTCGATGAGTTTAATTGTATACTATTTAATCATGTGATGTTCACGAGTCAATAAGTTGTACTACATGCTTAAAGTGAAAAATATACAATACACGGGAATAATACATACCAAAAGAGAGTTAATTTGCACACTTTCATAAATGATTAGGACACTCTAAATTAGAGTGTCTTGACATTTATACCCTCATATGATAAGAATGAGTAAAAGTAATGTAAGGTTTAAAGTGAAGACACTTTAATTTAAAATGTTCCAATCATTTATGGAGTGTGCAAATCACCTCCCGTACCAAAAAGACTTTATTATTTTATTAGCATACGCATAAAATTACTTTTATTTTTATGTATATTTTTATCATTATTTTTATACATACCTTTTATGTACCATAACTATGGGTGTGTTTGGTAAAAGTAGCAGTGATCAGTAGACACAACTTACAGCTTACCGGTTACAACTTTTTAAAGAAGCATTGGAAAAATGAGTATTCTTAAAAAATAGCAAAGATCACCACTCATTTACCAAACGAACAATAAAAATCAAAAAGCACATTGCTCACCGCTCATCGCCCCAAAAAGTTCTAAAAACTCCACGTCAAACATAGCCTATGTACTTTTCCTGCATCTATTCATGGTTTAATACTCACATCATTATACCACCCCGATTTAATATATTATTTACTCACATATTCTCAACAATCGATCATTGATATGCTAAATTGATTACCTTTAAGAAAATGCAATTTCCGCCTACAAATTATTCCTACTTATCCTCCTATTCACAGAATTCTGAGAAATGTCAGAATTGACGGGTTAGATACATAAAGAGAATGAGTTGAATATATATATAATAATATTGTTGTGAGTATGAGGATTAGTAAGAGGATATTGTATGATGATTTAGCAATACTCTTGCCTTCCATAGCAACAATAACTTTGTAAATTGTTTAACAATAAATTTATCCACCCAAAACTTTACTTTTTAATGTAGATATAATTCTCATAATAATAGCAATCCCAAACATATACATATACTACTATTCTTATAACTTACTAGGAGTCAATAGGGAAATTGGCAAAAAAAAAGGCATCATACTTGTCACTTTTTGTCATTGTATGTAACATTTTTTTTTTTTTTTTTTTTTTTTTTTTTTTTTTTTTTATTGTAGCACTAACCTTTCTAAATCGTGTCATTGTGTGTACTTTGCAACTTTTTAGCCATGTGAAATGACCATTTTACCCTTCAAAGTTTGTAAAAAGTAAGGGTAAAATGGTCACAAAGTACACACAATGGCACGATTTGAAAAGGTTAGTGCTACAATAAAAAAAATGACGCTACATACAATGACAAAAAGTGACAAATATGATGCCTTTTTTTGCCAATTTCCTGAGTCAATATTGTGTCATTATGTTTTGATGTGTTTCCTTTGTTATCACATAACTATCTAAAATGTAATATAACCGCTATAAAACCTCTTGATATAATCAAAGTGATACATATCCGATAACACATATACATTTCAACAAAATGATAACGTGTGCATGTCAAAATTTGTTGTCAGTCTCATTAAAGATCTAAGTGGATTAAATGGTAAGTATGCACTTCTTAATAATCGTGGTATTTGGAAATAGCCTAAGTGAGGTAATCCTGTAGATAAAAGTCTACTGAATACGAATTGGAACTCAAAAGATGAGGCTGGAATGCTAAATTCGTTTATGATTTTTTTTTCTCATAATTTAAGCTTTTATGTTGTGATGTAACAATGTAGATCATGTAATCCGAAAAATTATACATATATTCAAAATGCAATACTTTCTCGAACGAACGAGGTTGTGAAAACAATAAACGATAATTTGTTGAAGACATTTCCCGTGGAAGAGATAGTTTATCAAAGCTTCGACATCATTGATAAATTTCAAAGTGGTGCTACTATAAATGAACCCATTTTATATCCAAAATTATCAATTGGTCGAAGTTCTTTGATGTTCCAAACCACAAACTTACATTAAAAGTAGGCGTTCCGATAATGTTGTTGGGGGAAATAAACGGATCATGTGATGAAACAAGACTTCAAGTTGTTAGAGCATCAGACTTGATGCATTTAATACATACCACATTTAATGACCAAGACCTTAATGAAGGACTTGAAGTTTGTCAAAACTTTATAAAAAGTTTTTCAAAAAGCTTTTAATGCATTGCATAAAACTCTTTCCAAAAGCTTTTTAGAATTGGAAAAAGCTATTGTTAGTTTTTGCATTAGAGATGCTTTTAGATTAGTAAGAATTTAAATCAAGAAAAAGATTAGTAAAGTTTTATTATTATTATTATTATTATTATTATTATTATTATTATTATTATTATTATTATTTTTATTATTATTATTATTACATATTTGCTTCTGTAGACAAAAATATTGGAGATCACATGGCAATGATCATTTATTACACAAATATTTACAAGCATTGTATATTTTATAATATCAGATACTTATAAGTTATTATTCTGTAATAAGAAAGTTTCATAACATTTACGTTCGGTGTTCTTTCGTACTTTATTCATGTACTTACTTTTTTAATCAAAAACTCTCTAAAATCCCGTGGATTCCACGGGTCTATAAGCTAGTATATATATATATATATATATATATATATATATATATATATATATATATATATATATATATATATATATATATATATATATATATATATATATAGTACAAAATTAGCTATAGCGGCAATTAATATGCAAACTAGCAATCTTAAGCTTTTTATATGGTGTTGAAACTTGCACAACACTTGATTTCATCTTACTGGGGACTTGTTTTTTGTGAAGTTTTTGTTACGGTCCTGTCTGTCATATCGCAACACGCCAGATAAGATTTTCTAGTTGTTAATGTTTCAATGGAATGGTCCTGCAACATATTTGATGTGCATGCCGTGTTTTCAACTACTCAAACCGTGTCACTAGTCTTTGGTCGTTATGGCTTTATTTTCCTTGTAATTTCATGAAATTCATTTGTCTACCGGCCCACCATCATCTACGATAAAAGATTCTCAATGATAATGCGACTAAAAGAGACATGAACTTACTTAGCATATAAATACTATCAAGGGCGGAGCTATTAAAGGATCGGGAAGGGTCTCGGCCTCTTAGGCCTAAGCCAGTTAATGTATTTCTTCGCGATTTCAAGTGTTAAAATTCTTTTTTTCCATCTCGGCTCTCCCATCTAATATTCTTCCGGAAAAAAAATTGTTTCGGCCCTCTCAAGAAATTTTTCTTGCTCCACCACTAAATACTACTCGTATTACTATACAATTCAAAATAAAGCATTAATGCTTCATGATGAAATCTTTGTTTTCAGTTACCAAATTACTCTTGTGATTTAATGGAACAAATCCAGCACATATTTCGATACGACGTGTTTCTCAGTTTCAGGGGCGAAGATACTCTCAACAACTTCACTAGTCATCTACATGAAGCTCTTAGACGCCTCAACATTGAAATATTCCATGATACCACCCTCCAAAGAGGTCTAAATATCGGTCACCAGTTAATGGCAGCCATCAACGAGTCTAAAATCTTCGTAGTTGTATTCTCGACAAACTATGCTGATTCCAAATGGTGCCTTAATGAACTTTGCGAGATGATGAATTTGGAGAAAATGAATGACCAATGTGTTGTTCTTCCTGTATATCTAGATATCAAAAAATCTGATGTTGGTACCCAACAAGGCTCGTATAATAAACATCTCGAAATTCTCCAAAATAAATTCGATCAGGAGACGGTTCAAAAATGGAGGGAAGCTCTACAAAGTGCAGGACAGCTGCCTGGCTTGCACCTGCAAGATGATGCCACCGGGTAAAGGTTCTTTTCTTTTTAGCTTTATTTATTTATTTATTTATTTTTAATTGCTTCTTTATGTCCATGTGATTTGGAAAAACCTTAACAAAGCATCTAGTTATACACACATATTAGGACATATTTACACGGTTATAAGTGTGATTAAATTTAAAGTCCACGCTATACTTATGCGTGGAGTATGTTGGCGTCACAAAATGCTGAACACTATTAACCGTGGACAAATTGATAATTGTCCACGCTTTTTAAAGTGAAGTCCTATTAGTGCCACCCAACAAACCGTGGGAAACTTTGAAAAAGTACACGCTAGAACACGTCATCAATTTTGTACACGCTTTTAACTGTGATCATTCTCTTTGTTAATAATTTTTTGATCATAACCCTGTACTTTTGTGATTCTACAATTCTTACCCTGTACTATAAAGAAATACACAAATTTTGCAGCATACTTCTAAATGCTTAATGCAACATACATCACATGAGATAATTTTGTAAACATTTATTATTAAACATCATATATAAAAGATTTCAAGAATTCTGCAGCACATCAAGCCACACTATTTGTTAAACCAATATAAACCATGAAACACAAATAAAAGATTTCTAAGTATGTTTACAAAATATCATTGAAAGCTTCTTCGATCTTCCATCTTCAACTAATCACGAACAATTACACCATACTGGAATCCATTGAAAGCTTTTGTCTTTCATCTTCAACAAGCTCCTAATCAATGAGAAAGAAAACCAAAAATTATAGACAATTGATATCTCAGTTAGTACCAATTTGCTTAAATTTGACAGATTACAAAGTAAGCAATCGATATTAAAACCAAAAATTTACATTATCAAACTAAATTACTTCAAAGGTGTACAAAGCATGCAGTCCAATTAAAATGATCTTATACAAGTCAGTATCACAAATAAGCTATTATCATACTCCAATTTGGCACAACTTAAATCTACAACTCCGACTAGCTCTGAACCATCCTAGAGTAGTAGTGACTCATTCCGGTCGACCCTACCTATTCTTCTCCTTTGAAGTAATGTAGTTTGATAATGTAATTGCACCATCATTCATCAACACAGATAAGCTATTTGCTAAGGTCCAATTTGACATAACAAAACAAAATGATGCTATACTTCCCTACCATCTATCTCCATAGATTACATATAATCAAATCTGCAGTAAAAATAGATCTAGCGAATAAGGTTGTAAAGCCTAACATTCTAATCTGAACAAATTTGCAAAGTTACCTTAGTCTGCACAACTTCATCTGTAATCAGCAACACATATAATACTTACACTCTTACAGTCCAATTCGGCACATCACGAACCTAATAATACAAATCTATCTCCACAGCTAACACCGAATCACATCTGTAACCAACATTACATCTTCAAACAACCAATTTGGTACATCACGAACCTATAATACGAATCTATCTCCGTAACTAACACCTAATACACATCTTAATCTTTAAGCAATCTTACGCATGCATATAACTAAAGTCACTAAATATCAAACTGAATAGCATAAACCTCTAAGCAAATCCGCAACAACATCACAGGCTTAAATATTCACATCAGATTATCACAAAATTAAGCAATACGAAACATCATCATCAATTCAAAATGCATACTTGTTGAACAACAAACCTTCAAATTGATTAAAGAATGTAGTCTTGTGACTCGGTTTGATTTTGATTGATTCGATGCATACTTGATCATCCGTTCGATATTGATTGATTCGATTCGTGCTTGATTGCCTCGATTTTGAAACCCTAACGCTACACAAATGATTGAAGATGGTGCAAGTTTATAGATTTTTTTCACTTTGTGTTCTTCTGAGTTGTGTTTGCTGTTGGAGGGATCTGCAAAGCCAATTGAAAAGACTAGACATGTGAAATGTGATGTTAGTATAGTTGGAAGTGAAAAATGTAATTTTCACATCTTTTAGAAAGTTCACAGTGTTTTATGTGGTTTACTTTTTTTGGTAGTTTTATTACTATTTACAGTAATTAGTTGTAAAATATTTACACGCTTTTGCTAGTGAACATTTGTATTTACCCATTTTATTATTCATCAGCTATGTCTTTTGTACACGCTTTTATGTGTGAATTAATAACAATACACGCTTGCTTGAAAGTGTGAGCAAATTTCTACACGTCTTTAATTGTGGATAAACCCAAGATACATCTACACGCTTTTATTTCCGTGGAGATTTAAACGTGTACAATCTAACTTTTTTTTGTAGTATACTTATTGGCAGGGACGAGAAGGAGTTGTTGGATCAAGTGGTCGAAAGAATCAGAAAGATATTACATGGGATTGGTAAGACAACAATTGCAATTTATGGACCTCCAGGGATTGGTAAGACAACAATTGCAAAAGCTACATACGACCGCTTAGCTATAAATTTCAAAATTCAGCATTGTTGTTTTCTTCCAAATGTAAAAACCATATTTATAGAGTCGAATGGAAAAGTTCTATTGCAGAAGAGGTTCATATCTCCTCTTATTCAAAAGAATGAGATTCAAATACGTATAGACAGTTATCATCATGGAATTGATAAAATAGAGAGGTTGATAAAACATCAAAAGGTTCTTTTGGTTCTTGATGATGTTGACAATGTCGAGCAGTTAAAGGTATTAGGCATAAATCGAGCAATTTTTGGCCCTGGAAGTAGAATAATTGTTATAACAAGAGATGAATCTGTTGTTCATTGGGTGAAACCGGATGATACATATAAGCCTAGCCTTCTAGATGAAAGAGAGTCTTTGGAAGTGTTTTGTTTGTATGCGTTCAGTCAAAATCACCCAAAGGAAGGGTACGAGGAAGTGTCGAGGGAAACAGCGCACTGGGGGGCAGGGCATCCTGGTGCTCTAAAAGACGCAGCTACCCAAATGATATGCTTAAACAATGTACAGCTTTGGAAGTGCGCATTGAAGAAGTTGATGCACAACTCTTCGAGGTGATGATAGTCTTTCTGGCATACCACCAAGTTTTTGCACTATTTACTGATCGATGTGGAACAATGATATAATATGGCCAAGTACTTATAGTTAATTATAATCGAGATACAATGAAGACGTGCTTCTTTTAGTAACGCAAGTAAAAATGTTATATATTCTCAGTTGCACTTTCAATAAAACGCTGTTTATATTCTTCTTAAAAGTATTCTGGAAAATGTTTATTGCAAATTTTATAGAATAGAAAAGTACTAAAGGCATAAACAACACTTTGATTACTTGGTATAATATCAAAAAATTAGATTTTGAGAATAATAACACGATATACAAGAAGACAACAACTATAAATTCTTTAATAAATTATCGAGAATGCTTGGATAAACGGTGTAGATAAAAGATTTTGCTCTTTATAGGACGAGATTTGTTGGATGTATATTGAAAGAACATATATAGATTTCAAATACAAATATGATTAACTAAACTGTCTCCACGGGCTAGGGGCATTTAGGTTTGCCATCATGTGTTTTCCGATCCCTATAACAAGGGCATTCATCTTTATGTCCAACAACACCTGAAGGGACGCATAAGCATGCTCGACAGCAACTATTACATGTATCCAAACAATTTCCACGATGATGTGTTTTAGAACACCGGACTCCACATGCGTGTGGGCATTCTGTAAAATTCACATTATAAAACAAATGCAATTCATTTAAATTAACTTTCAACAACCTTTTGATTGTAACAAACACTTACGTGATGACTTTAAAGATCCTTCTCCTCCGGCCTAAGTAAATTTGAAACAAAAAGAATCAAGTGATACACAGTAGAATTATTAGCATATACTTAATTTACAGATTACATGTTAGAACTCATTCTTGAACATTGCTCAGTAATTTATAAATATAAGTACATTACCAAAGCACAATTCAAAATTTTCACAATTGTAATAACATTTAGAATATACTTCTAGCCCAAAATAAATAAAGAATTGCTTACATATGAAACGTTAAGGATGCTAATGGAGACCAAAAGGAAGAATAAGAACAAGAAACTTGCTTCAAGTTTGGCCATTATTAATGCTATAAATATCAAAACCTGAGTTCACAATCCGATACACAACTATTTATACATGCATTATAAGTTTTTGTTCAGTTAGATCTTTGATGGCATTTACTAGGCTTATTTTTAACCTAGGCCTAACTTTTTTTATTGTTCTATATTTTGGCCATATATATGTGCTAGCTTGACTACTTTGTGTGTATAAAATGTAGTGTAACATACAGTAAAACCTTTATAAATTAATACTCAATAAATTAATAACCTCAATAAAATTAATAATTTGTCCAGTTCCAACTTGGGACCAGTACAAATTTAGACCTCAATCGATAAAATAATAAGATAATAATTTTTTTGAAACCACAATGTATATATATTGGTCCCAACAAAACTATAAATTAATAATTACTGAAAAAAAAATTCCATATATATGTATAAAGACCATATTAATTGGAACTTGTACAAATTCAATCAATTCAATTAAAGCCACACGTAATTGGAACTTGTAACAACGAAACCAACTATTTACTTATTAAAAAAACAATGAACTTAACAAATTCAATTAATTTGTGAATATGAATTCATAAAACATTAATTGGAGCTTGTTTTTCTAATTTAGTTTTCATCTCTAACTAGTATACATTGTAACTAGTTTATTGGACTTGAAAGTTTTAAGGTTATACGTAAAATCTCTATAAATTAATAAATTATTAATTTATCGATATAATAATATCTCGCTAAATTAATAAAATATCGCGGTCCTGACATTATTAATTTATAGAGGTTTTACTGGTAAAACCTCTATAAATTAATACTCGTTAAATTAATAATCTCGATAAAATTAATAATTTGTCCAGTCCCAACTTGGGACCAATACAAATTTCGACCCCAATCGATAAAATAATAAGAGAATAATTTTTTTGAAACCCCAATATATATATTGGTCCCAACGAAACTATTAATTAATAATTACTGAAAAAAAAAATCCATATATATATAAAGACCATATTAATTGGAACTTGTACAAATTCAATCAATTCAATTAAGGCCATACGTAATTGGAACTTGTAACAATGAAACCAACTTTTTACTTATTAAAAAACAATGAACTTGATAAATTCAATTAATTTGTGAATATGAATTCATAAAACATTAATTGGAGCTTGTTTTTCTAATTTAGTTTTCATCTCTAACTAGTATACATTGTAACTAGTTTATTGGACTTGAAAGTTTTAAGGTTATACGTAAAATCTCTTTAAATTAATAATTTATTAATTTATCGATATAATAATATCTCGCTAAATTAATAAAATATCACGGTCACGTCACGACATTATTAATTTATAGAGGTTTTACTGGTAAAACCTCTATAAATTAATACTCGATAAATTAATAACCTCGATAAAATTAATAATTTATCCAGTCCCAACTTGGGACCAGTACAAATTTGGACCTTAATCGATAAAATAATAAGATAATAATTTTTTTGAAACCCCAATGTATATATATTGGTCCCAACGAAACTATAAATTAATAATTACTGAAAAAAATTCCATATATATATATATATATATATATATATATATATATATATATATATATATATATATATATATATATATATATAAAGACCATATTAATTGGAACTTGTACAAATTCAATCAATTCAATTAAGGCCATACGTAATTGGAACTTGTAACAACGAAACCAACTTTTTACTTATTAAAAAACAATGAACTTAACAAATTCAATTAATTTGTGAATATGAATTCATAAAACATTAATTGGAGCTTGTTTTTCTAATTTAGTTTTCATCTCTAACTAGTATATATTGTAACTAGTTTATTGGACTTGAAAGTTTTAAGGTTATATGTAAAATCTTTTTAAATTAATAAATTATTAATTTATCGATATAATAATATCTCGCTAAATTAATAAAATATCCCGGTCCCGACATTATTAATTTATAGAGGTTTTCATCTTGGTTTATGAGCTTTGACAGTTTAGTAGTAGTATTTTAAGAAAAAGATATATAATTAAGGGTGTGTTTGGTACCCATTCCTGAGAATCAACTATCACTATGAAAGTGATAGTTGGTGTTTGTTTAGGGTGCCTGGGCCCACAACTATGACTTTGAAAGTCCATTATTTTCCATACTCCATATATGGCTAGAGAGTGGGGAATGGAACTTTCATAGTTGAGTACTATCAAACTCATACCCATTGTCATTCCTCCCAGCATACCAAACGCACCCTAAGTCTAGTTATATGTATAACCAATATAGGACTTTGTCATGTTATTCTAGGCGTAGTGACTTATGTCAACTTTTTTTAAATAACAGTAATTTGTAATGAACTAATTTCATTTTATATGTAGAGTTCAACTTAGGAAAAATAAGAAAATGTTGCAATTATTGTGAATTGGTTCTAAAGCAACTGATATTATTGTTGTTAATCTCAAACAACTATACTGTCTTTTTCAATAGTCGTTTTTAATATTTCTAAGAACATATCGTCAGGTTGAGAACAAAATGCCAGTGACTAAAGCTGAATACAAAAAGCCTTGAGCTTTGTGTCGCCACATCGTAATGATCACCAGCTTGCATATGTTGGCGGAACAGTTTGGTCGTTTTGGAAAATGTTCAGTGCCTTTGGCATTAATGTATAACCGAAAACTTTGTTTATATAATGTTTTGAGTAAGCTGCAAAAATCATCTATACGGTTTAACTTGGCACTTATCATCCATTTTTGAAGAGTATGAACTGAAAATCTTAAAATCTTAGGCATCACAAGAAGATGCTAACATGTTAATTTCCCACTCTGTAAGCCCACAAATTCAAACCTTCCAAATTGTCGAGAAAATCGCTACAATATTAAAATGGTTTTGGTCCATTGATGGTTGCTATTCTAGATAAGACGCAACGGTTTTCCTGTGAAACGAGAAAAGGAGCCACCTTTATTCCTGGCAACTACATTCTTTTTGAATGTCCAAGTAAACATTTAAATATTCAAGATTTCAAGTACAAAGTCACACACCATGAGTTGTTAAAGTGCAACTTTATCAGCACAAAGTTAGATTTCTAAGACATTAACCATATGAACTTGACATATTCACAAGCAGCACCAAATGAAAGTGACCCATTAGAACCAACTTGCTTCCTATCATATCCCTAACAATAAGATATGAAAACCATTACATTTCATTTAATCCAAATTTCATATTAAATATATCAACTAGACATTCTTTATAGTTTGCAATGAAAACTAGTTGGAAGGCTCAAAAAGTCAATGATTGATGCAACCATCTAGTCATATCACATGGACCATTTCAAAACAACAATCCTTAAATCTAAAACAATACTGTGTAAGTTTTGACCCGAACCCGCTTTGACCCGAATGTCAAAGTGGCCCATTTGGATCCGTTACCCAAACCCACCCGTTTTGCCACCTCTACCCATATATTAGAAGTTGTGTTCAGTCTCTTTTTAGTCAATTTAAGCTACAGAACGATATGATCCCAATTAACATTAGGAATATCCTGCAATGTAAGTAGTCTTATGAAAGTGTTACTCGGTAACATGTAACCAAGATTGCCACCACAAGATCTGTGCAACAGGCAGAAAATGTAAACTTATTACGGAGTACAACTTTTCAAGAATGATAATTCTTGAACCTATGATTTATACTTGCTGTATCGAACACTTTTATTTACTACAAAAACTGGTGTGTTTCAGCACCGACCCTAGTACTATTATCTGGTGTGATCCCCCCAAGCATTATAGGAGAATATTACTTACATGGGTCCCACAACACTGTCATCCCTAACTAATACGTCAAATAACAAACTTAAGTATACCATTAAGTAGCCATCAAGGGCCACCTAGCTATTACTACTACAGTTTAGCTGACTCCCAAATTGCAGCCATAGAATCTTCAAGTGTAGTATCTTCAGATATCTACATTACTGTTTTCCAAAGAATGAATTTGATTAATAGCAGTATATAATTTTCTCAAAATAAATCAAGATAATCCATTTTTACTTATTGCTAGTAATGTTGGGAGTTCGAGAAAGAACATTGAGAACCTCATTATATCAGAACAAGCACTTGAATCTGGCCAATATAATGCTTCCAATCTGATGATCAAGATAGAGCCATATAAAAGTATCAGATATAGAAAACTAAATATAGCTACGAAAAAAAATAAGAAAATGTTACACGGAACAAAAAAAGTTAAATTTCGCGAAGGACTTCTGTATTCTGTAAGGCTGTAAATGGCAGAGAAAATTGAAATAAGATGAAAAACCAAGTGATAATAGGTACATAATTTTTATACAAAATCATATAAAAGTCAACCAACCAACATGAGAACTAGTAATCAGCATAAATATGCCCACGAACTTCTTATCTTCATCATCATGATCCAATGTACCTAACTACAAAGATCAAGAACAAACGTTTTTAAGAGCAATCAAAGATCAAGGGAGATGATTATTGATGCATTATTAACCGTTAGCAATGGAGAAACCGCTCTCCAAAACACTTGCATCTACAACTTCATTAACCTTCACTTCCCGTCACACCAAATTGTTCATTAAACAATTCTTCCCAAAATTCTTCATCAAGTTCCCTGTCTCCAGACTCTAATCCATCAAGATCGTTGAATACTTCCTCTTTATCACTTTTAGCTCTTCCAAATCCTTGCATTTCTAAAGCAAGTTCATCAAGCTCTGACATTTCGAATCCAGAAGGATTCGGGTCATCCCATTCTTGAGGTTCATCTTTAATAAGCGTTGACCCGTCACCATAGTCAATAAACCGTCTCCTTTTATTCATGATGACATCTTCAAGATCATTTCTTTTACCATGATGAACCAACTTCTGGATAAAGTCGGGATTTTGCATTGCTTTTGCTAGAAAACTCATCATTTTTTGCTGCTTCTTTTCGGTTCCTTGTATCCTCAACTCCATGGCTTGAAGGTGGGCTCTAGTATTTTGTTGCTGTTGTCTGAGTTTTACTAGTTCCATCATAAGAATTTGCTTGTCACGTTTCAAACGTTTGACCTCACCGTCTATTCCATATTTTCCAACTTCGACGCATGGACTAACAACTTGTTGTGGAACCGGAGGCTGAGAAAGCGTCTTTCTTCGTTTAATATTCTTCAAATTGTTCCTCTTCCCCCTTATAAATCCTTCATTAGCAAACTCCCACATATCAGGATCAATTTTTCTAAAACCCTGCATCCAAGTTCAAAACTATGAAACAAACATGTTTCCAACAGCATAACTCTATGTGCTAAATGTGTCAAACCGTAGCAGCGTCGCAGCAATTCCTAGAATTGGAAAGTATACTTTCTTTGTCACCAAGTAGATCGACAAGACAGCACACTTGACAACAGTAAAGTGATAA
The DNA here is from genome assembly GCA_030686995.1 of Artemisia argyi. Lineage (NCBI taxonomy): Eukaryota > Viridiplantae > Streptophyta > Magnoliopsida > Asterales > Asteraceae > Artemisia > Artemisia argyi. Next base: position 162,348,937 of record CM060679.1, on the reverse strand, counting down.
TATTTTCAATCAACATGTGCTTGGGATTGCTTAATAAAGCAACTTATAAGTTAAATAAATTTTTCAAAAGCAGATAAGCTCTTTCAAATGTTTGGATTAAGAAAATTACATTGAGGGAGCTGTTTCTAAAAAGCAGACTGAAATTGCTTATCATACTGATTATTCTTGATGGATACAAATTTACAACTTTACCCTTAGGTAAAATAAGTTTTTTTCAATAAGCTGATTATCTATAAGCAATCTCAAATACTACGTACCACCATAAAAACCATGAAAATCGGATTAGCAACAACTACTAAAACAAAGTACATAATACTTCAATTATCACATACATCAAATCAATGCAATAAAGTCAACATCATCATACATCAGATCCAAGAAAACTTCATGAACAAAATTCAACTAAAGGGATGTTTAGGAATGCTTATTTTTTATGCTTATGCTTCAGCTTAAAAATAAGTACTTATAAAGTGCTTAAAAATAATCACTTTTGAAAATGGTGTTTGACTTTCCTTATTTTGTAAAAAATGCAAAATACTCGAAAAAAACAATAATTTGTTGCAAAATCTAAATCATATTCATTTATATTAAGGTTTTTGGGTAAACATGTTGATACACTAGTAACTCAAATAGTTACTTTAAAATAAGCAGTTTCTTAGCTGCTTATTAAAATCTACTTATTTTATCCCAAAAAGTACATAAGCACAGTTTGGATAACACAAAACTAGTTCTGCTTAAAAATAAGCAAAAAAATAAACAATCCCAAATACCCCATAATTACAATTAGTAACTCATCCAAAAATATCAAAAGAACGAAACTTACATAAGTATTAAGCTGCCTGACAAAGCTAGAAAAATTATTATGCTTGAAGTATCTAGGAAGCAAATTAGTAGAAAAAGCATGTGGATCCCAAACAACAAAGCTTTGACCATTTCTACTCCAACTAACAATATGATCAACACTATGATCATCAACCATGTCATATATTTTGTTCAAAAAAGGTGGAGGTCCAGCTTCATGTAAACCCTCCATTGGTTGTGGTAAGTCAACTCCACTTAAAACTGATGAAGGGTGGTATTCCTTTTTAACATCTGGGTAGTAAGGATTCATGCTCAAACTTACTAAATTTAGCAACTTTTTTAAATGGGTCACAATCTTCTTAATCAAGTGATGCAAATCTTGAAATAAAGAAAAGTACCCAGATGAAATTTTTTATTTTTTGTTTTGTGGGTATGATTTTTAAGAGATTATTAGTAGTATATTTTTGTTTAAAATAGTTTTTGTACAAGTAAAAAAATTTAAGATTTTTGGTCAAAGAGATGAGTGTGTGATATGAAAAGTGAGAGTTTAAAGTGGAATTAGGGGTTTAAGGATGTGTTTTTTCAGGTAGGATGACATGAAAGAAATGAAACTGATGACAGTTTGGCAGAAGATCTTTGAGATGAGTAGTAGTACTAGTACTTTGGTTTCTGCTTTGGGAAAGTTGCTTTTTAATGGCAAGGACATGAACTCTTGGTTTTAGCCTCAAGAACTAAAGAAGTTTCTGGAGACTTTCTTATTTGTAATTATAAAATTCATTTTTTTCCCTTCTCTCGTTTTAGTTTTTTTTTAGAATTTATGGATTTTCATTATGCTTCGATTTTTACTACTAATTAAAAACAGATCAACGGAAGATGTTTAGACTAAGTGTAATAAGGAGAAAATACTCAGTCGATCCTCTCATGATAGTCCCACTCGGTCTCATTTATTACACATTGACATGGAGAACGGGTCTCACATGGACAATATTGTTGAATCGGTCGCAAAAGCGACCTACTTGTGGAGGGTATGTGTGTGGTGTTTTATATTTGTCTTTCAAAGTTTTTTTTTTTTTTTTTTTTTTTTTTTTTTTTTTTTTTTTTATGTTCTCGATCTTCTTGTTACACTAAGTTGATCATGAAGTGGTATAAAAGTGTGAAATTTGAAGTGGCAAGGGCTTGTTACTTAGGAATGGTTTTTTTTTTTTTTTTTTTTCTTTTTTTTTTTTTTTTTTTTTCAAATATGTATCTTGTGAGATTTAAACGATATATGTCTTATGAGGAGCTTAGGCGTCTTTACCGTTAAAACATTTGGTAAGGGTTCATTTTTAGAGTATCCACAATGCAATACATCGCTAGCCACCTTTTTGAATATTACGCACTAGTTTTTAGTTACATTTGTTATATCAAATGTCTTGTGATTAATACACATGATTTATCATGTTCTTTTAATGATTTTAATCTATAAATAAAGTGGTTTAAGTTGTTTTCTAGTTTTTGTTAATTATATAAATTACTATTTTAAGTTTTAAAGAGATATCATTACTCATTTTTAAGCTTTTCAAGTTTAAGCAAAAATATTTTTGATTTATATATAGCATAGATAGTTATGAATAAAAAGAAAATAAAATGTGCTTACAAATATTCTCAAACTCAGTATAACCAAAATTAGCCACAAGTTTTATATTACTAATGATTAATTCCTAATTGAGTAAAAGTTTTTATTTTTTTCTGGCTGAAAATTACTAGTAATTAAAAAAATAGAGGAAAATAATGTAAATGGTGGGCCAATTGATATAAGTGGTAGGAGTACCATTTTTTGGATCTAGCATTTTACGAAATCTTATTGGTTGGCACATTAGTCCCCACTTATCAAATCAGGATTAAGATCCTCGTCAAAATGCAATCATAGGGGGGACAAATGTTTCTCTTGAATGCAAGTGTTTATTTCAATTTTATTTAAAAAAAAAAAAAAAAAACAAAAAACAAAAAAAAAAAAAAAAAAAAAAAAAAAAAAACAAACAAACAACCAACAACTATTAATGCAGTATGAGTTATCATCTTCAAAAAGTTTGTAAAAATGAGAAGCTAACACGAGTCATAGATTTCTAATTTAAAAAGGGAAAGAGTGATGTCGAAGCTTTTCTTAAAAGCAGTATCTATTTTCTCTACTTTCGGGTTTATCTTGGGGTAAAGGTTAGGATCTTCTATTTTTTCATACTCCGCTCTGACGAGATTGAGTATGTTGTGTTGTAGATGAAAAAAGCAATACTTTTTTCTAGAACAGACATGTTAGACATAAGTTTGGATAGTATATGTGTTAGCAAGTATGTACCGCAATACAATTTAGCGCAAATAAGTCAATACACTCAAATAAAAAAAAGTTATAAATAGCTATGTCGAGAATTTCTATGACAAAACGTTACAATAACAAATTGTGCATGTGTAATGATACAATTAAATTAATAAAAGTTAGAAATATCTATGTCCAGAATTTCTATGACAAAACGTTAGATCTACGATAATATAGTTGTCACGAATCTTTATTTTTATATAATAACTTACGAATCATTGTTTCGCACGGTGGCACCTATATTATCTATAAAATAGACACCTTCCCCACATGTTCGATAAGTAAATAAAGAGTGATGCAAATTTAGGTTTATTTATCTAAGCTATCCGCTTACGGATTACTAATACATATTTTATAATTGATAAATGTACAGGTGGCCATATTAGTAACTTTGGTTCATTTTTTTAATCTGTTTAAGAAAACAAGGTGCATTTTTAGGCTTTTGATCAAAACAAGGTTTGTTCTACTTTTTGTATGGTAAAATACTAAAATTTTCATCGGAGTTTGAAGCTCAACTTTTTTCTGTTTCTATTTCTACTTATTGTAGCCTTAGTAGATGTGCCTATTGTAGTGTGATGGTTCTAGAATTTTGAAAAAAAAAAAAAAAAAAAAAAAAAATACAAAAGTTATGCACTTTGTAAAAAATATGTTCAGGTATGCATGTACACACTCTGCCTCAAGTATAGTTGTCTTTGCATGTAAACAACAAGCTTGTCTAACTTGTGTTTCTCGAGCTTTACTCCTGATTGGAGTTAGAATCTCATTAGAAAACTTTTAGAAAATTAAATGAGTTTTAAATTTCTATATTACATGAACAAGAACTAAAAGTATTTTAATAAAGCTCGAGAATTCGGTCATAAAATGGGGAGTGTAGGAGTCAAAATAAGATTCAGGAATAAAAAATTGGTTAAATCTCAGGATAAAATATGGAGAGTAGCTGAATAGGTAGCCTATTTGAAAAGGGAGGTGATTTGCACACTCTCAAAAATGATTGGCACACTCAAAATGTGAGTGTGTTGACATTTATACCCTTACAGGATATGAATAAGTCCAAAAAATGTGAGGGTATAAATGTCAACACACTCAAAATTTGAGTGTGCCAATCACTTTTGGGAGTGTGCAAATCACTTCCCATTTGAAAATTCCATTACTTGGTTTTACACTTTTACATTATGCAACATGCATTTTAATTTTTGTGCTACTCCAAAACTAAGCCTACTTGCACAGTATGTGTTAGCCCAAAAGACAAACTTAAAAAAAACAACTTTAGATAAGTTTAGAAACTAGCTGAGCCCAATACCGAATAAGGCCCAAATTAATAGTAGTTCTTTACTTCTTTTAAATGGCTTCAACTCTTTGTTATGTTTTCTATGATATAAAATCATTATTACAATAATTAGTAATTATGGTTTATAAAACATGTCATATCTATAATTTAAAATACATGTGAAATTGTGAACATTGTATATATTTGGTGTTTAATGTTGTCAGATTAGGAATTTTATTTTGTTATAAGCCAAAAAGTGTTTGAGTAATTACATTACATATCTTCAAGTAGTTCATTGAGTATTGCTATATCCTCTTACTTTTTGTGCCTACTTATCCTTCTGCCCGCATGAAAATATGACACATGTACTCCACTCATTATCTCACTTCATCTAAACCGTCATTTTTTTCACATGTCAAGATCCTGGAAGTAGGAATGTTTAGTAGGAAGAAATACATTTCTCGTAGTTCATTATGTTACTATGTTTTTCTTAGTTCATTTACTATAATTTAGCAAAGGAGAAAAAGGAGACTGCAAAATTTCGTGACTGAGCTGAATCAATAAGGTCTGAACGAGAGCATCTTGAAGCATTGGCAAAGGCAGAGGAGCGGATAACTGCAGAGAAGGCCGAAAATGAGCTGAAGGAATATGAAAGTGAAATTAAGAGGATTCAGCGTGAGATTGATGCGATTAAGTCAGAGGCTGAAACTAAGAAAGTAGCAGCAATGCGAAAAGAGATGAGCTGGCAGCCTGCTGAATGGACTTATTCAGAGTCAGAGGTCAAACATGGAAACAGGAGTAACAAGAAGGATAGAGAATGTGTGATGTGTTTGACTGAAGAGATGACTGCGTTTTTTGTTACATGTGAGCATCAGGTTCTTTGTGTAGAATGTAATGTGCATCATGAGAAGAACAAAATGAAAGAGTGGCCGTTTTGTAGGACTAAGACTCAGAAGAGGATTACTGCTCGTTTTACTAAATCTTAAAGATGAAACAAAATCATAGTTTCTGTATTTTTATCCTGGAGTTGTTTCATTTAGGGAGCAATAGTATATACTTCAGTTTTTGTTTCTTCAAAAGAATAATGTGTCTTAGCATTTTAGGTTTAAGAAATAGATAGAAGATAGGTTAAGGGGTATAGCAGAGTTCAACTAGTGGCCTCTTGAGATAGCGAACCGGAACTTGTAAATTCGAACACTGGTCCTCTGGTTGAGGTTATTGTATAGCCGTCAAGATTTTTTGTAAGTTTAATCTCTCGTTCTTTTCTCATATCGAATCATGTATGTGGTGAAAAACTGTTGATTGATGATCGATGAATGAAGCCAGAGGGGAACTTATTAGTTGGTTTGAGTGACGTAGTGAAACACACTTCGTGTATATGGTGAAAACTCGAGCAAGCAAGTATGTGCACTGGGCACACGTGCTATTTGGGTAATGTTGCATCGTGTTCGAGACACAACTGAATAGGAAACTATTTACACTGCTCTTGGTGCCTTTGGCTATAATCAACGGCTTTTCAATTCATAACCAAATGTTATGAAAACATGTCTTAGAGCAACTGTTCTAATCCAGAAAACTGTTCACTTAAAAAGTATTATGAAATAGTTGTGCACAAAAACTTCTGTTTACAAAATTTTGAACTGAAAACTAGGTGCACAAAGGGTCGCTAGTAACACTTAGCAAACAGTACTTGACGATTATCAAGAAGTTAGAGTCTAGTTTAGAGCAATACTGCTACAAAATGGACTCTCAGTTGATAAAAAGGGTCAAACACCTCTGTTAGAGTGTTACTTGTGAGCCTGTCCAGCAAGTCTTTCGGCTATAAGAAACTTCTAAACGAAAGTTTCCAGGTGCACCTTCTATTTAAACATACATTTTGCACATTAACAGTCATCAAGACCAAAACGGCTGCAACAACACTAGGCTCCATTTGGTTTTGATTGAAAAAGGAAACTAAGAGTAGCATAAACAGTCTCCAACTTAGCCGCATCTAGAAAATCGATGCAACAATAAGCCAAAAAGCATGATTGCAAGTGTAGACACTTGGGGTTAGGCGTAAGCTTTCACCACACACATGAATATGGGTTCACCAGATCACACGAACTAAGTAAAAGTAAACCATTTCTGAGTTGCATACATAAATCATCAATCAACGGTATTCACCACACACGATTGTAGATGTAAATAAAGAACGTTAAACATAGACAAAATCACGGGGGTTATAATATAACTTCAACCAAAAAAACCAATGTCCGACTTTACATGTTCCGATCTGCTATCTCAAGAGGCCACCAGTTAACCTCTACTATACCCCTAAACCCATCTTCTATCTATTTCTTTAACCCCCAAATACTAAAACTCGTTATTCTATGTAGAGAAACAAATACTAAGATATACTACTTGCTCCTCAAATGAAACAACAGCAAAAAAAAGAAAAAAGAAAAAAAGAAACAGAAATTAACGTTTTGCTTCATCTTCAAGATTTAGCAAAACGAGCAGTGATCCTCTTCTGGATCTGAGTCCTGCAAGAGGGGCAGTCCATCATCCCGTTCTTCTCATGTAGCACATTACATTCTGCACAGAGAACTTGATGCCCACATGGAACAAAAACCACAGTCATCTCTTCAGTCAAACACATCACACATTCTCTATCCTTCTTGTTACTTCCATGTTTGACCTCTGACTGTGAAGAAGTGCGTTCAGCAGGCTGCCAGCTCATCTCTTTTCGCATTGCGGCTATTTTCTTAGTTTCGGCCTCTGACTTAATCGCATCAATGTCACGCTGAAGCCTCTTAATTTCACTTTCATGTTCCTTCAGCTCATTTTCAGCCTTCTCTGCAGTTATCTGCTCCTCTGCCTTCGCCAATGCTTCAAGATGCTCTCGTTCAGACCTTATAGATTCAGCTCGGTCACGAAATTTCGCAGTCTCCTTTTTCTCCTTTGCTAATCGAATCTGAAATATTTTCATATGCACCAGTAAAAATCCAATTCGTCAATAAAATATAGATAAAACACATTTTGTTAGCAAGTCAAAAGATACCTCTGTTTCTGTAAGTAGACCTTTAGCCTTCTCTAGATCACGTTTCTTTGGCCCCACTTCTCGTTTCAATGATCTAAGCTCTTCTTCCAATTCAATCTTTTCTGGCCCAAAAGATTCACACTTCCTCATTGCTTCCTGCTCTTTTTGTAGAGCTTCCTTTAATCTCTGAGCTTCTGTTAAGCTTGTTTTTTCAGCTTTTTCCCTATCCTGTTTCAGAACTGAATTTTCATGCTCGAGTCTGATCATACTTTGACTAGACAGCTGAAGTTGGCTGCTGGAAGTATTCAGTGCAGCAGTCGTTTCCGATAGCTTCTTCATAAGTCTCTCATCTTCTGCCTTTTCTGCTTTTAGTTTAGTTAACTCTGGTCGATCATAACTAAGCCTTTTAGCTACCTGCATAACCTTCACATTTGCCCAATCATCCCAGCCTTTAAGCTCTTTCTGCAACGATTGAAGTTGACTAACTGCAGCCAAAATCATTTCATCTTTATCGTCTTGAGCCACATGCTCACCTTTCGTTTCATCAAAAGGGATACCTGATAAATAGTACTCAGCTGTTTTAAGAGGCTCTTGCGAGACCGGTTCAGAGTTCGTTTCTTTCAAAGGCAAAGGGTTTTTATTATTTACAGAAGACGACGATTCGCATGCTGATTGTACTTTTTCAATAGACAAATTTAACTTTTTCCAACTAGTAAGGTTTGCTTTTAGGGCCTTTTTAGACATCCGTCCTGAATAAGTCCTTTCGAATCGAAACGACTTTTTGTGCCCCGTGCAACATTTATTACAGCATTGACATTTTTCGTCAACTTTTTTCCCAGCCGATTTTGATTCAGGTTCGGTTTTGGGTTCGGGTACTGTTTTTGGTTCAGGTTCGGTTTTGGGTTGGGGTAGGGATTCAGGTTCAGCAGACGGGCCCACTCCTTGACCAGATTTAAGCCCACCTATTGAAAACTTTTTTGGGTCTAAATCGGCTTGGCTTGAATCAATTATATTTAAATCACATATCAATAACGTCCACATTGCTTCACGAACAGATAAAGATGGTTTAACGTGTCTAAGCATAGTGACCATTTCCAACATCATAAACTTCACCAAACTATTTAAATCGTTAAACTTATACCATGTTGCATCATTACGTGTTTCCCTTTTCAGATAATCTAAAGCACAATCTGTGATCGACGATACCATGTCTTTGGCGCTATAAAAGGGACCACACTTTAAAACTGTCTGTTCAGCCACTTCTTTACTGTACCCGTTTGCAACAATTTGTTTTATGGCAGTATCAAGGCATGTGTGTAAACCGTCTGATAATAGTTTAGCAAGATCAGACACAGTTGTACTGTCCCAATCGGAATCATGAGCCAATGACTCCATATCCTCCTTCGGTAAATCGAGGAGACTCTTCATTTCAGCCATGTTTTGTTCTGTAAATAGTTCATGTAAGAAACATTTGTTAGATATAAAGACGGGGCCTACATAATGCAGAATGAAGATAAAATGTACAAATGAGCTTAACCTAAAGTGTTGTACTTAGAGCCAAAAGTTACTGGTTATAAGTTTATAACTAGTAGAAACATACCCCCAAACACTTTCTGTCATTTAGATATAACTAGTTAATGCATTAAAGCCTTCCAAAAAAACAGTTAAGGCATTACATATACTTGCATAAACACTTTCATTATACAAATAAGCTAAATGTTTTAAAATTTTAATTTAGCGATTTAGAATGTTGTTTCGGACACTTTAAAGTTTCAACCCATTTGCCCCATCCCCTTTTCAGCAAATTCTTTTTATTTGAAAAGTTGATGATAAAACATAACCCAAACATTCGTTAATAAAAAATGGGTCAAAGCTTTCATTTTAGGTTGAGGGCAAGACGAGCCATGCTTGTTTGACTATACAAGTCTAGCTTACAACTCAGCGGGCCCATATGTTTATTCCATTTGTTAAACAAAACGGTTACACTATTTATAGTCTTATCTCTTATCGCTAGCATCCCCGTTGCTTCACTCACATACTCACATATACACATAAAGGGGGTGTTTGGCTAATCTCATAGCTTAAGCAAAAAGCCATTTCTAAAGAGCTTTTTGCTAAACCCCTTCTTGCTATCCGAATAAGCTCTTATGGACATTTCAATAAATGTTTGAATAAGCTTAACGTATTCTAATACTCCCTCCGTCCAAAATTACATGTCCATCTTTCTATTTTGTTTTATCCCAAAAAAACTATCCACGTTTTAATCTCAACCGATCAAAATGATTTTCAAGGGCGAATACAAAATTTTATTCGTGCAGAGTATAACGGCCCCACTTTTCTTAAACTTTGTGCAATTTGAAAATAGACATATAATTTGAGACGGACGGGTACAATAAGCCAATAACCATACCCAAACACCCTCATAAAAGCAATAAAATCAATCATGTCATCATCTTATCATCCACATTACTTAATAAAATGACAAATAAAACATTTTCATAAAAATAAGCATTCATCCATACCTTTTTTCAACTCGTTGCCTGATAACTTAGCATTAATGGTATCCTGAAACAAATCGAAAAACACGAAAAAATTAACAAACACTTGGCGGGGACATAACCTTAAACCAGACACAACAACTACCTTAAAAATCTAAAAATCAAAACCCAAGTAATAAAACAACATTAAATACATAAATTAATAAAATGAAGTGAATCAAGAAACATACCCACCAATTAGTTACCAACAAAGTTGAAGTTTTGATGTTAAAAACTTAAATAAATCAACAAAACAATAAAGGGTTTTGAAGATTAATGAATAAAGTTAACAATTTTTTTTTTATAAAAAATGGGGGATAAAAAAATCAAAGAAGAAGAAGATTTGGTGAAGGTGTTTGTGATGAAAATGAGAAGGGGGTTTTTGAGCAATTTATAGGGGATTATGGGGAACCATTTTCAGCAGGGTTTAAGTGAAAAGTGACAAATTTTCTAACTTTTTTGTTTTCTTTTTCATAAAGTTTAATTTAATGGAGTGTATAAATGTGTATTATAATAATAACAAGATAATAATACGGGAAATGATTTGCACACCCACACTTTTGATTGGGACATTCTATTATACGGTTTATATACTTGTATAGTATTTTTAGTGTGATTTAACAGTTTGTACAATTGAGTGTCTCAATTAAAAGTGTGAGTGTGTCAATCACCTCCCTAATAATATTATGAGCATGGTATCCGTGCAAAGCAGTAATAATGAAACGGTACGAGTTAATAGGTAAATAGCTGAAAATGTATCTAACTTGACAGTCATTTGTTGTGAATCGGTATAATTTTTTGTCTAATCTTTTTATAGCTTGTATCAAGTGAGTTTAGTAATATATAAAAGCAATATATATAACTATCTAATTATTTTATTGTGCGTAATATATAAAAGTAGAAAAGGAAAAATAAAATTAAGATTTAACAATAATACAATATTGAAATTAAAATATATTAATTGTTGATCGTTTAATCGTACATGATCATCAAAAGGCTTGTGTCATAATAATACATCATGTTGTGTGAAAAACTCTTAACTAAATGGTTGTAGGTTTAAGTCCTACTTAGAACATGTGAGATAGAGTTATGATGTAAATATTGTGAGATAGTTAACATTGTTGTTCTGAAAAAAATCATAATATGATAAATGAAATATGAGTAATCCATTATTACTTTTTCTAAAGAGATCGTAAATTAAGGAAATGCTATAAATATGTATGGAATTTGCTAAACAATGTTCACTGGGCAATACTAAAAGCAATAATTAATATGAATGTAAAAAGAAACTTAGACTTTGTTAAATAAAATGATATACATTTAAAAAAAAATTGTGTTTATTTATTATGCATTAAATGCATAATTACTTTAAATATAAATATAACATATTATTTAATGTGTCTTAACATTGATCAGTGGGCAATGTTTAACAAAACCTGGCATGCATTACAGATTAGAAATTTTTTTATATATTTATTACATTCTATCACATGTTGTTTAGCGTGTTATTAGTAAGTTTGAACACTCCAATTCATGACTATTTTTAGGTACATCATGTGAGTCGATAAAAGTTGTGGTGTATTAACATTATTTGCAAATAAGCCTACCTTTTTCTTACTTAGAACATGTGAGATAGAGTTGTGATTTAAATATTGTGAGATAGTTAACACTATTGTATTGAAAAAAATTCATAATATGATAAATAAAATATGAGTAATCCATTATTACTTTTTCTAAAGAGATCGTAAATGAAAGAAATACTATAAATATGTATGGAATTTGCTAAACAATGCTCACTGGGCAATACTTAAAGCAATAATTAAGATGAATGTAAAAAGAAACTTCGACTTTGTTAAATAAAATGATATACATTTAAAAAAAATTATGTTTATTTATTATGCATTAAATGCATAATTACTTTAAATATAAATATAACATATTATTTAATTTGTCTTAACATTGATCAGTGGGCAATGTTTAATAAAACCTGGCATGTATTACAGATTAGAATTTTTTTTTACATATATTTATTACATTCTATCACATGTTGTTTAGCGTGTTATTAGTAAGTTTGAACACTCCAATCCATGGCTATTTTTAGGTACATCATGTGAGTCGATAAAAAGTTGTGGTGTATTAACATTATTTGCAAATAAGCCTACCTTTTTCTTATTTGGAACATTTGAGATAGAGTTGTGATTTAAATATTGTGAGATAGTTAACACTATTGTTCTTAAAAAAAATCATAATATGATAAATGAAATATGAGTAATCCATTATTACTTTTTCTAAAGAAATCGTAAATTAAAGAAATGCTATAAATATGTATGGAATTTGCTAAACAATGCTCACTGGGCAATACTTAAAGCAATAATTAAGATGAATGTAAAAGGAAACTTCGACTTTGTTAAATAAAATGATATACATTTAAAAAAATTATGTTTATTTATTATGTATTAAATGCATAATTACTTTAAATATAAATATAACATATTATTTAATGTGTCTTAACATTGATCAGTGGGCAATATTTAACAAAACCTGGCATGCATTACAGATTAGAAATTTTTTTATATATTTATTACATTCTATCACATGTTGTTTAGCGTGTTATTAGTAAGTTTGAACACTCCAATTCATGACTATTTTTAGGTACATCATGTGAGTCGATAAAAGTTGTGGTGTATTAACATTATTTGCAAATAAGCCTACCTTTTTCTTACTTGGAACATGTGAGATAGAGTTGTGATTTAAATATTGTGAGATAGTTAACACTATTGTTCTGGAAAAAAAAAATCATAATATGATAAATAAAATATGAATAATCCATTATTACTTTTTCTAAAGAGATCGTAAATTAAAGAAATGCTATAAATATGTATGAAATTTGCTAAACAATACTCACTGGGCAATAATTAAGTGATATTAAAACACTATACACATTGGCTAAATGGCTGGTTTCAAAAAAAATTGTTAAGGTGAAAATAGTTTCATATAAGGAATCCCGGAATCACATATAACTTTTGTCTCGATTCATATAGTAATTGTTTAAACTAGTTGTATTAATAATCAGTAAATTTATTTAACCATATTTTCACAAGTTGTATGCACCGGATATTAGTACCAGATTATTGGTATGGTGAAATGTACTTATCATGAAAAAAAAATAACTTTCGTAAATTACATTATATGGGAATATATTATTAGCTACAGTTTTTTGTAGTCAGTTAGCTACAATTTTGTGTTATAAATGTGGATCTTTATTTATTTTATTTTTTATGAAAATTGTAGTTAATTTGCTACAAAAATTATAGCTAAACTATCCCTTAAATTATATGATTTTTAATGTTCAATGAAGATAACACTTACTTAAATATACAATAGTTATTACACATATAAAAAAGAAATGTTGTTAAAGTTACATTAAAACAAATTGTGTCAATATGTAATAATATTTAACAGATAAGTTTTAACATTTTAAAGTTATCATATGACAGCTAATAAACAACTAAAAATAGCTAATAAAGGTATACATATTCCGTAAATAGTAGTTTATCTATAGAAAATTAGTCAATGGTCATTGGACTAATATGAACTTGAAATTTTGACTCAAGAGACTTTTATATTTGATAAATTTATCAAATTTGCTTGTCTTTAAATCTTTAATAGTTGGCCATGGAAGGTATCTCTTATCTTACGGAGTATATAATAAGAGATTTAAAAAAAAAAAAAAAAAAGATGTACGAAATTCAATTGTAATAATAGGAGTGCATTATTTTGGTTAAATAATTTAAATTTCATTCGGCAAAAAAAATATTTATAAAAATATATGTTTTGATTTTGTAAGAAAAAATAAAAAACTAAAAAATAATTAATAAAAAATTTTAAAACTTTAAATAAATTATACTCCGTATATACTTAAGTAAACTTAGCAATTTTTACTTTTTTAATAAGTTCATAAATTTAATAATTCCTCTATACTTTTTTATATAAAAAAAAATAACATATTTAACAACTCCGTTTATGCACCTGGACATGCTTTACTATGTCAAGATATAAACTTATAAGATAGAAATTTATATTTTTAACCAATTTTACTATTAAAATGAAATAATATACAATTTGTATGCAAAAATAATCAAAATTTAGATATATTGTGAAAGATGTCAAAATATATTAAGTAAAATTTATGTCAAAACTTCGCGCGTGCACGAGATTAAAAGGCATAAAAAGCATATCGCGTAATATAAAACTACTCAATTCTTAGAATACTCATTTATTATATCAGAATACAATAAATATAGTAATATACAATATTAAAGGTGTTTTTTGGAGTTTTATTTAAAGCTATGGAGCAACAATTAATACTAAAACTTTAATAAATACAAAATTATCATTAACACTTTAATGTACTGTAATTAATACGAGCTTATCATCAAAGCTAAATATAGTAAATATAACAACTCATGGAAAACTCAAAAAGAAAGCATGCATTTTGTGACTAAATTACAATACGAGTACTTGTTTTTGAGAATTAAAACTTTTAAGGCACTACAAAATAATCCATTTTTAAGATATTTTTGGGAAAACATAAAACAATAAGCAAGCTAAACAATTTTATAATTTTGATAATATAAAGGAAGGAGCCTCATTTGGACGATACACGGTTTTTATGACTTTATCTATGTATTCTACAATTTTCATTTATATACTAAAAAAACAGTAAATCAATAAATGCCGTTATAAAAAATGTTTTTTATATAAATTGAATAATACTTTATAAAATCATATGAATCTGTATGAAATTTTGGTACTTATTTATACCATGTTTCAATTGAATGTAAAACAAATAAGCTGATTACTTGCTATAATTTTTTAGATATAGGTTATTCACAAATTTGTAAAAATGGTTATAAAAGAAATTTCAGTTTAATAAACATTGATTACAAGAATATTAAAATAATGCTATACTGTAACATTTTACATTGAACTTGTCATTACTTTATCTTAAAAGGTCTTCTACAAATATAGTTCATGATGATGCAACTTTGTGTATTTTAGGCATGGATTAAAATCACCTCAATGGAAGACATGGTTAATTGGTTATCCTTTTATATACGAAATAAAGAAGCTCATTATGACCCTATAAACATTAAGGGTATAGTCTATAGAAAAAACACATTTTGAGTATTTTTAGTCATAGCTCATCATGTGATGAGGTACAATTCTTGCAAAATAGAGTAATTTTTAATCATTCATCACCCTTTTGTGTTAAAAATTAAGTGTTTTTAAATAAATAAAAAAGAAAAAGAAAAATGCTTGTGTACTAAATCGTCCTTAAACTTTAATGGTATAGCCCTTCACCTACATATAGATTACGTGTGAAAGTGAGTTCTTGGTATATTTGTCATAACACTTTTGGTCCATAAGCATAAAAAAATGATGGCCTATCTTTAGGCCCAATATAAACACTAAAGTAAAAAATAGCGGGTTTAGTAATATATGTAATAAATATTTCTATTTCAGTAAATAACTAATGATAACTTTTCAAAAAAATTACTAATGACAAACAAATATATTTATAACTTTTTTGAAAACGGTTAAAAAAAATGATACCTCATATCGGACATTAATAGACACAGAAAGTCTTGGTTGTTGCACTTTGACCATAATTGATTGTTTTCTTGACTTGCCCTTTTTACCCTGTAAGATAAAAATAAAAATAAAATAATTAAATACTTAAATCTATTAAATTCGTTCCCGAAAAACTAAAAAAATACCATCAAATGTAGTTGGGTCAAAGTTATTTTGATTAGGGTCAATTGAGCCCCTTAAAATGGGCCATCCTAGAAAAAGGCTAAAAATGGCCCACTATCGATAGATCTGCTAGAGTACACTATCGAGTTGCATTTCATAATCTTAAAAAAAAAAAACTTTTTTTTTCTAAGTACACGTTTTGGTTGTGAGATCAAAATCAATCTAAAAGTAATAATGATTCTAAGAACTTAGCTTAGCAAATTCATATTAAGCACTATGAATTAACAAAAAACATGAAAGTAAAACTTGAAATACCATGTTAGAATGTTTTTATCCTGTTTACCAATGTAGTAAAGATCTTTGATAGATCTAAATATTTTGTGTAGTAAAATTGATTGATTTTTCAGCGTTTTAATAAATCAAAAATATCACAAAATAGATCTACAGGAAAACCGATATTGATCATCGCAATCCGTGTACGGAATACCGATCTTATATCTCAATTCATATTATTTTGTATGATAATCAATGCATCAAACTATATAAGTTAAGTAAATGTAACATTTGTGATACGAAAAATGTACGATGAAGATCGAAATCTCTTACCATTGAAATAGATCGAAGTAGAATGAATGTGTTGCAGGGCTGCGGCTACAGCGAAGGTTTGTTTTCTTAAAACCCTAGCCACAAATATATGGTGAGAGTAAAAAATACATCGGATATTTATACAAAAAAATAACGCATTATTTGTTTTAGTTAAAATAATAATATATTAATCTATATATGTAATAAATTCAATAACAACTGGCATATAGGTCAACGAAACAAGAGAAAAACTTAGGTGCTCATCGGTACATCACACGCGCTGCACCCTACCATGCGATCTTATTCCACGTGTACGTACGTGATTTCTTCTACCTGTAGTCTCATAAGGCGATATTGTCATAAGGCAAGTATAACACGATATATGCACAAACCTTTTTTGTGATTTTTAATTACATGATTTCCAGTTATGGTATTACATAATTTTTTTTCACCCAATTGAATTTGGTTATACATATTGTATTTCCTTTTAGCCCATCATTATATATAATATATAGGGAAAGTAAGAAAAATAAACAATTTTACAAAAAAATCTTCTCAAATATTCAATTTTGACCGAAAAAGCCATTATACTCATGAAATCCGCAAGAATTGTCTAGCAAGGTCAAACCTTTCTAATTTTTGAAATATCGTAAGGTTGACTAGCCAGGTCAAATCTTGCAGATTCTTGAAAAATGCTATGTTTCTCCTTTTTCTTCGGTTTTCACTCTTAGATCAACACATGAAAGTTGTATATCTCGTTTTCTCGTTAAGTGAATTTTTGAATAACTTAAAAACGAGTTTGTTTGAGGAACTTATGGCTAAAACACTGGAACAACTTTATCACACGTCACATTAACATGAATTTTTAATTCGTGCTTTGTTTCATTGTTTGATTCTTTCACGAGCCATTATTTATCAACTTATGACCCTTAATCACCATTTCATTAGTATTCCTTCATCTAGAACCAACAATGGGCTTGATTTCCTCAATCCATTTCGCCCTGATCTTCATTTGATATCTTTTACTTCGTTTCACATCATTTCCTCAACTTTTCTTTCATAATTTCTTCGAATGCATCTATAAAACCTAAAATAACAAATATAATCTAGTAATACAAAAGTGTGTAATTAATGGATGTCGTACATAATCCACTACCTTTTTTATTGGTAACTGAAAGTTCAAATTTTACGATGAAATGATGAGACGTTTCTTTTTTATGAGATGAAACCTTAGTTACTGTGTTTTTGACAATGGATATGATTTGTGTAGGATGATGAAGTGATGTTTTAAAATAAATTGAGGGTTATGATTTTTGTATAAAATAAGTGGACATTGTGCAGATTTATGATGCGGGCATGTTCTTGTGGAGCTTTTGGTTTAATTTTAAGTTGTTTGTGGTTTTTAGAAGATTAATGGAAAAAGATGGTCGTTGGTGGTGATTGGTTGGAGATGAAGATGTATAAAGGATAAAGGAAAAGCTGAAAAATTTAATAATGGTGGTGAGTGGTGATGAATGGCTATAATGGTGGTGGATGGTTGTAATGATTGGTGGTGGTGAATGTAGATGAAGAAGGAGAAGAGTGGATGAGGTGATGGTGTTAATTTTAAAAGTAACGAGGCAGGCAGAACCCGTGCTACGCACGGGCTGAAAATCTAATTGTTAATCGTGTATTCTTTCTATATATTGACGAGTGTATACTTAAGTATTGTTTAGTATGTTGTATGAAATGTTTTAACTTTCTTGTATAAAAATTTAAAAACGTTTGATGTTGTCTTGGTTTTGTGGTGTTGTATTTTATAAATGGGCTTTTGGTTATTAAGTTGTTATGGCTTTGTTTCTTTTGGCCTATGACTGATTTGCATGATAAAAAAAATGTTTTGTTTCTTTTGGTCTATTACTTAGCCATACAATACTTGTCCATTAGATGATTTTTGCATGATAATATGAAGCACACGGGGTCTATCTAATTGGTCATAGTTTAATGTGAGTTAAACATTTTCTTTATTAAGTTTGTAAGTTAAAGTTTGTGTAATATTGTATATATAATAATGCCACATAAACTTTATAAAAATTGTTACAAACCTTTTTAGTTTCATCTCATTTTATTGTATAACTAATTTCATTGAAAATTAACATTGAAGTCTAACTAATATTAATAAATTTTATCAATAAACTCAATTTTAAATAGCTAACCAAATGAATATTAATTAATACACTATTAATAATTCCTAAAACCTTTGGATTTCACTATTATGTCTTAAACTTATTTTTTTTTTTAATTTACAAATGGGTTCGAGCAAAAATTACGTACTTTTTCTTTTATATTCATTATTCAAGTTGCATGCTTACATAAACTAATCACACTAAAAAGTATCATTTAACCATTTAATTGTTGTTTTATATACATGCCTGTGCACATTTTCTTGAATCAATTCGCACATGTGAGCTACATCAATAGAAAACAAACATAAATTACTTGTATATGAAAATGCATTAACATAATACATATATCTATATATATGGCATTAGGTTAAATCATCAATTATTCTTGCAACCTTTTCAACTTCATCTCAATCCATAACCGACTTTTAATTCTATACTAATTACCAAATATCATATGATCAATTCCGGCAAGCCTTGCACTTCCATCTCGATGTTGTATATACTTCACATTAAATGCACCGGTTTTATTTTTCGATAAAAGTTTGAACTTTTGTTTATGTTTAAAACTCAAATTATGTATTTCTTCCTTTCTAATCATTACTCAATGTGATATTTTTAATATTTCGTATTTTGCTATTATGAAAAATGGGCGTAAGTATTGGTTTCTCACCAATGATTCTACATATAGAAAAAGAAAACGTTTTGCGATGCGCGAACCTTCTTCTTTTCTATAATAATTCAATTGCACACGATAAATTCATTATAATATTTCTCAAAGAGCATTCGAAAGCAACTACTTATATAAACTAATCACGCTAAAAAGTATCATTTAACCAATTAAATGTTACTTTACATACATGCTCGTCCATATTTTCTTGAATGAATTCGCACGTGTGAGCTACATCAATAGAAAACGCACATAAATTACTTGTATATGAAAATGCATTAACATAATACATATATATATATATATATATATATATATATATATATATATATATATATATATATATATATATATATATATATATATATATATATATATATATATATATATATATATATATATATATAACAATCACCTAATTATGTAAGAAATAAAGAAAATAGTTGGTATCCTAGTCTTTGGTTCTATTTATCTGAGCATGCATTATCTTGTGTGATTTTCATTGTACCTGCTTATGATAACTAAATTAAGAAAAAAAGAAGACCGAGTTAATTACAAAGATCTAAAAGATGTGTGAATCATCTCCAAAATGTTGCAAAAGAGAATTTGCGTACCGCTACCAACAATTAAATATCTAAAAGATGTGTGAATCGTCTTCAAATGTGCATACTAAATGTGATTTGGGCCGGTTTATATAGGCATGAATTAGGTTAAATCATTAATTATTCTTGCAAACTTTCGCAACTCTTGCACTTCATCTAACCGACTTTTAATTCTATACTAAATACCATGTGATCAATTCGGGCAACCCTTGCACTTCATCTCCTTTCATGATTGTATATTTATTATGAGGCTACATCGAATTCCGAGCATTTGTTAGCTTGTACCCTATGCAATCTTGATGCATCCACATTAAATTTAGGGACTGAATCTTATAGTATTATAGATAGATAGATACTAAATACGTGATCAATTCCGGCAACCCTTGCACTTCCATATATCTCGATATTGTTTATACTTCATATTAAATTATGGGACTCCATCTTGAGTATCTTGATTACTCCACATTATTATAGATTATTATTAAAATTTTTTAGATTTTTTAGACTCGTGCGTTGCACTAATTTGTTATTATAATTTACAAATGGATTAGATCAATAATTATGTATTGCTTACTATACAATCACCTAAGTATGTAAGAAACAAAGAAAATAGTTGGTATCCCAATCTTTGGTTCCATTTACCTGAGCATACATGATCTGGTATGATTTTCATGGTACTTGCGTATGATAATTAAATTAAGAAAAAAAGAAGACCATGTTAATTAAAAAGATCTAAAAGATGTGTGAATCATCTCTAAAATATTTCTCATTAACGCACTTCAACAAACATGTATGTACTAAATATTGCAAAAGAGAATTTACAAACCGCTACGAACAATCAAAGATCTAAAAGATGTGTGAATCATCTTCAGATGTACATACTAAATGTGATTTTGGCCGTTTTATATATGCATGAATTAGGTTAAATCATTAATTATTCTTGCAACCTTTTCAATTCCATCTCAATTCATAACTTACTTTTTAATACTATACTAAATACGTGATCAATTCCGGCAACACTTGCACTTCCATCTTGATGTTGTATATACTTCATATTAAATTATGGGACTCCATCTTGAGTATCTTGATTACTCCGCATTATTATAGATTATTAATAATTTTTTTAAAGATTTTTTAGACTTGTGCGTTGCACCGATTTGTTATTATAATTACAAATGGGTAAGATTAATAATTATGTATTGTTTCGTTTATATTCATTATTTAAGGCGGTATTTAGTTGTGTTTATTTTTGTTTTAGAGTTTTAAGCTTCTTTAGTAGTAAAGAATGCAATTAAACCAATAGTATGGTCGATAACAAATAAAAGAGAAGTAAGAAATAAAATTGTAATTATTCAAAAAAAAAAACCCATCAATATTATAGGCATGAAGTAATCTTGGAATAAAATCAAACCACTAAAGTTCATATTACAATATAAAAAATGATTCTATAGTTTAACTACAAAAAATCATGTGATCATCATATATTATTATGCAACATATCTTCATTGTGATTTTATAAATCAATACAATGAACACTCAAAGTCATTAAGAATTTATGAGTGTCATTCTCATTTGTAAACTCAATATATATTTAGTATTATCTCTAAAAAAATCCATCCAAACCAACCGATGAGTCCTCATTTCGGATCGGTTTTTTCTACGTCCGAATCTTTCTTTCTATGATCTTCTTTGTAGCCCGTCTTGAATGACCTTTTGGACCATTCGTTGTAGTCCTTTTTGAATGACCTTCTTGACCAACTCGTCGTGCCCTACGTCTCTTTATCATCTTTAATGTATTATTCCTTGTGATAGGGGAAAAATAAGAGATTACTTGAGAAAAATAATAGCAAATATACATGCATTTATGTATATCTCAAATTTTGACTCATCAACCCGTGGAACCATTTTTAAAATCCAGTAAAATATACGAACGTATAGGAAGGTGCATACCAAAGCATGAGTAATGTGAGAATGCGTGCTAAAAACTGAACCTGCTTTTGTTTTGTGTATGAGATTAATTATATTTACATTGCAGTTGTTTTGAACTTTGAGATTTCAAGATTCTTTGTATTATTCTTATATAAATATATATAAAATTTGCAGATGAGACTGAGAAAAGAAAGAGTATAGATACACCACCTCTTCTCTTCTCTTGTAACATTAGTAAGAGAATCATGTTGTATGTATTACCTGCACACGGGAAAAAAATCAAAAAACAATTCTAACAATAAATTAAAAAATAAAGTAGGAGGAATGAAGATTCGAACTTTTGTGTTTGTGCATGTGACTTTGGCCTGTTTATATAGGCATGGATTAGGATAAATCATCAATTATTCTAACAACCTTTTCAACTTCTTCTCAATCCATAACCGAATTTTAATTCTATAATAATACCATGTGATCAATTCCAGCAACCCTTGCACTTTCATCTCCCCCATTAAGCAAACATGAATGTAACGACATGACTCTTTGCATGCTCGCAATTACTCAATTCGAACAATTAAGGCTCCAATTACATATGAAACTCTATTTTCTGCATTTAATTCCGAGCATTAGCTTGTTGTACTCTATGCAATCTTGACGCCTCCACATTCAATTAGAGGGGACAATCTTATAGTATTATAGAAAAAATATATAAAATTTGCAGATGAGACTGAGAAAAGAAAGAGTATAGATACATCACCTCTTCTCTTCTCTTGTAACATTAGTAAGAGAATCATGTTGTATGTATTACCTGCACACGGAAAAAAAATCAAGAAACAATTCTAACAGTAAAATACAAAATAAAGTAGGAGGAATGAAGATTCGAACTTTTGTGTTTGTGCATGTGACTTTGGCCGGTTTATATAGGCATGGATTAGGATAAATCATCAATTATTCTTGCAAGTTTTTCAACTTCTTCTCAATCCATAACTGAATTTTAATTCTATAATAATACCATGTGATCAATTCCGGCAACCCTTGCACTTTCATCTCCCCCATTAAGCAAACATGAATGTAACGACATGACTCTTTGCATGCTCGCAATTACTCAAGTCGAACAATTAAGGCTCCAATTACACATGAAACTCTATTTTCTACATTTAATTCCGAGCATTAGCTTGTTGTACTCTATGCAATCTTGACGCCTCCACATTCAATTAGAGGGGACAATCTTATAGTATTATAGATTACACGATTCGTCCCTAGGGTTGTACCAAATTAATTAACATAACAAGTGATGAATAAAAAAAAAAAAAACATAACGCGATGATATCACCAAAGTACCCTCATGTGCAAGGCACATGGGGCACTTAACAGACATTGACTAGAGGTGGAAAAACGGGTGGGCACTGGCTACGGGTTAAACGGGCTATAGGCTAAACGGGCGCAGGCAAAATGGGTGCATGTTATACGAATTGCTTTAGAAAAGAAAAAAAAAATAAAAAAAAAATAAAAAAAAAACCTCAAACGTAACACCTCATTTATATTTAAGTAACTAAATATACTATATCCATAAATTTTTCATTAAAAACAATTTAATGTTCTCCAATTGAGAGAAAAACATGTGCCCATTATGTTTATTTAACTTCTAAATGGGCAAAATATACCCATTTAAAATAATGATGATAATAATAATAATAATAATAATAATAATAATAATAATAATAATAATAATAATAATAATAATAAAAGGCCCAAATGTACCAAAATTTTTTAAAAATTTGCCCATTTAGCCCATTTTTTTATTTTGGGCATAAATTTCCACCTCTGACATTGACTAACGCCCGTTAATCAAAGGTACCTCAGGGAATGCAAAAAATGTAAAAGAGATTGAAAAGCCTCATTTACGTTCAATTTTCCCTTTCCTTTGTCTTCTAAAAAGATAGTCAAAATGAAATAAATAAGAGACTTTTTTACAATGAACATAGTACTTGGGTGGAAATGGTCACATTTTAGTAGTCTTTGACTTTTACAAGTCAACTAAACTATAAACACAGACAATAATTTTCCTTGCAACTAAGTACTTAATTCAACTAAAGTGGATATATCTGCTCAACAAACACTATGCAAGTAAGTCAAATGGCAACAACAAAATTGTGCAAAGTGTTCATAAGCAAAAAAGTTCTACTCAGTAACAATTTAGTGCAATGTAGTTACATGTAGTAGAGTTAGTTAGTTATTTAAGTTAGTTAGTATCTAACTTAGCTTGGTTGACTCTAACAGTTTGACTTTTCTTGTATACATACTCTCATGTACCCATCATTTCAGTTTAGTGTGAAATGTTATCAATGGGAACATTTCAACCATTTATTTGTAAAAACACTAAACAATAAACACTCAATACATGATCGATTTTGGAAATGGGTTGGATAACCACTTGCCACTAGTCAAACTTTCCTACAACAACAATTATCACATTATTACAAACATTTCACATAAATAATACTTTACACATCTATTTAACAACGGTTACCATACCAGCAACAAGGTTGCTCCGTTTGAGGCACTTTATAGACAAAAGTGTCATCCTTCTATAATTAAAAGTTCGTTCTATAACATCCCACTGATCAAGTTTCTTATTACATCATATAAAACTATAATCAACTCTAAAATCTTCATTCATAATCACATAATACAATAACTTTCATATCAAGCACATAGTAACCAATTCAAGTTACTTACATGTAAAAATTCAATGCTAAAGAACATATTTCTAAATTGCCACCATTAGATCATCACAACATCATTACTAGCTCCCATCTGCTGGACCAAAGCTAGAGATAGCCAACTCACTGGTACAGGAGATCATCCACGAAAAAACTGAGAAAATCGTACAAATACTGAACAAGGAAAGCTAAACCCAAGATACATTAGACTCTTTAAGATCTTTGTGGAAACGATATGGAAACAGTAGAGGGGGTGAATACGTTTCCGTTTCAAACTCAAAAACTTTTGTATCAAATATAGTATAAATCAAGTTTCACCATTATTAGTCCGGTTTATATTTATTTTTTAAACACATCCTTATGACAAATTGCTAATCAAGTTTGACATAATATGTAAAGTGTCAACACAAAGACAATCAACAATATAAAGCAAGAATAAAAGTAAAGCGATAAGTAAGAAGGATACGCAAACCAACACGAGGATTTATAGTGGTTCGGTCACGAAGCTCCTCTTCGCCCTACTCAATCCTCGAGTATCCAACTCGAGAGTTATTTCACTAGATCAACAAGCTCCATTCTTGGCGGAGAAACCTTACACAACATAGCTTACACTCTATCCGGTACAAAGCTAAATACCGGGTCCTTAACATGGCGGACCAAACCAACAGGACGTCGCCTACACTTTATCCAGTATCAGGCTAGATACCAAGCTCTTCCACGAGGTAGAGCCAAACCTTCAGCCTACACTTTATCTAGTACAAGTCTAGATACCGGGTTCCATTACAAAGTAGGAACCACTACCCGATCGACACAACACATCATGAGGAACCAACGCCCTACTACACCAATCTACACAACACATCTATTACACCCGTTATGTTTTGTGGCCCAACATAACAAACCTTGTGTTTTATGGCACAAGCATATAAACCATCTAATCTAGTTAGAGATACAAGAAGAAGATACAAGAGAATATCTAAGACAATGTGTCTAATGAATATTAATGACTAAACTAAATGAACTTCCTTTACTAGAAAGCCTTCAATGAAGATCACAAGTTCCCTAAGCTTGTTGTGATAGATCTTCATGTATGTATGGTTGTGGTGGATGAGGATGCAAGATCTCTAAGCTTGTTTTGGAGGATCACTTCATTAGTTAAGGATGCAAGATCTATAGGCTTGCTTTGGAGGATCACTTCGAGAGTATGCTTACAACAAAATGAAAGTTAGAAGCATTATGATCATATGAGAAAGAAGGTGTTTTACAAATTTTCTACTGATCTGAATGTGTTAGAAATGGTGGAGAGAAAGTGTGTGAAATGTGTATCTAAATGGTGAGAAATGGTTTGCTATTTATAGGCAAAAAAGAGAAAGACGTTTACTGTTCACCGGATCCCTTTGAAAGGGATCCGGCCCTTGTAAACCTAGGGATCCACGAGGGATCTGGCGATGCTCCTCTTTATTTGGGTTATGGATCATGGGTAATGGGTCATGGGTCATGAACTTTGGGTCATGGGTACCCAACATGATGTCATGCATGATGTCAAAGACATCTTGGGTTATAGGTATGGACTTTGGGTCATGGGTCATGGAATTTGGGTCATATGTTTTACCCATTGTGATGTTATGCATGATGTAATGCACATTAATGCACATGGGTTTTGGGTTATGGATAGTCCAAGTCATTTTATTAGTATATTACATTTAACTAGTTGATTCTAAAGAATGTATTTTATGAAAATGTAAGTAATAAATATTACTTATAAGTGTTTTATAAAAATGGTTTTGGTTTTATATAAACTATTTTACTAGATTTGTTTAATGGTTTATGTGGGTTTTGATCATAACGCAACATAACAAACATGTACAAGTCTGTGTTGTAGCATAGAAGGACTTGAGGCGTCGATTGATGTTGAATGTATGTTGAGACAAAATATGATTACGATTAACTTGTACATTTTACGTTATGTATTACAAGTTATATGGTTTGTCATCAATCAAAACAAACGAGACTGTATAGATTAAATATCGTAATATTTGCACTAACAATCTTAGCAAGAATTGGCCCATTAGCTTTCCAACTTGAGCTGCCACAAGAATTCAGTGGTGCTCATAACACATTTCATGCCACGAATCTGAATAAGTATTTATCGGATGAAACACTTGTTACTCCACTAGAGGAAATCCAAGATGACAACAAATTCACTTGGTCGAAGAACCAATAAGAATTATGGACCAGGAAATTAACGGTTGAAGCTAAGGGTGTGTTTGTTTCATTAAGATGTTTTGGTTCTGAATCTGACTACCACATCTTACTGTTAAGATGTGGTTATAAAGTGTGAATCTGAATGAAATAATGTTTGTTTTTTTGTAGTTATCTGAATTGTTTTAATTGTCCGTTTTATAAATGACTACATAAGCTATTATCTCACGTATTTATGAACTAAATTATATACGGTCTAGTGACTTCGATGCCAAAATTATTTTTGCTAAAAGTTAACTACTTTAGGCTCTTTAACTATGGTTATATGGCATCTTAATCAAAGCTAGCACCCTTTATGAAGTCCCAAAAAATGAACAAGCGACTAAAAATTTGATTTTCTTAAACCAAATTTCTCCAGAAAAATTACAATTATAATTTATAAATTTGAGTTTGATCTTGTTTTTGAAAAATGTTCAATTTTATTTAACAAACTTTTGTTGTGGTTAAAATCTAATTTCTTGTAAGCTTT
This sequence comes from Artemisia argyi, assembly GCA_030686995.1. Lineage (NCBI taxonomy): Eukaryota > Viridiplantae > Streptophyta > Magnoliopsida > Asterales > Asteraceae > Artemisia > Artemisia argyi. The sequence continues at coordinate 162,321,807 of CM060679.1, read as the reverse complement.
TGTCAACTTGACCCAATACTTAATTAGCTTACCCAATGTAGTTCGCTATATATACTTAAAAAAATGTAGTCCAGTATGACCTAAGCCCAATTAAATACTTCAACAAAATCTAGCCAAACAAAATTTATAGAAATATTTATCTCTATCCCAACTTTAACACACACGTCACATACCCATATACCACAAGTCCAAAATTTATTTATTACTCATTTATCTCACCTTACAGCTGCTTTTTCTTTTCTTCTTATCTCGATCCTCCCCCTCTCACCCAAACCATTATTGTTAGTGCAAAAAGTGTGGGAGGATTAAGATCGGGTTCGGTGTGTGCTGGGCTATCCCAGATGGACCGTCCTCCCCATAAGCCTTGTACTAATCCAAGTGGAAGATAAGGTACCTACACATGAAAGTAAACCGTTAGCCTTATCGTGGGGACGGACCCCACGATTAAGCTCCGGCGTGAGATTAAGTACCCATGTTGTCAGAAGAATGTATGTGCGTACTGGAATGTGTGAGAAGATCGTACCTTTCGAATGTGTACAGAGGTTTCCTTTTATAGGTGGTCGAAATTCTAGGTTTCCTAGTATTTCGCATATTATCATAGTGGCCAGTGTGGGACCCTTGTTAGGTAAGGATTCGTAGCTTAATCATGACTGCGGACGCGGATCATCTTCCAGACTGTAGGTCTGTTCGTAAGCTTACTTCGGGAGTGTTGTTTTGATGATCAGCGTGTGTCATTAGAAATCCGGACCATGTCTTGCTCGTGGCTTGGGCTTTGGTGAAATCCAATATTTTAGTTATACTGGGCCGAAGCCCCATTGTGTATAATACGGTCCAGGCCCAGTAGGCCTGTTATCCGTATTATACGTCATCAATTATTAAAAAACAAATACAACAAAAACCATCATCAAAGAAAACCCATAGGAGTATAGGACAATTGAGGATAGCATTGAAATAGCTAGGAACCAATAAAAGTTTGAGTAACAAGTGAGTGGTGACGACAGTAGCTGGACGATGACGCTGGCGGCCATGGCAGATGGAGGATGGTCGATGGCGAGGGTGGTGGATCGAGGTGGGTGGCTGAGAGTGAAGCAGATCCATGCAAGTGAAAGTGATAAAAGGTTCTAATGTCGAGTAAGAAACAGTAAGATAACTCATGCACCTATTTCTTAGTAAGATCTTACTAGCTCTTACCATGTCTGACCAAGAAGAAAAAAACAAACGATCTAACGTATGGCCGCGTCTGACTCAGTTAGCGTTAAGAGATAATTTCAGATGTTTTTTTGTAAAAACAAACAACACCTAAGTCAAATTCCTATCTTTAAGGTTCAATGGAATTCAAGAAGAGTTATTGATTTTACCCTAGAGAGTGAAGATCAGAATTCGCCGCAATTACCCACACTTTTTTTCCTAGACACCTAACCATCAGATAACACACACTCAATTCTGGGATGGAATTCTTTTAACATGGGTAGAATGTAACAACCGGAAATTTTATGTTAACTTCTACCTTTAAACTTGAAAGTTTTTTCCAAATCGCGTAAACTATAAATTTTGCGTATAACCGCTAGGTTATCCCGTGCATAACTAGAACCACCTTTAGACATTTTATACTACACTAGATTAATATTTAATCTATTTAAAATCATTTAAATGATCATTTTTATTCAAATTCATTGTTTTCAAATATCTTGCATTTTATGCATTTTAAACTTACGTTTTAAGCGTTTTAACTTGCACACAACATACCCAAAACCCGCACCACCTTTCTACTAATACTTTCAACATTTATACACTTTTAAAATCAACTCACTACCCTCCTATTTTTAATCAAAAATCCGATCCTATGTGTATATATGCTACTAGATATCACAAATCCTACTAAGGCTATGTTTGGCGAGGGCTTTTATGGGGCTTATTGGGGCTTGAGCTTTTAAAATAAGTCGGTTAATTAAATAAGTCTCGTTTGTCACGATGCTTAAGGAAGGGCTTATAAAATAAGCCGGCTAAAAACTTTTGCCCCATAAAAGAGGCTAAAAACTTTAGCCTGGGGCTTTTGAGAATAATTTACTTATTTACCAACAAAAATATCTAACATATACAAAACTCATTTAATTATATCATTTTTAATAATTTTGCAATAATAAGCCCCAACCCCAGCTCATTAGCCAAACAAGTTTGTGGAAAACTAGAAGGGGGTTGAATAGTTTACCGCTTTTTGACTTATTATTCTTTGAAAAGCTTTACGTGTAACCAACGATTCTAACTAATTAATGATAATTAATACTCCCTCCGTCCCATAATAATTGTCCACTTTTACTTTTTTCAGTCTTTCTTGTTCAACTTTGACCATTAATATCTTTATTTGTGTTATATAATACTTGATAAAAATTATACCAAATAAAAATATATTTAAAACCCAATCTATCCATATATTTTTCATCAAGTATTATATTACACAGATAAAAATATTTATGGTCAAAGTTGAATAGAAAAGACTCAAAAAAGTAAAAGTGGACAATTATTATGGGACGGAGGTAGTATGAAAGTATAAAGAAAGAAACGATCAAACCATGACACGATTGGTTATCGTTGTTCGGCTACAAGGACTCTTTTTCCTTGCCCTACTCCACGCCCCGAGTTTCCAACTCGAGAGTTTCAAGCACTAGTCAACAAGCTCCTTTCACCGGTGGAGAAACCTTTACAATCGACGCTTACACTTTATCCGGTACAAAGCTAGATACCGGGTCCTAGTTCAAGGTAGAACCAACCTAACGTCGCCTATCCACTATTTCCGACACTAAGCTAGATGTCGAGTTCTTTTCACAAAGGTACAACCACTCCTTTCACTCTATGTATTTTGAGGCCTAAAATACTAATCGATCACTTCAATACAAGATACAAATGAAGTATAAACTATACGAGTCTATACACTACAAAGCTAACAAGTCTTGCAACTTTGAGTTGAAACTTGTAACTTATCGGATGAACTTGTGAACTCCTTTGCTACATAAGAGAATCACACAAGTGAGTTGCTACTGAGATGGATGAGAGTATATATGTAATATATGACCTAAAGTGATAAGTGAATTCTTGCAAATGGCTTGGTATTTATAGCCAACCAAGCCAGCTGACTGGCGGATCCGGCAGAACTAAAACAAGGGTTCCGCCCTTGTACCCTGAGGGTTCCGCCAGTTCTGACAGTCAAAGACTTAAGAAATCTTTCCATATCAAGCAATGTCAAATCATGTTTCTATAAGTCAACACACTATGGATTGAGTAAGAGACTATCCAAATGTGTAAGAGATCTTTATGGAAAGTCAATTACTAGATTTAGTAAGCTTTCCATAAATGCACATGATGCAAGTAATGATGTCATATTATGTTTTCTATATTAAGTAATATAGCAAAGTTGTGTTTAGAATGAAATGTAAAGTCTAGTTATAATAAGACTATAACTAAAATGATGTTTTACTAAAAACTAAAGTTTACACTTTGTCGTTAACAAAACTTAGCAAAGATCGTAAAATATAAATAACGTTTTCAGACGATATTTATATTAACAAAGTTTATAAAAAAGCAAATTTTAATTTCGGCTTATAATATAAGTCCTAGACTTAGCCCCAACCCCAGCCCATTTCGCCAAACATACCCTAAGTATATTATATATCTACAACTTAACTACATTTATCTAACCTTATCACCAAAAATCTAGCATACCATACCTCATTTCAAATCAAATCAGCCCTTCCCCTTGTTCCTTCCATTCCCACACCATCAACCATCCCCCACCATACTTCCTATCACCCTCATGTCATAACATGTTCCCTAGATATTTTATAAGCTAACCATAGTCAAGTAACTAGCTACTTTACTAATTTCTTTCCCTATAAATAAAAATTTTCCATCCTTTATTTCTTACATATTCAAACACTTCATATTACTCTCTCATTCTCAGCTCACATAAAGGTTTTCAAGTTTAGCCAAGGATTTTGCAAGAGTATTTGGTCAGGGTTAACATAAGCTAGGGTTTAGTTCTTGATTTTGGGTTTTTGGTTAAGTTCTTGGGTAATATTTTGCACAAATCATCCACCAACACATTGTCGCGTTTAGGAATACTTAACGTTGAACTCAAGTTATACTTTCCCGTTTCATTACTTGCTCAAGAAGAGTTTCATAACCCTTACTTTATTCATTTTACTACTCATTTTGAATTACTTTGGGTGAGAATACATGCTCAATTACTTTCAATTATTTTCTATCATACACAAGTGTATAAAACATATGTTGATTGCCTAAGTTACCACATTTGCTAAGAAGTCCCCACAATCATGGACCTACGTAGTAAGCACGAATGCTGTGAATAGATCTATTGGGTTGACACCGCCGTCCGGGTTGGCCGCGTCAACTGGGCAACCAGACGCATATCATTTGAGGAATACTGGGTGTTTGGCAAGACACCTACAAGGGCATACATACATATGTGCTTGATTACACACATAATACTTTAATGCTTCGGGGTCATGAGTTTAGTGGAATAGTAATATGTTCCTGGCATTGTATTTGTTACAATGGTCACTAAATACTTTTCATGATATTGTATGCATAGAATAGTTATAGAAATATTGTGATCCACATTACTGTATACTTAAGCCTATGAACTCATCAACATTATTGTTGATTGTTTTAGCATGTATTTCTCAGGTTCATAGACGCACTTACATGGTTTGCATCTGGAGCATCATTACTCATCATTTTGAAGACTTATTGCATAACTTACGTTCGATTGTGAAGCGAAAGCTTCTTTACATTTTGTAAACTCCTGGATTATGACTTCGTAAAACATTATTTCTTTAATCGAACATGTATTTTCAAACGACTCATGTAGAAGTTGTTCAATATGACTGTAACTTTGTTTTCATGAAAGTCACACCCCAATATCTTCCGCTACGATATTTTGGGGGTGTGACATTATTATTATTTTTAAACTATATTCGTTTGAGACATGAAACACCATCTTTGCTATTTATAAGACAAATGCCTTTTTTGTTCTTTTCTTAATTACACATGCAATGAGAAGTGGCTATTTACCAATATACATTCACTCACTTATCTAAATAACTTACTGTAGATAATCCTAATTAGATTATTTACTTCCATGTTTACATCATGTATTTTATTATGGGTTTTTCTAACTCAATGGTGACACACATTTATCTTAACTACATATAAAAGAAAAATGGTCAAATGTTGAAAAGTGAAATATTGAAAATGGTCAAATGTGAGATAAACTTTTTAACTATTTGTAAACAATTAAAGTGGAAATGTTGAAAACTTAAATAATTAAAATGGAAATGTTGACATATGCAAACCGTATCCATGGATTATTTGCTTACTATAATGTCCATAACCAAGAAAATATAGGTGTAATATACATGAATCCTGAAAATATGAAGCAATTCATTTCTCAAAAAAAATCTAGATACATTAAGAAAATGGGAGCAAGAGGTTATTACACAAGTAACTTCCATGGGTAGTGTTAGCATCTAACTTGTGAATAAGTTGTGATCTCGTTTTTACGCTTAGTTTGGGGGCTCGTGAAAAATCAGGGATGACGATTTTTATCCGTATGGTCACTTCTCCATGAGAAGTATTTCTACTTTTTGACCCTAAAAATTATTGCAAAATAATGAAAGTTCAACAAACCCTCACATGAATAAAGTGAAAAATACAAAAATAGTAGTAATAAGTATAAGGAATAAATTGGAAAACGGGGCATTTTTGGGAATAAATGATTTCGTAACTTCTTTTGAACCTCCTTGCTACTTTACAAAGTTAGTAGAAAGAGTTATGAAATCATTTATCTCAAAAGCATGAATTGATCACATTGCGTGAGGACATGGCAATACTTTAGTCCGGGGGATTTTGGTGAGTGCTTATTCACTCACCTTTTCTTGTCCAAATTATGACTAAATAAACCAAAAACTAACCAAAATTGCCAAAGAATGTATGTTTTTTGTGTTTGTGAATGTGCATGAACGGATATGTAAGAAAAGGGCGAAAAATCATGAGAAAAATGACAAAACGAGCACGAGAATTGGAAAGTGTCAAAAGCCGCAGCCGAGGAAGCCTAGTGGTAAAAATCAAAGCTCATATGGTCATAAGGAGTCCTCAGAGTTTCAAAAAGCTAAAGTGGCCCCTTGAAGAAGTTTGTGAAAATTACATGTTTGGCCCCTCAAGTTTAAAGAATTGTCAAATTTTGGTCCTTTTGAAGATTTGACAACAAGGCCCTTCATGAATCAGTGATTATCAAGAAATGACCCTTGGATAGTGATTATTAAAAATGGCAGCCTTGGTCCTCAGATTTTCAGAATGTACACAAATGGTCCCTTGAACTTACGCTAGTCTCAAACTGGATCGAACTACACTTCATAAATAACTTAACCCAAAACAAATTATATAAACCCAATCCCTTTTTCCACCCTTGGCCCAACCACCCTTAGCCCAAAACCCTTATAAAACCAGATCCCCCATAACCCGTACCCAAAGCCCAGGTCAAAACACTAATAACCGGTTAAACCCCTACCCCTTTTTCCCTCCTGATTTAACCGTATTACTATTCACCCGTCTTCCCCATTTACCCAGCCTAATTACCCAATCTAGAAACCTCGTACTAAGCATCATTCTAGAATATCCTGACATGTCAGATAGATGTTGACATTTCCCATCACATGTGGCAGATTCCAGGTCCCTGATTGGACAGTGATGCGTGGATAGAATATAAGGCTTGATCCTACGGCTAAGGATTGAGGAGATGACAACATTTTTATAAGAATTGAGGATCAATGGCGAAGATAGAACTTCTAGGAGCTTCTTTGAGCTAAACCCTAGCTCCCCTGCTCCTATATAAGGACCCCTTTGTTATAGTTTTGGTGTGTAGGATTTTAGTAACGAAACTCTGCCAAATTAGCTTCTCAAATGTATTCCTAGTTTAATAAGAATGTAATTTCAGTTTATTGAATAAAAGGTTATAGTTAAATTTCCTTACTTTTTGTTTAAACCGTTTGCTTAATTTACATTTTAGCATAAAAAATAGTTAAATTAGCTTTTATTCAGTATATTAAACCTTCTTTAATCCATTAGTAGTTTTTATAAACCTTGCTTTTTACATTTGCTCATCTTTAATAAAAATAACAAAAAAAATCATAAAATCAATAAAAATTCCAAAAATATGTTTGTTTATCAAAACCAAGCTTGCAATCAAGCTTCTTTTCAGTAGTTAACAAGCTCATTTTAGCTTTCTAGCTTTTGTGAGTAAGTTTTGTAGCTTAAAACAGTCCAATCCTTAAAAAATCTCATAATACATTGCTGGTCAACGAATGTCAAATGGTGGTTAATGACGGAGATTCTAGGGTATTGGTGATAGATCATTGTTCATGTGGTGTTATTAAAGCCTGTTTAAAGATAGGCTATGTTCAAGTGTTCCCTCTGTTCACCTGAGGGTTGAGCTTGTAAGTCTCCTTTAAATGCTTATTTTTAAATTTTACATTTCTGCTTATTTAGTTTTATGCTGAGTAGCTTACTTGTTATCTGCTTAGTTGAGTAGTTGGTAGCTTTGTACCTGCTTATTTTGCGCTAATACATGTTCTAGTCTAGTTCTTAGTATCCGTTGCCATAAATTAGTCTAATTTGTATTTTAGTGTAATTGTTGTTTTCTGTCTAGGTTTAATGTTTATTTAGGCTTAAAAATAGTAAGGTAACTTATCTTGATCATTGGTTCTGGTAATATAAGCTTAAAACACAAAAAGATAGTGAAACTGCCAAGTTAAGTAGTGTTTGGATTAGGTGCATTCTGTGAGCTCTTGTTGGATTGTTGATGTTTTTTCTGCATTACTAGGTTACATTAGTATAGTATAAGTTAAATTGAGCACAAAATCAGTAGGTTTAAAGGAAAAAAGTCAAAATTGGGTTTAAACCTTAATACTATTAGCACAAATGTGTATTGGAACCTGAGATCTTCACATATTGGTAGAGACTAGGTGCATCTAGGTTAATTTAATCTCACATTAGCTTAACATATCATTTAGATTAATTTATGATTAGTAGAAACTCACTTTGGTCAAAATAAGTGTGCATAAAAAAGTCAGACATGCAAGTTTGGCCTGTGTGAACAGTAGCTGATCTAGGATTCAATTGAGGGGTTAAAATTAGGGCTTTTTGTGTTTTTGTGTTATCAGTAGGGTAGACTAGCTTTTGCACCCTTAATTTCCCAAAAAATTAGCTTAATAGAGTGCTTATTTATCTGCTTAAAGTTAGTGACTTATGCATGCTTTCTGTCCCAATCTTGCAACTGTTATTTGGTTTTCTGGATTACTACCTGTGCTTATCTAGATTATTTGGGTTGATTTGAGCTTGTTTAAGTCGCTTCTACTTTCTGTGAACATTTAGTGCTTCTTGGTACTGTAGTGCTTATTTATAAGCATTTGTCAAACTGATTATTGTCCATTCTGCTTAATAGGGTTCAGTAATCTGTTAATTTTACTTTTCTTATAATATTAATTTAGATTTTCCAGAAAAATTTCAGATTTTCCAAGCTTATTTAGTATTTTCTATAATTAAAATTAGTTTTTAACCCTTTTTAAATCATTTTTAATTCATAAAAATCCAAAGAATTCAGTTTTCTGTTTTAAAAATAGTTTTTAGTTATTTATTTTAGAAAGTAAATTTGCATTTTTCTAGATTAAATTTACATTTAAATTGCATTTTTAATATATTTAAAGTATTTAAAATTAGTTTTTAATTCATAATAATTGAACAAAAAGTCAAAAAAATATCTTTTCTATTTCAAAATTAGTTTTCAGATATTTTAGATTTTTCCAAACTTCATTTGTATTTTCCAAAGTGTTTTTCATATTTATTTGCAATTTAAATTATTAAAAATACAAAAAAAAAAGTTTTTAATTAATTTAAATTAAAGAAAAACCATAAAAAATATTTTCAATTTTTCAAAAAGTTTTTAATTACATTTAGGATTTTATTAAATTTAATTTGCTCCCGTAGCCCTTTTAATTTAAGTAGTTGCCTTAGAAATCTCGGGATTAACCCGGGATTTACGTATCTTACGTTTATTTTACGTTCTAATTTAGTGTGCTTTATTTACGTGTTTATTTACGTGTTATTTTATCACTAGTAGTTTAAAAATCCACAAAATCACTTTTGATCACAATTCACCTCACATTCACACGTTACCGAATCGATAAATCGCATCAAACCTTCGTTGGGAGAATGACCCGGGAACTTGCATTCGTTGCATTTTCTTCGGAAATACTTTACCACTTGAAAATTACATCAGTACAAATACCTTAAGATTACCTGACCATTAAGAAAAGATAATATAAAATGATATAAGAAGATATAACATAAGAATTTGGCGAACAAGAGCTATTATAATCATTTTTTTATTTAAATAGTTATAATCAAATTAGAGACAACAAGTAACCACACATTTCTTGCACATGCCTTAACATAAGAAAAAAAGATAATCTTACACATAACTTTACACAAAAAGGAAGTACAAATATGATGCTTCAGCCAACGCAACCCGTAATAACCTGATATAACCCGAACCCGACAACCCGATTTCTTATCAGGTCGGGTTGCAGGCTATATTTCTAAAAGTCAAAACCCGACTCAACCCAACCCGATAACACCTCTAATTGTAGATGTAGATGTAGATGTGTTAGGTATATCGAAAGTTCAAAATTGTGAATTATCGAGACTTGGGAACTGACAAATACTATTGGTAAGATTTTTGACAAAACTTATTCCATTAGATATAAAGTATGGGATGGGTTATTGGTACCCCTCTAAAATACCAACAATAAACTCTAATGTTTTTTTTCCTAAAATGTTTTGTGTAACCAAAATATCACTATAACTATTTTGCCGCTAGAAAGTCCGGTTGCTATGCACATGTATTCGTCTAGTAACATTAAATGAATACATTTGTTTCCGTAAATAACTTTATTTCTATATAAAACATTGATAAATTTGTTAAACATTATAAATTTTGGAGATTATTAATATCAACTCACATGTAAATATGGTAATTTGAATCTTGTATTTCAAAATTTTGTAATATTTACCAAATTTATCAATGTTTATATAGAAACAAAGTTATTTACGAAAACAAATGTGTTCATTTAATGTTATAAACTTGTGTCGCCATGACACACGTTAAAAAAAACCCTTTTATTATATAACTCATCTAATCTTACATCATTCTTATTCTTATTTTTTGTATTTGTATTGTTTTATAAATCGTAGATTTGTAGAAGATGATAAAAATCAATTTGTGTTTGAGTTATGTATTACTTTGAACTGGCCTAATATTCTATGGCATAAAATTATAGATAAAGTTATTGACTTAGCTTAATGTATGCATTCAATGCATGAATATTTATTATATGTTTGTACCAGACTAATTTTCAGACAAATATGTTAATAATTTGAGTGTCGTATTTATCACATTTTAAATGATAGTGTTAATGACTTGTCTTATATTACTTAATTTTGAAACTTAAAACTTTTCTATGTTATCTATCTATATCTATACTATAGTATATATATAAGGGAGGAATTACTTTTCCTCTATTAAATGCATTAAGACAACGAAAAATTGAAAAATTAAGCAATATAAGTGTTTGTGCAATGTTTACAATTAATTGATGCATAATTAATGTGCATTCTTAAAAACACTCCTTCAATGATACATACAAGTAATAAGATAATAGTACAAACCATGTAAGTTGCTAATTAAGTAATACGAAATTATAACCACATTGTAAAACTGTTAATTCAATCACTCCAAAAATTTTCTAAGAAAAAAAGAACAGATTTTAAGTAGTGCACATATTGTTGCTTGTTGTACAATTTAAGAGAACACACCGAAAAATAACAGTTTAACACATTCAACAACATTTTCATTTACGTTTTTTATCTATACTATCAAATAAAATAAGGTTTTTTACAAGTGCCCTGAAGCATAGCATTAAAAAATAAAATTAATTAGCCCTCTAAAATTTCATAATTAGAGACAATGTACAAGCACCCCAATGCACAATTTTTTAAAAAGACTTTCATTTTTAAAAATTTTATAGTAAAAAATTAAGTCAGCTACTGTGTCAATATTGTGTTAAATGCACGGTTTTATTATCCTAAAATAACTTTAACTAAAAACCATAAGCTTTGAAGCCAAATATGTTTTAATCAAAAACACTAACACCCAATCTTCTTGTACACGATTTAAAACCAACCAAAAATAAATAATATCATTTGTTTTCGAGTTGTCCATGAATTTCAGTGAAGATATATTTTTGATTTAACCAGTTTCAAAATCACCAATGATCTTGAATTCCACCTAATAATTTCAGTAAGTTTCAATTGCATTGAATCGATTTGATTTATAGTATTGCTTTTCGAATTGGGTTTCGAATTATTAGTTTCAAAATTACAATTATATTGTTTTAATTCAAATATATTATATAATTCGATTGATTATCTTATTTTTTGTGTTATTAAACAAATGATATAATTTTAATCTCTAGATAATCACCTTCATCAGTTACTTGGCTATGTTTAAATTTATTTTTGCTTATAATTTTGGTGATTTCTTGCAGGTTACACTTGAAATCATTTTATTAATCCATACAGTGGGTTTAGGAGTCCATCACAAAGTGTAGTTTAATGTCAATGGTAATTCTCTCATCTCTCTAATCATTGTTCTCAATTTCAAAATTTTATGTTATGGATTTTGTTGTTATGATTTTGTATGATTACAATTGAATTTTGTTTAATAAATTTGGTATTAGTTAGGTTTTTAAATATGGTTAGATGTAGATTTTGATACTTTTGAGTTCTGATTCACTTTTACTTTTAAGCTGCATAGATGATGTTCGATGAAATGCTTAGGTAGAAGGAATGGAAGGTAATCATCTGAGCATTGATGTAGTAGTTTTATCATTTAAGCATTTTTTTAGTATTTAAATCATTTTCGGCTTAGTTTAAGCCTTTCAAGAGGAAATATCCATTTTCGAGTTTAGAATTGTAGATGCCATAACAGTGTCATTTCTATTAGAGATACCAACTTTGAGTTCCTAAAGTTATTTCAAGCATCCTCTTTCAAAGGCTTCTTCCAAGAGCTATATGCTTGCAAGCTTTTCCAAGATATGATGTTGTACATGGTGATTTGGCATGTTATGGTGCATTCCTTTCTTAATGCAGGTTGTTGACTATAATGTAGCAGCTGCGCAACGCTTATCACTACAAGTTTTTTATTTGATTGAAGCGGTTTTATATGTAATAGGTTTCTATTAATTTTTTCAATTTAATTTTGTGCCGATTAATTTTGATATGTGTGATTCGATTGTTATAATATTTTTTTCAATTTGATATTGATTCGCCTTAAACTAGTTATCTTTTATTTCTCAACCAGTTTTGAATGGTCAATAGTAAAGTCAAACTAATCAAGGCAAATGCTTCCGTGGAATACAGTGTTTCCCCGGGTCGTAATGTCCCAACGAGGTGTGCGATGTTTTATTACAAACGAATCTGTGATCAGTGAATGTGAACAGGAAAGGTATAAAAGTGTGTGTGTGTGTGTGTGTGATTAAACTAGGGTTTTATAACTTAAATAAACTCTAAACGATTACGTAAAACCTAGCTAACTAAAACGTTAAAACGTACACCAATTTAAAATCAGACGCGACTGTGTACTGAGAAAAAGGTGAGTTTTAAGGAAAAATAAACTATAGGGGTTAAAAATAAAAATTCTATAAAATTAAACTTAAAAGAAAATTAAATTAAAAAGAAAATTATTTTTTAGATTATTTTATTATTATTTATTATTAATTATTTAATTAAAAACTATTTAACTATTTAATTAAAACTAAAAATGATAAATACTACAAATTAAACTAAAAACTTTCAAAAATAATTTCTAAACTAAAAAATGAACTTGAAGAAAGTATAAAAAATAAAAATAAATGTTTTTGTCTTTTTATAGATTTTCTATTAATTAAAAACTATTTATATTAATTAAACTAATTAAACTATTTTAAATTACAAATAATACTAAAATGACTTAGAAAATTATGAAAAAATTTCTAAAACTATTTTATAACATTTAAAAGGTAGGAAAAATATAAAAACTTGGTGTTACCTTATAAAAATTAATTATGCTATTTAAAACTTAATTATTGACTAATTATTAATTAAACTAATTTTAATTATAAAAAATACTAAATTACAAAATAAAAATCTGAGAAAATTATTAAAAATACTTTAAGATAAGAGGAAATTAATAAAAATATAAAAACACAACTTACTTAATAAAAATCTAAAAATGAAAATTAAAATTAAATTATATTAAATAGAAACTATCACTTATTTTTATGTTGTATTTTCTGGATTTTTCTTTTACAAAACTATATTATACTTAAAAATAAACAACTTTAATAAAAAAAAACTTTTTTATAAGCTACTAATAAGCACTGTGGAAGCTTAATGCTACCACAGTTGACTTTTGTTGACTGAAATAGGAAATAAGCTCAAATGAGCTTATGTGGGACCCACCTTGGTTAATTCTGGTTCTAATAAGTGTTTTGGACTTGTCTAAGCTAAAAATTGCTAAATAAGCTCAGTAGATAAGCTGATAAGCAAGATTAAGCTATTCCAAAACTTAATTACAACACAAAATGGGGACAATCTTTATGGCTTATTCTAGGTGGGGTCCACTCTGATTCAGGTCAAACAAATGGTCAATCTAAAATCTCTGGTAGGAGGGGATTGGGAGAAACTAATTTGGAGGTGTGGGACCCACTGTGGTGGTCACAAAACCACCACAAAGTGGGTGGTGTGGCTGTGATGTCTGTTGCACAGGGGAGTTCTCAGCCCTGCAGCTGTGTTTGGGCACTTGTGGGGCCCAGTAGAAAATTCACAAAATTAAGGGAAATGGTGGAACTTGAAGATGAGGTGGTAGACTACTAAACCTCAAAGCCACAATGTCTAAATCTCAATAGACAATTCTAAACAAATCCTACTATTTTGGTAAAAATCTGAGAATGAAGATTTTGACTTTTAATAAAAACTTGATATCTTGACTTTTATGAACTTTAACTTGATCCTAGGTACTGATATGGATGTATTAGGCTACAATAAGATTGTATTAAACTAAAATACCTACTTGTGATTAGATTTGATGAGCTTATGGGTACTAATTTCCTACACAGTTAACTGTGTAGGTATACACTATATGATTTTGACTATTTTATACTATGACTACTAATTTTATGTTATAACTAGTCTAATATTACCTACTGAATCATGTTCCAATTAGTATTAACAACAGAAACAACAAGAGTATGACAGACAGTGTTAAACCAAACACCCCTATAACTGCTATATAATACTACAACCTAGGCTTATAAAACTAAAACTACTGGTTTTATTACTTAAACAGATTAAATATATGATAATTAAACTATTTGGAACCAAATTACAACAAAAGAACAACAAGAACTTAATTAAGATAAAAATGTAGAATTGCTTACATATAAACTTCAAACTGAGAAAAGGAACCAGTGATCAAAACTCTACCCTAACAACCTTCCAAAAGGTTTCTAATACCCAAGTTCATCCAAAATACACCTGCTCCATTGCTTTTCCTTCTTCTTCTTATGATTTTTTTATTTTTCTACTAATTTATTTGATTTTTTTGGTATTTTTCTATTTATGGCTAAACAGACAATTAAGGTTTTTCTAAGACTTAATAAGGCTTTGTCAGAGCTTAATTAAGCTTATGAACAGTCTTAATAACAACTAACAACAACAGTCAACTTTTTGAGATTCTTGAGATAAGTAAAAATTGCATAGATTAAGATACACACTGAAACTTGAAATTGATGATTACAAAAGTTTAAGGTTACACTAAAACACTGTAATTGATTGCTTAAAAGCTTAGGATTACACTAAGATGATCAAACTACACTATTCGACACTAATACTACACTAACTAAACTAATAATACTCCTCTTCTGCTTCTTTTCCCTTTTGTAGCCATCTTCTGAGTTTGTGGGACCCACTGGGTCATTTCCCACCAATCCCCAGCCGTTGGATTGGTCTAAACAATCCTAGCCATTCAAATTATAAACTTGGCGCCAAAGTCTCATTTGGGTACTGTAGATAACGTAGAGAGGTTTTTTAGGCATTAAATGCGTTTGGGGTGTTGTGGAGGTGGAGGGGAGTGGGTAGAACAGCTGGGGTGGTGAGGTGGAGGCAATATCAGGGTGGTTTGGTTTGCAGTGGTGGTGAGGTGGTCTGGGAGGGAAAGGGGTGAGGGTGGTATTAGTCAAATGGGGGCGTTGAGCCCGTTTTTATTTAATTAGGGTGTGGGCTGGATTGGGAAGTGGGCTTGGGAATAATAAAAGGGTGGGCTTGGGTAGTGTAGTGGATTTGGATTTGGTTTATTTTGGGTTTAGTAATATAAAGAGTCCGTTTGGTTTATGTAACATAGGGACCAATTTTGTAATTTGGGAAAAGTTGAGGGTTTGAATTGGCATTTCTCCCAAAGATACTACAAGGGCTAATCTTGCCATATGTGATAAATCAAAGGACCTTAAATGAAATATTTCCATTTTAAACCTCCCGGGGACCTTTTCTGTCAATTCCCAAACTTCAGGGACCAAACATGTATTTTCTCCAAACTTTCCACCCAAGGACCATTCCTGCAAAAGATTATTAGTATAAGGACCAAAATTGATTTTCTCAAAGTTTTTACATCCCATGGACCATTTATGTCAAATTCCAAAGTATAGGGACTAAACTTGTAATTTTTATAAAACTTTGCACCAAAGGACTAAATATGTAACTTAATGATTAAAAAGGACCTTTGGTGACTTTTTCATGTTTTTATAATAACCAGGGACTAGTTTTGCCAATTTATGAAACTTGAGGGACTGAAACTGCCAATTATGCAAACTTTGTACGTTTTTCATCTGTTTTTGCATATTTTGCATTTGAAACATATAAAACACACTTCTAAGATATTTTAAGTATTATGATGTATATTTGAGTGTTTTTGGATGTTTTGGCAGCTCAGATTGGTATAAAATGATGAGTATTTAGACACTCATCAATATGCAGGTGTACGATGCCCAATCTCAAAGTCTCCATTCAGTTTCAATCAAAATATTACATCATTCGATTAGTAAGTATTCGCATCTATTATTTTTTTAGGTTTTGATTTAAATCTCATATGTGTTAAAATCGAGTTGTCCATGCTTTTGATATTAGATTCATTTAGATGGAGAAATTTTTTGGTTGAGATCACAAACACATACTGTGCACGATTTTTAAGTTTTTGTTTGTTTGTTTGTGGCTGTAAGAATTTGGAAGAGGATTTCAGAACAATTTATGGCCTTTCTTAGATGTTCATAATCGTTGATTGTTAAAAGGTATTGGCAGGTATTTAATTTAGGGGAATTTGTGTAAGCTTATTTGACAGACGTCCATTTTTTTCAAGTCTATCTATTGTTAATGTTTTGGATCACATTATGGAGGGTCGTATGTTTGATCGTTGTGTGTTTTTTATAGATGGCATCCAGATCATTGTTTGGAATTTGGGAGCTTTAAGCATGTAGAAGTGACAATGCGGAAGTTTTCAGCAACAAATTGTACGACCATTAATCATTTTTAATATCATTTCTTCATCCGATTCAAATCGATAGCTTGAAAATCAATATTCAATTTCGAGATCAACATTTAATCAAATACCATTCCATAAATTACTTAATGACAGCCTTTTATAGACTATCCAATAAGTGGAAATTTACTTTTTTTTGTTTTTGTATTTCACAAGTTTTGTTCAAAGATAATTGGAGATAAAAATAAGAAATGTCGTCGTCAATTAAGGTAAATTTCTTACATTTGTTACAAGAAATTGGTTGTTTTTGTTTATGAGTGATTTAAATGCATAAAGATTGTTTGTTACTTTCTGTGTGCTCATGATGGATTGTTTGATGAAATGCACCTGCTGCATCGAGACGCCCATATAGTGTGTATTCTGCAAATACAAATTTCTCTTGATGCTAGGTTCTGTTTGAGCCTTTTCTATCACATGACAAAGTGACGACTGTCTTGAAGAAAGTTATAATTCAAGGTTATAGTTTCAATGTGCTCAGGTTAGTAAATCAAAATATCATGCTTACAAATGAATTTGGAGATCCGGGTTATACTTTGTTTCAAACGGGTAAAAAACTACTTTCAACTACAAAAGAAAAGGTTCCACTTTTAGGCCATAAATAAAGGTCATTGAAGTTCAGTTTTATCTATTGACCGAGACCCATGTTATAGTCGCAAGTTATATGTAAATAACATCACTTTTTGAAATATGAAGTAAGAATATCAGCTGTTATCAACTAAATGGTTGAATCTAGGACATTTAGTATATCTTATCTCCAACCTTCTCACATTATATGATCAAGCCGTCAGAGTGTTATCAGGTTATTGGTAAGTATATATGAAACTTTATAAGTTGTTGATGTGTTTGGTATTTAGTAATTGTAATCACAACAAAAAGTTACATGAGTTACCAATACTGTGTTTATTACAGGTGGATGAATTTATGGAGGAGCTTCCGATTAAGGTGCTTCAAGGTATTGGTTGTGCTTTAGAGGAGAAATTGAAAGGGATACATTTTAAAAATCGTGAAGAGTTACGGATGATATCTAAGGTTTTTATGATCAATATAATTACTTATTTAAATGTGACAAATGCTTTATTATTAACTGCTAATAACTTCTTTTAGTCTTTTCCTGCTCTTCTCAGGAATCTCTTCAAATGGATTTTGGTTAGAAGACTGGAGACATGCTATGATATCACAATTATGATATATTTGTTTATCCAACAAATATACCTTTTCCCCTGACCTAGAAGTTCAGATCCATGTTACAGAACATGATTGACTTTAGTGCAGTTTGATGTGAGCTACATCAAGAGTCGCTCATGGTAGGCCGTTATGATAATACAATTACCAATACTCTTAATTAATAATACTAAGCGAGGTTGATGATGATGGTGTTTGTTTATCTTAACAAGTGATTCCTTAATCTCTTTGGATTGTGAGGGTTGTTCAGTCTCATTCTCGGGAGAAGAAAATGGTTAATATCTGTCTGATTATGTCTGCTTAGATTTTTTGCGCCTTTACTTTCAACGACCTTCTAACAGGTTGCACCTTTACTTTCAACGACCTTCTAACAGGATTCGACTTACACTTTTTTCTGTCGTTTTTAACAATGCAGCCATAGATGATACACAACGTATGATGCAAATGAGTGGATTTGGCTTTGAGCCATTCAAGGTATACTAATTTTGATGGTTTTACCTTTTGATACCAATTCTGCTCTATCTAATTCTTTGAGTGTCACCTAAAAAATCGTGTGAAAGAGGGATTGTGTCAAATGGGTCCAACGGGTCAAAGGGTATGAGTGTCACCTAAAAATCAATCTAAAGTTTATGACTTCCTTTATTGTTGTATTCAAAGATTTATAAATTTTGTTGAAGTAATATTGTTTTTGTAAACAGAGTATGTGCATTAGTTATGTATTTGAGAAAAAATGAAATGGACAAAAGAGTGTTTGACCTGTTAATCCTACTTGACTCTCATTAAAAAAAGGCCACTTTTAAACCGCACCTGTTTTGACCAGTTACACACACATCTTGCCCCTTTTACTTTATTCTTTATATTTGACTATCAAAGATGTATAATTTGGCTATTTGCATAATGATTTGATGGGCGCTGTAACAACCGTGGTTTTGGCAGGTCAGTTTGACTATTAGTCTTGACTTAGTTGACGTTTGTTTGGTGTGTCCTAGGTGTTTGAAGTGATATAGGTGAGTTTTAGCACTAAATCCCGTTGTGTAAATGGTTTTTATTGTGATTTGGAAAGTTTGGAATTTGGGAAAGTTCATTTTGATCACCTTTGTGGTGTAGAAATGACTTGTGTAGTTTTGGTGTTTTTGTGTTTTTGCGTAACGAGTTTTCGTTCAAGTGTTTGAGCGTTAGCAAGTTACGAGGAGTTTGTTTTTATGAGTTATATTTCAAAAAGAGTGTGAAATTCTATTTTTGGAAACTTTATTTTGAAAATGAATATTTTTCGGTTTGTCGTAAAATTAAGGTTTATCGTGAAAGAGGTTAGGTTTCGATATGGGAATACATAAATTATGAAAAGTATGAGGTTTTGAATGTAATAAATTAATTTAATACAAAAATAAAAAATATATATATATGTATAAGTAAAATCGGTTGGAAGAGGATAAGGGGAAAAAGGAAACCCAATTTGAGTCCAAATATGACTCTTAGGCCCAATGAATCCTAGTTCAACCCAACCAAGCCCAACCCCTACCCATAGAAACTATACAAACGACCCAAACCCCCTATTTCCTGCAAATTATGGTCGACTAAGTGAGAAAAAGGAGGAGAAAAAGTCAGGGTTTCGTTTTTGAAGCAATAATCAAGAATCAAGGTAAAATCCTTAAACCCTATGTTCATAATATCAGTGTTGCAAAAATCGGCCTACAAGGCCGATTAATCGGCGATTACAAGCTGAACGGCCTTGGACCTTGGAGCGAATTACAAGGTAATCGGCCGATTAATCGGCCTTGGACCTTGGAATCAGCGATTAATCGGCCAAAAATCGCTACACGGCCCTCGACCGCCTCGGGACCGATTCACAATTTTTGCAACATTGGTTCATATAATTGATTAATTCTTGGTATTCATGTAATATTAAGTATGATGGATTAGGATTTGTGTTAACTTTTATAAATTAATGTTATTAAACATGTTGGGATCAATTAATGATAATAGTATGATTAATGGTTAAGGGAATTAAGTGTTAAACGCATTAGATTATGTGTTAGAGTTTGGACAGAAAACTATGGCTGTAAAGATGTGAGTGTAAATAATAGATGGTGAGTAGTTAAGTCACGAATTTTAGGTCTAAATTGAAGTATAATGAAAGATCTTTCCAAAAAGTCCAGCCACGATCGATTTTAAGGTCGGAAAGTCGGTCTTTTGATTTTTCTTTGTTAAGGTGTCAAAGCTGTCAAACCAGGACAGATTTTGGGTAAAAGTTTGAGGGTGTCATGTGGTTGTAAAAGTGGTATTTTGATTAGACCTTCTGGAATAGTTAAGTATTAGGTTATATTAGACTACCACGAAGAGGATTCACGATAAAAACTTGTGGAAGTATTTTATGGAAATCAAAGCTTTTTGGTGTGCGTTCAGATCCGAATTTGAGTAGTTGACAAGTTAGAATTTATTATGAGTATTTGTGTGTGTTATTGGTCCATGGCCTTCTGGGATTAGCTTCTATGCTTATGAGAGACCATGGTGAATTTTTGGTGTGAGTTTTTAAGCTTTATTTGTCGTGATTTTATGTGGGCGAATGTACCCAAAAATTCTGCGTTTTCTGATTTTAAGAGTGCAAGGGATTTAGTGAGTTTTAAGTTATGGTAGTGGTTGGTGTGGTTCCTAGGAGATCCATGGTGGGTCATATGAGTCTTAGATATCCATCATATGTGTATTACATGGGTTGTAGCTTTTAGCTTGACCTTGTGTAATGTGGATTATTTTTGTGTGCTATAGATTGTGAGTTGTTTTTGTGGAAGCTGCGGAGTTTAAGGTGAGTTCATAGTCCCATATTTTTACTTTGTTTTAAACTTGGGATGGGAATGATGCTTGTCTTAAATGATTTGAGTTACTGTGATTATGTGTGGTTTAAAAGCTTGGACTTATAATGTTATCGTAATAATGCTATGTGGTACATGAAAGTGTGATTCCGATTAGGTTAGCGACCTAATTGATGCTGTGTGGTATGTGATTCCGATTAGGTTAGCGACCTAATTGATGTTGTGTGATTTCCAATTGGGTGGATGCTTATCCTGTTGCTCGCGCATGCGACCCAATTGATGATGTGTTTTGGAGCGAGGGTCACGTTCCGGCCCGATGGTTGCCTTTTGTGTGATGATTGGTTTATGGATACATGTAGTTTGTATGATAACTATATTTATTTGTCCAACTATGTTTTATAATCACAGTGAACTGGTTGCCTTGTGAGTGTTTGTGTGTCTAAACCTATGAATCTCACCAACATTATGTTGACGTTTTAAGCATCATTTTCAGGTGAGCTTTCTAAGGATAAGATAGAAGGAAGTGATTAGATGAGACCCTAGTTGCATTGGAAGTGGTTTATCATTTTGTTTGGATCATATGTATTTTTTCGGATTTTGTTTTGGTTATTATATGTTGGGGTATTGTTACAACACTTTGTGTTTGTACTTTGCTCTATTTTGTGCATGTAGTTGTTCTCTATATAGACACCAGGTGTTGTGATGATATCCATGAAGTTACACTCTCGTGTTTCCGCCTTGGCGAGGTGTGACAGGCGCAGTGAGGTTAGTCAACCTGATGGATGCACACCACTTGACTGCAAAGTGATGCTTCAAATGCGTTCCTGAGCATGAATGATGTGATCAAAGACCCTTTCCGTTCTCCATTGGCAAGAATGCTGCAACATGTTTGTTGAAACTATTAACTTCGTGACCGATTTTAGCTCTTCGGTTGATCAAGCATTATCTAAATCATGTATCATCTGTGGCTTCAAAATACTTCAATAAGGTACCATAAGAACTTTTGTGTTTCATGACATTATAATTATGCATATACGCATTCGTTGACTTTAAGAAATGACTGATACATCAGGAAGTAAGTGGTAGTCCATTTACTTAAAGCAACTTGATTTGGTGATCGCAAGAGTCATTATCTTGACGATATCGCTACTCTTACCGGAGGCAAGTGTTTTTTTAATATGTGGCGATTTGGACCCTCTACTTGTGAATGGGTCAATTTGGGTTATGTCTTTCTAATAGGCCAACAAAATAAATAGCTAAAAGTCACACAAAGTGTATCTATAACGTGTATAGTATCCTAATTCGCTATTTCATAAATTTAGCTTATTAATTAAACAATGATGTATGCACCACTCCTAAATTTCTGTTAATAAATATGTAAAAAAAATTATGTCCTCTGTTAAGTTCCTATGTGCTCTTTTTATAATCTTCTTCTTACCGTATTTATTTAGGGACTGTAATAAGAGAGGAAGTAGGGTGAACCCTTGAGAATGATGGGAGTGAGTTTTAGGACTTGTTGCAAAGGTGATACTCACCAAGGTTTTAGGATTTGCTTATGAGCTTAACCGTGAGAGCGGGGTTATTTAAATAACTCCAAAAGCTCAAAAAGTAAGTTATCCAAACATCCCTTTAGGTTAAATTTTATCTCTACTTTTATTGTTAACCAGTACTCTGAACTTAATCATTGGTTGCTTTGGTGGTCGTTAATCCTTTCATTATGTGTTTTAATTGCATGAATGGAGTTCTCATATTCCCATCATGTAGGTGTTGATAGTAGTGTTTGCTCAAGTCAAGGGGTTAAGTAGAGTGGTAATAGAGTCGCATCATTTATATTCGACTGTATTTAATTTGAGATACAAATTGAAGGATACTTTTTTTTAATGAGATGGGTGTTGGCGAACACGATTTAAAGTCGTTTTACATCTTAGGATATGAATGTTTTATATGAATATATACCTCATCTTAAGTGTTCTATATCTATGTTATTTATGCATTAAACCAAGAACTCACAATGCCTCTACATGACTTAAGTATGGAATGTCAATGGATATGAGGTTGTGTCAGTTGCTTGTTACATAGGTGTTTTAGGTGGAAACTTTTTATTTTGAAATGGTTGAGACTTTGTTTTTCAGCTTGCTGTTCACAGCGAGGACCAAACGAAGATTCACTATCTGAGATATTAGTAAGGATTAGCTCATGAGGTGATAACGATTAGCTCATGAATATTGACTTCCTTGAGGGGTCAAATTTGTGATCATTTATGTAAAGGATTTCAAGTTTATTGGTAGAAGAATGTTAATGGTAAATGTTTATGGTCACATTCCTTATTTTTTTAAGATTGATTTTATACATGGACATAAATTTTAGTATGCAACTTCAAGGTCTATGTACAATGTTCAAGAGGTATGTACAATAAACATATGACAAGTTTTTACCATATTTTATATTATAATAGATTATCAATCACAGCCTAATTTTACTTACATTTTCTATGGACAATTAGCTATTCATGGAATGGAAATTTGCTATTAAATTGATTATCCCTCACATACGTCATTTGCTATTCAATACCGTCAAATTTGGAGACGACAACGCATACACGTTTATTATTATAATTGTTACAAACTCAATTGGTTATCGAATAATTCACGTATTATCTCATTGTTTCTTTCATATATTTATGGAATATATTTACGTTGGTTGTTTTATTATTATCTCATTTTCATATTTCTTTAAAAACCCCGTGAATCCACGGGTCTTTAAGCTAGTCTCAATATAAAATGACATATATATATATATATATATATATATATATATATATATATATTTAATTTGTTTAAATAGAGATTGAGGGTATTGTACATGCACCCTCTTACAAAGCATATATTTAGTTGCCATGCTAAGCTAAAAAATATAGAAATTTTTTACATATTAACTGGAAAGTATGTAGTATCAACATGTATATGAAGATCCTTGTAGCAAACATTATCGAAATTCAAAACCCTTTTGATATTACAAAAACCGACACTAAAAAGTTGTAGATCTGACAAGACAACAAATAAGTTCACTGGCAGTAAAAGCTAAAAAACTATAGACCTAGAATATAAAGTATTTGGATCAAATTAACTATATGTCATATGTTTGTGTGTAGTGAGTGAATTTCGGTGGTTACACGGTTCCAGATTAAGGTGGTGGTTATAAGGTGGTATATGTTGTGGTTGGTGGTGGGCTAGTGACATCCGTGATGGCCTATAATGATACTTGTGGGGAAAGAGAAAAATAATATTTTGTGATTTTGTGTAAAAAAAATTGTCAAAGCATTTTTTTGGTTGTGTATGTATTTACTTGAGATATTGGGCCTTCAACGATTTGAGTCCTAACATAATTAAAAATTCAACTAAACATCTCAATTTATAACTTAAGCTATATCATCTGTAATTATAAAGTTTAATCATTTAAATATAAAAAACCATACGGTTTATGTTTTCAACTATTAAAACTATGAAAATAATGTGATCAATATGTAAAAGCAAAGGAGTCGAGCATTTAAAACAAAATATCACATTTAATGATTAGGATGTGTAAATTTTTATACCGTATAAATGTAACGAGATCACATTGTATTCTACCTTCTCGACATACTTTGACTTCATATCTCGATAATATTACCAAGTACCACCTTTACATTGCTGCAACATCTTGCGAGTACTTTACAATTTTTATACGAATTAGTTCGATATTGCTTGAAGTTACTAAAGCATAAAATTCTTGTTGTTAATATAAATAATGTCTAAAAACGTTATTCGTTTTCTCTACGTTTTGATAATAACAAAATATAAAAAACATTCTACGTAAAAGTTTAAGCAAACAAAGTTTTTAGTCGTAAACTCCATCTCAACACCATAATCACTAAAGGTATGAATAATGAGCATTAAACATTGTAAATGATCAAAGAAATATTTTTTCCCAAATGTTTTATGATGAGGCGAAAAATGATCCGTTTTTAGGGGGTCATTTAAGCCCGAATTCAAATTCATTTGATCAAATATTGCCCTAAATCGTTCCTTTTGTGATTTTAGGTACTTTGGGAGAGAAATCTGGAAAAGGAAGCAATTCGGACGTTTTTGGAACATAAAAGTGAAGAAAACGCCAAAGTCTTAATTTTCCATGCTGGGAACAGTAGGTGACGGCATCAAGAGTAATTCCCAGACGGCGTCAAGAGCAAAATACCATGACGATCCAGAAGAGATTTGACGGTGTCAAGAGTAAAAGTCATGACGGCCTGGAAATGATTAAGTCTTGACGGCGTCAAATGTAGATCAAGGCAGTCCGAGAATAGTTTTGGCGCCGAGGTGACGGCGTCACAAGCTTGGTCTTGACGCCGTCAGACCTCTTTTCCTATATATAGTTTTCTAATTTTTCACATTTAAAGAGAGAAGTTTTGGAGAAACCCTAAGTACGAACTTGGTGCGAATTTTACAGGTTTTTCAAGGGTTCCAAGCCCTTGATACCTTTCATGTGTAATTGAGATAAGTGTTCTTTCAATTCAATCAATATGTCTATGTGTTGGTTGTCTATATCTTGTTCTTGTCTTAATTCCATCATGCTAGGCTAGATCTATCTTGTGTTTGCTTGGATCTAATGAAACCTAGATGTTAATTATGTGTTGATTACTTGTTTATACTTGTTTTGGATGAATGATTTATATGTTAGGCTTAAGAAAACTGGCAGATCTCCAATTGGTAACATGCTTGAACGTCTTAAGAAACATGAACCAACGCGCACTAGGTCTTTATTGGTTGTATTTAATGCATGAGCCACTGTTTACAATCCCTATAGTTGTGCTGGGCATGGTGTAGGAGGAGATAAGAGCTCATAGAATTGGGGAGTTATGTGTGCCACCCCATGAATGATATTAAGGAATACGATCCATCATCCATGCATTTATAACAAGTAATTAACGTGTAAAAGATGTCTAGGGAGTAGTGAAATCTAAGTAAACACATTTTCTCCACTTATTGCTCACAACATTAGTATAATTTAGTTTATTTTCATTTTTAGTATTTTATTTTGATTGCATCTTAGTATTGGGTTAGTTGATTAGCAACTAATTCCGCCCAAATCCTTCAAACCCGAGAATTTTACTTGCTTTCTAAAAAATATAAAAATACAAAAAATAATCATCCCTCATCTTTAGAACTAGTATTTAGGCTTTCTAATCCTAGCGATACTATTCCTAAGCTGAACGATCAATCCCCCGGTACTTGTCACTATACTATACTACAACGATCAGGTACACTGCCTGGTGGGGGTTGTAAGCTTCTCGAGATCCCTCGAGAGGTAAAGCCTGTTGCAATTCCCACGCATCAAGTTTTTGGTGCCGCTGCCGGGGAATAGTTATTGTCTAGGTTAGAATTTCTTTTTATTAGGTCTACTTGCTAGATTCCTTTCTAGTAAGATTTTATTTTTATTTTTTAGGTTCTTTTTAGTCTATCTATTTCTTTGTGTCCTTTGTTCGTAAACTATTTCGATGGATCACAATAACATTGATCGGTTGATTCCTGTTATTCGTGTTTTTCGTCGTAGGATCTTCCAAATGCCCGCCCCACTTCCTTTAACAGAAAATGAGAACCCACCTAACCTTTCACCCAACCACCACTTTGATAATAATTCTGAGTTAGAAGAGTCTGATCATGATGATGACCGTAGGGCTAGTCCTTTCTACTATTCAGACTCCGATGAGGATCTTGATGATGGTGATGTGATTAATGAGAATAGGATGGAAGAAGAAATAAACCCTCTTAGGTATGTTGACCCTAGAACTAGGATTGAGTGTGATAGTTCATTTAACATGCAATTCCCTTGTAAGATCGGATTTAAGAGCTTTAACGCCTATCTCAACTCATCTCTTCCAATGAACATAATCTCACGTAATGAATACAATAAAATCATGGTAGATGAGTTAGAATACAAAGGAGAAAACATTATTGCTAAGGCAATACCATTGCATGTGTTTGTAGGAAGCTTGGTTTATCTTGTTGAGTTCATGGTTATGGAGAATCTAGGAGAGTTTATTGATAATAAGTTGACCCAAGTTGTGTTTGGAAAACCCTTTAAACGATTGACCAACCTCGATGAAAAACTCATAGAAGGGCTAATTACATTCTCGGACGGGGATGAAGATTTTGTCTATCAAATGCCCCGCACACACCCTAGGTTCAAAGATTTTTCCATGGAAAAGTGCAGTAGATATCCGCCCATGGAAATGCTAAGTGAGAATGATAAGAGAAAAGGACTTAAGTACACGCATGAAAAGAATAAAAGATACTATCGCGGATGCTTAGAGTTAGGAGATGAATATAAGAAAGATGAGGCGACTATTAGATGGCTCACACTAGGTTATGTGAGCATAAGCGATACACGTTAACCCATGACCTTGAGTCTAGCTACAAGACTCGTAAATAAAGAAAATCGCTTCTTGGGAGGCAACCCATGTTTTGTGTGATTTTATTTGTTTGTTTGTTATTTGCTTCCGTATGCATGCTTAATTTTTATTGTTGGTAGATCATGTTTCTAAACTAAATAGTAGAAATACTTTACTTTGGTTGTTTTGGCCTAATCTTAACTCCACCTAAAGGTATTTTTGCAAAAGATAAGTGTAAGGGGAAACCCCAAATATGTTTTCAAAGAAACAAACCGATCATGATTCTCCACAATATTAAATGAACATGTATATTCGTATTTGTTAGAGTCAAATGCTTGTATTGAGTCATAATGAAGTTTTGCAGGATTTTCCAGGAAGTAGGACCAAGTTTTTCCAGAAATTTTCCGGAAACTTAACATAAGAATTTATGCAGGTCCCTTCTGACGGCGTCAAGAGTTTACTCTTGACGGCGTCAAGTGTAAAAATCTGGAAATTTTACCAGTTTTGTTTTTCTAACGGAGTCTTATGGTTTTTGTGAATTATTAAGTTTTATAATCTCCAGGAGATCTGCAAACTTCATTCCACAAGCAATATATATTATCTTGTTTTCTAGGATCTAGTAACTTATATAGGATGCCGCCGATTTTACGCGAGGTTGTCTTGTCTATTTTGTCAGGTTTTACAGGTTATGTATGGCAAGAAGATGATTTATATTCTGGAAGAGAAGCTTTGATTGTTCATTTTCTTGGAGGAAGATTTAACCTGGCCACCTTATTATCCATACCAAGCGAATCAGGGGAGTATTTGATTTCATTCTCTTTACTTTTTCACTTTTACATTCTTTACTTGAACATTGGGGACAATGTTCATCTTAAGTGTAAGGGGAGGGTAAAAAGATGATACCTTACATATGCACTTTCGCTTGAGTTTGTTTTGTTTGATGGTAGATGTGTAATAAAACTATGAGAAATACTTGTTAGTGCAATTTTAGCGCCAAATTTAAAATTTTTTACAACATTTAGGAGTGAAACTTTAGCCATAGCAAGCGTCTCATGGATAGGAGATTGTATGACTAGCACATAACCGTATATTCAGAAAAAATTTTCCACCCAAATATGTGAGGTTCGCCTTTAGATTTGATAGGAAAAGCATTTACTATTAGTGCTTATGAGTGTACCGGTAGCATTTAGATTATAGAACTTGTGTTAGTGATGCATCCCAAGACCGCTAGTGAGACTACATTCGTGTGGTAGGATTTACTACATGATAAGAGGCATTAGGATCACCCTTGTGTTAAACCCGTATCATAATTACTTGACCATTTAAGTCATATTACTTGGCTAGTTAAGTCAACTAATTTTTCCCACACCCTTAGCGTTGTACTCATTTTTAGTACACGAAACCCCTAGTACACCCCTCCGAGCCTATCTTTTCGTTTCTAACTTTAAGCATTTTACTTAAAGGAAGAATTTGTTACACCCCACTTAAATGTACACCCAAATCGCCTTAGCCTTCCGTGTATGCGCTCATCTTTAGTGCATTATTGTTATTTATTAAAACCTAAGTTAACTTTCTAATTGATTACATGGTTGCTAAGTCGAGTCATATCCTTGTACATATTGTTTTGGGACGATTGGGACTCATGGGTAAGTACTTATTTATGGAGTAATGGGGAAGAACATCATTTATTACCCCCATATGTACGTTAATCTTAAAAGTGCTCAAAGTGTTTTGATTTTCTTAATTCGAGTCATTAGATTAGTTTAATGTAAAGTATGTAAAGATTCAAGTGTAAGGGGAATATTCATTCCCTATGATGTATTATTTTGGATGGTAGGGTAAGAGTGTATGCTAAAAAAAAAAAAAAAAAAAAAAAAAAAAAAAAAAAAAAAAAAAAAATCGAAAAAACAAGAAAAAAAGAAAAAGAAAAAAAAATAGAAAAGAGAAAGAGAAAAAACATACGGACTACCATCCCGTTTTCATTCTATGTTTATTTTATGTTTTTGTTATTTTTCATTTATTAGCTTAAGTCGAGTCTAGTCTTGGCTTAGCAACGCCATATTGTACATGTAATTAACCAAGAGTGTTAACTCACCACCAGTAAAACTTCCTTTATCCAACAAAACCGTGTATTTCATATCCCTACACCTAACGTTACAACCCTTTAAAAGACCTCTTTGATAGTTTATCCTAGGTGCTTACGCCATGTGGTGGAGGTTTGATCCTTTCCCAAGCCTATGGTAATCTATTTTGCTATGACAGGTAGTGAGAGATATCTTCCGTTTCCATATTGTAATTTACACTTTATTACACCCGAGAGATGTGAGTATCTAAACACTATTTGTGAGGTGCTTGTGTATGACCTCCGTGCTTGTCTATTGGTCTTTAGTGGAACGATTATTTGTTGTAATTACTTTTATATTAGTGTTAAATGACCCCTAACTTGTCTTTTGAGTAGAATAAAAGCGCATTTGCTTGAGGACAAGCAAATCTCAAGTGTAAGGGTATATGATGAGGCGAAAAATGATCCGTTTTTAGGGGGTCATTTAAGCCCGAATTTGAATTTGTTTGATCAAATATTGCCCTAAATCGTTCCTTTTGTGATTTTAGGTACTTTGGGAGAGAAATCTGGAAAAGGAAGCAATTCGGACGTTTTTGGAGCATAAAAGTGAAGAAAACGCCAAAGTCTTAATTTTCCATGCTGGATACAGTAGGTGACGGCGTCAAGAGTAATTCCCTGACGGCGTCAAGAGCAAAATTCCATGACGATCCAGAAGAGATTTGACGGCGTCATGAAGGTAGGGCGTCAAGAATAAAAGTCATGACGGCCTGGAAATGATTAAGTCTTGACGGCGTCAAATGTAGATCAAGGCAGTCCGAGAATAGTTTTGGCGCCGAGGTGACGGCGTCACAAGCTTGGTCTTGACGCCGTCAGACCTTTTTTCCTATATATAGTTTTCTAATTTTTCACATTTAAAGAGAGAAGTTTTGGAGAAACCCTAAGTACGAACTTGGTGCGAATTTTACAAGTTTTTCAAGGGTTCCAAGCCCTCGATACCTTTCATGTGTAATTGAGATAAGTGTTCTTTCAATTCAATCAATATGTCTATGTGTTGGTTGTCTATATCTTGTTCTTGTCTTAATTCCATCATGCTAGGCTAGATCTATCTTGTGTTTGCTTGGATCTAATGAAACCTAGATGTTAATTATATGTTGATTACTTGTTTATACTTGTTTTGGATGAATGATTTATATGTTAGGCTTAAGAAAACTGGCAGATCTCCAATTGGTAACATGCTTGAACGTCTTAAGAAACATGAACCAACGCGCACTAGGTCTTTATTGGTTGTATTTAATGCATGAGCCACTGTTTACAATCACTATAGTTGTGCTGGGCATGGTGTAGGAGGAGATAAGAGCTCATAGAATTGGGGAGTTATGTGTGCCACCCCATGAATGGTATTAAGGAATACGATCCGTCATCCATGCATTTATAACAAGTAATTAACGTGTAAAAGATGTCTAGGGAGTAGTGAAATCTAAGTAAATACATTTTCTCCACTTATTGCTCACAACCTTAGTATAATTTAGTTTATTTTCATTTTTAGTATTTTATTTTGATTGCATTTTAGTATTGGGTTAGTTGATTAGCAACTAATTCCGCCCAAATCCTTCAAACCCGAGAATTTTACTTGCGTTCTAAAAAATATAAAAATACAAAAAATAATCATCCCTCACCTTTAGAACTAGTATTTAGGCTTTCTAATCCTAGCGACACTATTCCTAAGCTGAACGATCAATCCCCCGTTACTTGTCACTATACTATACTACAACGATCAGGTACACTGCCTGGTGGGGGTTGTAAGCTTCTCGAGATCCCTCGAGAGGTAAAGCCTGTTGCGATTCCCACGCATCATTTTACCATTTCACCAGATTTTAACTTCCCCACAAAAGGACAAAAAACAGAGCATGGAACGCTACCCTTAGCTCCAGACGGTACCGCTAAATATTTAAAGGTACCGCCCCTATTTAAGGGTACTGTCCAGCCGTTGGCCAAATTTTCATGGCCTATAAATAGCAGCTCAAATCTCACATTTTCACTAATCTTTTTTCACTGAATTTTTTTGTTATCATTTCACACATTCTAGCATAATTTCTTTGATCATAAACTTAGTTTAATCTCATTCATTAGTGATCCAACTTTTCTTCCATCACAAGTACAAGTGAAGAATACTCACATTCTTCAAGTTATCAAGAGTCTTAGTGTAGTTAGATCATAAGTAACATTGGTTACTCTCTTGCTGTATTTTAGCATACATCATGATTATCATCTTCATCATTGTGTAGCTGTATTATTGGGTAGATTGAGTTTATTGTGAGGATATTGTAAGTTGTGTAGCATGTGAGTTGTTTGCGTATATTGTGTCAAGATCAGGTGGATCTTGTGTGTTGTGTAGCTATTGTGGTAGATTGGTTCTAGCTAAGATTACATTGGTTCAAGCAATATTGAACTAGTTCGTATAAAAATTGTAAAGTACTCGCACGATGTTGCAACAATGTAAAGTTGGGTAGATTGGTTTTAGCATACATTATGATTATCATCTTAATCATTGTGTAGATGTGTTATTGGGTAGATTGAGTTGATTGTGAGGATATTGTAAGTTGTGTAGCTTGTGATTTGTTTGCGTATATTGTGTCAAGATCAGATAGATCTTGTGTACTGTGTAGCTATTGTGGTAGATTGGTTCTACCTACACACGATCAACACTAAGTTGAGTAGAGAGATCATCTTGATCATGTGGTAGATTGGTTCTAGCTAAGATTAGAACTTGATATCTAGCTTAGTGTCGGAAATTGGATAAGCAACATGTACGGTGTTCTCTGCTTGAAGGGAATTTGTTGACATAGTGAAGTGAACTCTCGAGTTGTACTAGAGGAGTGGAGTAGGGCGAAGAGGAGCTTCGTTACCGAACCACTATAAATCACGGTGTTATCCTTCTAACTCTTTACTTTTTTCTTACTTTCATTATTTCATAGTTAATAGTTGATATAGTTATTATATTCTGTGTTCATATTGTTATCAATTGATTTCACATAACCTAGAATCAAAAGTTTTCATAAACGTAATCTTTTAAACGAAAAATCGGTAAAACTATTCACCCTCCCCCTTCTAGTTTTCCACACTTGTTATCCATAAATGTATTGTAATGAAAAATATAAAACTGAACAATTATCTTCACCCGTAACTTGTTTTACATGATACCCGCCGCCGTAATTTACGAATATTCTGCTAGTTTAATTTTGAAGCTTTTGTATCTCGCTGGGTTATATTTGTTGACCTGTGATTGATCCTTATACCAGAAGACAAGGTTAAGCGTGTATAAGTGAAAGGTCGAGATTCATTACGGTCGAGATTCATTACTTAATAAATAAATTAATATTTATCAATTAATAACTCTTTTAACTAACAAAGTTAGATAATTGCATGAGTATTAAATTATAAATTTTCTACTGTATTGTGTTTTGCTATATTTTTTCGACATTATCTTTCATTTTAATCTAAAACATTTAGAAATCCGATGATCTTCCGTTGTTACACGAACAATAAACCAAGGTTTTCAATATCGGGATCCTACCCAGGATCGTTTTCGTCTTTGCAAGATCGTGATCGTAAGATCGGATCGGGATCTTAAGATCCTACTATAATGTCATTTCCTTAATAGTTTTTGTAATACTATACAAATTTACAAATTATTTTATATCATAAACACAAAATTATATGAATGTTCCATCGAAATGTTGTCCTAAATTATGATTATGACATGTTTAATAAAATTAACATGTTGTTTTTTAAATTCTACAAAAAATAATATAGAAATTTGGAGTTTTTTAGTTTGCTATCCGAGAAAAGTAGGATCGGATCGGATTAGATCTTATAATCCTATGGTTAAGATCAGGATCCTATAAGATCTTAAGCTTTCAAAGATCTTATATAAGATCCGGATCGTTTTTGCTTTGCAGTATCGTAAAATCGTAAAATCATAAGATCATGATCGGGATCCTGAAAACCATGCAATAAAACGCAAGCTCTCAACTATAGTCATTTGCTACATATTACTGTTTTCACGAGATTCTAAACATCAAAAAAATACAGTAACTAATCTATCAGTCCCAAATTAATAGTTCACAGTAAGGCTGAGCAAAACCGCCTGCCGCCCGATAACCGGCCCGATTCCGATCCCGACTAGTAGACGGGTCGGGAGTCGGTTTGGTTTTCCGGCGATCTCGGGAATCGAGCTTGTCGGTATCGGGTCGGGACGGGATGAAACGGGAAAACAACAAAGAAAACCGACAAATTCGACCGATCCCGACCGTCCCGATACCGATCCGACTGGTTTCGGGTCAGGAATCGGTTTGGTTTTTCGACAATATCGAGAATCGGGCTTGTCGGTATCGGGTCGGGACCTGCCCCTTGCTCACCCTGGTTCACAGTTTAATCACTACATTTAAAAGTAAGTATTTTGGGTATAATTAAAAAAAAAAAAAAAAAATACTCCTAGTAAGTAGTATATATTTATAAAGTGGAGATCCTGGTGCAAGAACAACATCACATCAAAAACAAGGAAAGAAACACGTGACAAAAGACAAGAACAACAACAACAACAATCGGACAGACAGATACCCAGACAGACAACAACAATGGAGAAACCTGCTGCTAATGGCTCATCAGCGGCCACTCCCAAATCATCTGCTAAGGTTTTTAACCCCCCTTTTAACCTTTGTTTTTATAATTGCGCAAGAATTTTGTTTCTAGGGTTTTGATATGATTTTAGGGTTTCTTGTTTTCTGTACAATGGTTTTAAAATCCGATCTGTGTTTTTGTTCATGTGGGTTTTGATGTTTGTTTATATTTTTGAAACCCCTATTTTGTTGAACATGAAAAACACATGTTTGTGTTACATGTCTTGTGTTTTTTATGTTGGTTGGGGTAAAAGAAACATGTTTTTTTTTTTATGTTGTTTGGTATAGTGGTTAATGTTTTTATTGTTAAACCTCGGGTTTAAGGTAGCTTTAAGTCATATGTGTTAGGTTTGTTTGCTGAATTGTTTCGATATACACACTATTTGTATGCTAGTTTGTAACAAGTTCGTCTGAAATATACAGAACTCAGCTAGACCGGATGTAATAAGAACCAAACCCCCCACACAAACATAACCCAAAACACACTCACACACACAAAAAGCAAAATTTTTGTTTGGTGGTCGGGATTACAAAACCACTTAAATTTTATCTTGACCGTGTGTTGGCAAAAGGGTGTGTATTTAGAGGATGCGGCGTGAACTTTCCCCTTGTTATGCCTAGTCTTAGAAGATTAGATATTTAGAAGAGCTGGTTTCGTTAATTTTTTTAGTAGCTTCTGAGTCGTTTATGAGTGGTTTGTTTATGGAATTGCTTTAATAGTATACATTGTTTGTGTCTAAATTTATACCAATGTGTACCTAGTATGTGAAACATAAAGAACTAGGTTAACAGAGTTAATCTGCATTTTTTTTTGTTTCTCCCAGAATTGTGGAAATATATCTTTATATGCGTGTGTTTTCTTTTTAGCTAGCACAGTTCATTTGAGGTAAGTTCTCAGTATAGGATGATATAACTGATCTTTAGAAACTGAATTATGGGCCTAGGTGATTGCATTTAGTATAATTCGTATTTATAGAGACATGCAGATGTAAGAATGTATTGCCAGAAAAAAAAAAAAAAGCGTTTATTTGTGCCAACAAAATATGGAAATAACATGAAAAGTCAAGATGAGTGAATGTGGCTATTAATAAAACTAGGGTATTATTGGTTTAGAATTTTAGATTTTTTTAGTGTTGGGATTTTGGCACATAGTTGTATGGATTTTTATTGATTATGTGGTTTGACCAAATTCATGCAGAAGTCAAGGGGCCCACCTCAGAGTTCCGTTGATACTTTTGCTGTGCAATGCAACGACTGTTTCAAGTGGAGGACAATACCAACTGAAGAAGAATTTGAAGAGTACAGAAGTAAGCAAAATGATGATCCATTCGTTTGCACTAAACTAGAAGGAATTACCTGTGATACTCCTGCTGACATCGAATATGATTCGACTCGAACATGGGTCATGGACAAACCCAACATTCCAAAAACCCCAAAAGGTTTCCAGAGAATCATTGTTCTGAGGAGAGACTATTCTAAAATGGACGTTCAGTATGTGACTCCTGATGGCACAAGAGTACGAGCAGCTCCAGGGATCATAGCCTATCTCAAAGAACATCCTGAATACAGTCATATCTCACCGACTGATTTCTGCTTCACATCCCCAAAGGTAATGAGTGACACCATTCCTGAACATGTTGAGAAAAAGAGTCCGGGTGGTAGTGTCAAGAAACAGAAGAAGGTTTAGACGTCGGTTCTTTATGTTTTATCCGTGTGTTTTTAAGTTGTTATTTGACTTTTTATTATGATGTATGTTCCGCTTTATAAAGTGGATGTAGCTGTAGTAGTGACTAGCTAGAAACCAGGAAATGTTATCTCTTATGCAGTCTGTTGATATGCAGTCTGTTGATTTTGATGATCTGCGACTGTACTTTTTTATGAATACAAGTAAACTGGCTTCTATGCATTTTCTACATATAATACATTATCATCTGGACAGTAAAGCCAGATCAAATAAATGAGAAGACTTTAAATAAATAACCAAAGTTGGTTCATCACAGTTTATTGATACTTGCAAATTAATTTTAACCAAAATTTTATCTCTAGAAGCCTCTTGCAGCAATTGGATCATAGCTTTTGAATACTTGCAACTTCCATATGTTTTCTTCTATTTGAAAAATCTTACTAGTAATCTGCGGAAAAAACAAAACTGGTTTGTGTGGTCAGGTAAGACCGGCTTATGCACATATAAAAAACCATCGAGTCACCGGACTTGTTTGTGTTGTCACTTTGAATCGACTTATATCTCAGAAACATCCTTTGAAAAGAAACTGAACATTTACAACTTTACTACTATGACCTCGAAAGAAAGATACATGCTGCAAGCCTGCAATTACAGGCAATTACCATACAAACAGAAGACAGCAGCACATTATAGACATTTCTCATGCACAATCCAACATCAAACGCATGAAAATAGATAATAAGCTTTATAATAGATATGCACACTAGTCATATTTCCAAGTTCAAAATCTGTGAGTAGTTTTGGAATGAATGACTAGTTCTTCCATCACAAAGTATCAATGTAGTCAATGTCTAAAAATACACGTCTGTTCTGTATCAATATGGCAGTATATGTTACAAATAAATAATTCAATGCAATATTTCTGTGAAGTGATATATACACAAAAATGTTACAAGATTAATGAATGGATTGCTCTGTCTATCTCTTTCCCAACAAAAAAATGAAGATTGGGATTTACCCTAACGTTAGCAGTTGTATAGTTAGCCACTCTTTTCCCCAAATAGGCAAACCTAGTATCTTTCATTTCGAATTTCTAATGAGTTAGTCAGGGTTGGTGTACTCTAGTAGCATGTGTGGTGACCTGTATATTTTCACTAATGTCCAATATAGAACCTCCTCGACTCCAAGCTCCCCTTCAGCTCTAGCAGCATATATATCCTCACATATCGCAATCAACCTGTAAATGACAAAAAATCAGTTTCAATTGAAGTACCAAGAAAAATGTCCCAATGTCGGGCCATTAATCATACCTGTCACAAGAAGGAAGGTTCTCGTAGGGGATTCTCATTCTGAGATCAGAGCACTGAAGCCTTATAAATCTACCAACTGCCAACACAAATGTAATATATAGACCCCATATGCTAAATTTACTCAAAGTCTCTCCAAGAAACCCTTCTGAAAAGAAACACCAAATATCAGTCATCACTCCAAACTCACAACACTAAAGCCTACAACATTTACAAAAAACACTTACGTGGCGTTTCTTCTGACACAACAATCGCCATGGGTCCCACTAAATCTCCACACACAGTTGAGTTTAACAAACTAATATCATAAAAAGACCACCACTCCGACTCCCCACGGTTCAGAAGAAGCTGCCCATCCACCCCATTTGCCTGTACAAACATCATATCAGGTCACTAGTCAAATATAAAAGACAAAATTTTACATGTAAGTTATAGATATATACCTCCTCGTCAAACGGTCTTACATCCCCAGATCCCGTGACCCGAAAATACCGCGTATAAGTATTATTTATTCTAAAACTATCACTAAAGCCATCAAGAACTTGTTTAACATCTGATGGATCAGGAAGATCCGAAGGATCTATCTTTTGCCCATACATCACCATTTCCTTATTTTTAGGCCTGTCTCGAGTCAAAATCCAATTAAACTTCATATCCATATTATCTTTATCAATCGTTTGACTGAATTTGCTTAGAATGACACTTGGAACAAGCCACAAATTGGTGGCATCTGCTTGACAGCATATCAGTTGGATATCATTTACACTATATGAATCAAGATAACCATGAGGGTCAAGATCAACTGAAGAATTGAAATCCGTAAATGGGGTGATTGTGCATAGAGTTGTTTGGTACAACATCAACCTTCCACCTTTAGTCTTTATGTCTAGCTGAATGCTGGCATCATTTATGGGGTTTGCAATGTTTGTTGGATTCCCGCTACTATACATCTGTCGAAAAATAATGACAGCAAGGAATGTTACAATCTGTGAAAGTATTTTTATTATGTTATGAGTGCTACAATGGTTTTGTTAGCTTACAAGCATAGGAGCCCAGATGACGATCATGAGTATAAAGAATAAGCATATCCCGTTGCTAAATTTAGTCATTTTTGTTTGCTTGTCACCTTGTTTATGACTAGATCTGTTTAAAACAGAATCACATTTGACGAGATACAAGCTTGCATTAATGTCCTCCAACTATGACAAAGAGAATAAAGTCAGATATTAGTTGATAACAGGGTAAAATGTTTTATTATATAAGGAAATGATTAAAAGTGGTAATTTCGACCATTTACTCTAAATGGGTCGATGCAGTTCATGTTTTAACAGGTCAAACACAAATGAAAGATTAGCTACAAAGAAAGTGGTTAAAAAGTTGCTCTAAATGTATTATAAGATATAAAACCTCTAGCAACCTTTTATTCAAAACTATAGTATTTCCAAAGATCAAATTCTTACTAAATTAACATAAATTTTGTATATATACATGAATTATTAATAAGAAAAGATTTAGAGGCAAATGTGTTTTGTGTCAAGCCGGCCCGTCCAGTACCATTTCAACCTATACAAAAAGTACCCGTTTTGACCCATTACCCAACCTGCCTGGCCCACCCATCTTGCCACTGCTAGAAGTAAGAAACCAAGTGAATCAATGCAAGTAAATAAGAACTTTTCTTTCAAAACGTACCTTCAGCCAGTCATACATAGTCAATGAGGTGGTTGTACAAGACCAATCAAGAACACACCTCAGCTCATAAAGAAATGGTAATGCACGATAGAGTCTATACCCCAGATAATTAACCCTTGAAACATCACTAGTCAAAAACTGCCTGTATAACGTGCTCTTATGTGGGACCCCTGATCGTATTTGTATCGCTTGAAGTGCAAGTGAAACCGATTTCATTAGATATATCGCACGGAGCGCAAAACTCGCTGCATTTTGCTGAGATGATTTTGTACTCCAAGCATAATTCGTAACAGAATACGTGAACAGAATAAGGTTAAAAATGTAAAAGATCACTTTCCCGGTAGCGAATGAGCACAAATATATAATCCGATCCAGCACGATCAAGAAGAAGATAGCCATCAAAATAAAAACGAACTCCTTTGGGAACTGATCTTCAAGCTGATAAACATCGAGTAATTCACTTTTGTTTTTGATAACCGATGAGTAGAAGATAGCAACCAAGAAGAAAACAGCTAGATCTGCACCAAATGTATATGCGTAAAGATCGATTTCTCGTTTACCTCCACCGATCACCGAGACAATTGAGTATGGAAATCCAGCTTTTTCAAATAGATCCGTTTGTTGTGCTTCAGTTATCTCCTTGGCTACATCGGCTGCAGGAGTTAATGATTTGTACCTTTCGGTCAACGTGCATTCTTCCTGAGGTGATGCATATACCACTTCGAAAACTGCTAACGCAATCTTCGGGTTTTCTTCACTCCTTTCTATGCTCTGAACTTGAACAGTACTAGGACAAGGGCAAGCGGTTGGATTTGATTCTTTACATCTTGCATCATGAACAAATCTAAGAACTTGATTTATACCCGATTCAATTCTTTCTGGTTGGATTCCATCTTCTGGCCACGATCCAACGTCCATCAACAACTGCACCAAATACGGGGGAGATTCTGCTTCTTGGGTTAACGATTTCCAGTATCGAGTACAGTTTCTAATGATCAAAGTCGCAAAATACTTTGCAATTCGAATGATTTTTTGCATGTGTTCTTTCCAATTTGAAGTCGCAAGAAGCTCGTTTTGATTCATGGATCCACCCGTAAGACTACTGAACTCTGTAGATGAAGCCAATTCACTGTCTTTTGCAGTTATCGAGCTTTGAATAAGTGTAAACAAGTACACCAGAAACAAAGGCAATAAACTTATAACGAATGATGACGATATTTTCTTTGTAGGGAAACCCCATTCGGAAAGAAATTCCGATTGGATGGTGAAACCGCAATGTTGGATAATGATCTGATACATGTACTGAATCAAGATATAGAACTCTGTGTATATCAGCATTATGACCCAAAACGTATAACTCGGGCCCGTATTGACACAAAGTGCATACAAGAACAGAGCTGCAAGATACACCATGGAAAGTAGGCTAAAGTTCCACAAAAAGACGATAAGAAAGCAACAATAGCATACAACATCGTTGTTTGATCGCATCTGAGCCCAAATATGTCGGAAGATTTGAGCAATATGTATTCTCGGTGAATCACTTGTATCAGATTCAACCGATATTGAATGATTGAAAGCCATGTTGCCTTCTTGGTTTCCGGCATCACCTTTATCGATATTTAAAGATGAAGGAACATCTGAATCTGAATCCGCATCTGAATTTTCATGTGGAATGTTAAAGTAGTTTGCTAAATTCGTAACCGCCTGATTCCCGATTGATTGTACCTGTGAAACACTGTCCTCTATCAACTGAACGGCAGATTTCAACGAAGTTTCCCTCTTCGGGGCCTTGCTTTTCTTTTGGAATACAAAATCATCCTCTTCACACTCGGTGATTTCAGACATCGATGTTTTCTTTGGAGAAGCAACTGTCGATAAACTCTCGAAAGGGTTAAAGGAGTCGATAAAACCATCTGATTTTTGTTTCTTGGGAGTTAAATCATCGTTATCGAGACTTAAAGCAGTGGGATCAAGACTTTTTCGTCTCCTTAAACCCTCACGTAAAGGAGAACAGTCAGTACTCGCTGTGGGCCCCGGTGTAGGGTCCGTGCTATGAAGTTGAGTTTGTAAATTAAGCATTTCTGATTTCATCTTCTCAACTTGTAAATTCCGCAACCTTTTCATTTCATCTGCTTCACGGATGTACTGTAGCTGTGCGGTTTTCCATGCAGCTTTCTTTTCTTGTTCGCGTACAATAGCGCCAATTTGTTCAGCTTCGAGATACCGAAACACGTAGTCAAACTCTTCAGAAGCAAACATATATGACTGCAGAGATACCAATACAAAAATGATGATTTCAACTAAAGCTGACCGTGAGGTGATCCGAAACCCATAATCGTATTTATAAAACCCTATAACCTCGTAAATATAATCCACTGTTTCACACTTTCCGTCATTAAAAGAGCCCACAAACGGAGATTGATATGCGAGTGAAAGAACGATGACAGCAAAATTGTACATCCGCAACCACTTGAAGATATGGTTCTTCTTTTTAAGGATCGTGAGCCTCATTCGAAAGAAAACTAAAGCAAAAGCTAGATACCCAAGATGTAAGATATCATACTCAAGGGTTCCGGTGACTAAAATCAATGCAAGCACGAGATCTAGTAAATGACAGTAACAATAGAGTCTCAAGTAGTCAAGAATAGTCCACATTGATTTAGTTTCAAAGGAGAGATCTCGCCACACAAAAGAATTCTTACGT
This sequence comes from Artemisia argyi, assembly GCA_030686995.1. Lineage (NCBI taxonomy): Eukaryota > Viridiplantae > Streptophyta > Magnoliopsida > Asterales > Asteraceae > Artemisia > Artemisia argyi. The sequence continues at coordinate 162,280,513 of CM060679.1, read as the reverse complement.
TGAGATAACATCTGCCGATATGTGAACGATCCTGAGAAACTACAGAACCGATCTGCTCGCAGCTTGAAACATGCAAACATGAAGACAACAAAGTAACTACTGAGCACCCTAGGGTCGTCAACGGTGAGGCCCAACCAGCAATCACGACAATAGTCAAAATATTGACCCGATATCCGCCAGCAATCGTGACAGTGTATGACGGTTTCGGGGTCACCTGAAGGGATTTTGGTCCTCCAAATAGCAAAGTATTCGAGCACAAGAACAGTAGCAAACAAGAAGACGAATAAAGGCCATGCCTTTCGTATAAACTGGCGACCTAATAGTACACAGGCAGCAAGTGATGCAATAAATAATATCGATATGACGTTCAGAAGTGCAAAACTCGTAAGCAGTAATGCCATCATGGTTATTTCGAGCCCGAAAAGGATAAACATGTTTTCCATCCAAAACTTTAAGTATACTTTTAATGAAGTTTTCTGCATGTCGAACCGTTCTTTTCTCAATGACAGAACTCGTTTCTTGTTCCATTTATGGCTCTCATTACCACTCCCCCAGAAATACCCAAGCAAATATCTTCTGCTGCTACTCTCGGTCACTCCTGTTTTTTTACCCGCGTCACCAACCGACGGCCATGAATTACTGCTTTTAATCTTACTTTTCCCGACACTTGAACTAGGCGATGCATCGTTATCTACATTTGGTAACACATCTTCTTCAGAAAAGAATAACGGGCATGGTTCTTCCCATTGACCAACACCCGAAAGCCAACTAGGCATCATATGAAGCCAATAAAACACGTTATACTGCAGTGTACAGGCAGCAACCACCAGGACTTTAGCCCTTAACCCATCTTCCACACCCCAAAACCCGGTCTCATACACTTTCAAACCAAGAAAAACCGACAAACTGTAATACTTTTGTTCCGGAAACATATTCAGTTTCCCGCCCAACATCTGGAACAGATACTCAATCGTGATAAGAATCCCTGTGTAAACAAGAAACAATTTTGACGGGACCCGAGAAGCTTTCGGTAAAACTGAACACAACACGATACCAAGAAGATACAAGAACCCGAACGCACTTATTGGAGATATAGCAGCAAAGAACATTGCACCAAATAAGATCTTTTGACTGTGCCATATTAGAAGCCTTCTAATAAACCCGATAATCCCAAATTGCATTCGGTTTGGATCTTCCGGTGTTCTATACCTACTTTGTCTCCTCTCGTAGCTATAAAGCTGCATCACGATTGTTATTGCCAATGATTCATAAACGTTCTCTAATAATGACCCTTCGGGCTTGTATCCAAGAATTGCATAAAGATCGAATTTTGTGGATACCCATGACTCCAAAGTGGGGAAGATGCTTAATATATAGCAGATAATAAACATGATGATTGCATATAACTTCAGTGGGTACCAAAGGCGTCGTTTTGTCTTCTGAACAAGTTGTCTACCAGTAATCCAGAATAGAAGGAGGAAGATGAACCCAAATGATACAAAATTCGGTTTTGCCATATAAACAGTGACCAGTATCGTTGCAAAAGCAATATAGGTGCCAAATGATCGATACAACGACAGAAACTTCTGTCCCATTGAACTCAGATATGAAGCCACTTTTCTCTCTGAAAGAAGATATAAACTAGTGAGTAAATACTTCTAGTTATGTTATTTTCAGTCCTAAGAGGGAGTCTCGATGTGTGTTCCCAAAAGTGACTGCTAGCCAAATAATCAGAAAATTATTTACTTAAAGCTAGGATAGTTACCTAAGTTTACATTATCTCAATAAATGGTTTTCTATAACATTTAACGATATATTTTGACCATAAATAATCAAAAAAGCATAACCATAATACTAGAGGCAAGAATCTCAATTAGTTTATTTATGAATGGCCCGGTTCAGATTTTATATTATATCTCTATCAGGTCAAACTGGTATAAATCATAAAATAAACAAATTATTTTAAAAACGAGTCAATTAGGTTGAAAGTTGCTCAGAGTGTTTAGTAGACGCACAAAATCTCCTAAATTGTTCTATTTTAGATTAAGATCAATTGTGTAAATAATATAAGTAATGAGATTTAAAACTAATAATTTATAGAAACATCAAGATTCTATACAGACCAACACAGAAATTACCCATTTCGACTTAAACATGTTTTGACCCCATACCAAACCTGTCATTCTACCACCTCTTGATAATCAGTTTACCTAAATTCTTGAAACTAGTCATTTTGCATACAAGATTTTAGTAATCAGTTTAAACACACATCTAATCACATCCTACATCTCCATTACATCTAATGTAGAAAAAAAGTAAATACCTTGGGATGGATTATCATCATTGCTTGTGGAAGTTCCCGAGGCGTAAACAGACAGCAAAACTGACTTGTTCAAACCAGCTTTCAAGATGCTGAACCCAACAGGAGTACACGGTGTGTGCTGCACGATTGCCGAGAACGAAAACAGCATTTTATAGCCGTGTTTATGAATAGCACAGAAGCATGCAAGCAAAGCTATTTCCAAAAAATCCCAAGGGCTATTATGTTCATAGAAACCTGTTGCAAATTTCGTTCAAGATTCTTAACATTAGAAACAGCACAAAGTAGATGATAAAAACCATGTTACTAGAGGTGGCAAGATACGATGGTTGATTTACAGGTCAGTTTATTACAGGTCAAAACAGGTAAACTCAGATACCCTTTAAAACACACACTAATCCCAATTGGGACTTGAACCTACAACCACATGGTTGGGGAACACCTCACATTCACACTGATACCACTAGGCCAAAGGCCTGTGGGTTGACCCGTAAATACTTTTCTTTTACAATAAAAAGATAAATGTGTTGATTATGATAACAATTTGAATAAAACAATTAAGAAGGTTGTACATTAAGATAGACATGTTCCCATTTTAGCTAAAAATATTACTTTGACCTATTTGAGATATACCCAAATCGACCCATTCATAAGTAAATGGGTCAGAATTACCATCTCTACAAGTAACCAAAAATAGAATTAGTCCAACAGACGAACCTAATTGAGATAAAATTTCCAGACTTATCGAGCCACTTTTCTCCAAAGCTTGAGACACAGGAGTGATTTGAAGAGAATACAAGAAAGCGAAATGAATCTCGCACAGAAGAAGAAGTGTTTGCCTCACTTTGTTGCTGATATCATGGCTCAAAAGATACAGGAAAAAAAATACCACTGCAATACAATTTAGAGTTTATTAAAGCTTCTCGTGGACAGATTGAACGATAAGCAAATAGAGTAATACAATCCTAATTAGCGTACTGTATATAGCATGGATGAAACCAGGCTTCATTGCAATGAGAAATATTAGGACTAGCATGATTGCGCGAGAACATTTCCGTAGTATCCAAGCAATGGTAGCCACAATCAGCACTTTTGTTTCTTCTTCAACTGCAATTGTAGCCATAATTTCCTCGTAAATATTAGAATTAGGAAAAGGTTATATCGGGTTAGAGAATGATAATATGATCTATGACTTTAACTACCTACAAGTTCCTGTATGACAACAATTCCACCCAGATAACAGAAACAAGTAGATTTAAGAGCATACATGAGAGGTTGGGTACAGCTTTACGGATAAATTCCTTTGGTATGGAGATGTTTTAGTTGACCTGAAATACTTTTTGGTCCATAATGTGCATGCGATAAGAGGCTTACATTCTGTGGGTCCAATTTTCTACTATCAAGTATCAACTAAATAGAACTGAGTGACGTCTTCATATATTCCAAAACATATAAACTGGACCCGCAGAATGAAAGTGATACCTACTACATTAGCATTAAACCCAAAAAGAGTAATTTAGTTACCTTCTGGAGTAGCATCTCCATTGGAAGTTTGGTGGTCTTCCTCATCAGATATGTAAAGGAAAACAGAATTGTTCACAAGATTCCCAAGTGCAACTAAAACTCCAAGACAGAACTGAGCTAGCAGGAAGAATCCAGGAATAGGATAATGCCATAATCCCACCATTTCCCAAATGTCCATGCCCTGCTTATGCAATATAGAGAAAAGGAAGACATCAAATGTCATCCCACCATTGTAAGAAGAGGTGGAAAGATGATTTGGTAACAGTTCAATAATGGGTTTGCACTGAAATGGGTCCATTTAATACAAGCCAAAACGAGCCGGGTCAGGTTGGGTTGAACCACTGACACTTTTTTGTCCTTATTTTTATAAAAGAACTAAATAACAAAAATAAAATTAGATTACAATCCCTAAATTTCCAATAAAACTTTTTAGGAGGTTCTGTACATTAAAAATAGACTTTAGGCTTCCTTTTATCTTGTTTGACATATCGACCCAGTTATAAGCAAATGGGTCAAAAATGCCACCTCTAAAATAGAGAAGAGAATATTAAGAAAAGAAGAAGAAGAAGAAGAAGAAGAAGAAGAAGAAGAAAAAGGAAATTTACATCTCCTAGATCCCAGTTGAGGTAAGAAAATGCCACGTTGAAGATATATGTCATGACAGCCCATAAGAGAATGAACACAAGGAGCAGTCCATTTAGCCGATGCAAATGAAACACTGACGGGAAAGCGAATATAATGTAGCCAACATATACAAGTAACCCAAATGCGCTTACACTTGCGAAATAGAAGCTCCATAAAGATAAGGCAAACAAGGAGACCTGTCAATTTCATCACTGAAAATTTAACAAATAAGCCCAAGTATAACTGATACTCAACTTAACCTGAAACCACAATTCAGTAGTTTTAGGTCAAGTAAGCAACAATCATGGCAAATAATATTTAATTTGAGGTTTGCTTATTAGTTTTGAAGTGAAAGGGTATTAGGATGTGCGTTCAGGTTTGCTTATTAGTAAGCAACAATCATGTCAGATAAATTATATTCATAATCACCGTTTATGTATACTAAAACACTCAGAACAGATCATTGTGAATTCAGATTGCAATAATCTATCTAAACGCACATACAAACACCCCTTGAATTTATGCTCCCCTTAAATAGATCAGGCATATATTGACCTATAAAAGAATTTGAAGGGTATAATAGGAGCATTACACTGATTTATATTTTGCCTAATCAAGTAAAGGAACATCTAAATAACAAAAAACAAGGAATACACAATGACAGAAATGCAGTTTGCTATAGTTGAAATGTAATATGTAGATGTGGTTTAAGGATATGTACCGGGACACCATATGTAAAAAAGTTAATGGTGAATGTCCGTAAAACTGCACCTCTTAATAAAACATTTGTGTGTCTTACACCAGATCTGCAAATTACAACACTTTCAATTAAAGATCCTAAAAGGGGTAACTTGTAAGGATATCAGTATATTCAAATTCTATTTTATAGAGAGATCAGAACACTTTAACTGCACAGTACATGTTCCTTACCTTGATTCTCGAACGAAAAAGGAGTTTTTTAAGGGAAGAAGATGTTCAGTCAAGTTGCCTTCCCGCATGGACATGATGGAATCCATTTCTTCCAAATCAAATTTGACAAATGATACCTGTGTAATCATCCAAAGAAAATGTGAACTTTGATAGCTATTAGTTTAAATAAAACCAATAGTTGATATGAATGCAACAACTAAAACAAAATTTTGATCAAGTTATAATCTACGGAACTACTACATCAACAAGAGATGGACCAAGGTTCCACAAGTTAGACACAACACGAAACTTGGTGGAAATTTTGACCCAGTTACTTGATAGAAATTGGGTTGTGTTTCTTTTCTTTTCTTTTTTCTTTTTTTTTTTTTTTTTTTTTTTTCCTTTTTTTTAATCTCAAACGTGTCAAATAGAAAAAGAAGATTAGTTAAATTCAGATTATTATCCCAAACGCCCAAAGTCTATTATTAATGTTTACAATTTCCTAAACTATTTCGTCCAAAATTTTAGATTATCATCGTATTTATGTATGCTTGCAATCATAATTAACATGTTTAATAATTAGTTATGAAAATGAAGAAAAGTGGGTTTTCTAGGTCAACTCACCCACAGAACCCCACGTTTGACCCGTTACCCAACCCGTCAGACCCGCCCAAACTTGCCACCTTTTAAGTCTAAAACCCCTGAAAACGCTTACCATGAAGCAAAATATGATTAGTGAAAGTCCCGAACAAATTTGTGTCCACGATGAGACTGTCGAGACTTGGTAGAGGCCAATGAAATCACATATTGTATTAAAGAACTTTGGAAACCCCACGGGGAGCTGATGGACGTAAAGCAATAAAATACTGAATCCTGCATACATCCAAAGAGGTCTCCACCACCTACATTCAAACATAAATAAATAAAAAGCAAAATGTAAGTAACAACCAAGATAATGATTTAAGACATCTTTATCATAAACGCGCATCCAAACACCCCCAGAATAGAACTACAATCAGATTCATTAGAATAATATTGACAAAAAAAAAAAAAAAAAAAAAAAAAAAAAAAAAAAAAACAAGTTCACCTGAAGAGGCCATGAAAGTTGCTCGTTAAGGACCAATCCACAAGACCCACACAGCTACAAATGAAAAACGGCAAAGAAACCCAAGAAGAATAACTGATTCCCACAACCAACTGAACTGCCGGCAATAACAAGCAGAAAGCAACCTTCAAGTGTGAACCTTAAAATTCAAAACCTGATAAGTTAGATAACTTTTTGATAATCACGGTACAATCCATGAATTAAATCGATTAGTTACTAACCTAACTCCTCAAAAGCAGATGAAAATCTCCCGAAAAACGTAGACGCCTGTCTAAATAAACCTAATCTGCTTTCATGGAGTTCAACAAAAGCGGTGAACGCCACTAATAGTTGCACGACCAAAAGATATATCACTACGGGTGATCTCCATGTTTCAACTCTGAAAAACCATATTTCATTAGTCTGCGTAATAGCATTATTAACCATGCTGATTATACTAATAATCAGGTTTGACCAAAAGTTTAATTACGATTCTTACATCATGAATCCCAACAGCTTTGCCCACCAAGGTACTTCGGAAGTGCAGCTTCCACACTCAATAGCCCATGTGATAAGGAATGTTACTTGTGAAAGGATGACAAGAAATGAAAAAAGAATGACCAGCCATAGCAGCGTTCTGCCCCTGGTTTGAAAACCTGGAAAAGTATATGATATACGTAAACATCACATGCTATGAGCTTGCAAAAATGTGTATAGATGACTACATAAAACTTTTTACCTCTTTTCGGAGGAGTGAATAATATAATAAGAGAAGCTAGCAAATTGCCTAGCGAGATCAAACTCCAATTGAGCAAGGCGGCTGAAAAAGCAGAAAGGATGAGGATATAATGAGTCAGTAACTATTCAAATTGACTAATAGCATACACAAGTGCCCATACAAGACTTAATAAACTAATTATAATATTTCAATGTTAACGAACATATAAAGTGACAGAAACTGTAAATCAACGCCAACAGTCATAATTATCATTCTAAGTCTTGAAAAATCTAAGCAGGGTTATCAGAAATAGCTCTAATCCGTTACTGATTTTAAACCTAAAAGCGAATAATCAGGTGACTATACTCCTTGCCCACTTCTTAGTCTATTTAATTTGACCCAAAATAAGATGAACACCAGAATCTCGATCACCTTTTGCCAATCACTCAGATCTCATTGTTTTGACTTCAATTTGGACAAACGCCTCCCACCCCATAAAACAAACATTTGACTACACAATGAGCTCTTTTTTATTAATTAAAACCCATAGACATATCTAAAAAACATGAAATGTGTATCGGTTTTAAACATAAACCTAGGACATTACTTCACAGTAATCGTAGTTTCTACGCTAGCTAACAGTCCAATTACAACATTTATATCTTATATAAACACTAGGTTGTATTTGGCAACGAGTGTCTATCTTTTGGATAAGCTCTTATTTGAAACGCCAATTGAAGAAGCGTTTAGCTTTTAGGATTGTATGCTTGTTTTACACTTAATAATAAAACAAAAAGATACACCTATAACTAGTGTTATCAAACACAGTCTACAAGCTACGAGTTTTCGACGAAAAATCACGATTAATATCATTCAAGATAAAAGTATATGCTATAATAATTCAATCTAAAAAACAACAAGTGGTAATTACAAGACCTGAATTAGAGGTGCTAAGAAACTGCTAAAGCGTAGTAGAATGAAGATACTAGTACATTTTGATAGTAAATATGTACCTGTAAGCAGCAGTAACGGCAAGAGAAAGCCACCAACAAATCTGCCCATTATTATATTTATAATAATAGATTGAAATATGATCGATTCATATCCTCATTAATCCAATCCAATCCAATCCAATCACATATATATACACTTTATAACTAATTAATTCACATGAAATTTTGACAAACTGAAGGTGTTGCGTTTGGGGAATAATAGAAAGTGAAAGTCAATAGGTGACAGTGGATCTTGTAACTCAATTCAATTCAATTATGTGTGTGTAAGTTAAGGGGGAGGGAATTTATGATGAGTGCCAGTAGTATCTATTTTTATACGCATCTCTCTATCTATTGGTTGGTTAGATTGGTCATGTACTTTATTATATGTGGGTGTGTGTTTTTTAGGTAGGACCGAGCCTTGATTTGTTTGCCTTTTCAAGGTGTTAGACTTTCGTAAACTGTTACAGTATTTAGGGGGAGGGAGTGGTTTAGGGGTGGCAATGGAAGGGTCAAGGAGGCTCGGCATGAGATGCCGATCGGCATGCTCCAAAATCACAAGCTTGGCATCAACATTTAGGCATGGTCGAAGGTCATGATATGCTGAATCGGCATGCACATCAAAACAAAAAAAATGAACGTTGACATTTAATATATGATTGGTTAATTTTGCATCACCATTGTCACTAAAAAATGAAGCAAAGTCATCGTGAATTATAAAATGTGTTGTTGGCATTTGATCGGTTAAAAATGTGTTTGACATTTTTTTTTTTGCATCACCATTGCCACCCCCTTACTCAATCTCTCTCTCATCATTCACTCGCAACCAATCCCCTTACGCTACATCATTCTCCACTTTTTCATCACTCACTCATATTTTTAAAGGCTCCACTTCACTCACCCTTCACTCACTTTTTTTTTTAATTTCATTAAAATAAATAAATAAATAAAAAGAAAAACACTAAAATTCCAATATCAATGGTTTTATAGTTTGGTTGAAATTGTCAATTAGGTAAACTCATTTGTACCCATGTAAAATAAAATAAAAGATTATGATGAAAATGTAAAACCTACAAACCTTAGGGTGTAAACTAAGTATGTCTCATACTTTTCTTCTTCTCCCATTTTTTTTTTAACTGTTTCTTCTCCGATCGCATAAACCCAAAAATCTGGTTATTGCCTTTTCTTTTATTCTTTTTAATTTACTAAAACTCATCCCTGCTCAAGTTTGGCCCTGCACAACATTCTTCCTTTTCCAAGCTTCTCGTGCGTGACTTCTTCACTCAACGGGATGACCCCGTGCGGTAAGGGAGGGCCGGCGGCGGTGTTCCCGTGCGTGAGGGATCCCGCTGTGACATTTCAAAATTTTTATGTCATTAATCTTAATAGTATTTAACTATTCAATTTTTTTTTAAATAATTAACTTCGTCGGAAGTTATCCGCGTACGTCATGACTCGTTCAATTAATTCAACCGACACTAGACTATGTCTAGTATACACTTTTTATGCACATTTGGTTCCTTACAATTCTATTTTAAAAGTCCTAATTTACTTTTTCTAATTTTTACGTAAACCTTGCACCTTTACGTTTTACCCGATTTAAATTTACGTTTTAAGGTTTTGACAAAGTGAACCAACCCTAGACTATGATAATCTATATATTTTATGAATTTTTAAACTATTTCATGTTTAAAAAAGAGTTTTATACTTTTCGTGTCATTTTTATAGTTTACATCACTTTTATCAAGAACCGGTGTCACTAAACGCGTTTTCAACTCACGGTTTCATTTTTAACGACGTTTAAACACTCCGATAAACCCATGACTCATCTAATATATTAAAAGTAGTTATTTTAACAAGTTTTAACATTTTTACAAGTTTATTATTTTTACGTTACCCGCTTTTATGTTTCGCGTCTTGAAAACTACACGTTTTAAATTACCGGGATCAAAACTACACCACAACACACACTTATAACCTAAATATACCACCAAAACCCACTAACTCCATCTCCTAGCCATGAGGTGGCTGAAATTTATGGTGTGCATGCTAACAAAGTGCAAATATTAACACTTGTGTACTCCACTATAACTCCTAACCATAAAACCACTAAAACATCACATTGTTATTATCACCTCAACATTTCACTCCAAAAATCTGATTTTCTCTCTTGTATTTCGTGGCTTCTTAAGGCCAAAGAGACCCTTGGTGATTGATACATAAGTGCTAGACTTGAAGGTTCAAGTGTTCTAGCTTAGTTTCTTGGGTTTTTCACTCAAAACATCATCATAATCTCATCATTTCTATGGTTAATATGGAATATCTCAAGAAGTTTTACAAGAGCTTTTGTTGGTGATTTTTCTAAAGTTTTTCAAGTTTTCAAGAAGTGGTGATTCTCAAAGTCCTTTCAAGAAGTGTTGGTGACAAGATTTGGTGATCATGAATTAGAGGAAAGGTGCATGCAATATCACCTTAATCTTGATCTCTATTTTCATCTTCAAAAATTTTCTTTCTCCTATATCTTATGGCTTACAATAGGTTATTGTGGCTGTAGATTGGAGTTCTCAAGATCCTCTACAAGTTCATCTTTCAAGTCATAAAAGATCCTTGCTTGGTGGTGGCTTTGGATAGCCCTTGTTTCTTGTTCTTGAAATTTATCTTGTTCTTCTCTTTTGTAAGAAACTCTTTTATAAATTTTCATTGTATTTATATTTTTTTTCCTCTTGTTCACTCCTGTAAAATTTGATATTTATTGATGTAATGGTGTAACATATAAATTATGGGGCTTGGTTAGGCTTGGTACATGAAACTAGACCACTAAAAACCCTAGAGGACTAAACATGCAACTCTAATTCTGAATCAGGGGCAAAAATGGAATAAACTGCACTAATCAGTAGACATTGAGACTAAACTAAAAATATTGGGTTATAGGTCTATGTCTTGTGGTCGTTTTGACGGGTATTTCATTAAATAACTCATTACGATGATTAAACTAGAAACATTTTTGTAAAACATGTCCAGTTCTGAGTAACAAATTTGAAACGGGCAAAAGTCATTTTTTTTTTTTTGTAAATAACCCTCTGTTACTCAAAGAATAAAAGTTTTAGAGGACATCTTAACTTAAACGTTGCCGAAAACGGGGAACAAATCGGGTTATTAAAACTCTAGATATCGCACTTTTCGTGAGACCATTGAAATTTTGAAAGCTGAATAGATTGATTGTTTGGGTAAATGAACTGTTTTACTAATGTTATATAATTTTTGGCCAAGTGGGACCCACAAATCTCGTTAATACAGAAGTAGACCTTTCCGGAGATATAAGGAACGAGACTTGTGGACTTACGGTTTGCAAATGATGATTTCCTAAACATAGACAAGTTATTTAAATGCTAACAGCACTAGGTATAAAATGAGTATAAAGTGTTTTACACTTTATAAAGTTGGACCTTTAAAACATTTTGAACCCCCCTAATATATTTTGAACCCTGAGGCCTAAAGTGAACCTTTTTGACCAAAAACTTGACCCATGGACTAAATTTGAACCTTAGAATTAATTTGAACTTTTACATCAAAATTGAACTTGGGGTAAATGTAAGTTTCATACTTATATAAATAAAGGGTACATTTTTGGGTAATTTGTAAGTAATTAACTTAAACCTTGTGATGTATCTAGGAATATTGTACCAAGCTTAAGTAAGATCATATTCTGTATATTACCAAAAGTACATCGATATCTATTTTCATAAACTAAGACAACGTATATTATTTAGGTTCATCGTAGAGCTTTTGCGGCTATTCCTTCACTTGCTTGTTCATTGCTATTTTCTTTGCTTTAAGGTGAGTTCATAGCCTCGCCTTTACTTACTTAAACGTTTTATAAACCTCGCGAGGGGGATACATGCTAGTTTTACAAACGGAATACAAGTAGTTTCATGATTACATAATTATAGACATTGAGTACCCTGCCAGCAAGTCCCTAATTTCATGAACCGTTCATTACGTGCGTAAACGCTAATATTATAGATATGCATATTTGGCCTGGCGGGCCTGTCCGGGTGAGTAGCGCTCATTTGACAACTGTGGGTCAAACGGACATATAATATTGAGAATTGAGGTAAATGGCAATTGAATACCTTGTGAGGGGCATTTAAACTAGGTCAAGGTTCGGTTTCATGAGCTCAATGCTATAAATCTTATTTCCCGACTTGTATTTGTTACATGTCAACTTAATTACGGGCGTAACCCAACTTCTTTTAAACTGAATAATACTTGTATTCAACTGCTTACATATTAAACTCTATGAATTCACTCAACTTTATGTTGACTTTTTAGCATGTATTTTCTCAGGTATTATTGGCTAGTTGAGCATTGGGAGCAATCGGAGTCGCGTGGATATCAAACATTGAAGGACTTGTTTTCTTCACATTCGATAATTATTTTCTTTAAATACGCAAATGAGTCATTTTTGAACTCTTGTAACTTAAGTTTTAAATATAAATTGTTGGGACCTTTGTACTCTGATTTATCAAATCGAATGTGACATTTTATTAAACGTCTCTTTTAAGGTCGTTTTATGTAACTTGTTTTTATGAATTATGAAGTGACACCTAAATTGGTATTCCGCTGCGTTGTAAATTTTGGGGGTGTCACACCCGCCCCGCACCTCCCCGTACTCACTCCCACCGCTCTTAGTACCAGTTCGGTCTCGGCGCGTTTCGACAGCATTCACTTGTTGGTGAGCGCTCGTGATTAGAGGTGAGCATCAGGCTAAGACCGGATCACACTGGTCAAATCCGGATCGGACAGAGACCAATTTAGCCTAAAACCTCATACAAAGGAGTGAGGACCGGATCGAATGTGTTCGGTCCGGTCCGGTCTAAGAAGGCATAATGGTCGATTTGTACGTAAGACCGGGCCAGACCAAACCGACCCGCTGGTAATTCGATTCGGTCGTGTTTGTATCGGTCCAGTCAGTTTTCTCCGTCTGATCATTTCTGAGGTTTTGCATTGCTCGGCCCTACTCGTGATAATAATGTTACGTATGGCAATATTTTTAGAGATTAATTTTATGGCACATTATTTCATAAAATGGTAAATTGCAAAAATGGTCCTTAACGTTCCACGAAATTGCAAAAACGACCGAGACAAAAAGTAGCGCAAAAAAGACACCAACGTTCCACATTTTCGCAAAATCGCCACCAAGAGGCCTTTTCCGTTAGTTTTCCCGTTAAGTGCCACGTAGTTGAGGGTAGTATCGTCATTTTATTGTTCATACTTATTAAATTTGCCGTCATAATCACCTCTGTACTTGGTATCAATGTGATTAGACCTCAATGGCTAAATTTGCAAAGTAAAATCAAACCTCTACCCCCATAAACCCCCCTACAGCCCACATCTTCTCCACCACGACTCGAGTTGACCGGTGTAAAAAAGCGATTACACAAAAAATGCAATCACCGCAAATGTCAGAAAACACAGCCATCATAACCACCACCATAACGACAACGACCACCACCAACACACACCAAGAAACTTCAACGTTGGTGACCACAACAACTCTGACACAACCCCCACATCAAAGGCCATGTCCACGTTGTTTCTCAGAAGACACTAAGTTCTGCTACTACAACAACTACAGCACATCGCAGCTGCGTCACTTTTGTCGTAGCTGCCGCAGAAACTGGACCCATGGCGGCGTGCTCCGGGACATCCCTGTTGGAGGTGGTAGCCGGAAAAACACAAAAAGGAAAAACCCCATGAACCCCACCATTACTTCGGCTTATGTTACCACGTTTGATCAGCCGGAGTACCAGGACTACGAGAGTGTGATGCCGCCTCCCCAGAGCCTGCTGCCGCCTACCCAGGGCCTGCCGCCGCCTCTACATGTGGATGATGCCGGTGATGTGAGTGTTCCGGATGAAGAGAATGGGTTTGTGTCGTCGTTGTTGGAGGATGTTTGTTTTGAGGAAGGTGTCTAGCCATTTTGTGGCAATTAGTGTAGTTTGTTTGTTGATGTGTTAGTTTTAGTGGTTTATGTACCCCATCCTTTTGGTCCCGATCTTTTAATGAATGGTAAATGCTATGGTTGTAAATGTAACTTACCTTGATCTTTTGTTTTGGATACTCGTTATATTTGATTAATTCGTAGTAGTTATATTTACATAGGACCCATAATTGCCCATTTTGACAATCATGTTTGACTTTTGCACATGATTGTACATGCACCAAAATACCCAGAATTGCCCAAAATGGATCTAAAAAGAAGGCACAAAAATAATGCGCAGGCACAAAAATACCCAAAATTACCCAAATTGACAATCAATTTTGACTTTTTCAACTAACATTATAGTTGACTTTTGCAAAAATACCCAATGGTTGACAAGTAAAACATAATAAATCAACACAACAAAACATAGATGACAGAAACATAACAAAATCATAATATATCATTAAAGTTCAAACATAACATTCATAAAAAGGATGGAAACATAAAAGGAACAATCAAAACAAAGATGACCATGAAAGAAACTCTAAAATCCCTTGACAAATGTGTGCTTGTTGAAGAGCTTGAGCTTCTCTTCTGCCATCTTCTTCTTCAAATCCAAAAGCTCCATAACATCGGACTTTTGAAGCTTCTTCAAGAACTCCAAGCATTTGAGCATTTGCACCGAGGGACGCACCAATTCCATTTCAGAGATCATCTTGTTCCTTTGAACGACAATATCAAGCAACTCTTGATATGCCACAAACAGTTCTTTGGCATACTTGATATCACGCTCTGTCTCCCTAGCAAAAAACACCGTCATCTGGTATGGTAACTCGGTTGAGTTAGCAGCAGCATCGAGTTCCTCAAGAAGGACAAATTGAGACATTCTTTTGCTAAATTTGATTCAAAATAGTTTTACTGTGTTTTTCGGGGTATAGGCTTTAAATAGGCGTGGTAAGTACATGTGAAACTGTGTTTTAGGCGTGTTTGGGTAATAAATGAAAAACGTTTGGGTTACCAAGTTTTTGGCATCCCAAAATTGCCAAGTTTTTTTGCTTCCATTAGATTTGATGACATGTTATGCAACCATTGAACCTAGTTAAGATTACATAACCGATACATAAACATTAATAAAGTAAACATTGTTATAAATGATCTACTAAAAGACCATAGCAGAATCACAACAATTTATTGACCTAAACATAAAAGCATAACCATTATTTAGCATCATCCTTGGGATTCTTGTCAGCATCATCCTTGGGTTTCTTGTCAGCAACAACCTTGGGTTTTTTGTCAGCCATCAGTCTTCGCCTCTTGATTGATCTTCCTTAGTCTTCAAACTTGTCCTCTGCGATCATTCCATCTTGCCCAACTCCATTTTTTTCAAGCACTTGAACTGGCTCATCTCTTTGTTTAGCAACCTCTTTGTCCTTAATCACATCTCCTTCAACAACTGATATACATCCCTCATTTCCAACTACTACAACACACTGATCATCTGGTATCACAACCACATCAGAAACTCTTTGTTCACCATTTTCAACTACTACAGCACACTGATCATTTGGTATCACAGCCACATCACAAACTCTTTGTTCACCATCTCCAACTACTTCATCACACTGCTCATCTAGAATCACGTCCTCATCACGAACTCTTTATTCACCATCATCACCATTAACACCATCAACATCCACAAGTGGAAGCAAACTGAAACTAATTGGTTCAGCATAAAGAACATACACCTCTGTTCCTTCTCCAGTTGCAACAACGTCATCAAGTTCATCCAATGCTTGATCTATTTCAGCAAACATGTCACTAATCTCTTGAGGCTCTTCAGCCTCTTGAGGCTCTTCAATCGCATGCATCTCTTCAGGTTCAGGTACATCAACTAAATGGTATGGATCACCATGCCATTCTTGAGCAACCTCTTCATCACTCGCGTCAGCATAATACGCATCATAAAAATCGAGATCATAAAAATTGAGCAAACGTGTAGACTCCTCACTTGAATCTTCCACAGTAAAGTCTTGGTCAGTCTCTCCAAATAATCTTCTGAATTGAAACTCATCACTCATCCTTTTTGTATGATCTGCAATCATTTTTTCGGCACAAAATGTTGGTGGGAAGTCACTGTCAGAATCAGTATAAAAAACACGTCCAGCCTTCTCAGGTTATCTTGTCTTATGCCACTCTTTATGCCACTCTAACAATAGTAAATTCCCACTGTTTCCAGTCTTACCATCAACACCCTTTCCAGCAGCCTCATTCATATCATCATCCACTATTTCTTCTATCACCACACCCTTGCCCTTAGTCATCATTCGATCTATCATCTCACACTCAACAATTGAAACACATGTTTCAATATACAAATCCAATTGTGTAAATATAGGAACATACTCCACAAGTGTCTTCACATCTTCGTCAGAATTTAGTGGTAGCAAACCATCATCCAGTGACTCCCCAGGTATCCTAAAGTGAGTAAACATAAGGGTACTATCCGAGTAACCTAAATCCTCTAACATTTTGCCCAATAATTCCATGGAGAAAACGTCAGAGTGAATTCCGTCAAACCAATCTGTATCTCCAAAGAGATATCTTCTTCCTGGTTTTGAGGTAAATTCACCATTGTGATGGATTTGCAAAGAAAACACATTTTCATTCAAATCTGTGGAACACATAAAACATCAATTACTTCCGACAACAATAACAAGTTTAAATGGAAAACATTAAAATGGAACAGAGTATTATTACTATAAAGGATTCCTAAATCAGGTATCGGGGTACTGCGTGCACGATTTTGCCAAAGCTTAACCATTCTCAAGATCTTTACCTTTGAAATTAATGTTCTCCTTGGAAGAAATTGAGACCCGCATATAAAGTATTGCTCTAAAGGACTAAATTTGTAAAACAAAACACTGGCAACTGAAGTTATTGGCGGGAAAGGGGTAAAATGACGATACTACCCTCATGGACGTGGCACTTAACGGGAAAACTAACGGAAAAGGCCTCTCGGTGGCCATTTTGCGAAAATTCGAAACCTTGGTGTCTTTTTTGCGCTACTTTTTGTCTCGGTCCCATTTTTGCAATTTCGTGAAACGCGAAGGACCATTTTTGCAATTTACCCTTCATAAAAAGTAATAGAGACATCGTGCATCACAATGCAATGGAGATACAAAAACGATAGTCACCACTCTATTACAAAGTTGTGATGATTGACGGTTAAAGGTACTTGCTAGTCAGTCGATATTATGTAATATTTATCATAATATTGTATAACGTTTAAACATAGAGTAACATGCATTAGTTCGTGCAATATATGATTAGTAAATCTATATATGGCATTGCTTAATAAAACATAAATCACGGTATTTGAAAATTACACATTTTCATATTTTATAAATTATTTGAAAATCTTCGTATTTTGATACGTACGATTTTTCTCAATCGAATTTAAAATAATTAAAGTTTCAATTAACTTTTATAAATGTTTTTTTGAATATGCGATTTTCAAATGTCAAAGGTTAGATTTTTGTGACAAACATTTATTTTCCTATTTTTGGAACCTCTGTTATTTAGTATTTGTTTTGAAAGAAAAAAAAAAAAGAAACTTAAAAAATATATGTGTTTAGGATTTTGACAAGTGTTGAAAGGGAATTAAAAATGAAGACGTCGTGGGGTTACAGGTTATAAATGTTTGAATTTAAAATACCACTTGAAGTTGACGGATTTGTTTTTTTATTTTCGAGTCACAAAATATGTCGACTGTTTATTTGTTTGTTTGTTTACATTTCAATGTCGGTAGGTGGTATGTTCTTGACTTCTTGATAGGTCCTCCATATACTATTGGATTTTACATCTTTCAAATGACCTGGATTGATCTCCTCATATTTGGTCCTATGATGCATAAGCAGCTTTAGTTGAGCCCAAATTCCATCAGTTTGGGCTACACTTAACCATCCAATACAAGAGACATTTTTTTTATTTTTTTTAATTTTTTTATTTTTTATTTTTTTTTTGGGCAAATGGCACAAAAAGGCATCAAAGTTAAGGTCTATATACAATCAAGGTATACAACTTTTTTTCTTGCATATAAAGGTTCTCAATTTTTTTTTGTGGCCAATTTGGGTTTTTACCTAACTTCAATTAAGCCACTTAGTTAGTAAATTACATGTTTGGTCCTTGCATATGTATAACCATTTCATCCACAGTCCATAACCACAAAAAAAATTCCAAAAAAATATTTTCGAAAAAAAAATAGGAAAAAGAATTAAAAAAAAAATAGAAAATCAAAAAAATCAAAATTTAAAAAAAAAATATTTTCGAAAAAAAATAAGTTCGAAAAAAAATAAAAAAAAAATAGAAAAAAAATAATAATTAAAAAAAATTCGAAAAAAAATAAGTTCGAAAAAAAAATTAAAAAAATAGAAAAAAAATTAATAATTAAAAAAAAAGTTTAAAAATTAAAATATAAATTGAAAAAAAATATTTTCAAAAAAAAAAATATTTAAAAAAAAATCAAAATTTTTTCCAAATTTTTTTTTCGATAATTATTTAAAAAAATATTATTTTTTTTCAAAAATTTTTTTCGAAAATTTTTTTTCGAAATTTTTTTATTTTCTAATTTTTGTTTTTTGAAAAAAAATATTTTCGAAAAAAAAATTTGAATTTTTTTAAAAAAATTCGAAAAAAATATTTTAGAAAATAATTTTTTTTTAAAAAAATCAAAATTTTTTTTTCGAAAATATTTTTTTTTTCAAAGAACAAAAATTAGAAAATAAAAAAATTTCGAAATTTTTTTTTAAATAATTATCGAAAAAAAAAATTTGGAAAAAATTTTGATTTTTTTTTTAAATATTTTTTTTCAATTTATTTTTAATTTTTAAACTTTTTTTTTAATTATTAATTTTTTTTTCTATCTTTTTAATTTTTTTTTCGAACTTATTTTTCTTCGATTTTTTTTTTATTATTATTTTTTTTTCTTATTTTTTTTATTTTTTTTTCGAACTTATTTTTTTTCGAAAATATTTTTTTTTTTAAATTTTTGATTTTTTTGATTTTTTTTTTAAAATTTTGTTTCCTATTTTTTTTTCAAAAATATTTTTTTGGGAATTTTTTTTGGGGTTATGGACTGTGGATGAAATGGTTATACATATGTAAGGACCAAACATGTAATTTACTAACTAAGTGACTTAACGGAAGTTAGGTAAAAATCCAAATTGGCAAAAAAAAAAAAAAAGTTAAGAACCTTTATATGCAAGAAAAAAAGTTGGATACCTTGATTGTATATAGACCCTAACTTTGATGCCTTTTTGTGCCATTTGCCCTTAAACTTACAACTATTTTATTGGGGAGCTTCCCACACAACAAAAAAATATTATTTGGACACAAGCCATTTGATGAAACTTTTCTATTTTTGAAGTTGTTGGGTCAGTTTGACAATATTTATTTGGAGCTTTTTTGGAGATGTAATCTTTTTGTTACAAAAATAATTTCTTTCAAAATAAGTAGCTTCATTTGGATACATCAATTTCAAACTTTTATTTTAAACAAATAGATCTAAAATGAAAATTTGATTCATGAAGCTTTTAAATATTTTGGATCTGTTAAAACATAAAATTACTGTTAACAACTTATAATTACAGTTAACAACTAATTTACCAGACACTTTATTTGAAAAAAAAATACACCTTATAGCTCATTTTTACAGCTTTACAGTTTACAACTTACAACTAGTTTTACTAAACATACCCGTTGTATATAATTTAAATTTCATCGATCATACACGAATTTAGCATCATATTGTAGATGATTGTTTTGAATCTATTGAAATTGGCAATGTCAGTTTCGCTATGCAGCTTCATTATCCTATAAACTCAACATGAGAATTCCGTTCCGTTCAGAATGTGAGTAACAAACCCTGTTGCTTTGCTACAGTGCTCCAGTTTTGTTTTTCCCCTTCCATTCCGTTTTTCCATCGGGTTACATATTTTCCCCAAATATAGACCCTTCTTCTTCATTTCTACCAAAACTTCTTCCTCACACCTCCTAGAAAACTCCAGACACCCATTATCCAAAACACACACACACAAGACTCCATCAATCTGGTGACCCAAATCTTCAACAACGGAATGAATAAAGGCGTTTATACTAGTTTGCGTCTCTTTAAACTAAGTGATTTCATATAAAGGTACTTATGTCTTGCATTTTGGCCATTTTGTTAAAAACTTCGGGCCAACGCCTGACTGCCCCCTACCTTGCCTTCCACTAACTTGAGCTTGATCTATGAAGTTGTCAATTCCATATCTAACACTTAGACATCAACTAGAAAATCTTTAAATCAAAGGATCAAAACTCGAGCAACTAAAGTAATAGAAATATGGATAAAAAATAAGAATCAAAAGAAAATATTAGCCCAACATCAAATCCTAGTGGTTCTTACCTATTGGGTTGGCCCAAATAACATGATATAGATAACTCACTTTTTTGGGAAGTTAATAACCTTTATCATGTTTCAGAGTTCAGACTACATTACTTTTCGATGTGAACTTTAAAGTATAACCCTTTTCATCTTGACTAACCTTAACTATCCGAATTTAGAATGTAAACATTAAAGTTTGACTAAAGAGTCAAACTTTTGAATGATTCGAACCACAATTATTGTTGTCCTAAGAATCTGGTCATCCATACAAACCAATTGATCATATCTTTTCTATCAATAAATCAAATCATTTCTCCTAAACTTTCTCTTAACCAGCCTCCAAGGGCTGCTTCAACACATCTCCCCTAATAATTCTGTACCATCCTGTCTTTGATTTTCTCGTAATATCAAAGACAGGATGGCCTTTCGGAGATTTTATTCTCTCTCACTCCCTATTGGCCTCCTGTCTCTATTTTTTATCATAAGTTTAATCCACCTTACAACGTTTGCCATCACAACGTCTGCCACCACCAATGTCCGTCTTAGCTTGATACGCAAGTCATCCAAAACGCTTCCCATTTTCCGTGAAGCACCTGCATTTCGCAATGGCAATGAGTGCACAAAAGATCTTGTCCATGTAGCCATGACTCTTGACTCAAACTACCTTCGTGGAACAATGGCGGCTGTCTTATCCATCTTACAACATTCATTTTGTCCTGAAAATGTGTTTTTTCATTTCCTATGGTCACGTTACGATGAAGAAATCTACACTAACATTAATACGACATTTCCATACCTTAAGTTTAAGGTATATATATTCGAATCAAGTAAAGTGCGTGGGAAAATATCAAAATCCATCCGTCAAGCACTTGATCAACCGTTGAACTACGCTAGAGTCTACCTTGCGGATATATTGCCATTGAATGTTAACCGTGTGATATATTTGGATTCAGATATTGTGATGGTTGATGACATTGAAAAGTTATGGAAAGTTAACTTGGAAGACAAGGTACTTGCTGCACCAGAGTATTGTCAAGCAAACTTCACACGCTACTTCACGAATAATTTCTGGATGGACCCTGAAATGCCTAAAACATTCAAGGACCGGAATCCGTGTTATTTTAACACGGGGGTGATGGTTGTAGATGTTCATAGATGGAGAATAGGTGGATATTCATACAAAGTAGAAGAATGGATGGTAGTGCAAAAGCAAAGGAGGATATATCACTTGGGTTCATTGCCGCCTTTTTTGCTTGTTTTCGCTGGGCATATTAAAGGAATTAATCATAGATGGAACCAACATGGTTTGGGTGGTGACAACATTGAAGGAAGATGTAGGAGTTTGCACCCAGGTCCGATTAGCCTGCTTCATTGGAGTGGAAAAGGTAAACCATGGTTGAGATTAGACTCGAGGAAACCTTGTGTGGTTGATCACTTGTGGGCCCCTTATGATCTTTACCGCTCATCGAGACATAAATTGGAAGAATGACAAGTATAAGTCGTTTGATCCAAAAAGACAAGAACCAAAGCTAAATGAAAAAAAGAGTTTTGGTTAATTTGGTTATCTCACTATGGGTGTGCACACTGTTAGCGAGAAATGACATGGAGGGCGGTCTTGTCTATGTCTATCTAATCAAGTTTATCGATCTTTCCAACAAAAATAAAAACAGAAACAGAAACAGAAAAGAATCATGTGTGGGAATGTATCTGCAAGTGAAAAAACATCATGTTTATCCCTCAACCTCGATCATGTTTTAACCTCTCATCTTGTAGTTAAGTCAGTGATTTAAGATATTGCAAATGTAGAGTATAATGTAGGAAACTTTACGTAGTGAAAAATGTTTAAAGCTAATATAGATTCACACTTTTTTTTAAACTTTACTACCTATAAAATGCTACCGTGATCAACATTGACATCTAAACAAAGAAAGCCTAATCAATCACGAACGTGAACTCTAATCTCTCGCTTCGGCTGCAATGAAGCAACTAACTGAATACGAAATAAGAAATAAAACATGAATGGGTTTATAGTTTATACTTGTATATCTTCTCAAGCAACACTGATGCCCAAATCAGAGGTGGGTTCGACTCTATGTGATTCTGCAACAAGGAGACGGCCTCGTTGGGCACGTGGAGGTAAATGCTTTGCGGGCTTTCTTGATCCTCCACTCCACGGTAAGAAAACTCCAGTGCCACCACGTGGTAACCTTCGTGGGGTCATTACCATTGGACGAACTGGGGCTAACATAAGCAGCTGTGGTGCACGAAGGACACCCCATTTGGGGATTGCACCCATTGTATCAGAGGTCTTGAGAGTTGGAACATTCGGTTGCCAAACTGTCATGGTTTGTGCCATGGGGGCTGTTGGTGATGAAATGTTCTCGATGTTTTCTATCCGTACTTTGAAGAATGTGACACTGATTCTTTTAGTTGGAGATTGACACATGACGTGGCGTGCCATGTCAGCGCTGTTTCCCCTCATTACTAAAAGTGATCTGTACAATTACATTATGTCAAATATACATTATTATTTACTGAATTTTGATATTGTACATTTTGAGAGGAATATAAGCTTACCCTTGGTTTAACGAAAGCATGAGTGGTCCTTTGTAGTTTCCATCGTTGTCGCATACTAAAGTACGACCAAAGGCCATTGTTGATTCCGAAAGAAGCAGAGTGGAGATTGGTTGTTCTAGATGAGGTGGTTTTAAGAAAGGTTGCGAAAATTCTCCCTGCGTAATGATAGAAACATTGGATTCAGTTTATGTATTATGCTGGACAACGTGTGTGATTGTAAATGGTACAAGTTAAGACATTTACCTCATCAAAAAAGCTTATGATGCAGCTGTTTGGTCGTCTGTTTTCAGAAATCAAATGATACTGAATCAGATGTTCAATGACATCTTCAAGAGGAGCTGGGATTGGCTCGATGTGGCCTATAGACATATCAATGTTAGTCACACAAGTTTATGCAATTTTTTGTAATAAATGGTGAATGTGTTGCAAAAAATAGTTACAAAGTGCACATTCTGGTAATATATTGGGAGAATGTTTTAATAAATCGTTAAAGTTACGTTGCATATATCGTGTATAATGTAAACAGTAATGTATGTTCAGGAAATTTTAGCCGTTACTTATAGAGGATACTTACTATCTTGAGAGTTGCTTGAAGCATCATCTTTTACATGGCCAAAAATAGGAGCTCCAAACTGAATGAGTTCTCTCTTGATTGTTTTCGACTGCTGGTTGTACTTGATAAATGTCTCACCTGATCACAGTCAAACAAAATCAAGAATCAATACTTTTTGTGCTAGAAAATGTTCTATGTTTTCAGAAAGCGGAACAAATGAGATATAGTTCTAAGACTAATCATATCAGTCTATCTAATGCAATCAAGTTTCAGATCAATGTGGTCTTAGACACTGTCTCGGTATTATAAAAAGCGTTTTTAGAGTTTCTTGACAAAGAGTAACGATAACTAGGTAAAAAAAATTATTTTAAGTACTGTTAAGCCGAAAAAGTTATAGATATTCATCTTGCTTTTTAGAAAAATTTTAGAGCAAAGTGAAGCTATAAGATAACATTGTAAAGGAAATTAATCATCAAACCTGTTCAATCCCTTACTATCTCAAAACTTCCTCCCAACAGGGAAAGAACTAGTTTAACTATAAAAGCATCACGAATCACAGGATCCACCTGAGAGTTCACCATTCTGACCAGCAACTCGTAGTTCATTCACATAGTCAGTCAGCTTAGATAGCTCGGTTTCATTAAGTATGTCTTCGTACATCTTCAAACCTCTTACAACATTAACCTGTTAATTAAAGTTCAGTATCAATTAGTTCAAGTACAAAACTTTGAGCATATTGTGATTGGTCTTAATGACTTTTGATAAAAGGAACTCGCCATATGTCCTTTTACAGACTCCTTGGCTACGAACCCTTTTGTCATCCTGATCTGAGCACGCCGAGCCTCCCAATCTTCTTCTTGGGTTGAGCATATCTCATTGTTTTCTGCTACCAATTCAACTTGGTTGGAGCATACCTCATTGTTTTCTTCTACCAATTGAACTTCTTGAGATCCTGCAGTCAAATACGCATGAATGAATCAGTTGATACTTCATACTATCCATCAAGAACAATGCAACATAGATTACACTAAATGGATGATGCCTCCCTTATCAAAACTTTTTAAAATGACAGTAGCTAGACATTTTTATAGTCTCATATACTCCGTGCTAGGCTACTTGTGTATTCAAACTTAGAGATTATCACACTTAGAAACTAATTGCACGTGAAGAACCTCAACCCTTGTAGTGACTAGAAATATAATCGAGACGTACTGTTAAACTAAATAGAAATGATTCTTACTATTTGGTCACGTAAAAATATTGTGTTGACAAGAGTACAGTAGGCAAGTTAAAGTAGACAACAGAATTATATTCTGATAAATCAAGTTTTATTCAGTTAGTACTAGATCATTGTTTTTGAAGTTAAACATGGCAATTTCATAAGAATTGGTTACATAATTTTGTCATAGTAATCATAGTATAAAGTGTATTTAAAAAAAAAAAAAAAAAAAAAAAGAAAAAGAAAAAAGAAGCTAAATGTAGCGCAAAGGACTACGTTTAAGATATTCAGACAAGACCCCGTGCATTTAACCTATATCAACCAACTTTATGTACAACTAATTGTACATATTTTCGTTTCTTAAATGTAGCTGTTAGGGCTATATTTAGCAAAACCATTTTTTTTAACACCATAGAGGTATAAACTTTATTCTTTTCTACGGAACATTTTAGACCATTCATAGTGTGTTAGCTCTACTTGCTCCATTCAAGGAGTTTACGAAGGAATTATGAGTTTACAAAGGAATCAGATCCAATGACCAGGAATTAAAAAAAAAAAAAAAAAAAAAAAAAAAAAAAAAAAAAAAAAAGGTCGCATGTGGTGACATCCCTTATAACGGATCGAAAACATGATAGTCCAATCTCCCATGTCCCAAATCACCACAAAAACAGGTATCTAATTAATCAATACAATATATGTTGGTACCTTTTTAAACTAGTGTAATTATTTATTATACCATGTGGATTTGTTTTTAGAGTTAATCAATTCAGTTTATACCAGCAAATCTGGGAGAATATTTTGATTTAAAAATGTTAGCTGTGTGAACATGATGAAATAATATACTAGTACTATTGTGTAACCTTCAGTTGACTATTTCTACACCACAAAAAATACTAATGTGTTAGCTATTAAATGAAATTTAAAACTATGTCATGATGAGAGTGTGCACTAGTTAGATGGATTTTTTTTTTCTTCTTCTTTTTTTCGAGTGAAATTTCTAATAAAAGTAGCTGCTAACGCAAAATGCTTGTGACTAACGTCACTAGAATATAAAAGGTTTCATGTCAATTCTAGTTGGGTGTTAACAACATTGAACTAGTAACTCCAACTTAGCTTTACTCGGTTTGAGCTAAGTTGGTGTTACTGGTTGCCGTTCTTAAAAGGAAAACTTCTTATAAAGGTTTGCTCTTTTTTTATATATAAAAAGTGGCGAGGTCCCCCCATATATTCGGCCCAGTAATTTTGTTAGAATAGTTTCACTATTCCCGAAACTAACCGTCAATCGCTAACACCAATTCAGAATGACATTGAAATGCTCACTCCTATCAATTCACACTACTGTTAACAATTTTTACATTCTTTTCTCTTGTGGTAAATTCATTAACCTTCACGTAAAACGTTGATTAACGAAAATATTGACCGCTTATGTAGAATGAAAAGTTCAAATTAATTTAGCATTACTCGCGTTGGGTAACATGATTATTTATCTTCTAAATTCAAGTTAAAAGATAAACATGTTATTAAACCTTGCGAAAATATTCGTCAAAGTTAATGAGTTTTATATATATATATATATATATATATATATATATATATATATATATATATATATATATATATATATATATATTTTGGCCGACTAATTTATGAGGTTTGAACCAACCATCACACAGACTCAAACCATATAAAGTCCTCTTTTTCAAGAGGTTGGCGTGACCGGCTTGTTTACAACTGACCCAAGATTATTGCCACCCCTTTTTTTTTAAGTTAAAATTCGTAAACAAAAAGGACATGAATGTCAGCATAAATTAGAAGAAAATATTAATTTTCATTTTGTTATCATATACTGTATATTTATAATTTTATATACAGTAATTCTTAACTGTTTGATATATATGAATATTAAATTTAAAAAAACCAATCAACTTACAATCAATACACTGATTGAAACTTAACTGCTTCTGAAAAACAAATCTTAAAAAATCATATGACATCAATAAAGTTACAAGCTCCCCTGTTAGATGCCCTGCACTTCACTTTCTGTGCAAATATTTTTTTATCTATACTTCTGGACGTGCCTACATGTATGTATTTAATTTTTATTTTAAACATGATACATATATGTATATTTATTTTCATATATATGCACAAACTTATAATTATACAGAGTAATAAACTATACAATAAGATCTAATCATAATCATATATACAGATCAAAACACATATTGTTAGATGCAAATATAGATCAAACTACATAATATATGTTATTAGTAACGTACCTGTATCAGTAATTATTTCAGTATCGGCTAAATCATTTCTCTTAGACTCAACCTCGACATCATCATTTTCAACAACATCATTCGACTCAACAACAACATGCTCTTCCACTTTTTCCTCATTCACACGTACCAAAACATCATCATCAACATCTTTAACCTCGTCAATAATATCTCGTACTCTCGTTTTCTCATCAGCCACTTTCTTAAGCTCTAGAGTAACATCAGCAATCGAGAAATACTTTTGCATCTGAAGAATCGGTATCCAATTCAGCCTCCTACGATGAATCGCCCCGAAAACCGACTCATATTCACGTCTACCATTTTCTAGCTCGGACAAATGACTACATAATGCGTCAATAATAGCATTTGCTGCAGCAAATTCGCCTCTAAACCATGAAATGACCGCGTCCTTTGCATATGATGCCGGTAGCAACATTTCTGGTTGTTGCACCGGCATCATTGCTGGGACGCGATCTGGCGCGGCCATTGATGGGGCCATTTGTATAGACGAAATATGAAAAATTTTACGTTTTTTTTTTTGTTGGTGAGTTTGGAGAATTTTTAGAGAGGAGAAAATGTTTAGATGTACATGTGTCACGTTCATGTATGTGTGTATTTATAGTGATTGAGTTGAAAATGTAAATTGTGACAAGTAGGTAAAAGCGTAGGGTTTAAAGTATAAAATTTTTGTGTCCGTACGTGTTGGGCAAGTTGCTGACGTGGCAAATTGTGATTTGTGTATTTTGTTTATGTGGCATTTTTGTTGGCGAAATTGTCTTGTAGATTAGAACAAGGATTAAGGAGCTAATTATTCATTTCCTTTTTCACAAGTTTTCCAAATTTATTTGAGCATATCCAAATGTCTAGTTTGTGATTTTGGTTAGGGACGGAGCTAGGATCAAATATGATTAGGTGTACAAAATGTTTTGAACCATAATACTAGAAATACGTTTTGACAGACCGGGTGCATTTAAGATGCATTTAAAAAAAATCAGTGTTCTTTTCATAAATTAACATTACATCAAAAAAATTCATTGGGTTCCCGGGCACCCGCGGGAACCCCTAGCTCGGTCCCTGATTTTGGTTGTGACCGAAAGGTGACTATTTAGGTCGATCTAGAATTTATGTTCGCTTGGTCCAGTTTTGATTCGTTTCAGTTTATTCCACGTAGGTTTAGCTAACTTGAAGGTAGGAAGTTTAGCAAGCAAGAGGCTCTTAAATTAATTGCAATTTGTAACATCACAACGTCCTCAATCAATATCGTAGACTTTAGTGGAACCTATATGACAACAAATAAATGGTTATCTTTTTTTGAGCAAACAGAAATAGTCATCTAGAAGGGAGAAAATGAAATCCAACATTATAACATGTGTATGTGCATTAAAGCTACAAGACACAATAAGTAAAAGAATCCCAACTTAGTTCAAGTTCTTAAATGATATAGTAACTTTTTATAAACACAAATAATGACGAACACATAGGCAAATATTGATCCACAAAAGGTGTGAATTGGCGTGAATATCTTGATCTCGGGTGTTTTTTATCGCTAGTCATTGTCCAACTCACGAGAAATAACTCCATCAACTCTCCTAGCTCAGTGGGCATCAACTGGGGTGAACAAGAGCCGAGACTCAAACTCTTGACTTTTAATCCACCAATTTTTTTTCAGTGAGCACATTAATTTTTTGAAAGTAAATACCAACTGAGCCAAAACCATTTGATTATAGGTAATATTGATGCTTGCTCATAACTAAGGTTCATGTAGGTTATGTTATAAATGATGTTAAAACGTCATACTTCTCTAAAAGGTATAGATCGACGAGAAAATCCTCACTTCCTGCACGCTTTTTGAGTACTTGTTGCCCCTTCCTTAGTGACCTAGCATCAGTAATATTGGTTCACTAACTTTTAGCTAAGAGTTGATATTAAACTCATGACTTATGTCTCGAAATAGCTCAATAACAAGTCAATTATACATTTGCGAAGATATGATATAACTATTGTAATTAACTTTGCATCCAAGTTCACGTTTCTATGAACAAATTAACAGACCAATTGGTTTTCAATAATTTTATATATTGTTAGCTATATCCTATAGGCTATAGGTAATAGACAATGAAAATAATTGAATTAAGTAAATAGAACATTCACTATCGGCCATCGGGCCACGGCTGCGATGCTATTTGGAGTTTTGGACCATTTGACGCACCTCGCCGCCACTCCCCCACATGGCTGGCTAAACTTTTCTTTCTTTCTATGCATATTAATCTCTCTAACTTGTATATTTTTTTATTTTAATAAATGAATGCTATAAAATTTTAGACTATATGTTCAATGTAAAAAAAATTGTAGCCACTATTCTTTATGAGTAAAGCAATTTTCTTACAAGGTTTAGATTGAGGAGCTCTGACTTTGTACATCTTTTTTGAATGTCGACAAATGCCTTTTCACATACCAATCTCAAACGATGAGCATTTGTTTCAATTACATTTATTCAGGAGGGTTGAACTCATGAACTATTTTGACAAAAAAACAGTGAAAGAGTTCTAAGCAGTCTAAGGTGGTGTTTGATATTGACTTATTATGAAAAAAACTGAATTTGGAAAGTCATATAAAATTGTTTGTTTGTTACTTAATAGAGAAAGGTGACTTAGTGTATAAAGTGATACAACTTAAGTTGTCTGCATTAAGTTATCTGTTATTCAAACACGACTTAATACAAAATTTAAACAAACAAGCCCTAAGTTTGTGTGATTAGTAGACACATGTCTCGTATATTAATTGGTTAAAAGGTGGGAAACGAAGAGGTTACTGAAGGCATAACTTTTCGGTTAACATTTTTTTAGATGACAAATATTTTCTGTGTAAATATAAACATGGAACAAACACCATTTTAGTTAATTTTACTGTGCAAACCCGATCATGTGACCAAATCTTGTAACGAAAATGTAGTAATGTGTATCATAATATCATTTATGTGCTATGAATAATTTAAGTTAGAGGAAATTCTTCATGTGCCAATAATTGTGAGACCAACTCATGCAACATGCAAGGCTTGTCGTTTTCTTTTCCAATTTGCATTATGAAAATGATTCTTAAAAAAGCATTGAGCAATAATGTAATTGTTAACTACTTAATTAAACTATTTAATCTATTTACCATAATTAATTTATAATTATAGATGTTTGTTTTTTGTTGCAAGAAAATCAAGTATCTTGTTTATAAATACTTGGATTAACTGGTAGCAAATTAGTGTGAAATAAACTAATTCCACGTTTCAACAACGTGTATCATTAATTGTATAAATAATCCATAAGACTCGACCATTTTAGTGTACTGTGAATTTTTAAATCTTCACAATCAACAAAACTGTTACTCCATATACGATACATAGGAGTATAATATTACTCAATAAAATAACAAAACATATCACGTTCATAGCAGTGACGGATCCATGATCTTTTAGAATGTGTTCACACATTTTTTTTTTTTTTTTTTTTTTTTTTTTACTAAAATTGCCTTGTAAAGAATTTATTAAGTAAGATTGAGGGTTGCACGTGTTAAAAAACATATTTTATAAAAAATTTACATTTCATGACCTAAAATCGAGCGTGACCCGTTACACATCCGCTTCATGTGGGTTCCTGTGTTGAAAATTATATTGTGTCACGTATGACGTTGGTTACATATCACATCAAATACAAATACAATATTTAATACAGCCACGACAATTCAAACTTGACCTGAATTTTAATTGACCGTTTGAGGTTTACAATTCAACGTGGAAGTATTTTTATACATATAAATTCAAAACTACATACGTAGTAGTTTTTCTATTTTGTGGGATCCATACAATTGCAACTTTTTTGGCATGTATCTAGATTATGATATATTATTTACTTTAATGATCTCGTGATTTAGTTGTTGTTCTTATTAAATTTGAGTTGTAAAGCTTGTGAATTTTTATTATTGCTAGAGATCATTATGACCATATGTCGATAAGTCGATTAGTCAATTACTTTTACAAAAGTACATAGAAGACAATATCACCAAGTGCGAAAACATATCACTAGTCCAACTACGACTTTGGCTAATCTTGAAACTCGATGTATACACATCAAGGACTTAACGCATTCGTGATGGGCATGAAATGTGAGATCAAAGCCTCAAAAGTTATATACTACTTTTACAACGATGTCGCAAATACATATTGTTAGTACAGTTTTGAAAATTCTTTCCTAATTAAAAGGTTTGTGTCTCAAAAAGTTATATAAGAAGATCTCCAATCAAATGGCCGCAGGTTCAAATTTTGCATAAGAAACATTAGATAGATCGTGATGTATACATAGTGAAAAAATAATTAGAGCAATAGGTACCTTGACACCAAGTTATTCAATAACTCAGTGTCACGTTAGTGCCACATCAGTTTCAACCTTTTCACCTTAACTCACCAAAAAACACCCCTTACTTTAACTTACCTATAACTCACCTTAACTCACTTTCACCTCAATTATTTTCAATTTCAACCCCAAACTTTAACAAATACTTCATTTAAAACTAACATAAACATTTATAAAACACAAATTACATTAACCATTATACTTAGCCACAAATTACATTAACTACAATTATTAAACATAAAACATGTTAATTAAACTACGATAATTAAACATAGAATATCTTACTTAAACTATGATACTTAAACATAAACTACGATACTTAAATTAAACTACGATAATTAAACATAAAACTACGAATCAAGAAAATGATTCAGTCTATGTCATAGCCCCTGTCAGTCGAATAGGAGGCACTATAATCGTCCTCACTCGATGGCACACGTGGAAGTCCCATTTTCCATTGCCATTCTGCTCGACGGTTTCTCCGATCCTCTTTACCTTTAAAGTACGCCTCACGCTCTCTTGCCTCACATTCTTCCGCAGCTTGAACACGTAACAATTCTTGCATATCTTGCTGAAACAGTTCTTCATCAGTCAACCCTCTCCAAATGGGTTGGCTTTCCACTGGTGGATTGTTTACCGGTTGATCGGGTTGTTGTTAGACAATCGGTGGAGTAGGCACCGGTTCATTATCCTGTTGGAATACCGGAAAGATGTCTTCCGGTGGAGTGTTCACCGGTGCATTTGGAATCATGTTGGAGCTTGGGAATTGCTGGAAAAAGTCATGGTGACTTTGGAATTGCTGGGAGAAGTCACGGTGAGTTGGGAATTGTTGGGAGAAGTTACAGTGAGTTGAGAATTGTTGGGAGAAGACTTTGCGAGATATTGTTGTCAAGAGAGTTGATAAATGTTATGTGTGTTTGTGTGTGTTGTGTATGTATAAAGCAGCCAGGGGATAAGCCTATATATAGGGCCTTTTTTGCATTTGAAAAGTTTAAAAAATCCGGCTTCTTATTTTGAATTTGAATTTCAACTTATATTATCCACACGTGTTTTTGAATTTGAATCTAAAATGTATCCCGCTTTCTGTTTGAATTTAAAATGTATCTCGCTTTCAATAAACCCCTATTAATACCAAACGATACCATTTAATTTTTCACACACTTCAATATCTACATCATTTTACAATGAATAATCGTTGGTCAATGAAAGAAGAATATTTGCTAGCTAACGTATCGCTTGAAGTTCACGAATCTAAAGACCTTGTGAATAAA
Source organism: Artemisia argyi (assembly GCA_030686995.1). Classification (NCBI taxonomy): domain Eukaryota; kingdom Viridiplantae; phylum Streptophyta; class Magnoliopsida; order Asterales; family Asteraceae; genus Artemisia; species Artemisia argyi. Next base: position 162,247,633 of record CM060679.1, on the reverse strand, counting down.
TGTTCTTTTTGGAATGACGGTACACAAAGGTTCAACCATCAGTGATGGTGAGCACCGTAATAAAAATAGTATTACGGCTCAATAGAATAGAATCAACCTTGAATGTCGTAGATATAATGCTATTTACAAAGAGTTGCAGCGTACAAGTCAAGACCCTTGTCGTCTCAGCAATGCAAAGCGAATTTATCATGAACGTCATGGTGGGAGAGGGATAAAGTATCAACATGTGTGGTTCATTCTGAGAAACACGTTGGCATGGGACAGAGACGATGAGTAATGGTGTTTTATGTTAAGTATTTTCGTATCGTGTCTTTCTGTTTTCCGTATAGTGTTTATTTGTTTCCTGTATCGTTTGTAACTTGGTGTAATGTTGCTTTAACTTTGAAATTGAATAAAAGGCTTAACGACTACTTTTCCAACAACTATTTACTTACCAATTAACTCAAGTTAAAACTTAATCACAAGGGGGCCTTATGAAATTTTTGTTTCTTAAAATCTAATAATGAAAACTTGTCCAGGGGGTAAAGTGTAATTTTATATATATATATATATATATATATATATATATATATATATATATATATATATATATATATATATATATATATAACACGCTTAACGCTGCGTCAATGGGATAACTTCCCACGTTAACGCCCCATTAACGCAGCTTGGTGGTATCTTAACGATGTGTTATTGCAGCCAATTTATGAGATAACGCGGGTGTAATGTCAAGGTACCTAATGCTCTTAGTTTTCCTTAAAAGGTGAAATAAATACTTTCTTCTATTTTGCATTATAAGAATATACTAAAACCCAAAATTTGGGCGCTTCACAAAGTTGTACCAAAATGTCAAATAAACAGTGTTTCGCACAGTAATATGTGCTTGGAATGATGGTACTTCAGTGTAAAATGAACAACGCCCTCCCCCATTCTAGACCCTTCAAAAACACGCTTATCTTAGATCTTCCGGATAACACTACCATCTTCCTCTCTCTAAAAACACACACTCCTCTCTATCTAAAAACACACACTCACTGATTATTCATACATCTGTTTACCACTTTTTTTTCTTCGTGTTACAAATCGATTGGCTGGTCGTTTGATCAAGATCCGAATATAATTACGGTTTGCTGATACAAGTAACTTATAAATCCTAATGTTCTGATTTTTGGGGTTTTTTCATTTTTTTTAATTGTGAGTTTAGTGTAACCGGTATTGTTTTTTTTCTTCTTTCAGTACGCATTGGGTATGCATTGGGTCTGACTATCAGAATTGAAGTTCGTATTGAATTGTTCTTAGAAATGGTAAGAGATAAATATATCATGTTTAATTACTATTATCTTTTTAATATTATGATCCTTTTGTTGATTTTTTTATTTTATTTGTGTGCTCAAAGTTTTGCGGTATGAGATGGTGATAACTTAATGAGGTATCAATCCTGGTTCGTGAATTGGTTACTTTATTTATTCATTTATTTATTTATTTATTTTAATTTGATTAGATGGCGTTTATTATAGGGAGTTGTGGAGTTTAGGATGAAGCTGTTACATGTTGGGCTGGATCTAAAAGCTTTACGAAGTCGCGGCTAAATGATGATTTTCTGAATGTTTTGATGGAACTGATTAGGCAGGTAAAATGGAGTGGTATTGTTATATTTACATTAGTATATATTACATTTATTGGGCTTCTTATAAATAGTACACTTATGAACAGTACTGTAGCATGAACAGTGCTACAGTACATGCTACAGGTTTTTTTTTTTTTTTTTTTTATATTTTTTTTACGCGTCGCTACAGTACTCGGTAATTTTTTTTTTTTTTTTTTTTTTTTTTTTTTTTACATAAATTTCCGTACAACCGACAAAATACAAAACACAAAACGCACCCGCCGCAACGCGCGGGCAACCCTGCTAGTAATTATACATTCATTGAGAATTAAAAGTACCTTTTGTATTATGTCGCTGTTTAGGTTGTTTACGTGGACGGAAAAATGTTTGTTCTTGCTAAAGTACATAGCTTTTAGCTGATTTTAAGATGTAAAGGGTATTGAAAGTCGAGTTATATAAGTTATTATTTATTTATGCGATATTTGGTGTTAGGCGAGACTAATTACTTGATTTGGGTTTGTAGGTAATGTAGTTGCAAAAATTGTGCCTATGAATGATGAAGATGTTTAGGTATTTGCCTCTGAAGCACTTTACTATAAGTCGACGTGTAGCGAGAGCCGGAATACCTGCAACTGGAGCATTAATAGAAATCGCAAGAGAATAGAGTTGACTTGCATAACCTTTCGGTACTCGGTTGACGAAATATTTAGAGAGGCGAACAGGACATGGATGTTGGATACTCAAGTCAATTCACCATCCTCATTACAAGGTTAGGCTTTTAATGCTTTTCATAATACATTCATCCATTGTACGTATTGTTAATAACCATGTATCTAAAAGGCGTGTCCCGCTGTTGTGTATACGCATATAGGAAAGGGACCAGTCGTGTTGGATTTTAGGGCTGGAGTGATCCGCAAGCATGTGTTGCTACCCAGTATTACATTGTCGCACAACATAGGAGGACGGGAATTCGAGACCCACCACGAATTTTTTGAAACCATTTCTGCTCCTGTTTTCTGGGCACAAGAACAAACAATCAACCAACAGTCGCGCCTGGCAGAAGGTAACACGTTTCAGATACTTAGAAGCACTTTCAACTGTTACGTTATGGTAATACACTTTTTATATGAGTGGGTTACAAAATTCCCTTGATGTCTGTTTTGAAAATGTAGGCGTGATCTTGCAAGATTCCATTCAAATTTCAGCCGATCAAGGCCGTGCATATGGGCCGCGCAAAAGGAGTTTCACTGACATGTACACGGGTTCGTTCGCATATTAAGACATAATGAGTTTTAAACATTGTCGTAATGATCAAAGATGGTGCAAATGAGGTGTTCACTTAGATGGTTTCGTTCAATATTTTCCATACTACATTGTGTTTATCTCAGTATATGTTTTTAGACTTCCGCGTCCTTTTTAATTTTCGCTTATGTTTTTAGGTCTGACTTCTTATTATAAGTTAAGAGGACGCAAAAGGCAGCCTGAAAACTCTATAACAAAAGATGTACAAACATGCTCTGTATCTGTAAAAAAAAAACGCGTTCAAAATGGTGTCCCGACTTTGTTTGGTGTGAATGCTGGAACGAGTATTAAACATGTGGATGCTGGAACGAGTTTGTACTAAACATGCTTAATAAGGTTCAAATAGTGCACACCTACATATGATGAACTAATGATGATGTATGTCTCCATTGTACAGAATTGAATAGTTAAAGCTGCTATGCCAAAAAAAACAAACAAAAAACAAAAAACAAATGACTAATTTAGAGGAACTGAAGACTGAAAATGAAAGAAACCGAGTGGACAAAACCAAATATAAATAAAAAAAACCAAAAACTGGGTTTTAATAAAGTCCCAAAATGTTTTACATGTTCTTAGATATGTAATAACGTTATAGTAATTGCTTTTGCAGGTAAGAGATGTGAGGGACTTTTCAGACTCAACACGAACCTTTCTTAATGTTAAAAGTTTGTGTCAAGATATTCTGAACAACCGTGATGGTGCATGGCTACTTTTGTATACTGCCGAGGAGAATGGCACGATGATTGTCTGTCCATGGGAGTAAGTCCTAAACGAGTGTTTATATAATATGCGGTCTGTCAGGTAAAAAGTAATGGCGTCATAAATGGAGTTGCTCATACCGGTAAGTAGCACTCTTGGATTATAATAATTGCCTTTTATATGATCAATGTTTTTTGTAGATTCTGTGGAAAACTAGAAGGGGGGTTGAATAGTTTACCGATTAAAATCTTTTTAACTTGTTAAGTTAGCTTTGAATCTTTCCGTTTGATCAAAGATATATGCACAAATACAATATATAACATGTAAGTAAATGAAAGAAACGATCAAACCACAACACGAGTATTTATCGTGGTTCGGCTACAAGGACTCTTTTTCCTTGCCCTACGTCCACGCCCCGAGTATCCAACTCGAGAGTTTCTTTCACTAGTCAACAAGCTCCTTTCACCGGCGGAGAAAACCTTACATGTAGCTTATACTTTTACCGACACAAAGCTAAATGTCGAGTTCTTTTACAAGGGCACAACCACTCCCGTTAGTTCTTTTACTAAGGTACAACAACTCCCAACACTCTTTGTATTTTGAGGACTAAAATACTAACCACTCACTACAGAATATACACAAACAAATGACGTGTAAACAATAAGAGTTTACACAATACTAAGCTAACAAGTCTTGCAACGTTGTGTTGGGAACTTGTAACTTTTGATGACCTTATGATCTTCTTTGCTACTAAAGGAAACTTCACATTTACAATGTTAATAGGTTAGAAGAAAAGATGAGTGTGTGTGTAAATCTCAAGAGGTTAGCCAAAAATCAAGTTATGGCTTGGTATTTATAGCACACCACACTGCATGCTTGGCGGATCAGGCGGAACCCTCAGATGGGTTCCGCCCGTGTACCCCCAGGGTACCGCCGGGTCTGCAGTAGGTTTTTGCAATAACTCTTCAAACCAAACAAGGTCTTGTCTCATAACACCTAGCAACTAAACAATGTCACATCACTTAAATCAAGTCAAACACAAAACTTGTAAGCAACATCAAAGCAAGTCAAACACATTTCTTTCCATAAATGCATAATGACAAAACTTGCCATAAATGTGATGTGACTATTTCTAATTTAAGAAATAAACTTGTGTTGTGTTTTATGAAATGTAAAATGTAGCAAAAGTCTAGTTTATGCAAGTCTTAAAAACTAAGATTATGTTTTGCTTAAAAACTAAAGTTTACATTTTGTCGATAACAAAACTTAGCGAAGATCGTAAAATATAAATAACGTTTTTAGGCGATATTTATATTAACAATCTGCCCCTTTTTGTTGATGACAAAACATAAACTTTGTTTTTAAGTAACACGCAAAATCTTGGTTTTCAAGACTTAAAAAGAATTATATTAACCTTGTTTTACTTAAGAGACGAGAAGCACATCAAGTATTGAAGGTTTAATATATTTCTCCCCTTTTTTGTCGAAACAAAAAGTAGAGTAGCGAAGCGGAATAATGGCCATACTCCCCCTTGGTCGATACTCCCCCTAAATGGAGTACCAATATGGGAAACATGGATTTTGAGACCTACAAAAAAATTGTTAGTTGGTGATATATATAGTCAAGCTTGTAGTTACCACACACATTGCAACCACATTGACAACACAACAATGATCAACCAACAATGCACAAAAGTAAGTAGAAAGAAATATCATTCCAAGTAAAATTTTGACTTATAAAAGTCAAAAGACAAGAAATGTTAACTATTCTTCTACTTTGTAAAAAAATAACCAAGAAAAATAAAAAAAAGATAAAATCCTACATTCCTAAATTGGGGCAAAACGGCCTCCAAGGGTTGTCTAGGATTTGTTGGGTTGGGAAAGTGCATCCAAACGTTCAATGACATGTTGGAGTGCAAACCGGGTTTCATTTTGGAATTGGTGAAGCAAGGTTTTGATGCTTTCACCCATTTGCTCACAATTTGAGCAAACATGTGGATGGGTGGGTGAAAATGGGTTGGTTTTGGTTTCTTGGCTTAGGGGTTGGTTTGGTTTTGGTTCTTGGGTGGAGGATGGATTTGGTATTGAGTCAAGCAAAGTGGTTTGAAATTCCATCGCTTGATGAAGGTGGTTGTCAACCATGCTTTGTATTTCCTCATAAGAGGGAAAGAAAGACTCAAAGGTTTGGGGTTGAAAAGGTGGTGGAGTTGGGTGATCATGGTGTTCAAAATTTGGTTCTCCATAAAGAGGACCATGGATTTCACGGTAGATTGGGTGAAATAACAACGGTTTGGGTGGTTGGTACACTTGTTGTGGTGGTTGGGTAAGTTCAAGATCTTTATCAAGGTCAAGAATTGACCTTGGTGATTGATTTGCAAAAGGTGGTGGTTGGGTATGTCTTGTTGGAAGATCATTTAAATCTTGGATATACGGGTGTGGTGATGTTGGAGGAGACCCGAAAAGCTCCATAGGTTCAATTTTTGGTAATGGTGATGGTGATGGAGTCTTTGATGGTTGGGTTGGAGCACTTGGTGGAGTTGGGTCAATAGGTGATTTAGTAGGTGGTGGAGTGTGCGCATTTGGTTGTTTGGGTGATGGAGATGGAGATGCAAGATTCAAAAAGTGTTCATTTTTTATGGGTGATGTGAATTCCTCCGATGATGAGGAGCTAAGGTTGATGGATTGGTTTGACCATAGTGGTTTCACACTTATCCGGGCGGTTCTCCGGATGGGTCATGATGGTTGAGAGGTGTTTGTTGACTTGGTCATGGTTAAAATGGTTTAAAGTTTCAGAAATTTTGATGAATAAGGTGTAGTTTGATAGTGTTTAGGATGGTTTAATTTATAGTGATGAAGGTTTGTGGGAAGGAGTGTTTGGATTTGATGTTAGTCCATACAAAAATGGAGGTTTCTAATGATTTGGAAAACTAATTGTCAAATCATGGAAGTCAATCCAATGAAAATGGTGAAGTGAGAAGACAAGTTTTGCACTAAATGCATAGTGGTTTTATTGGATTTGTGGTAGTATAAATCTCAGGGATTTCAAGGATCCCTTAAAAGGGTTCCTTCCTTTATGTTTGAGGGGTCCTTGTGGTTGTTATGGTTAAATTTGGATTTTGGCGGGAATTGGTTTTGTGGTGTTTTGGTAGGTACTTAATGGTGTCCTTGTGGTCATAGTGGGTTAGAGGAGGCATGATGATTCCTAGAACAACAAAATTTCACATTTTAGTTTACGTAAACCACTATTATAATGTGGAAGTTCTAGTGTGTGCCTATATGAAAACAATGTGGAGGTGCGGTTATCTTGACTCATTTTGATGCTTCAAAATCGTTTTATGCAAGTTTTGTTATAAAACAAAAGATAACCCAAACGCTCCTAGTTCAATGTAGCTTCGTTTGAATGTACCCGAAAATACTTATTGGTTATGTATTCCCTTTAGCATTCAAGAGACATTATGCAAGTGATGTTTTAAACATAACGTTTTGATTTTGTATTCTCAATGTGAGACGAAAAAATATTTGTCCTACTTGTGAGAAATTTTTGGAAAGATTTGACATGGGGTGTTTTAGCAAACATGTTTATACTAATTAAAGATGCAATTCCTAACTATGGGAAACATGATTAGTTTTATTAAACACCTAATCTAATGCATGAGTTTTTTCAAGTTAGTGCATAACCCCAAGTTTTTGTTTTTGTGCAAGAAATAGAATTCCTAGACTCAGATCAGGATTGTAATCATGTTTAGAATACTTACAATGATGATTGATTTGCAATGTAAATGAATGGAGGACCAAGAATTCGTAGGTGTGGATGAGTGGTGAAGTGAATAGTAGCAGCCTTGAAGTGGTGGTATGAGATAATGGGTGTTTGGTTTAATATAAACAAAGAAAATGATTCTGCAGGTCGACGGACACGGCGGAACCCTGGGTTGGGTTCCGTCCGTTATGGCTAAGGGTTCCGCAGACCCTGCTGAGAAAAATGGTTTTGGATTTGTTTTGATTTTTGTGATTTTTGTCTAATGTCCAGAACTACAATGTAGGTTCCATGAGTCCTAAGCCTAGCCTAAGAAGATTAAAAGGTTCATGTTTAAGAGGTTTTGTGAGAATGTCGGCTATGTTATCTTCGGAAGAAACTTTCTCAATTGAGATATTTCCTTTTTGGACGTTGTCACGAAGGAAATGATGACGGATTTCAATATGTTTGGTACGAGCATATTGAACCGGGTTTTTGCTAAGATCAATGGCACCTTTGTTGTCACAAAGAATTGTGATGTCGTTGAGTTGAATTCCGTAGTCGACAAGAGCTTGTTTCATCCAAAGAGCTTGTTGACATGCCTTTCCGGCCGAAACGTACTCGGCTTCCGTTGTTGAGATAGCAAGAGCCGTTTGCTTCTTAGAGAACCATGAGGTGAGACAATGTCCAACAAAAGTACAAATACCACTTGTGCTTTTTCTATCGACATAGTCACCGGCATGATCCGAGTCGGCATACACTATGGTGTCTATTCCCGTTCCTTTGGGATACCATAAACCTAAATGTGTAGTGCCCTTAATATACCTAAAAATCCTTTTTACGGCTTCGAGATGGGTAGTTTTAGGATCTTCTTGAAAACGAGCACATAGACAAACACAAAACATAATGTCGGGTCTACTAGCCGTTAGGTAAAGTAGACTACCAATCATACCTCTATATTTAGTGCTATCTACGGATTTACTTTCCTCATCCTTGGTGAGTTTAGTTTCCGTGGACATGGGAGTTTTGATAGGTTTCGAATCTTCTAGTCCAAATTTCTTAAGCATGTCCTTAATATATTTAGATTGGTTAAAGAAGATACCATCTTCTAGTTGTTTGATTTGGAATCCTAAGAAAAAGTTGAGTTCTCCCATCATACTCATTTCAAACTCGTCATGCATGATTTTTGAGAAATCCACACATAATTCTTGACAAGTTGATCCGAATATAATGTCATCAACATATATTTGGACTATGATAATATGTGAATCTTTCTTCTTGGTGAAGAGAGTATTATCAACTAAGCCCATGGTATACTTATGGTCAACTAGGAATGTTTTAAGTCGATCATACCATGCTTTTGGAGTTTGCTTAAGTCCGTAAAGAGTCTTTTTAAGTTTGTAAACATAATTTGGTGTTTCAAAATCGATGAAGCCCGGTGGTTGAGCAACATACACTTCTTCATTAATGACTCCGTTTAGAAATGCACTTTTGACGTCCATTTGAAAAAGTTTAAAATTGTGTGCACATGCATATGCAAGTAAGATTCTAATTGACTCGAGCCTAGCAACGGGAGCAAAAGTTTCATCGTAGTCAATGCCTTCTTGTTGGTTATATCCTTGTGCAACTAGCCTAGCTTTGTTTCTAGACACAATTCCATTTTCATCCATTTTATTTCGAAATACCCATTTAGTTCCAATTATAGTTTGACTCTTTGGTTGAGGAATTAATGTCCATACATCATTCCTAACAAATTGATTTAACTCTTCTTGCATTGCAATTACCCAAGATTCATCTTTAATGGCTTCATTAATATTTTTGGGTTCAATAGTTGACACGAAACAAAAATAGTTGTTTTCATTTTGAACTTTTGATCTTAGTGTTCTTTCATTAATGTTGCCAATAACACTATCTAATGGATGACTTTTAGATTCTTTGATATTGACAAGTTCTTAGTTAAAAAGTTCATCTTCTTTGTCATCACTTAAAATTTCTTGATTTTCAATTGCTTGGCTTTCAACTAAGTCATCATCTACCAAAGGTGATGTCTTAGAGGGAGGTGGACTCTCGTCAAATGTTACGTTCAACGATTCCTCGACTCTTAAGGTTTCTTTGTTCAAAACAATGTAAGCTTTACTATTTTGTGAATATCCAAGAAATACACCTTCATAAGACTTTGGGTCAAATTTGGTGAGATAATCCTTGGTGTTAAGAATGAAACATTTACTCCCAAACACTCTAAAGTATCCTAATGTAGGCTTTTTACCTTTATATAGTTCATAAGGAGTTTTATTAAAAAATGGTCTAATTAAGACTCGATTTAAAATGTATGTTGATGTGTCAACGGCATTACACCAAAACTTTTGTGGAATGTTTTGTTCATTAAGCATTGTTCTACTCATCTCTTGCAATGTCCGGTTTTTACGTTCTACTACACCATTAGATTGAGGAGTACGGGGAGCCGAAAAGTTATGAGTTATGCCATTATTATCACAAAAATTACCAAATTGAAATTCATTATCAAATTCACGACCGTGATCCGTTCTAATAGACACAATATTAGACCCTACTTGATTTTGAATTTTCTTGCTTAGAATTTCAAATTTATCAAAAGCTTCATTTTGACTTTTCAAAAATTTTGTCCAAGTATATCTTGAGTAATCATCAACTATGACCAAAGTGTAGAAGTTACCTCCATAACTTTGTATAGCCGACGGACCAAATAAATCCATATGTAAAAGTTCTAGACACCTAGAAGTAGAAACTAAGTTTTTAGCCTTATGGCTACCATGGACTTGTTTACCGACTTTGCAAGCATCACAAAAGTGTTGGTCATATTTCAACTTAGGTAGGTTTCGAACTAAGTCTTTGGAAGAGAGGTTTTGGATTAGTCTCATGTTAGCGTGTCCTAAACGTCTATGCCATAAAGTTGAAGATTCATCTAATGAGGTAAGACAAAGTTTGTCTCTAGATGTTGAATCCAACTTCATGATGTATACGTTGTTCTTAAGGACACCTTTGGCTACGGTTATACCATCTTTAAGAATTTTACTACCGTTTTCACTAAAAGGGACATTATACTTATTACGACAAAGTTGACTAATACTAAGAAGATTAAATCCTAAGTTATCAGCATGAGCAACATCATCTATAGAAAGGGAGTCATGAGAGATTGTACCTTTTCCGATGATTTTGCTCTTAGCATTACTACCAAACGTAACATTACCTCCATCACATTTGTGATATGTTGAGAAGAGGCTTTTATTACCCGTCATGTGCCTTGAACAACCGCTATCTTTAATCCATTCATCTGGTTCCAAACAAACTTTGAGGCACACCTATTTTATGAAAAACACTCAAACATTTGGTCCCCAATTTCTCATGGGTCCATTTTGGTTAAGCATGCCATTAATTTGTTCCAAGTATGAAAATAGAGCATAAGGGTTCCATGGCATGTGGTTTTGAGTTTGGTAATGTCTAGGAGTGTTTTGGTTCCAAACATGTTGGTAGTTTGGTCGAGAGTTGAAGTTGCTCTTTGGAAAGGGACGTTTGGGAATTGGAGTCTTAGGTCTTGGTTGAGTAGTTTTAGCTCTAAATTCATTTTTACTAAATCCTACTTCAGTTTTAAACACAGGTTTTGTTCCATTTTTGTATGTAACTTTAACAAATTTTGAACGATCCGAAGTGGATGGAGTTACTGCTGCAGCAGACCTGGCGGAACCTTCGGGACCAACGGGCGGAACCCTATTTTGGGTTCCGTCTGATCGCAGGTTGCTGTAACAGTTTTGTTTGTTTCATGTGCATTCTTTTCTTGTTTCGTTTGACCCTTAACGGTTTCTACTTTCCTGAACCCTAGACCTGTTTTATCAAAGGGTGACTTTTGAAGTTTCATAATTTCATCCGCACACGAAATGCTCTTATCGAACTTTTTGAACTTTGTGGTTTGTTTGATTAGATCATTTTGAGTAATTTTAAGTTTCTCAACTTCAAGTTTAAGTTCTTCACATGATTTGCATGATGTGTCAATACCTTTACCCTTTTCTAATTTCTTAGCTTTTTCTTTTAACTCATAAACTTCATTTTCTAAAAACTCCTTTTTAGTTTTCAAAAATTTATTTTTGTTTATGATTTTTAAGCTTAACTCACAAAGTTTGTTATATTCATTTTGTAAAGTATCATCATCAATAGAGGAGTAAGATGAGTCGGAGAGTACCTCATTTGAGTTGTGAGCCATGAGAGCAATATCATCATTCTTTTGCTCATCATCATCTCCTTCATAGTCACTCCAAGCACCACCCACAAAAGCTTGTTGAGGTTTGCTCTTTGGTGGTTTTGGACATTCTCCTATAAGATGACTTGTGTCTCAACCTATAACATTTTCTTTCAACTTTTCCTTTTCGATCATCACGATCTTTCCGGAAGGTTTTCTTGTCATCTTTAGGTTGCCTTACAAACTTCCCTCGCCTACGAAAGAACTTCTTGAAGTCTCTCACGGCCATAGCATATTCCTCATCATCACTATCCGAAGTAGATTCTTCATCATCACTTGATTGGACTCTAGCTTTCAAGGCAATGGACTTAACTTTTTCTTTCTTGCCTCTAACTAGTTCCGAATCTTTTTCCATTACCATTTCGTGAACCTTGAGGTTTCCAATTAGCTCATCAAGTGACATGCTTGAAAGATCTTTGGATTCTTCAATTGCCGTCACTTTTGCACTCCACTTCGGATGGAGTGCTCTAAGAAATTTCCTGACAAAGTTCTTACTACAAAAAGATTCGTCAAGTGCTTTAAGCGAAGTAATAATAGTATTAAATCTAGCAAAGGCATTATCAATAATCTCATCTTCGGAAATAACAAATTGTTCATATTGTTGAACAAGAAGATCAATTTTGTTATCTTTAACTTGTGAGTTTCCTTGATGAGTGACAATTAAAGATTGCCAAATATCTTTGGCGGTTTTACACAAAAAAATTCTTTCATATTCTTTCTTAGGCAAAACATTATAAAGCATCATTTTAGCTTCATTATTTTTACCTATTAATTTCTTTTGATCATCATCTTTGATGTTAGTAACTACGTTATCACCATCAATAATTATATACCACAAATCTATATCTTTAGATTTCACGTAAGTTTCAAAACGGTTTTTGCAATATATAAAACCATTTGCTTCAAAGAGTGGTGGTCTTTGCATAGATTGCCCTTCTTTGTAATTTTCAAAATCCATGGATCGTTTCAAGTTTTAAAACACAATATATTTTAAAAGCTTGAGTAACGTAGCTCTTGATGCCAATTGTGGAAAACTAGAAGGGGGGTTGAATAGTTTACCGATTAAAATCTTTTTAACTTGTTAAGTTAGCTTTGAATCTTTCCGTTTGATCAAAGATATATGCACAAACACAATATATAACATGTAAGTAAATGAAAGAAACGATCAAACCACAACACAAGTATTTATCGTGGTTCGGCTACAAGGACTCTTTTTCCTTGCCCTACGTCCACGCCCCGAGTATCCAACTCGAGAGTTTCTTTCACTAGTCAACAAGCTCCTTTCACCGACGGAGAAAACCATACACATCGCTTATACTTTTACCGACACAAAGCTAAATGTCGAGTTCTTTTACAAGGGCACAACCACTCCCGTTAGTTCTTTTACTGAGGTACAACAACTCCCAACACTCTTTGTATTTTGAGGACTAAAATACTAACCACTCACTACAGAATATACACAAACAAATGACGTGTAAACAATAAGAGTTTACACAATACTAAGCTAACAAGTCTTGCAACGTTGTGTTGGGAACTTGTAACTTTTGATGACCTTATGAGCTTCTTTGCTACAAAAGGAAATTTCACATTTACAATGTTAAGAGGTTAGAAGAAAAGATGAGTGTGTGTGTAAAATATGATCTCAAGAGGTTAGCCAAAAATCAAGTTATGGCTTGGTATTTATAGCACACCACACTACATGCTTGGTGGATCAGGCGGAACCCTCAGATGGGTTCCGCCCGTGTACCCCCAGGGTACCGCCGGGTCTGCAGTAGGTTTTTGCAATAACTCTTCAAACCAAACAAGGTCTTGTCTCATAACACCTAGCAACCAAACAATGTCACATCACTTAAATCAAGTCAAACACAAAACTTGTAAGCAACATCAAAGCAAGTCAAACACATTTCTTTCCATAAATGCATAATGACAAAACTTGCCATAAATGTGATGTGACTATTTCTAATTTAAGAAATAAACTTGTGTTGTGTTTTATGAAATGTAAAATGTAGCAAAAGTCTAGTTTATGCAAGTCTTAAAAACTAAGATTATGTTTTGCTTAAAAACTAAAGTTTACATTTTGTCGTTAATAAAACTTAGCGAAGATCGTAAAATATAAATAACGTTTTTAGGCGATATTTGTATTAACAGATTCTTTTAGTTTGTTTCAGGTTTGGTTCAAAATAGCCACTACTATAGCACCTCTTTCGGAAATAATACAATTTGACTCTTCCTGCTTGGAGTTATATAGGGGCTGTTTGGTTAAGCTTAATTTGTGTTTTGCCCCTAAGTTTTGTAGTTAAGAAAATGGCGTCATTTTTATAGAACAAAATACTAAGCTCATTTTTTCATTCAAATACGTTTGTACGCATAAGGGTAGAATAGATAATCGAACATATATCATACATTCGACATGTTAATTTGGATTATAGTGTTATTCATGAAGTTGTAGCTAATTGTAACTGTTTACTTTTTGTGATCATATATAACCAATAAAGATGGATGAAAAAGTGTTTTTGAGTTAACCCGAACGCCAATTTTTTAGTTACTAAATTTTATAGGTAAAAAAATACCTGGTAATAGAGCTTGACCCATCCTAAAATACCTGGTAATAGAGTAAATGTTAAAAGTGGCGTGAAGTGAATAGAGTGGCTAATGAAAAAGTGAAGTGAATAGAGCTTAACCACAAACCTATAGTAGTTAAAGTTTTGAAGAAATTGCAGTAACTCACTTATAGTTGTTTCAATATTTTCATGTTTCTCACTGTTTAAATGTTTGTATTTCTCTTAAGTTTGGTTAAGTATTTCATATAAAACAAGATATACCTAATTGACCTAAATAAGTTTACCTGGCATTAAGAATTAATTAACGGCGGCATGTGCAGGAATACCATAAAATATTCATGATTCAGACTTATTAGTGTAACAATATAAAATTTTCGAAATCATATGTCGTTCTTTTATTTGTTTCCATGGGGTGTTCTTTAGCTGCTGTTAATGAAGGTTTTTCGTTTAATCTTGGTAGGTTATGGGGTGCTATGATTAGTAATGTTGGGTTTGTGTGGAGACATATTTACTCGAAGAAGAGTCTGCAGAATTTTAACCAGGTGAATGGCCTGAATTTTATAAGCGGTTCATGATTCTGTCGTTCTTTTATTTGAAGCCTGTTGCGGTTTTTGTTCAAGGATCTGAATGGATTCCTAGATGATTTTGGCTTCGCACTCTCAAAATGATTGAAAATTATTTCATTTTTACTTATATGCATTAAAATAGTCTCACATGACACAACAACCTGTAGGTTTAATGGAATAAAAAGATTGAAATGAAAAAAGACATTGTAATGTGACATTGCTACAAATGAGGAGGCACACAACCAGAGTGGTCGTCCCTTACCAACATCAGCCAACAATTTTTTTCTATCATTCGATGCTAGCTCCATGATACTCCTATTCAGAGGTATTCCAAATCATCCAGAACTTTACTTCATTCGTTTATTATCGTTGGTAGTCTCGCTTAAATGATTATTGTATATCTTAGCATTGTGCAAATGCTGAGACACTTCTGAAATGCCTACTGGAATTCTTATAGCTGCATTTTGAAGGCAAAATCTTTGTTTCTTAATAATCAGAAGCTACATTCACAATGCACAAATATTTTACCCAAATAAGGTAAACCAATAGATTCACATTTGTATTAGATGAGAATATGAGATAATGTATAAAAGTTTATTGAACTTGATCCAATAATTGTTTGTGCCAGTTGTGTTTTTTCATTTTGTTAAATTGTGAGTTTAGTGTTTTCTTTTTTAAATTTATCTTTGTAATTCATGTATAACCGGTATTGTTTCTAATTTTTGTTTTCTACGCACGAGTAAAAAATCTTGGATGAAAAAAAAGAACATCTAAAAAATCCCGTAACAACGCGCGGGTTTTCCCGCTCGTTTTCTATAAACCGTAAAAAGCAGGATAGATATGAAATGACATAATCGAGGTCAAGAAAGATACAGTAATTAGTAGGTGAAAAATCAACAAACAACAATGTTGGATTGCTTGACTCTAATTTTAAACTTGTTAAAGGTAAGTAAAGTGTAATTATGAACTTTTTACATTTTGAAAAGTACAAAGAGCATGATATATAGAACATAAAGGGTACAAAAGTCATCTTTTTGTGCCTGGAATTTTGGAATGAACTTGTGTAGGTGAAGCCACCATCTTTATGCAATATATTCCAGTATTTCACCATCAGAGGAACAAAAACATTATTATATGTAAAATGCTAAAAGTTAAATACCATATTAAAGCACTATACTTGACAAGAAAGTTAATTTTGGGTACTCAACAAATTTTTTTTCTTTATATGGGTACTGAACTTTTATTTTTTGGCCTCTTTGATGCACTTTGTGACATTTTTGCCCCTGGATTTTTAATAATTAGAGGGGTAAAAACGTCACAAAGTACCTCAAAGAGGCAAAAAAATGCAAGTTCAGTACCTATATAATGAAAAAAAATTGTTCGATACCCAAAAGTGTATTTTAAGACAAATATAATGCTTTTTTATAGTACCCGATACTAAATCATTTTATTTACCTTTCTACTCATTATTTGAATTTTACGAAATCTTATATCTCCAAAAAAAATTGCAAGAAAGTGAGATCTTAATGTGAGTACTTCACAACTTTTTTTTTTTTTTTTTTTGAACGAAGTAGTTCACAACTCACAAGTACCAAAAATCCTTTATATTGATCATGATAAACAAGGGCGGAGTCAGAAAGTTATGGTTATAGAGCAAACTTTGATAGTTTAAAATCTACACTACAAATCGTTCATTAAAGGAGCAAATTACAAAATAGACAGACATTTAAAAAAATTCACACTACAATTTTTTTTTTCATTAGGAGACACGTGCCCACCCTGTTTTCTCCTATCTCCGCCTGATGGCAACAATATAACAACTTTAAGTTATAGCAACTCTTACATGTTTAGCATATCCAAATAACCTAATAACAAAATAACACATCATGTATGACTAAGAAAAGTGCATACTAGAATGATTAAGAAATTAATAAACTAAAAAAGATGGAAGCTTGTACTAGAAACATTAAATGTATGGACTATGGACCCGTATGGTAACATGGAGAGCACCCATCACATATTCACATATAATATTCATCATCAAATGTTCTTTTTTCTATCTGAAAAGGTACAAAAATAAACTATTTGAAGTTGAGTATATCTGAAGGGACACCCTATACTTTTGTGCACTTTAAGGGGCAGACCTTTAACAAAGGGGCTCTATCATGTGCACCATTGACTTCTTTCTTTATCTCATAAAAGTGATGCTCAAGCTCAACCATAGCCCTGGTGTATCGTGGCCCCAATATCATACTATTGTGTTTCATATAACTTGTCAATGTTTTTGTTAACGCTGTAAAGTATGAGGAAATATCATTTTCTTATGAAGACATTTAGTGGTTAATATATATAAAATCAACATGAAACACACTAAATTTGTTATCAATTAGTGCCACATAACTATATATATGTAAATTTTAGCTTTTTAGGTGGTCCAAAAGGTTATAGATAGAGAATTATTCCCATACATGTAAAAATTGTAAATGGAACATATTGAATGGTTGGCATGCAACACAACATGGGCAAGTGCAAATATGGACCATTATAGCTTGCCCACTCAGAAGTCAGAAGGCTATACCCTGTTGCAGGCTCGCATTGTTGCGGCAAAATAAGTGTAAACAAGAAACTTTAAAACATGTTAGTTAGCTAATTCAGTGTTAAATAGTCTCTAATCAGATTTAGACATAAATTAGCCTAAGTGTACAAGAGTTGTTCATAAAGAAATCAATGAGCAACTTCGACAAGACTCTATTAGAGACACTTAAAGAAATCTGATGACGTATAGCCTATAATTGGGCCACGAGCCCAAATTATAGACATTACTAAGCCCAACCCCACCACGAGTGGGTTATCATGACAAATGACTTGGGCTTTTAACACCAGCGGCATGGGCTCACGAAGCCCAAAGCCCAACCGGCACGCATAATTAAAGGATAAGGATCATCTATTCACGGATAGATATCCTTACCTAAGATAAGCACCACGAGTGCGAAGAGTAACGAACAAGAAACCTACGCGGTTTCAGCGCCCTATATATAGAATGATATATTCTCATTCAAAGGTACGATTTACACAATCCCTAACTCTTCTACAAACCCTAAAACCGATTACTTACTCTCACGCCGGAGTCTAATCGTGGGAGACAATCCCACGATAAGTCTAACAGTGTTGTTTATTTTCTTAGTGCGCAGGTTTCACAAGCACTAAAGTTCTAATTGGTACGAGAGCAGGAGTACAAACAAGGTAAACCCAACTTTTGTATCAACAAGTGGCGCCATCCGTGGGACCCTACACTAAGAACTCAAAACCAGAATGCCGAAAAACAAAAACTCAGGCCAGCGGACTCCGCAGCTGGAGAAAACACGTGACGATTCACATAGGAAGAAGAATCAAGACTCGACTCCTAAACCGACCTCTGGAACAACCAGTGCGCCTGGTCATCGTGAATCAAACGCGACTCCAATCTCGACCGCGGTAGAATTGCCTTCGGGAACAACCCGGACCGCTACCGTAGTCTCAAGCGCTGAGGATATTCAGCGCACCCTCTTTACCACTCCCCACCAGATGGCATCCATAGTGGACAACACTGTGCCACCGGGAGCAGCTAATAGAGGGAGGGAACCCCATGCGGAGACGGGCATCCTTGCAGTAGAAGAGGATGTACCTGAAGTAGCATTAAACGATTTTGTATCCCAACATTATGAGACTTTGACTCGTCTCATGCAAAAGGAGGCAAGGAAAAGGTCAAGCCGCAACCCGCAAAATCGGCTAAACTTTAACCAAGAAAAATCTCCACCGCGCCACCCTGAGCGCAGAAACAGTGAGAGGCGCACCAGCGTCCATGATAGACTTGGTACCGCATCTAACTCACAATACTCGGAGGATTACGAAGACAACGCGAGGCGCACCAGTGTCCATGCAAGGCTTGGTAGCCGCAGGATACAAGATAGGCTTGGACGACAACATTCACCAAGCGTAAGCACCTCAAGGTCAGGAGGCAGAAGAATCCAAGATAGGTTGGGAAAACACTACTCTCCAAGTACAAGTCCTTCAAATTCGGACTCCGAGGACAAACGGCGCAAGCGCCATAGGAGAAACAACTCCCCTTCAAGCAGCTCCTCGGACAACGAGGATAGAGAGACGGGACATTGGAAGTCTAAGAACCGACGCCGGTACGACGAGGATGAGGATATTTCCCTTCCTTGGCGTCGCCAAAAGATTGATGCGTTTACACGACGCATAAGTGACTTCTCAGATGACAAGAGAAGGCGTATGCCCACTAATGTTAAAACATACGATGGCACGGGCGATCCTGATGATCATCTAAAAATTTGCGAGTCAGCAGCCGCTATCGCAAACTGGCCACAACCTGTGTGGTGCCATATGTTCAACTCTACCTTAGTGGGGAATGCCCGAACATGGTTCAGCAAGCTTCCACGACGAAGTATAAATGGGTTCGAAGAGCTGCGGAAGGCATTCCGCCAAAATTTCACACAACGAAAGAAGTGCGCAAAGAACCCTGTGGAACTTGCCAGAATGAAACAGCGCCAAGGAGAATCCACGAGCGCCTACATGGAGCGCTTCAAGGATGAATGCATGAAGTCAAGGCATGCCCCGAGGTACTAAAGATCTCAGGGTTCATGAACGGGATCAATAATCCAGAGCTGATACGAAAGCTAAATGACAAAGTACCCCAAAGCTTTGATGAACTAACAAAGTGCACCAGAACCTTCGTTCAAGGGGAAGCGGCAGCGGCAGACAGCAAAAAAGGTTATTCAACCTTTAAACCACAAGAACAGTCAAGGAGACAATCCAACGACCAAAGTGGCAACCGCAACAGGACTTACCGCAACCAAAACAGTGGAAGGGATAACGACAAGTACGTCCCACTTACAAAAACCCCTAAAGAAATATTCGCGACGGAGGGGGCAAAATTTCCAAAACCTCCACCTATGCTAACCCCAGAAGAAAAGCGCATCGGAGGAGGTTATTGCGAATATCATGGACAGAAGGGTCATACTACTAACGAGTGCGTCCAACTACGCCAGCTAATTGATAAATTAGTAAGAGAAGGAAAGATGGACCACCTCGTTAAAAACATCAAATAAGGGAAATATAGACAAAGGAATGGGGCCAAAAAGGAGATACCAAAAAATAAAGCTGATACAATATACATGATACAATCGTGGCAGCGACATACGAAGCAAAAAGTCAGCCAAAGGTTTTCCAAGGGAAACCATATCTCTTTCCCCACCCTCACTGCGGACAACGCGGCAATCGAACCACTCACCATCGAGATACAAGCGGGGGGTCACGAGATCCACCGCATGTATGTGGATGGAGGAGCATCTGCGGACATCATGTATGAACACTGCTTTAAAAGGCTAAAAACCGAGATACAAAACCAGTTAGTCCCAGCCACGACGTCGCTGACTGGATTCACAGGTGAAAAAATTTGGCCTATGGGACAATTACGCATACTTGTAGCCATTGGTAATGAATACCATTCTACAACGGCTTGGATGAACTTCATGGTGATCAGGTCTCCCTCATCATACAATGGCATTATTGGGAGACCAGGGATATCCGCTATGCGCGCGGTTCCATCCACCGCACATGGGATGCTTAAATTCCCAGTGGAAGGAGGGATCGTCACCCTCTACAACACTACCACATCTCCAAGAGAATGCAACATAGTGGCAGATGAAGTTCCGCGCGCTCCAGAACAGCATACGAACACGGTGACAAACCTGAAAGTTGCAATTAACCCAGATTATCCTGACCAAGAGATATCAATTGGGGGATCACTGTCCGACAAGGGCAAAGCAGCTGTGTGCGCACTATTACAAAGGAACCTAAACATCTTCGCATGGGAACCCAAACATATGACTGGAGTGCCAAGAGCCATCACTGAACACAAGCTCGAAAATCCGACAAGGATATCCTCCAATACGCCAGAAAAAGCGTGGCCAAGCTCCAGAGCGTGCAAAAGCTATCCTAGAGGAAGTACACAAGCTTGTGGACACAGGGATCATGCGAGAGGTCTAGTACCACGATTGGCTTTCCAACCCAGTGATGGTAAAGAAAAGCGATGGTAGCTGGAGAATGTGCGTGGACTTCACCGATCTCAACAAAGCATGTCCACAAGACTGCTACCCACTACCAGAAATCGATTGGAAAGTAGAATCCCTGTGCGGGTATCCCTTTAAATGCTTCCTAGACGCGTACAAAGGATACCACCAAATTCAAATGGCCAAGGAGGATGAAGAAAAAACAGCTTTTCACACGAGTCAAGGGGTGTATTGCTACACAAAAATGCCTTTTGGTTTAAAGAATGCAGGGGCCACATACCAACGGTTAGTGGACAATGCATTTGACAAGCAAGTAGGCCGCAATTTGGAGGTCTATGTTGATGACCTAGTCATAAAAAGCCATACCGAAGAGGAATTGGTGCGTGACATAGAGGAGACGTTTAAAACATTGGGAAGAATAAACATGAAGTTAAACCCTAAGAAGTACACTTTTGGTGCAACATAAGGCATGTTTCTTGGTTACCTAATAGAACCCAATGGTATTAAACCTTGTCCAGAAAAAACAAGAGCGGTCATCGAACTACCTTCACCGCGCACACTAAAAGAAGTCCAGTCACTAAACGGCAAACTGGCCGGGTTGAACCGATTCTTGTCCAAATCAGCGGACAAATCACTTCCTCTCTTTAAAACACTTACAAAAGTGCACAAAGAAGGGAGATTTTCGGTGGACTCCAGAAGCGGAAGACGCCTTCCAACAGTTAAAACAAAACCTAGCAGAGCTACCAAAGCTTGTCGCACCTCGACAAGGGGAAGAATTAATCATGTATCTATCAGCGACCCATGGAGTAGTTAGCGCGGTACTACTGACAGACAGAAACTCTGTTCAAACGCCCATCTACTTCGTAAGCAAAGCCCTCAAGAAGACGGAGACTAACTACACCGCTATGGATAAACTGGTCCTAGCCCTAGTATTCGCAGCTAAAAGGCTGCGCAGGTACTTCCAAGCGCATCCGATAGCTGTAATCACGGACCAACCCATCAAGCAGGTTATTTCTAAACCTGACGCATCGGGGCAGCTTCAAAAGTGGAGCGTGTTATTAAGTGAACATAATATCTCCTATAGACCGCGCACCGCGATCAAAGGACAGATACTGGCTGATTTCATTATCGAGAAGCTAGATGATGATACTCCATCAACAAAGATTGACGTACCGTTACAAGAACCATGGGTTCTATTTACAGATGGATCCTCATGCGCAGAAGGATCAGGAGCAGGTCTTATCCTTACCAGCCCAGATGGAATAGAGCATACTTACGCCCTACGCTTTGAATTCATAGCCACAAACAATGAGGCAGAGTATGAAGCATTACTGGCTGGACTACGCATAGCAAATCAAATGGGTGTACGCAACCTAGAAGCTAATGTGGACTCACGACTAGTAGCAAACCACGTGTTAGGCGAGTATGTAGCCCAAGAAGAACACATGATCCAATACCTCGATAAAGCCAAATCCTTGATCAAGAATTTTGACAAGTTTTCCATCAAGCAAATCCCACGAGGAGAAAACAAAAAAGCGGATGCGCTTAGTAAAATCGCATCCACAAGCTTTGCACACCTGTCAAAACAGGTATTGGTGGAAACGTTGAAACACAAATCCATCTCCGAGATGGAAATATCCACAGTGATAGAGGAAGAAAATCCCACGTGGATGACACCCATCATGGATTTTATCAGTAAAGGAACACTCCCTCAGGAACAAAAGGACGCTCGACGGATACGGCGCACAGCGCAGAGGTTCGAACTTCGAGATGGTATCCTATATCGGCGTTCATTCCTACAACCATGGCTCAGGTGCGTTGGACCTCTTCAGGCAGATTACGTACTCCGGGAAATCTACGCTGGATCTTGCAGCATGCACTCAGGACCACGGTCTGTTGTAGCGCGCGCCTTGCGATCCGGATACTATTGGCCCACCATGCACCGCGACGCGCGAGACATGATTCGAAGATGCAACGACTGCCAAGTTCATAGACCCATCCCGCGTCGACCGCAACATGAGCTAACACCCATCACCTCACCATGGTCATTCCACAAATGGGGAATCGACATTGCTGGACCCTTTCCAGTCGCGGCAGGAGGACTCAAGTTCCTCATCGTCGCCATTGACTACTTCACCAAATGGATCGAGGCAAAAGCAGTGGCAAGTATCACAGGTAACCAGGTCAAACGATTCGTTTGGGATAACATTGTATGCCGCTTTGGCCTACCTGGAGAAATAATTTCGGACAACGGAAAACAATTCTGTGATAACCCATTCAAGGATTGGTGCGCGCAGTTAAACATCACACAGCACTTCGCGTCAGTCAAACATCCACAAACAAATGGATTGGTAGAACGCGCGAATCGTAGCTTGGGTGAAGGAATTAAAGAGCGCTTGGACAAACATAAAGGGAGATGGGTAGATGAATTATCTCATGTTTTGTGGGCTCACCGCACAGAAATCAAAGTCAGCAATGGCGATACACCTTTTTCTCTTGTCTACGGGACAGAAGCTGTTATACCAGCAGAAATTGGGATGCCAACAATCCGTACATCTGAAGTTAACATCGCAACAAACGATGATGAACGACGCATTGACTTAGATCTGTTGGAAGAACGACGCGAAAGGGCGGCTATCCGTGAAGCAAAAGCTAAATCAAAGATGAAGAAGTATTATGATGCACGAGTCAAAAACACTTCTTTCAAACCAGGGGACTTTGTATACCGCGCCAACGATGCCAGCCACGCAGAAGACACGGGCAAACTCGGACCAAAGTGGGAAGGGCCTTACGAGGTCACAGAGGCATTAGGCGACGGTGCATACAGAGTGCGCGACATGAAAGGCCACGAGCTACCACGCACCTGGAACATTTGCAATCTCAAGAGATGCTACCTTTAGGCCACGAGCCACACACTGACACATCGGAACCTTAGTAAGAGCTCAATAAATGTTGGTGTATTTACTTCTTTAGGAAATTGTCATTTTCGTACTTGCAACAAGCAAATAAAACGTTGTGGTTTTTAGCTAACTCCACAACACATTTCAACATTATTGCTTACACTATCTATTTATGTTTCAATTCTGTTTGTATTTTTTTTGCCTACATGGCGTGCATGCACATATTAAGACCACACGAGAGCAGACAGGATGAGTAAACCTACTAAAGTACTCGTTGAGTAAGAGGGTTGCAAACCCATCAACATCGGATCACGCATCCTTGTTAAACACCCTACTACCAAGACGTTGGAGTAAGTTCATAAGTACATCCCACGATGGATGCACTTTATTGCACACGGTGCGCGTTTAACAAAACATGGACTCAAGACAATTGACTCCTACATAGTGGAACTCGCAGCACGCTGCACTCCACCACATGGATTCGAAACAATTGACTCCTAAGTTCGTACGCTAACTTCATAACAAGCTGATGATTTTAGTACGCATCTCACAATGACTGCGCAACAACAAGTTGAAAACGAACTAATAAACCAAGACACTTGGTTACCAAAAAAAAAATGATAAACGTAGTACGCTTGGTTATGGACCGCGAACGTTTCTTAAGTCACGAACTTAACACATTTTGGGCTCAAACACAAGACATTACTTGCACATTTGTTGCTTGAAGATAAAATCTTTCACGCGATAAAGGCATGAAAAAATCTAAGTACAAAAACAGCATATGTACACAAAAGAGCCAAATAACTTTATTTACTAAAAACTACAAGTTTTTTTACAAAGGCTATAACTACGAGTTATCAACATCTATACACTATGGACACGCTCTGTAGAAGGCTCTGGCACAACTGAGCTTCCCACCTCTTGCATCCTCTTCAACAACAGCGCATCTCTTTGTGACATTGTTGCCACACTAACCGCAATGCCATCCGACCTTGGAAGATGCGCAGCACCTACGCCGCAGAGAGTGGCCTTCCCTTTAAGACCTTTCTTCTTTGCTGCCCTCTCTTCGTGGCGCTCCAAAACTTCCTTCAGTGGCACCTCCGTCTCAAGTGCGAAGGGGTTCAGGATGTCACGCGGGCGCGCAAACACCGGAACCTGCAGTTGGGACTCATCAGGCTTTAAGAAGAAATCAGCCTCGGTTTCCGCACTTTCGGCTATATGCCTCCCAAGTGTTAATCCCTGCATGATCACTCGGATGGGATAGTCTTGGTCCCGCTCCAGCTGCGCAATATGGGGAAGCTCAAAGAGCCTCATCTTTTCCATCGCCTACACGAGCTCATCGTAGGCATCAGCATTATACTCAGGAACCTCAAAAGGAGATACCGTGAGCAGTTGCGCCTCAACCAACTCTTCAATGGCCTGCGTCTTGCCACGAGCAACAACGCACTCCACCACCCTCCCAAAGGCGTTCACAACCTCTGAGGACTCCAAAGTTCCCATGGCCGCCAAGCGCAAGCCATGGCTGATCAACCACCTGCGAAAACAATAACAAAGGCATTAGAAAAGATACACAAAAAACATAAAAGAAATTAAGGTACAAGAAGTACCTGCGCTCTGCAATAGTCGACATCAGATGGGGATACAGCTCCTCATCATACTCTATGCTGAGACGGCGCAGTTTCTCTTCCTGCGCCTCCACAGAGTCCTCAACCTTCTTGCCAAACTTAGCAAGCTCAACGCAGAACTCATTCTTCTTTTCCTCTAAGTATTTTACCCCCCAGGCAAGGTCAGCTTTGTATTGCTGCAACTCCCCACGTTCGCGCTGTAGCTCGGCCAAAACTACCAGCTTCTCCTCAGCCGCCTTCCTGGCGCGCTCATCGGCAGCTAACACTTCTGCCTGAGCCTCTGCCAATTGCACTTTCAGCTGCGCAATATGCTCATCCCTCAGAGCAAGGCTACCCCCCTCAACGACGGCCCGCGCCTTTAGCTGAGTGACCAACTTAGCCTGACGGGTAGCAACACCAGCAAGTTCCTCAACCAACTCCTGCGTAGACATCTGCGCCATAACCTTCAAAGGCTCCTCTACATCAGCAACCTTGGGCGACGCGGCACGATCGACAAACACCGCATCAGCCTCTGCAGCATGATCCCTATGAGAAAAAGAAGATCAGGTTAGTACGCGGATATATATTAAACAAGAGAAAATAGTCACATTCGAAAATGCTTACACAAGTGGTGGAGAGTCGGCCCGCTTCTTCTGTGCGCTAGTAGCAGACATCTCGTCTGGCACTTCAGACTCATCTTCACCGATCAACCAACGTCTCCTTTTGGAGGTACCAACTACATAACCACCAGAAGACGCTTCCTTGCGCTTCTCTTTGCGGACCTCCGTGGACTCCAGAATCTCCACGCTGTTGGACGCCTCAACATGCGTCTCTTCCTCCACAGGAGACCTCTCCTCAGTAGGAGGAACAACCTGCACTGGCGCGACAAACACAGCTGCAGGAGGAGACTCTTGTTGCGCAACAGCCGCAAAAGTAGTCAGATGCCCAGCCGCGGCCTGTAATATGGGTTGCTCACCCTCCCTCAGGGGGCGCACCCCTATCGTTACACGCTTCGGCTCCTTCAGCTCTACAACAGAGAACAAATCCATCTCTACGACACACAATAGACAAGCAACAAAAGAACAAAGTTAGTTATTCAAAGGATGGATAGCAAAAACACTTACGTTAAAGATGCGGTAAAAGGGATGAGCACCCACCCTGGCTGTCCTCATCAAGAAAGGTTGGAACCTCGTTCGCACCATCAAAATAATTTTGGCTCAGCCCCATATACACCAAGAACTCCTCAGGATAGGAGTTAATGGGAATGCGGTTACCGTCAATTATGTCCGCATCCGCAGCACTGTAAGAACCAGGGATAGGACGCTCGTCCCTCGGTAGCGACCTTTGAGTATAGAACTCAAAGCGTGACGGAAATACCACATCATCTACCCAAAAGAAATACTCTCTCCAATGCCGTAGAGCATCTACCTTCTCCTCATAACATTGGAGGCGCCCTGCGCGCTTGGCAAACGAAACCCATCCGTGCGACCACGTTGTGTGGTAAAACGCACGAAAAAGGTCAACCGTCGGATTGATAGCCAATAACCGTCAGTTAATCTCAAAGTTTGATACCTTAGCACCTATACAGTGCATCTGTGAGATATGGAGTTGGTAATGATTGAGCACATTGCTCAAAAAGACAGAAATGGGCACACGATGATTCGCGTAATTAAAAAAGCGTGTATACAAGCCAATCTTCCCATCGGGGAAATCAACAATGCACGCATCCACGTCTGGTGCCTCAGGGTGGACGTCGAGAGGAATGAAGAAGTCAGAGGAAAACTGACGTACATCATCCTCATCCATCCTAGAGCGAAAGTCGTGTAACTGAGCAACCATTTTATAAATAAGGTTTGGTAAAATATTGCGCACGCGCAGTTACCTAACATATACAGAGGATCGAGGAGAAACAAAGTTTTCGAAAAATTTGCAAATGGTGAAAAAACGTTTTAACTGTGTGAAACACAGTGAAATGGGGGTGGTGCTTTATATAGAAGACTAAGAAACCCTAAATGGGATGCCACGTGGAATCCAGTCACAAACGTGTGGCTGAGAGGTGAAGAGTACAGGCACTTTCCCCCTTTTCCTGAGATACACGTGGATAGCTCCCCCATTCTTCGAGGCACGATTTGTGATATTTAGGACTAGGTCCATTGCTCCTATCCTTTGGGCGGGAAATATTTAATTTCTTCCCGCCACGCTTACCGCTCGTCCCTTTAGTCTAGTATCCGCGACTACGTGCCGCGCACACTAGACTGGGGGGACATGATGACGTATAGCCTATAATTGGGCCACGAGCCCAAATTATAGACATTACTAAGCCCAACCCCACCACGAGTGGGTTATCATGACAAATGACTTGGGCCTTTAACACCAGCAGCATGGGCTCACAAAGCCCAAAGCCCAACCGGCACGCATAATTAAGGGATAAGGATCATCTATTCACGGATAGATATCCTTACCTAAGATAAGCACCACGAGTGCGAAGAGTAAGGAACAAGAAACCTACGCGGTTTCTGCGCCCTATATATAGAATGATATATTCTCATTCAAAGGTACGATCTACACAATCCCTAACTCTTCTACAAACCCTAAAACCGATTACATACTCTCACACCGGAGTCTAATCGTGGGAGACAATCTCACGATAAGTCTAACGGTGTTGTTTATTTTCTTAGTGCGCATGTTTCACAAGCACTAAAGTTCTAATTGGTACGAGAGCAGGAGTACAAACAAGGTAAGCCCAACTTTTGTATCAACAAAATCAAATACTACTTGAAAATATATTCACTGCCTACTACTTAAAAATATATTCACTACCTAATGTGTTGTTATCCATAGAGAATAAGTGATCTAGAAGTTGAAGATATGAATCATCAGGGAATGACAATAGTACAACATGTTGTATGAGATATAAAGTGAAGATGCTCAAAATATCTTTAAGATATCAAAGTGGCTTTGTCTCAATAGTAGAACATGTTGTATGAGAAGTTCTCTAACCAAATGGTTGTGGGTGCAAGTGGTGGTTAAGACATGTGAGATTTGTGGTGTACATATTGTGAGATTTAGGTGCAAGTGATGCTTAGGACAAGAGACCTTATGTTTAGTTATGTCTTGGCAGGATGGGAAGGTTCATCAACAGACAATAGAGTTTCAAGATGCTATTAGCAGGCCAAACGGTCTAAAAATAACCCATGGTATGTTATATCATATATTTAAGTAACTATACATAAACACATCGAAATGCATACGTACTTATTGTAGTTACATATTTGGTATTAATAGGATCATATTATCTTTGTGACGTTGGTTATACAAATGGTGATGGTTTTCTAACTCCTTATCGTGGCCAACGATAACATCTGAATGATTGGTCCCATCCGACTACCACAGATAAGGAGTCGTATAATATGAAGCACACATCCGCATGAAATGTTATTGAGAGATGTTTTGGTTTGATTAAGGCTAGATGTGTCATCTTGTGTGATAATTACTGCAATCCAATTGAGTCAATTTCGCGTATCATTATTGCTTGTTGTTTGATGCACAATTTCATACGTAAAGAAATGAGTCAAGACCCGCTTGATAATGAAGTTTTAGCAGATCACATACAAGATGGAAACGAACATGATAATGTTATTAGCACTGTTGAGACTTCACAAAGATGAAGTGATCGTAGAGATAATCTTGCTAATGATATGTTCAATGAGTGGAACATAACATATTGCAACTGATTTTGACTTGAATGGCTAATTTTTTGTCTTCAGTCTACTTTGTGTAGTGACCAGGTATGACTCTTGAATATGTTTTCGTATGGTTGTTCGTAGGTTTGAATGCATATGCTCGTTTGTGGAAAACTAGAAGGGGGGGTTGAATAGTTTTACGTCTTTTTTAATTAGTTGTAAAAATAGTTTTAGTGTTTTAAAACTTATATTCGATAATATGCGATCTCAAGTCTTGCACAATATAAACAAATATCAATACGAAATATATAACAATGATAAGTAACAATAATAAGTAAGAGATGGAAAGATCGAACCGCGAGACAAGAGATTTATAGTGGTTCGGCTACAAGGACACCTTCCTTGCCCTACTCCACTCCCCGAGCACCTAACTCGAGAGTTTTCTTCACTATATCAACAAGCTCCCTTATGGCGGAGAAAACCTTACACACCAATTTACACACCAATATTCACACCAATCTACACACCAATAATTACACCACAACACCTTCACACCTAAGTCACAACTTCTACACACCTTCTTCAAATCAATCTACTTCACACCTAGCTTCTTCACACCAATAGATTTCCTAGCTTTTCTTCTTCACACCAAGCTATCAACTAATCACACAATCTATATCTAACTCAACTATCTACAAGCAAATATTCACAACAATCTTCACAAAGAGTATGTAAATAATCTTGATGATAAACCAACAACTTGGATGTGGAGATCACAACAAGTTGTAATACTTCTTGTCTAGGAAGATAGAAGTATTCTTCTCTTGCACTTGAGAGGATGGAAATTGGATCACTTTGAAACAAAGAATATATATACACTTATGAACAAAGGATGAGAGAATAGGGAAATAGATCTAGATCAGAAAGTTTAGAAGTGCAAAAGGTGAGAAAAATCTGAGGGGTGAATCAGTATTTAAAGGGGGGGAAATACTGTTCTGGAGCGTGGCCGGTCCCCTTAATTGTAGGCCGGTCCCCTTAATGATTAAGGGGGCCGCCTAGTAACATTAAGGGAGCCGCCCTCCTGAACGTTGGTTTTTCTTGTCTTTTAGTGGGGAATATTTTTCTGGATAGAATTTGCCATTTTTTGTTGGAAATTTGAAATCATATCTTAACTATCTATAATAGAGAAATGGTCAATCTTGAAAGTGAAATCTTGAAAGTTGGTCAAACATTGAAACTTGAAAAATTTTATTAAAGGAAATTATGAAATGTAATTAATACTCTTATTAAAACACCCCATTACTTAAAAGTACAATTATTTATTCACATTGTACAACCAATTAAAAATATATCTACCAAATTAAATACAACTAATTAAAACAATTAATACAAATGACAAACCGGGTTGACCCGGGACGCTTCAAACCGTACGGGTTGAACCGGTTTAATTTGACCCGTTTTCGACCCAAACTAGCAAGTTGAACCGGTTTAAATCGACAAATTTTTCGACCGGAATGGTTCACGCTTCAAACCTGACGGGTTGAACCGGTTTAATTTGACCCTTTTTCGACCCAACCTAGCAAGTTGACCCGGTTTAAATCGACAAATTTTTCGACCGGAATGGTTCAACCGGTTGAACCACCCGGGTCGAACCGGGTTTCAAAACATTATGTTTAATTCTCAAATCTTCAAACTTTATATCTACCAAATTAAATACAACCAATTAAAACAATTAATACAAATGACAAACCGGGTTGACCCGGGACGCTTCAAACCCGACGGGTTCAACCGGTTTAATTTGACCTGTTTTCGACCCAACCTAGCAAGTTGACCCGGTTTAAATCGACAAATTTTTTGACCGGAACGGTTCACGCTTCAAACCAGACGGGTTGAACCGATTTAATTTGACCCGCTTTCGACCCAACCTAGCAAGTTGACCCGCTTTAAATCGACAAACTTTTTGACCGGAACGGTTCAACCGGTTGAACCACCCGGGTCGAACCAGGTTTCAAAACATTATGTTTAACCAAATCTTCAAACTTTTATTATTTTTTATTTATAACCTATAAACTTTTTTTTTTATCAATAAACTATCTGTCGTTATAAAATCCCGTTGCTATGCACGGGAACTCGTCTAGTATTTATTATGAATTAAACATATTCTTTTAATTCCAAAAGTGATTTTGTAAAAGATGTAAGATGTTTAATACATTTTATAAAAATTCTAGTGATTAGAAAAATTTCCTTTGATCATGAAATGTAATAAACCCTTTGTTTATTCATACCTTAAGTGATATGAAAACAAAGACAAATATTAAGCACTAAAAACTTGTTTACGTCATAAGTTTTAGATTAATGAGTTTATGCTTTGTAATCATCAAAACATAGAGACATTGTTAATATGCTAACAATATTTTAAGACATTATTTATGTCAACAATCTCCCCCTTTTTGATGATTACAAAACCTTAAACTCATTAGGTCTAAAAATTAATTTTTAGACAAGAATTTAGAGTTTAACATTCTCTTCTCCCCCTTTTTGTAAAATCAAAAAGGTTAAAGCTCCCCCTTGATGTATGCTCCCCCTCATTTGAGAGCACCAAGGAGATGAGCTATGGAAATCTTGGCTACACAAAATATTAGAAGAGAGCAAGGCAAATATACATGCAAAGCAATAGATAAAAGAGAATAGATTCATTCAAGCATCATAGAAAGCATTACAACATTTAATATGCTTAAGGCATATTAATCATAATAAAACAAATGAAAAAGACATAGTCCTATATTGCCTAGAAAGAGCACTTGGACTTGCTTGCAACTCATGGTTGATTGTTTTATTTGCTTGAAGGATAACATAAGCATGAAGCTTAGTTGTTAGATGGAGAGGGATATGGGGTGGAGTATGGAGCGGAAGAGGTGGATCTCACGATGTTGTATCGTGTTAAGGGTGGTATTGGATGATTACGAGTGAGAAGATATTCAATCCAAGAAATATCTTCACTCAAGTAGAGGATTTGTTTTTGAAGGAATATGCAACAAGGGCAAAAGTGAGTGTGGTTGGTAACTTGATCCAAATTGAGAGAGTGGGGAAGGCAATTTGCATAGGGTGATGATGGAGGTTGCCCTTTGTTGCGTTGTGCAAGATGCATAGCAAGGAGATCACTAAGATCATGGATTTGGTTTATTTCATCACGGAACTTTTGCTTTTCCGTGGCAATGTGAAGAGGATCATAGGTTTGGTATGGAAGGGTTGGATTTGTGTAGTTGGAATTGTAGTTTGATGGTTGGCCAATGTTGTATGGTTTGTAAAGAGGATCAAATGAATGACCTTGTGGGTTTGAGGTAAAGTTTGGGAAGTAAGAAGTTGGAGGTGTTGAATGACTTCCAATCTCATTGGTTATGATGGATTTGTTTCGAGGGCTTTTTCTTCGCCAAATGGGTTTTTCCGTCATCCTTGCTAGCCTTGAGGCTTTTGATCTTGGTTTGTTTGGAGAGTTCATGATGGGATGAATGGATAGTTTTGAGGATTGGGGATATTTATAGTGTAAGATTTGTGTGTTTAAGGATGGATAAGGTTTGTTGGAAGATTGGGACAAAGTATGTTGGTTAAAATTGGGAAATGTAGGTTGAAATGGGCTAAAAAGCAGAAAAGATTCTGTAAACCCGACCATCAGATGGCCGGTCCCCTTAATTAGGGGGCGGTCCCCTTAATGATTAAGGGGGCCGCCTTACAAAATTAAGGGGGCGCCCATCTGGTGATTTCCAGGTTGCCAGAATTGGGTTTTTGGCAGAAAATTTGCAGAAAGGTTATGTGTTTGGATTAGAATTAAAGCAAGTTCAACTCTCTTAGGCAATATAGAGTCTAATCTAATCAAGATATAGCATACATGCAAAAACATATAAGCAAAGGAGCAAGTAATCAACACATAATAAGCAATAGGAGGTAAACAAAGGCAAGCACACTTAAGCTTCCTAAGGCACCTATCTTAGATTGAAGGCAAGGATAATTAGTGAGTGAAAAACTAGTGATGGATCAAGATGACACCATTATTGGTGAATTTGTCCTAGTGAGTGTCTATATGCAACAAATGTGGAGTTGTGATTGTTTCGACTCCTAGAAGCAAAAAGAAATGGCGATCCTAAGAAACAATCCAAATAATCTCCTTGATTCAATTTTTGCTCGATCATGAATGTCAAAGACATATATTAGATTATATACCTTGACAATTTATGTGAGAGTTTATGCATGATTTTGAAATATAATGTTTTTTTTTAGAATTAGTCAACAATGCAAGAAAAATGGTCTTCATGGGGTTCCTAGATTGTGAGAATAATTTTTAGAGAAAATTGATTGAGTTTTACAAAAAGGTTTATGCAAAGTAAATAAATTTTCCCAATCTTTAGTTTTGTGCGAAATAGATTCCTAGACTCAGAAGAGGTGAAATGGAAGAAAAATAAATTTCATGCAAGTATTAATTTGAAATAATTTAGTCAACTTGTTCCATCATTCCTAATCCTAAACGCAAGTGGTTGAATAATTCACGCTTAAGGGGTTTTGTGAATATATCCGCAATGTTATCTTCCGATGCAACCTTTTCTATAGATATATTTCCTTTTTGTACATTATCCTTAAGAAAATGGTGACGTATTTCTATGTGTTTAGTCCTAGAGTGTTGTACCGGATTTTTACTTAAATCTATCGCACCTTTGTTATCGCACATAATAGGGACATTTTCTAACCTAATGCCATAGTCTACGAGAGCTTGTTTCATCCATAGTGCTTGTTGACATGCCTTTCCGGCGCTTACATATTCAGCTTCGGTGGTAGAAATAGCAAGAGCGGTTTGCTTCTTCGAAAACCAAGATGTTAGACAACATCCCATAAACGTGCAAATACCGCTAGTGCTCTTTCTATCTACGTAGTCTCCCGCATGATCCGAATCCGCATAGACAATGGTTTCTATGCCGGATTCCTTAGGATACCATAATCCTAAGTGTATAGTGCCTTTAATGTATCGGAAGATACGCTTAACCGCTTCTAGGTGAGAGGTTTTGGGATCCTCTTGAAAACGGGCACAAAGGCAGACACTAAACATGATATCGGGTCTACTTGCCGTCAAGTATAGTAAACTACCTATCATTCCTCTATACTTGAAGTTATCTACGGACTCACCTTCATCGTCCTTTGTGAGCTTTACCTCCGTAGACATTGGTGTTTTTATGGGTTTTGAGTCTTCTAGGCCAAATTTCTTAAGCATTTCCTCAATGTACTTAGATTGGTTAAAGAATATTCCATCTTCTAATTGTTTTATTTGTAATCCTAGGAAGAAGTTAAGTTCACCCATCATACTCATCTCAAACTCATCATGCATGATTTTGGCAAATTCATCACACATGTCTTGACAAGTCGATCCAAATATAATGTCATCAACATATATTTGAACAATGATGAGATTAGGGTCTTTCCTCTTAGTGAAAAGAGTGTTATCTACCATTCCCATGGAATAATCATGTTTAATAAGAAAAGCTTTTAATCGATCATACCAAGCTTTGGGAGCTTATTTGAGTCCATACAAAGCTTTCTTTAACTTATAAACATAATCAGGTTTTGCGAAGTCAACGAATCCTGGAGGTTGTGCCACATATACCTCCTCATTGATAAAACCGTTAAGGAATGCACTTTTCACATCCATTTGGAATAACTTAAAATCTAGGGCGCAAGCATAGGCGAGTAATATCCTAATTGATTCAAGTCTAGCTACGGGGGCATAAGTTTCATCATAATCAATTCCTTCTTGTTGATTATAACCTTGGGCAACTAACCTAGCTTTATTCCTAGTAACTATTCCATTCTCGTCTAACTTGTTCCTATATACCCATTTGGTTCTTATGATAGTCACATCCTTTGGATTTGGGACTAGTTCCCAAACATCATTTGCCTTAAATTGATTTAATTCTTCTTGCATAGCTATAATCCAACTTTCATCCTTTAAAGCCTCGCTAATATTCTTAGGTTCTATTGCTGAGAGGAAACAAAAGAAGTTGTTTTTATCTTAGGCTTGTGACCTAAGGGTTCTTTGGTTACGATGTCCTATTATATTATCTAATGGATGTGATCTAGATTCTTTAATATTAACGGTTTCGTTATTTTCTAAGTGAATGTCTTTATTATCATTTCCTATGGGTTTTGTTTTACTAACCTCAATAGCTTCATCTTCGACTAAATCATCATCTTCTAAAGGTAGCGTTTTAGGAGGTGGTGGTGTTTCATCAAATGTTACATTTAGTGATTCCTCTACTTTCATGGAGTGTTTGTTAAGTATTATATATGCTTTACTATTTTGTGAATATCCTAAAAATATTCCTTCATATGATTTTGGATCAAACTTAGTGAGGTAGTCCTTAGTGTTTAAGATATAGCATTTACTTCCAAATACCCTAAAGTAGCTTAAGTTTGGTTTTCTATTTCTTAATAACTCATAAGAAGTTTTTCCTAGAATTCTTCTAATTGATACCCCATTTAAAATATAAGTCGATGTATCTACGGCGTGACACCAAAATTTTTGTGGAATGGATTGTTCATTTAACATAGTTCTACTCATTTCTTGTAGTGACCTATTTTTTCTTTCTACTACCCCATTTGATTGAGGAGTACGAGGGGCGGAGAAATTATGAGATATTCCATTTAACTCACAATATTTTCCGAATTGTACTTCGTTATCAAATTCCCTACCATGGTCCGTCCTAATGGCAACTATTGAGCATCCTAATTTATTTTGAATCATTTTACTAAATATTTCAAATTTTTCAAAGGCTTGGGTTTTGTCACTTAAAAACCTAGTCCACGTGTATCGTGAGTAGTCATCTACTATTACTAAGGTATATTTGTTTCCTCCATAGCTCCGCACAGCGGATGGACCAAAAAGATCCATATGTAATAATTCTAGGCACCTAGTAGTGGATACTATATTCTTAGCTTTGTGGCTAGCATGAGCTTGTTTTCCAACTTTACATGCATCACAAAAATGTTTGTCATATTTTAGATTAGGCAAGTTTCTAACTAATTCCTTAGAGGCCAAAGATTGTATTTGTTGCATGTTAGCATGTCCTAATCTCCTATGCCACAATGTGGAGTTTTCGTCTAGGGTCGTTAGGCATATCCTATCTTCAGGTTTGTTTCCTAGTTTCATAACATATACACCTCCTTTCCTAATACCTCTACCTATAATTTTTCCATTCTTAACTATTTCGCTATCTTCTTCGGAAAAGATAACTTTACATTTATTATCGCATATTTGGCCTACACTAAGTAAGTTATATGTTAAATTATTAACATGTTCAACATTTTCAATAGTAAGTGAGTTTTGAGAAATCGTACCTTTGCCAATAATTTTTCCACGCAAGTCACTACCAAAAATAACGTTACCTCCGTTGTATGCCTTATATGTAGAGAATAGCTTTCGGTTCCCTGTCATGTGCCTTGAGCATCCACTATCCTTGATCCATTCGTCAGGCTCCAAGTCAATTCCAAGGCATATTTCGTCGGTTGCTTTTGCCATGAAACACTTTTCTTCTCTTGGTTTTTCCACTTCTTCTTTGTCACTATCACTCCATGTTCTACTAACAAATGCACCTTGATTGTCATAACTCGGCGGCTTTAGACATTCACCAACGAGATGATTTGGACTTCCACATCTAAAGCATTTTCTTTTCACGTAATTGTCATTTCTATTTCTTCGGAACGATTTTCTATCGTCATGTGATGATCTAGTGAATCTTCCTCGTCTCTTGAAGAATTTCTTGAATTCTCTTACGGCCATTGCATATTCTTCATCTTCACTCTCGTCACTTGAGTCACTATCATCACAAAGTTCCTTTTTGGCTTTTAGAGCAACGGATTTGACTTGTTCTTTCTTGACTTTAACCGTTTCCATATCTTTTTTTTATAATTTCTTCATGGACCTTCAAGTTGCCAATAAGCTCATCTAGTGACAATGTCATCAAATTCTTTGATTCTTCAATAGCCGTGACTTTAGCTCGCCATTTCGGATGCAATGCCCTAAGAAATTTCCTAACACAATTTTTACTAGAAAATGTCTCATCAAGTGCTTTTAAACTTGTGATAATGGTGTTAAATTTAGCAAAAGCATTATCAATTGATTCCTCTTTCGGAATCGTAAATTGTTCATATTGTTGTACAAGAAGATCTATTTTGTTATCTTTAACTTGACTATTACCTTGGTGAGTGATTAGTAAAGAATCCCAAATTTCTTTTGCGGTTTTACACATAAAAATTCTTTCATATTCTTTGCGTGGTAACACATTATAAATAACCATTTTTGCCTCATTATTTTTTGCTAGTTTCTTTTTCAAATCATCATTTTGTTTTTCAAAAGCTACAATTTTATCCATTTTAGTTTCAACATTATATTGAATAGGGGGAAAATCACCAAAGGTAATAATATGCCAAAGATCAAGATCTTTTGATTTCACATACGTTTCGAATCTATTTTTCCAATATAAAAATCCATCACTTTCAAATAATGGTGGTCTTTGCATAGATTGTCCTTCTAAATATTTTAAAGATTCCATAGATCGTTACAAGTTTTAAAATACAATATATTTTAAAATTCTTGCTAGACGTGGCTCTTGATACCAATTGTGGAAAACTAGAAGGGGGGGTTGAATAGTTTTACGTCTTTTTTAATTAGTTGTAAAAATAGTTTTAGTGTTTTAAAACTTAGATTCGATAATATGCGATCTCAAGTCTTGCACAATATAAACAAATATCAATACGAAATATATAACAATGATAAGTAACAATAATAAGTAAGAGATGGAAAGATCGAACCGCGAGACAAGAGATTTATAGTGGTTCGGCTACAAGGACACCTTCCTTGCCCTACTCCACTCCCCGAGCACCTAACTCGAGAGTTTTCTTCACTATATCAACAAGCTCCCTTATGGCGGAGAAAACCTTACACACCAATTTACACACCAATATTCACACCAATCTACACACCAATAATTACACCACAACACCTTCACACCTAAGTCACAACTTCTACACACCTTCTTCAAATCAATCTACTTCACACCTAGCTTCTTCACACCAATAGATTTCCTAGCTTTTCTTCTTCACACCAAGCTATCAACTAATCACACAATCTATATCTAACTCAACTATCTACAAGCAAATATTCACAACAATCTTCACAAAGAGTATGTAAATAATCTTGATGATAAACCAACAACTTGGATGTGGAGATCACAACAAGTTGTAATACTTCTTGTCTAGGAAGATAGAAGTATTCTTCTCTTGCACTTGAGAGGATGGAAATTGGATCACTTTGAAACAAAGAATATATATACACTTATGATCAAAGGATGAGATAATAGGGAAATAGATCTAGATCAGAAAGTTTAGAAGTGCAAAAGGTGAGAAAAATCTGAGGGGTGAATCAGTATTTAAAGGGGGGGAAATACTGTTCTGGAGCGTGGCCGGTCCCCTTAATTGTAGGCCGGTCCCCTTAATGATTAAGGGGGCCGCCTAGTAACATTAAGGGGGCCGCCCTCCTGAACGTTGGTTTTTCTTGTCTTTTAGTGGGGAATATTTTTCTGGATAGAATTTGCCATTTTTTGTTGGAAATTTGAAATCATATATTTATTATGAATTAAACATATTCTTTTAATTCCAAAAGTGATTTTGTAAAAGATGTAAGATGTTTAATACATTTTATAGAAATTCTAGTGATTAGAAAAATTTCCTTTGATCATGAAATGTAATAAACCCTTTGTTTATTCATACCTTAAGTGATATGGAATCAAAGACAAATATTAAGCACTAAAAACTTGTTTACGTCATAAGTTTTAGATTAATGAGTTTATGCTTTGTAATCATCAAAACATAGAGACATTGTTAATATGCTAACAATGTTTTAAGACATTATTTATGTCAACATCGTTGATATCTTTTGCTATTGGGCTGATCGTCTGAATGTCCATACTCTTTTGGCTTATTAGGGCTCTCGTATAGTTATTTTGTAAGGGTCATTTGGAAGCAATCTCATCTTGTATCATCTACTTCATTTCTAATATCTAAACTCTGTCTACCAAATGTGGCCTTTAGGTAATTGATTGAAGATGTGAGAGAAGCTATATAGAAAAACTTCATCGCGTTATTTGAATATGATAGTCTTTTTTATTTTATTTTTAAAAATAGTATACCTAAAGTATAAGATTTGTTTGCTATATAAGACTTGAAAGAGATTTTAGAATAATAACATTTCATAATTTTGTAATGCTATTTCATGTATTTTATAAAAAGTATTTTTTTTACAGCAACACCTTATCTATTAACTTTATTAACAATTTCAACAATAATTACTTTTGCCGAGCATACTCATAAATTTGACAAAATTCAATATGCAACTTTTATGAAGCATTGTAGCGTGGTCGGAGTTGTATTTAGTGGCAAAGCAGTTGTCATTAAGCACATAAAAATCATATTGTCAATAGACTAGTTATAAAACATATGTACGCACAGGGTTTTTAAAATTTTATTTTAATCATGAATTATTATCGATTAAGTAATTAACCACTTAACATGTTTCAAATGTTTTACTTGGTGGACTAAAAATAAAAAATCATAATGTATAAAGTAAATTTCATAAATCGTCCCTGTGGTTTAACGGATTTGGTGTCCCTCGAAAGATTTTTTTCTCGGTTCCTCTCCTCGTGGCTAACTGTCGTTAGTTTTTTCCGTTAGCTAACGACCGTTTGCAACAAACATTTGCACCGTTAGTCCTTTATACTAATGGCCGTTTATACTTAACACAATTTTTTTTTTAATAAAAATAAAATTAAAAAATTGGTTTTCTTATAATTTTTTTTCTAAATATCTTTAAAATTTATACACGTTGTTATACACATTTCTATACACGTTTCATACACACGTTTTTATACACATTTTTATATAATTTTATACAGGTTTTATACACACGTTTTTATACACGATTTTATACACATATTTTTATACACACATTTTTATCTACACATTTTTATACACTCATTTTTACGTTTATGTATAATGTATAAAGAGAAACAAAAGAGATGTAATGCGTAGAACTCAAATTTAATCTTACGTTTATGTATAATATATAAGAATAATTTTCTCTAAGCCCGAACTATATAAGGGAATTATTATTACTTGTATAAGTAAATTATAAATGCATGAAAAAAATAACAAAAAGCACATTCGCAAGTCTTTTAAGATTGTTTGAATCTTTACCGACCTTTAACTTTAATACAATATTCTTCACAATTGGCCTAAATTATCAAAGTAAAAGACACCCATATTTTAGACCGTTGGTTGACACCCATAGTGTTATCAATGACAACAAACACCTGCTAAGTTTTATTAACTCATTCAAAGACAAATTAACTCATTCAAAGACAAATAGGCACTAAAACACATCTTTGGTATTTTAAAATACATTCATGTATTATCTAAATCAGCAAGTCAACTAAATTATACATTCATACCTTGAGCAGGCGTAGAAAATCCTTCCACAACAATCATGTGTTGATACTTAATCCTCCTCTAAAAAAAGCACACAATAAATTGCATTACACTTTAGTGTGTGCGATAAGATGATAAAATTTCAAAAACCACTAACATGTTGCATTATAGTGATGATAACAACAAAGTTAGTTATAACATCAAATAAGAAAACTTTATATTAGAACTAAAGGGGTGTTTGGTTATGCTTATTAAAGGTGTTTATTGGCTTATACAATTATCATAACACAATAAGTGTATGATAAAGCTATAAGCTATTTTTTAGAAGCATAGTGAAAAACCCCTGAAGTCACAACTAATTCTATAATAACTTAGTGTGTTTATAGTAAAAACACAAATATTAAGTGTAGAAGTTTTCAATAAAACATAAAAAAGAGTTACTAAAAATTGGTGTGTATAACAAAAAAGTTAAACCATAAAAAAAGTTACTAAATACAATCAACTAGATAAGGCATAAGCCAAAGTTCTGTTGAGGTCTTTTTCGGATTCTATTCAGAAGCAAAAAGAGGTTTACACATAAATTATAATTATAGATAATGGTTGTATCTCACATCCGTGATTACTAACTCAATAACATTATCGCAGTATAGTAACGTAATAACCTGATTAAAACTATATATTCTTGCCGAATATTTCTCATGTACATACTTTTAATTCGTTTATAACAGCTAACTATTATTATTATTATTATTATTATTATTATTATTATTATTATTATTATTATTATTATTATTATTATTATTATTATTATTATTATTATTATTTTGATAAAACATCACGGCAGTGAATAAAGCTAGGTTATCACCTACATTTTTTTTTGAGGTGATTGTTATCAAATAAGGATTGTGATGCGTGCATTTTTTATATAATTTAAGGAAAACACCTTCTACATTAAGCAATGACTATGTAATTCATGTGTTTTTTTGTTTTTTTTAATAATTAGCTTTGTATAACATTTTTAACTGACAGACATGTTGAGGTTGAGGTTGATTTTGTTGTTTAACTTTAACTATTGATATCATGTTGTACAAAATGTGTGAATTTAATAGCTCATGATGAGCGTTAATAAAGTTAAAATATGCCCCGTAAAGTTTTTAAAATGTTTTATGGATATTCATATACAATTTTCAAATGGCAATTTTATGAGTCGTTATTATAAGTATAATCGCGTATATTTATTTTCATATCACATGTGCTTACCATTTGATATTCATATTTCCATTACTAATAATTTAGCCGTATTTCAAACCCGTGTACAAATAAATTAAACTTTTAAATAGTAACATGAGTCATTATTTTAAAAAATATTCTAATAGATAAAAGTTTAAAACTAACACTAGTTTAAAAAAATATTTAACATATATTAAAATTAATTCGCATATCAATTTTATTGGATAAAAGTCTAAAAACTAAAACTAATACTCATGTAATTTTAAACAAAGTTAATATTGTAAAGTATAAGGGTATAAAGTGTAAGGGGTTATTTGTGTTTTTTAAAAAGTTATTAAAAAATATTGGAACTTGCAATTTTACACTTATATAAATTATTTAAAATTGAATCACTAAAGTTTTATTAATCACTTCATCTTTTTTATGTTTTTGTTTTCATAAATTTGACACCAATATTTTTATGCATTTTTTTTCTTAACCAAATTTCTCCACTAAATTTATTAAGTTTGACAAAAATCAATTTAATTTTGACTTTCTATTGACCAATCACGTTGCTCGATTTTGCCTACATGGCAAAATCGAGCTCTGCTATTGGTCTATTTTTTTTAATGAGAATGGATTTGTAAAAACACTCTGAAATGATGTAATTCTTTTATTATATAAAAGATTTTCTAGTGAATCGATCAAGTTTATATCCAATTTGTAAGTTGTAACATTTTTTTAGGAGCAAAAAAATTTTTGGGAATAATTATATTATAGTTTTGTGATGTATCAAGGTAAAAGGACAGCTGATAGATATTTGAAAAAAAGGTTTTACCTTGTATTTGTGAAAGTTGCATGTGGCATATAGACGATAGAGAAGCTCTTCAAAACGAATTTTGCATCTTAATAATGTGCATGTATACAAGAATTTCAATAAGATTAGTTTTCTAGATAAAATTTGGTCTCTGTTTACATTTATCATATTTGAGTCTTTATATTTGTCGATTTATATACATGTAATCACAAAAAAAA
Organism: Artemisia argyi; assembly: GCA_030686995.1. Classification (NCBI taxonomy): domain Eukaryota; kingdom Viridiplantae; phylum Streptophyta; class Magnoliopsida; order Asterales; family Asteraceae; genus Artemisia; species Artemisia argyi. Next base: position 162,204,875 of record CM060679.1, on the reverse strand, counting down.
AAAAAAAAAAAAAAAAAAAAAAAAAAAAAAAATGCATATTAGTCGATTTGAAACTAATAAGAGCAGGAGGTAAGTTGCCCTTCCCCCTGCGTTATCTATATCTTAACGCAGCAAAAAAAAAAGGTGAGTTACGTTACCGGCATTCACGTTAAGTGGGTGCGTTAAAGGACCAAGGCAAGAGGATAACGTGCGTTAACTAGCATTCGTTGTGTGTGTGTATATATATATATATATATATATATATATATATTCTTGACCTTATACTTTTGTAACCGTTTGTGAACGGCTATGTTAAAAAAAAAAAAAAAAAAAAAAAAAAAATCCAACCCATTTTCTTACCACTATAAATACCCACCTCACACATCTTTTATTTTCAAACTTACACAACTCAAATTCAACCTATATACTTACTTTCTAAAAAAAAAAAAAAAAAAAAAAAAAAAAACTTTCATATTCTCAATGGATCCGACACCACGGTTTAGCCGAGACAGGTGGATCGATAGATGTGAAGCCCAACGTCGCATACACAGAGAAATACACGACCTAGGTATGCATACTCAACTCCAACAAGACCTTATGGAGCATGTTTGGCGAAAACGTCTTCAACGTCGAAATGAAGAAGAAGGTTCCAAGGACGTTGAATAAGTGTTTGTAATATTTATGTTTTTAAATTTCATATGTTTCGTAATGTAATATTTATGTTTTAATTCCGTATTGTAATATTTTTAAGAATTAATGTTATGATTTTAAATAAATGAAGTACTACGTATTTGTTAAAATGTGGGTTGAAATTGAAAATAATTGAGATTAAAGTGAGTTAAGGTGGGTCATCGGTGAGTTATGCTACCATGGTAGAAAGTGAAGAGTTAAGGCTAAAAGGTTAAACTGATGTGGCAGTGAGATAAAACTTAACTCACGGTCAACTTACCACATGCTCTAAGGATAGTAATAAGTAATAACTGATAGAGTTCACGTTACATCTCAACCCTAATAATTTATATTAGCTAAGTTGATTACAAAGAAGAATTGTAAACATAACCAAAGGGCTTGTGTTTCAGTGATAACTCATGTTTTTTGAAAAAATTAAATAGTTATTTGTTCAAGTCATGCCATTAAGAAAAAATTGTAAACATAAAAAAGCTGTATCAACTTTGTGTAATTGAAATGAAGAAAAAAAAAAAAAAAAAAAAAAACAAAAACCGTCAGTTATGGTATATGTAATAAACATTTTATTTCTCATCATCAAAACACTCGGATTTGACATTTTTCGTAGTCTTATACTAGTTATAATACATGTGCACGTACAGGGTTTTTAAAATTTCGGTTTGATTATATATTATTATCGATTAAGAAATTAAACACATAACATGTTTCAATTGGTTTTACTTGGTGGATTAAAAATACAAAATCATATGTATATATATGTTATAATCTACCTATTATTTTAGGAGAATGCTGGATTAAAAATTATATTTTATTATTCAAGCAAAATCAAATGATGATACTTGACTTGCATGAGATATTAGTGATATATGCTTTTAGTTTTGCAAACCCATGCGATCAATTTACGATGTGTTCTAGTATTTCTTTTACTTATATTTTTGTTAAAATATGTAGTATATTTAGATAGCTTTGAAGATTGATTCATTTCCTTTATTATTAATAACCATCATACCATATTTACTAATGTACCTTTTTGGTTGGAAAATTGTATTTTCATAAGTTTGTGTTATTTACTTCTCATGTTTGATCATCAAATTACTAAATTAGCATAGATGCTTAAATTATAGCTTCTTTATTACATAAAGAGAAACAAAAAAAGTTGTAATTGGTAGAACTCAAATTTATTCTTACGTTTATGTATAATATATAAAACTATTTTTTCTCTGAGACCAAACTATATAAGGAAATTATAATTACTTGTATAAGGTAAATTATAAATGCGTGAAAAAAATGACAAAGAGTACATTCACAAGTCTTTTAGGATTGTTCGAATCCTTACCGACCTTTCACTTTAGTGCAACTTTCTTTACAATTGGCCTAAATCATCAAGGTAAAAGACACTTATATTTAAACCGTTGGTTGATACCATAGTGTTATCAATGACATCAAATACCTGCTAAGTTTCATTAACTCATTCAAAGACACTTGCTAAGAATTCCTACCATAAAATTCTTCATATAGGCACTAAAATACATCTTTGTTACATTAAAATACACTTATATATTATCTAAATCAGCAACTCAACCTAATTATACATTCGCATATTTATCAAATTTTGTAATTTTAATGGATAAAAGTCTAAAACTTAATACTAATACTCATGAAATTTTAAACAAAGTTAATATTATAAAGTATGTATAAAGTGTAAGGGGTTATTTGTGTTTTTTCTAAAGTTATTAAAAAATATGGAAACTTGTAATTTTACACTTACGTCTACATAATTTATTTAAAATTCAACCACTAAAGTTTTATTAATTACTTCCTCTTTTTTTAAGTTTTTGTTTTCATAAATTTGACACATATATTTTTATGCATTTTTTTTCTTAACCAAGTTTCTCCACAAAATTTATTAAGTTTGACCAAAATCAATTTAATTTTGACTTTCTATTGACCAATCATATTGCTTGATTTCGCCAACGTGGCAAAATCGAGCTCTTCTATTGGCCAAATGTTTTTTTTCAATAAGAAGGGATTTACAAAATCACTCCGAAATGATGTAATTATTTTATTATATAAAAGATGTAGTCCTATAATTATGATCTACTTGGCGTCAAAATCAAATTTTGACGAAAAAATATGCATGATTTAGAAATTCAGAATATTAGGTGTCGTTTAGTTGTAGAAAAAAAAATCTCTTTTAGTTTTTAAATTTATTGAGAAGTGTATGCTTTTTCTTCTCTAGAGAATTGTTAAGAATTTTGAAAACACGTTTAATTGGAGTTATATTTTTCTCTTTTAAAAATGATAAAAAGATTACCTCAAATTGTGACGTTGGCGGCGATGGCGGGCGGTGACGGCGACGGTCGGCGGTAGATGATGACACGAGAGATTAAAGGTAAAATGGTGTATGTGTATTTTTTGGAGTTAGAGAAGAAAAAAAGAAAGAAATAGAAAAAAAAAAAGTGAGAATGATAGAATAGGGTTTTCAATTTCTTAGTTAAAATTTAGGAAATGAAAATTTCATTTATTTTTCTAATTGTTGAAAAAAAATGCCACTAAACGCGTTTTTAGTTTTTTCATTTTTTTATAAAAAATTTCTTAGAAAAATGAAGAATTTCTCTCCAACTAAACGCATCGTTAACTGCTTTGTCTAAAATTTCATAAAATTCTGACATATGGTATTTGAATTCTTATAAACCACTTTTTATGGGCCTCTAAAGATGACAAAGTCACGAGACCTAGCAGTCTAGCACCATGGTCTAGAGTTTGATGTTTCCAGGCTCTTATTCAACGAATACAAACCATTTTATGTCATTTGATGTAACAGTTAGATTTATGTTTGAGTACTAAAACTGAAAAAGAAAACTTGATATCAAATTTGAACAAGTAAACATAAAAACAAACATGGGTATACATTGACCAAATACATCTATTGAGTGAGAGAAAGATAATATACTTTGATATTGATAGAGATTCCTATTCATTCCTAGATTCCCGGATTGATCGGCCCTACCTTACTACATGGTAGTGGTATAGGGAACGCAATTGCTAAAGCATGGGAGAATGAAAAGTAATGATTTTAGCAAGAGTAGCTAGAAGGATTACCATAGCGAGTCTAGTACATGTTAAAACACTACTCTCTACGTTTCAATTTCTTTGTCCAATTCTGACTTTTTGAAGTTTCTCTTTTTCAACTTTGACTTTAATTATTTTTTTGCGTTATATAATGATTGATGCAAAATATATGATTGGATTGAGTTTTTAAATATATTTTTATTAGCATAATTTTTATTAGATATTATATAATACAAACAAAAATAATTAAAGTTAAAATTGAAAAAAAAATAATAATAATAAAAGAAAATTCAAGACTGAACAAATAAATTTTATTACTTTCAGCTTTAAAGAAGTGTTATGAAAGTAACCAAGCTACAGTCTCTCGGGATGTGATATGCACACGACTCATGCATCTTTACGTTGTATCGGTTGAAACCGACTGTACCATTGTACGAGTATAAACGGGACTATTGTGAAAAGGTTGTTGCCACGGGAGAACTATGAGATGGCGGCTCTTTTCAGTCACCAAATTCCCATGACTTTGATAAAGACACAATTCCAATAATACATGTCAACCCACCAACTTTGACTTTGACTCTTATTCCAACAAAACCTGATTTGTGCTCATAATATAATATTGACCAACACATAATGTAAATACATCGCCGTTTTTTAGGGTGTGTAAGATGACCGATCACTCACGGCCCCAAAGTTATTAGAGGCTTTAAAATTTGTCCTGTTAATAACTATATGCATGTGTGCACATGTTTTTTACAAAAAAAAAATACTTGAACAAGAAAATATCTTAAATGAGTAATATGTTAGATAACTAATTTTATTATCTTATAATTACATTTTATATTTAACATTCATTCTCGAAATGCCTTATTATATAATTTTGCTCAGAACACTCAAAAAATTTTATAGATTCATGAGACAGCCCTGCATAAATACAATACAACATATTATGCAATGTAATACGTGTAATATTCTCTTATAGAAATTTAAACGAATTGTATTAAGCACATGTCTAATAGTTAATATCTATGAAATTAAATAATTGAGATCAAATGAGTAAACAATATACAACAGGGCTGTATATTTTAGAAGAGACAAATTTACACATCTTTTAAACCCCACATATATGTGTCAATAGAGATTTTAACCGTTATGTCCATTTCACCCGGGGAGACACACTACTTATCTCACACGTTGGGTGCCGCTATGTAAAAAAGCCTTTTTGGTCAGTTAACAAAGGCAAACGAGTGTCTGAATATGAATTATGAATGCTAAAAAGAAATGATACATAAACCTAATTGTAGATTAAATCGTGGATTTAAAATCATGTGACATTTTTCTGATGGGTTTTAAAATAAGTAGGTCCTTGTATGCAGCTATCAGGATGATTCCACGTCTTTTTAGGTCCACAATTAGGTCTATAATTAAGGGACCGTTTGGTTGAGCTCATTTTCAAATAGTTTGGGATTGAAAGTAAAAAATAAGTGTTTGGTATGTATGAGTGAGCCCCACAATTGAGGATGAATACCAAGTTTAAAGGAGTGTAGAATTTTCTACCACTCCTCCTACTTTTAACTTTTCTTTTATTTTTATGTAGGTCTTTTTTATTTTCCTCCACTAATAATCTTTTTATATATTTTCAAAAAATTAATATTTTTGAATTCATAAATTATATTCATTTAAAATATAAACAATATATTATTTAATTGTATTTTTCTCTCTCCTAACCTAAATCCAAATCTACAACTTTACATTTAAATCTAAATCATAATGTAAACCCATCTACAAACCAAACAGGCTGAGTGTTCATGTATCATTTCTCGAATACTAAAACGTGAAAAATCTCAAAAGTTTAATTCTTGCTAGGTCCAAACATCCTTAAACTGTCCATGTCAACCTCCTAAAAAGAGGACGCTTTACCCGGATTCTGTTTGTATAACAGTGTGTTCAAACTCTGTGGATTAGTTTGCCAAAAGGGTAGAAACCATAGTTACTAAAAAATTTGCTATCACACAATATGTTAACAATGTACTTAAAATTATGTTTACGAGGATAACAAGTTCGCTGAAACATATGACATCCGCAGATTTACAATATATTATAGTCGCCACCAAAGGCTTTGTCCTATTCAAAATCTTGTTAAAAACATTTGTGAAGACAAATGACTATTGATATATGCATGTGGCAACAATTGCCTTTAGAGACAACACTATGTTATAGTGAGGGTAATGAAGACAAATGACTATTGATTAAGATAGACTCGAGCAAAGTCGAAATATGTAGAGACAAATTCATCTAATTGTGTATAAGGCTTTAAGAGAAAGAAATGAACATATAAAGCCCAATTCGAATTTAGGGGTGCTTGGTGGGGGTTAAAGGTGGGGCTGGCAAATTGGGTACCTGTTAGGACCTGTTAAGACCTGTTAAGGGAAAAAATGTACTATGCAATTTTTCTATTTTTTAAAATAATTGTTTTTAATATTTTAGGGTTCAATATTTAACTTTTTTGATACATAAAACGTCTATCTGTCATACTCAAACCACCAAAACCAAGTGTTAAACGAGTCGTTTTCATGTTTGAAACTTATATTATTCGCGCGTTCAAAACCTGTTAAGACCTGTTAAGACACGATTTGCCAGCTCTAGTTAAAGGAGGGGTGGGGAATGGGTAAGGAATTGAAAAGGGCCCACATCCTTCAAATAATGGTGCTTGGTTATGGAGGGGTAAGGTATTGATTACCCCGTAGTGGGTAATCAACCATTATAGAGTAAATTGGGGGGTAAGGTATTGATTACCCACCTCACACATTCTTTTGCATTCCTTTCTCTTTCCCTTTCCCTATCCCATTCCCCACTTTGAATCAAGCGGACCCTTAGTGATTTTCAAATTTCAACTATTAAATATCAAACTTTCAAAAGTATTGGATTTATATATTTCAGGCCTCAAAATTTACTTCAAACATCAAAATGTTAACGATTATTGAAATAATATTCTGAAAATTTGTTACTCTACTTCAAGTCGGTGAGAGTCACGAAGAACTCATAAAAAATTAAAACAAGATCGCTACAATATATTTTTATCGCATGTTTAATTATCGTATAAATTCATGCACAAAGCCTCCGCACACTTATCAAAACTCAAGCTCCTTGTTGGATGCAATCATGCAAGCAAATGATTGAAGTATTATTTTACCTTGAAGGAACCAGGCATAATAACATCATAAGTTAAGGCATTCAGGGTTCACAACCAAATTTTAACTAGGGTATGTTCTTTTAAAAGGAACCATGCAAATACATGTTCTCTTTAATATTAGTAGTATCTTAGGATGTGAATAACTAATCTGATATCCAAAACACCAGCTGCACTGATTAGATCAATTTTCCACTTTCTTAAGTTCAATCCAAACTCACTCAAACAATTCTAGATTCGTAAGTCCTGTTTCGATCCTTGCAAGAAAAACTCAAATCACATTACTTCTCTCCTGAAACAATTAAGATTCACTACCTACAATGCATGCCCAAACCAGCTATAAGTTGATGATAGGCGAGTGTTTTAACCATTTATTTATAGTTGACACGGTTTAAATTATGTTTCATCGTCAATTGGTTAAATACGTAAAAAATAAAAACATACCCAAAACGGAAGTGAAAAATAAAAGATTACCCAAAATGGAACAAACTGAACTAGTTAAAAGTAAAAGATAAGCTTTTTTAACCAAATTCATAGAACACTTGATAGATGGTTTTATCAGCCACCAAACACTAATATGCATTTATGGTTAAGTTATTATCTATGGTTGGTTCATTAACCACCAATACCGACCACCTTAAAGATAGGTTATGAAAGGTTTGTTTCTTAAGGGCTACGGTTAGCATTTCCCTAACTTTAAGAGAGTGATTCTTATGATCATGTTTAATACCTCCATAGTTTTTAATAAGAGAGATTCACGGGTCAACCCATCCCAACATGATTGACCCGTTACTTATGACACACCAGCACATCTATTTCTACCTCTATACAGTAGCAATCTATGATCTATTCTATACTGTGTCTCCTAGTATACTGATAGCATAAAATCCCTACGACCAAGCGCTATCAGTCTATAGGACAACCCATAAATGCTGGAAATAGATACACAAACTCACACATAAAAGCTTAGATTTCTTATTAGACAACGGTAGATGATGAAACTAAGCAACATGAACAGTTTAGTTTCGAACACACATACAACAATAAGTAGCAAAGTACTTGCTCAAACAGAAACCATACTCCCTAAGCTTATTTTTATGGGTCTGAAGTCTTAGCATTCTGAGTCATGCTCGACGTATTAATCAACTTAATTTTTGCATGGTTAATAAAACTAGAAATCCTGTCACCGAAGCTATGCATGGTTAGCTACAGCTGTACCACCATCAACATCAGAAGGAGCTCTCATCTTTGTCTTTATGCCATCAATATAACTAGTGTACTTCTCATCACTTAAAGACTTCTGATCATCAACTTCATTGTTCTCGGAAATATTTGAAGAAAATTGCACAAACTTATTAGTTTTTATTACTTGTCTATGTCCATGGACTGCGGGGTAATAAGTGGTCGCAAGTGAAGGATTTGAAGCATCGTTTTTCTTTAAATAGCGTGAACTACGATGAAATCTACCGAACGTAGCTTTGTAAATCTTCTCACAAAAGCTCTTACGGGGCCGCTCATTTAACTGATCTTTCACCATTAGGTTCAAGATCTAATGATGGGGGGTGTACTAATCTGATGGATGAAATATATCGAGTGAAACTACGTCTATTTAAAAGGACATTATCATAGCCAATCTATAAAAGGAAACAAAAAAGTGGGTATATATGCAACAGGAGCTTAATCATTATTTTATACTATTTAAGCACGAGGAAGTATGTTTAGAGGACGTTACGTTCCCATAAGGTTCCTGCCTAAATCCGCATCTAAGAGGAGTTCTATTCACGTTTCTAAATGTTTACTGTTTAAATGTTGTCGAAATAAAGTAATCCAAGCTTAATCAAAGGTCCTACTGTGAGTATAATTCTATAACAAAAAAAATAAAAAACACGAGCCAGGTTGTCATGCCAACGTTTTAACCCGTACATTATTTGTTAATGATTATGTTTTGCTTTTTCCAGTGCTAGCTTCCCTTTATCGTGCCATAATTTAAGAGAAAAAAAAGGACCATCGTTAGCAAGCTTTAGGTAGAATCAGATTCTGGGATTGCTTCTATCAATGATCCACAAATGAAAGAAGATGGTACTTTTTTAATCGATGAATTTTCCTGAAGGCGAAATCATGAACATCCCTGAACTAGCAGCATTCGCTAATTACACAAGTGGTAGCTAGAATCATTATCCTAATAAATACATACAGTGTTCAATGCAATTTGCAGATATCCACCAGGACAAATATCTCGCAGGGCTTTCGGGTTTGGAAGACTAACAATGTAATCTAACAAAGACAAGAAGAAATCTTGCAAAATTATACATGTACCAACAAAACACCTTCTTATAGATGTTTAGAGTATGTTAAACCAAATTTTATCAGATAGAAAGGTATAAGATTAAACTTAATATAAAATCAGACAAAAGAAAGCAACTATATGGTATACAAGTATTGTTTTATATGTTTTTCTTATTCGTTTGTTATATTATGTTCCACTTTAACTTGTGCTCTGCTTTTTGGGCCTATAATCTTATCTAAAAAATAAAAGAGAACCAATTAGATTACTCCCCACTAAACCATATGTATTATTTGTTAAATCCAACACACACATCATAATACCAATGAAATGATGAAATTAAACTTAAAGGGATAATGAACATTCCCGCTACAGATATGCAGAGGCCTGATAGCTACAACTTGGATGACTACTTATAAACACCTAGGAGTGTTTTATTGGATCTATATCTGCCTATGACAGTGTACCATCTCATCGTTTTAATATACCAATAGCTTCTCATCATTCTTGGCTGTAATTACATATTACTATCTGACTTGGTCGTCCGAGGCCATGGATGACCATCATGGGGATGTTTTGTTAGAAGTGATAACATACCTGATTGCTATGTTCTCATTCATACAATGAAGATTCATTACCTACAACTATACACAATGTCGCTTGAGTGGGGTATGGGGGAGGTATGATGTAGAGTTGTAGACAGTCACACCCCTACCCGAGAGACAATCCCACCTACAACACGTCAACAATTAACACATATGAAGCAGTATAAGATGGTGGATTATCAAAAAGTTAAGGACATGAACAGTCTGTTATCTGTTCTCCACCATGTTGTTTCTCCTTGCACTCATCTCAGTGTTTCCGTGTTAGAAAGAAAAAAAAAAAAAAAAAAAAAAAAAAAAAAAAAAAAAAATCTCAGTGTTTCCAATGGTATATGCAGTTGCAAAGGTGTGGGGGCGTTTGGCTGGGTCTTTCCAGGAATATCTTCTGATGAACGTACAATACATGCCAAGTCTCAGGGTCAACCACAAAACTAACTTCATGTAACAACTTTACCCACAATAAAACCTTTATTGAATTTAATATTTTAGATGATACAAAATGATCATACATGAAACCAAACCTCAAAACAGTTAAACTAGTTTCAAACTTTCAAACACACACAACCATAAGTGTGTACTCAACTACTCATATAAATTATCATGCTCACGCTTTAATGGTTATACAGTCTTTCAGTCACAGCCCTCATTTTGTGTATTCACAAACTTAAGCTTTGTATCATCAATAAAACTAGAAACCTTGTCATTAAAGCTATCACATCTAGAGACGATCGTCCCGCCGCCACCAACATCAGAAGGAGTTCTCATCTTCATCTTCATGCCATCAATATAACTAGAGCACTGTCTCTCACTAAAAGACCTGTGACCACCATCTCCATTGTTTGATGTAAAAGGCACAATTTTGGTAAAGGGTTTTGTCTCGAAAGGACCATAATGTACTCCAGTGGCTGTGGGGTAACCATTGGTTGATAGTGACAAACTCGTACCATCATCTTTCCCTAAAGAGTGTGAACTACGCTTCACTGATCTACCAAAAATAGCCTCATGTATCTTCTCACAGAAACTCCTAGCAGGGCGATTGATCGACTGATCTTTTGCCATTGAGTTTAAGAATCAAGAACTAGTGAACTGAGGTGCTAGTATTATGCATGAAAAGTATATCGAGAGTGTATGGCTATTTAAAGGGACAGAGAAACATTGCCAAACTAAATAAAGGTTGGCCCAAATATGCAAAATAAAAGGTGCTTAATCAGTATATTAACAGCTAATTAAGCACGAGAAATCTAAACAAAATTCTTTTCACATTTCTAAATGTGTAAACTTGAAAAAAATTCTTATCAAATAGATGTAGAGAAAGCAGATTCAGTACAGCAGGTGGACAAGTCCTGTCTTATCAATGTAAAGGGAACTCGGTATATGAATAATCCGACACATGTTCCATGTTGTCAATAAAACCCAACACGAGTGAACATGCAAAAGGCCCTAATAGCTCAAGGAAGTGGGTGGCTACAGGGTCGTTTTAAGGTTTAAAGCAGAATCTTTTGATTGACTATAACACTGTAAAAAAGTAATCGAAGGTTTGTTCCTAATAATCACTCATATTTCTTTTCTTCAACAGAAATCTTATAGTCCAAGTTTTAAACTATACTTTGTAACTGTACCAGACAAAGTGGGAACGGATCACTGCAGGAAAAAAAAATAATAATAAAAAAATAAAACTTTATAAGTTATACCTCTAAATAGTGAAATTTATAAGTATTACTTTTGTTTTAAAACACATTTTAAGGACTTCTTATTGAATGAGGGACATAACGAATACAATACTGTTTAGTTATGCTACAAGTCATAAATCATCCAGCGACTTTTTAGATCAAACTTTTCAGAAACCAGGTTAAGTAAGTAATAGCAATTGACGACTAAAGCTAGAGTAAGTACAACATTTTGCATATCTAAATTCATGATATCAATTCTCACATGTACCTTGTTGCTTTCTCCTAATGGTATTTGGAGTTATGAAGGTATTACTGACGCTCATTTTGAGTTGTGCATTTTTTTTGCAGCAATCTGGTATTGGTAGTATTCTATTGGACTTACAATGCTTAAGAAGTCTCAAGGCGACCATAAAAAACATTGTGTAAACTCCTACAAATATGCACACCAAAAGGGGCTTCCGATTACAAGATGCTGACACATGACGCTGAACATTAACGTGGACAAATTAGTTTCAACCGAACACATACAACGTCCTTGTAAGGACCATCAAGCTCCCTACCCTTATTTCCATGACTCTAGGGTCTTTCAACCAGTACCCATACTTGGTGTATCCATCAGCTTATTGCTTTGATCGACTAATAAAACTAGAAACCCTGTTGTTGAGGCTATCACACCTACAGCTAGTGGTCCACCAACCAACATCAGAAGGAGCTCCCATCTTCATCTTTGTGCCATCAATAAAACTACTTCAGCGGTGTAATTTATCATTATTTATATATACTACTATCATTGAAAACTTAACACACACCCTTCCTTCTTTTAAACAGCAAACCAATAACCACCATCACCCTTTTCTTTTTTCTTTTTTTAATGGAATAAAGGTCAAAAAAGAGAAGGACGAGTGCAAACGAATAGGTCGCTTGAGCAACCCGCTCCCCCATTTTCTTCCCAACAGACCGACAACTCCCAACCAAGTGTAACAGCCGACCGACAGCGACCCCAAGCGACCGACTGACCCAATCTCCCTTATTACAACCAGTCTGATGTACCCCATTAGCTGTAAGGGTAACCAGTAGTTGACACAGTAAAGGATTGGGAACATCATTTTTCGTTAAATATTGTGACTTACGGTGCAATCTACCGAAGGTGCAAGCTTCACACAGTAACTCCTAGCAGGGCGTTCAAATAATGGTTCTTTGAGACTTTGACCATTGAGTTCAGAGCTAATGATGGAAGGGTACTAGTGTGATGCACGAGGATATCAGAAAAATTAAGGCCATTCATATATGCAACAGCAACTTAATTTTTGTAGCACGAGGAAGAATGTTAAGAGAAAGGTATCATCAGACTCCTGCCTAATGTTCCAGCATCTGAGAGAAATTACATTCATTTTCTAGTCATTTAGATATCGTCAAGGGTGGAATCGCAACGTAATCAACGTTCGTATTTGTAAGCAAAATTCTATCAGACAGAGGGAACATTTTCTCATTCAGTACAGGAAGTCAAGCCTCTTACATCAATGCATTTTTTCATATGTTTAATTTGTTAATAACTGTGTTTTACCTTTTTCTGTTCCTCCCGTTACGTCAACACATTTTTCATATGTTTATATTTGTTAATAACTGTGTTTTACTTTTTCCTGTTCCTCCCATTACTGGGCCATAAACTAAGAGATAAAGGGACCAGTAATTAGAAAGTAGAATCAGATCCTAGGCTTGCTTCCACTAATCAAAACTTCAAAGTTCAACAGGAGTTACAGAAATCTTAAGAGAAGTAAACACATGGATGACGGAAGCAAAAGCTCCATAAAACTTCAATTTACTTGGCCTATATTTGTAAAAAAGAATTTTTATAATCATTAAATAGTAACTATGCATCTAATGTCGGAAATGAGAAATGCTGACCTTGTATGTTTTTGTACCCTTGTCATATTTACGGTGGGCCTTACCGTACTTCTAAATGGACCTTTCAACTATCTAATTTGCTTCCTAGTTACACATTTGTTAATTGACGCCTACCTACGATGAGCAAATTATAAAAAGAATGAAATTTTATTGACGGTTAAAACCATGAAGTGAACATCCCTGCACTGGCAGCATTCAATAGTTACATAAGTGGTTGCTAGCATCTTTATCTCAATAAATACATAGTGTTCGGTGCAAAACCAGGACAAATACGTCACAGGGCTTTCAGGTTTGCAAGACTATCAATGTTCTTTAACAAAGACAAGAAGATATCTCGCAAAATTATGTCATATATCTAATTTCTCACCCTTTCTAAGAAGTGGACAAAAATCAATTACCAGAGCCTAGATGTGCCGAAATTTCAACTTATCACTTTTGAAACAACTCCTGCGCCTACTGTACGACCTCCCTCCCTAAGGGCAAACCGTTGTCCTGTGTAACAAAATAAAACCATTTTAATGATTCATTCTTCAAGCATTACCATCAATATAAAATAAAAATTAATGTGAAAAAAGAAAAGATCAGTGTGCACGTATACACACCTTGTTCAAGAACGACTGGTGTTATAAGTTCGAAAGCTGCAGTCACATTGTCCCCGGGCATTACCATCTTAACACTTTCAGGCAATTCCACCTTCCCAGTGACGTCTGCTGTCCTCAAGTAAAACTGGGGTCGGTAATTTGAGAAAAATGCTGTATGACGTCCACCTTCATCCTTTGTAAGAACATAGATCTCAGCCTCAAACTTGGTATATGTTTTAACACTCCCAGGCTTTGCAATCACCTGTGCAAGATAGCAGCAAAACATAATGTCATTCATCAGGACTCATATCAAACAAGTAAATATTAATGTGGCATAAGAGTCCATATCAGTACCTGTCCTCTCTGTATATCAGTACGACTTATGCCACGTAAAAGAAGACCTACATTATCACCAGCCTAGCAAAAAACACGAAGGAAATAGAGTGACGGAGTCATACAGAATATCAGGTGGCCAAAATTTTGTAATAGTCCAATCACTTACTTCTCCATGATCTAAGCTTTTCTTGAACATCTCAACACCGGTCACAGTAGTTTTTTTGGTCTGCAGCAGAAATATTAATAATTTAGTAAAGGTCGCCCCAAGAAAGCTTACTATTCACAGAGTAGATAAAGAAGGCCACAGATGTCACCTGTCCCAGTCCCAAGATCTCAACTTCCTCCCCAGCTTTAATTATTCCTTGTTCAACACGGCCAGTTGCAACAGTTCCACGTCCCTTCAAACATAAAGTTCCAGCATAATAATTATTTTATACAAACCCAACCTAATAACTCTGATAAAAGAGCTTAAATAACTAAGAACATCTGGAAGCACACTTCACGAGCAATAAGGAAGAGAGGAAGTCAACATAGGAAGAAAAAAAGAAACAAATTTAATTTTAGGTACCGCAATTGAGAAGACATCTTCAATTGGCATTAAAAATGGTTTAGCCTTTTGGCGCTCGGGAGTAGGAATGTAACTGTCTACAGCTTCCATCAACTTTAAAATGGCTTTCTTTCCAATTTCATCATTCGTTCCTTGTAGTGCTGACAAGGCAGAACCTCGTACAATTGGAATTTCATCACCTGGAAACTTGTAGAAGCTAAGAAGCTCTGCCACACAGTTCACAAGCTTATGAGAAAAATATATAGTTGATAACTAACCTATACATATGAATAGCAACATGTATACAAGCATTAAAGATTAAGTTTACCTCGTAGCTCAAGTTCCACAAGTTCTAGTAACTCAGGATCATCAACCGCGTCAACTTTATTTAGAAAACAAACAAGTGAAGGCACGCCCACCTGCAGAGTAGAGCATTACCATCTTAATCGGTTTGACACATAAATTACCAGTACAAGCTGAAAAAGATATACACCTGTCGCGCAAGCAGAATATGCTCCTTTGTTTGCGGCATAGGTCCATCAGGTGCAGAAACAACAAGGATTCCTCCATCCATTTGAGCAGCGCCAGTGATCATGTTCTGTAAATTAAGCAAATTCATCAGGAACTGGGATGCATATATAGGGCATAGAAGGAAATCAGGAATGCACATGATGTAGATAAAAAAAAGTCAGATCTATATGGATCTATGAAACAAGCATTATAGTTTATTCGTTTCACAGTTATCGTAAAGTAATTTGGAACAGATAATGTCATCATGAAGAAGGTATGTCAAATGAGATTTAATTTACAAGATAAAACTGATATCGTACAAACGAACTATATCTGAGAAAAGTTGAAGAAAACTGAGTGGTATATAGACACATTGTACACAAGTTAGGTTGTGTTCCCTTGTAAATAACTGGTCTCCAACATATATAAAGCACTGCTTTAACTTGTATCAGTGCCAACAGATCTTGAGTTTGTTAACCTATATGAATTATTTTGCGAATATGTCCACCAGGTCAAGTTATTTTTAATTCATCTCCCGCAAAGCGAGCGATGCGTAAGACAAATGGGGCCTTTATTTTTGTTAGCCCACATTCTCCTAATCAGTTTTTCTAAGTCTAGCATGTTTTTCTTTGACTCTTGACCACATACTTTGTATGAAATCTTTGGGTTAAGAAAGAAGAATATACTATAATTTAAAAAAAAAAAAGAATATGAAGAATATGACTAAGCAAAGAATAATGACTCTCACTTGTCTTGCGTGTGAACCTCATTTGGGGAAACAGATACAAAACACCTTGATAATGGGTAAACATTCCTCAAAGTAATTCATTTATGTAAAAAGCTAAACAGACCCCACAAAAGCTCAAAGCAAGGTTAGTGTTAATAGTTATTTTATGTTGAACCAAATAAAACCATGTCTATCAACTGTCATTGTATGCAACCGCCACGTGTGACTTTAATGCTCAAAACAAGGTAGAAATTTAGGAATGTGATCTAACGGTCCGTGACACAAAACAATATTACCGTATTGCTATTTAAGAATACTTAGCACTAACACGAACAAGTATTGAAGTTGATCAAATGATATAGAAGGTCCCGCTAGATTACACATCCTTCCCTGCTAGTAAGGGTACTAACTTAAAGTAAGAGATCAACATCATTACGCATATAATCCACAACCATCTCTCTACCTCCCTCTCTCTTCACGAGCCTTTTGCCGGAGGTCTTTCTCCATCTACCCTCGGGCAAGGGTGCGACTCTTTACATCTTACCTCCGCTCAGGTGGGATTGGGTATAGTTGTTGTATATTGACCATCAAATTATACATTGAGATATATCCACCAAACTGGGGACTTTATACAGAGCTTAATGCATTGTCTTTAACCACACAGAACTTCACTAAGCGTAAAAACATCTCACATTATTTAAATCACCATCCGCCTTTGTATATAACAAAGGTATATAGTTATCCTACCTTGACATAATCAGCATGTCCTGGACAATCGACATGAGCATAATGCCTTTGGGTCGTCTCGTACTCCACATGAGCCTGTATAACCATACAAAAAGAACTTTATATAGCATTGATTAAGCTGTTAATCTTAAGAAGAAGAAGATACAAGAAGGAACAACAAAAGTACAATGTATTATTTACCGTTGCAATGGTGATTCCTCTCTTCTTCTCCTCGGGGGCCTTGTCAATTTCATCAAAGGCAATTGCTTTAGCCTTCCCTTCGTCCGACAACACCTAAATAAAACACACAATTTAATCCTGATAATTACTAGTGCAAATAAAACAACGGACACTAGAAATGAAAATTCCTAGCTAGAAAATTCAACCTTTGTTATCGCGGCTGTCAGCGTCGTTTTCCCATGATCAACATGCCCAATCGTTCCAACATTAACATGAGGCTTTCTGCACCACAACATAGTACACCATTAAAAACTATTAATACATGTTCATTTCACGTGCTCGTTAATTCAAATTTACAAAAAAAAAAAAAAAAAAAAAAGTTAAAAACTATCAATAGCCATTAAGTTACTTCAAACACAAATCTATTTGTTGTGTGTATTTAAAATTTCAATGTAATAATTTTTATTAAGGCTGTAAACAAACCAAATGTGAAATGTTCGTCTAACTAAACGAACAAACATGAACAAAAGTCTTGTTTGTTCATTTATGTTTGTCAATGTTCAATAATCCATTTGTTTTTGTGTAGGTTTACTTATGTTCAAAACTTATATCCATACTAAATCTAATTAACAATATAGTCACGCACAAACTCAAACAAAAACAAACAGTACACATACATTTCATATATTTCAATTTTCCTTCAGTTACGTCTCAATGCATAAACGAACACTTAGAAGCTCAATTTCCTAAAAAAATGACCACAAATACAAAATCTGTTCGTTCAGTTAGTTTACACTTTACATCCCTAACTTATATACATTAAACTATAAAGTAGACACTAATTAAGCAAATAAATAACAACAACGAAACACATAAAAGTAAACAATATAAAATCTACATAATCAGTCATTTTCTAAACAAACAAACACTCCGTTCGTGCACGCATTCGTTCAGTTCATTTACGGTCCTAACTAATTAAATCACACAACTAAAAAAAAAGGCAATACATTTAGTAAAAGCAATATAACAAACAGTGACGTCATGAGTGGGTTTGCTTACGTTCTAGTAAACGTAGCCATTGATCTCCACCATTGATTAGCGTTATCATTTCGGTTAACGGATTCGGTTAAAAGAGACGGTGATGAGATAACGGATCTTGTACACAAGGAGTGAAATTGAGGTGAGAGTGTGATTAAACGCTTTGAATTAGGGTTTCTAAATGCAACTGAACTAGCCATTGGTTGATGGATCGACTGATCGAGTGTGTGTGTGACGTGGATACTGCTGGTTAAAAATGGGGTTTTGTTGGGATTATGATTTGGGTGTGATTTGACCCGAATTGGAACGGGTATGGGTTTGAGTTTTCATGGCCACTTGGCCAGGGCTTTATATCAAAATGGGCTATGGAATTCTTATACCGTGAAGGCGTGAATGAAATGAAAGAAAATACAATGTTCAAAAAAAAAAAAAAATGAAAGAAAATACGGAGTAAATAGAAACACAAAAACTTTTTTGGGTGCAAAAAAGTTAATAACCGGTAACTCTGACCTGCCCACAATTAGGTGTGTCATTTCATAATACAGGATTTCATAATACAGGGTGCATACATGACTCGCTTAGTGAGTGTGGTTGTGGGATGTCAAGAATTGAACTCTTGACCTTGTGCTTGTTGAGTGCAAAGATGCCTTCACTCATTACCAACGAACTACATGCAATTTTTTTATGGAAAAATCTTACATGCTTTACAAACCAGGTAAATTACTTGCTTTCCTTTGAAAAAAAGTTAAAAATTTTACAATTAAGTCATTGCACTTTTATGGTTCTCTCTGTTTAATCATTGCCCCACTTTTTATTTTCAAATGAAGGTAATAACTTTTTTTTTTTTTTTTTTTTTTTAAACAAAGATAAAGTCATAAGAAGTAAATATTTTAGTCTATTTTTACACTTTTTGAAAAAAAAATTTATTGTTGTAGAAATTTTTTATAAAAAAATAAAAAATCTGAAACCCGTTTGGTCACATTTTTCCCATCAATTTTATAAAAAGGAAAATTATCACTTTCCAGATTTTAATAAAAAGGAAAAAAGGAAAACCTTATTTAAAAAAAGAATCATATTCTATTTATAAATTTTATGTGTGAAACATACTTAAGGGAATAAGTAATAATGCATATTGGTTTTTTACATGTTATTTATTTGTTTTGATTGAATAGTGACATGTTTTGATACCAAAGGAAAGTTATATGTGATATAGGGCTGAGCAACAAGTCAAACTCGACCTGACCAACTAAATCTGACTCGAAAATTGAATAAGGTAAAACATGAATCGAGAACTGAACCTAATAAAAGCTACCGAAACCGAAACCGAACCGAATAAGATCAGTTCGATTTGGGTCGGTTTAGCTATTTCAAACTTTTGCTCGGCGCAAATGTGATTAGACCTTGGCACCTTGCCGAAAGTATCGGAACTACTTCAATTTATGATTTTCTGTTTATTTGAACATTACATGTCATCTTGTTCAATATATTTAAGTGAAGTTTAAAAAGAAAAAGGGAACTCATAACTTTTACTACGAATGTGAAACTTTTTCTTAACCTCCTTACTGCCAACATGATATCAAGTTTTTTAGTGGTTCCAAATATGCTATCATTCTTTCTTGCTAATATAAAAGTGTAGAAAGAGGATAGTGTGAAGCAAATTGATTTATCAAAGGAATGTCTAGTGAACTTTCAAAGTCTAAACTATAACAATGTTGAAAGAAAGACGTGCATACTTCATGCATATGGAGCGAGTTACGACTTCCAAATTTGTATATGTGAATTAAATCAGCAGATATTTTTTCACTAAAAAATGAACTAAAAGAAGTCGTGCAGACAAGTCATGAACAAAACTGACCTTGTTTGCAAAAGGTGACACTTTCAAGCCTTATTATTTCCACTTAAGATGCTGATGCCTTTTGACTATTTGTATATTCATATTTCTATGATTTTTCTTAATTCTGTCGGAACGGGATATCATGCATACAGTAACACCTCTACTCGAAGGTAATAGGACAGATTATACATCAAATAATTGTATGAGATGCACGTTACATATATTTCTTACCACATGTAATAGAGTTTGATATTTACAAATTGAGTATAAACTTTTACAAATGATGAACCATGACCATATTCGCAAGCCGAAACAGTCAAGAGACAAAACAACCCTTTTTTTCATTCAAAACATACTCTTTGAATGCTCATAAATCTAAAACTAGACTCATTTAACGCTTTAAATGTAATTAAAAATGTAACTTATCTGTTCAAAGAATGAAGATTAATAGTGGTTCAAAATGTACGAGGTTTAAACAGAGTTAAAACCTGTACTCTTGTCGTCAGGACTAGTTCCAGCTTGACTACCACTTCGTGAAGCCCGCTTTGTAGCTACTATATGAAAATCATCATCATCTTCGTCAAAATCCATCAATTCAACTTCCCCGCCTTTGAAGACCGGACGCATATAAGCATCCTTTAGATACCCTTTCAAATCCAGTTGCGGTTCTGTAGCCCTTTCCAATGTATCTTTGATCATTGCATCCTGTCATCAAGCTTAGAAATATTATTATCGTAAACAAAAAGGGTAGTTTTGTCTTTCTAAATGGGTATCACTAAAACGTGTGGGTCGTGTTATCAATAAAAAGTTGTTATTATTTGTATCTAACCTGTAACGGGAACTTTCGAAATGCAGATTCGAACCGATTCTTGCAAAACTTATGAAACCAGAAGGTTAACGCTGGAAGTACCAGTAGAAAAGGTGTGGAGTTTGCCGCCTGTTTCGTGCTCAGCAATCCTAACATTGTAAATTGTGAGATTATCAAACCAATAAGAATACGTCGATGAACGTCTGGCCAAAATGATGCTGCACTCTCGTACTTCTGGTTGTACACATTGATGATCTGACACCATTAGAAAAGAATTCAATAAACCAAATATTACTCTTGATATTTACCTCCCTCAAAGTTCGTATATCAGTTTAGAGATCAAAATGAATCATTTTTCCGGGTTGAGACAGGACTGGGGTTGACCCGGGAATTTTTTTGTCCAAGATAATTTTTTACCAGTTTGGCAACTGTTTCATGTCTCTCGAGCTTCCGACAGAAGCATAAGGTTAAAAACGGGCAACTTTTGACCCATTGACCATTCGAATATTTGACCGGTTTCATTTTTAGCTCAAAGTGTTATTTTACATGGTTTGAATCACTAAAGGTGCAACATAACACAAATTTATTTTGTCAAAATTGTAACCTTAAGACAGAAGAAATAATGTTACCTGATGGCGGAAAACGAGATAGGCGAAAGCAAAGAAGACGATAATGAACGGGAGCAGTACAGGAGTGACAGTAGAGTATACAAGTCCAAGCAAGAAGTACAACTGCAAACGAGGTTCAGTTATGGGCCAATCCAATGACCCAGGGTCCATTGCCTCCTCTCTGTCTTTTTCGGTTTTCACCAAGAAAATGTTCTTTAAGTGATAGATAATCAACGGAACCAGTCTGAAGATCTCTGCAGCAACACCAGCCCAACCATCAACCATAATGTATGTAATAAAGAAGGTTGCTTTCATTGGAATAGCCAGACCCACTATTTTTGGAATCCTGCATAAAGTAGTATCGTAATGTCAAAAGCTAGCCTTCGAAAATATATATTATTCTGGTTGACTAAATATTAGAGATGACACTTTCATCCGATATAGCAATTTGCCGCTTAAGTTATGTTTGACTCCAAACAAGTCAAGCGGGTCCCGTGGGCCACGTACTTTGAAATTTTCCCAACGTATTGTTAGATGATTTACAACCTCTTGAAATTCAAACAAATTATGTTCTGACCAGAACCCATTTTGACCCATTACTCAACATGCCCGTTTCACCAACTCTACTACATATATAGCTATGAAAACTGAAAAGGGTAACCACATACTCGGATGCTGACGAATCCAAAAATTGTTTGAGTTGCTGAAGAGCGGTTCCAGTGACAATACTTCCGAGAAACACACTCACGAGCAAAAACAGATGATATTTTCCAGCAGATCTTGCTTCCAAAGCTGAGAAAGCAATGTGCCCCTCTATTTTAGCCATTTGCATCAGAATCATTGGAAGAATGAGAAGAAAGATCTTCAATACGATCCCGGGAAGAAACCCTTGAATGAAAGACTTGGCAGATTCTCTGCAACATGAACCAAGAATAAGATTCACATAAAGATTTTTTTATTTATAAAGATTACGCGGATATCATAAAGGTTTTACTTACTTATTGATAAGGGGTTTTAAAAAGGGAAGAACTTTTTCGATTGATTCGATGTTGGCCAATGTTTGAACAAATGCAATAGGGAACAAATAACAGAAAATGAGACCAAAGAAGGCAACACCCATGATCAATTTCCGCATGTTGAGTTCCAAGAAAGGTATAGACAGGTTGTTCCAATAAACATCGCGTGGTTCAGGAGCCCACATTGTGATCCAACGAGTCGGATTCTTTGTTTGTTGTGTTTGAGCACAAATAGCTGCACCCCATCGTGATCTGAACGAAACAAATGCAGCTGGGACCCCCGCTTTCGGGTCATTGATCACTCTTTCTCGTTCTACTATTTCCTAGTTTACAAAATCATTTGATGTAGAAAAAGTTAGACGTGGTAAAATGAAAAGGTACCGGTCAGAACAACATTTCTTAACATGATTAAAATCGGTGACACCATTCACCCGCCAGCACCTCTTTATCGTTTATTTGAACTATAAATAGCTTACATGTTACAAAGAAGACTAAATTGAACCGCAAACAATAAACGGTAAACGGATGTTGTTTTCCGTCTTCAGATTACCCAGGGAGGGCAAGCCTTTTGACTCGGATGTACGCGGCCTCACCAGATTAATCCTGGGACCGTTCCTAACCCCTCCCTGGCCACCCCAAAATGTACACACCTAGTGAAGTTTGAACCATAGTAACATAATTCGCTAGAAAAGCCATGAATTGCGATCCAGTTCGCGCGTTTGGGTAAGATTCGGTCGGGAACGGGGAAATCAACGATCTGAATCTCAAAGCTTCTTGATCATGAAATTGTTATAACTTTAGTTTGTAAATGACTAATGGAGTAATGGTTATGATTTATGAAAATATCATAAGTATCAAACTATATTTTTTAATTTTGGATGTTAGGATTTTTTAATAATCCTTAGGAATATATTAATTATTAGGTACATCGTACCGGAGCGATCCCGAATGAACCTACCCCCCATCAAACCGAATTTTAGGCACCTAGCGAACCGCGATACCGATCCTCGATCACGTACCGGAACGATCCCCGTTCCATGTGACTATGGTTTTGAACCCTTAACCTCTTGTTTAAAAGCCAAGGACCTTACCACTAAGCCAAGGAACAGCAAAATATATAAATCATTTTTTTTTTTTGGAAAAAGGAATTTGAAGATTATATACATTTGAAAACACTTTAGATGACTTTCAAATCATTTGATACCTTAGAGATTATATATAATCCAAATCGACCCACATAGACATGGAAATATGAACTGGTTGGTAAACCCAGTCAGGGTCAAAAAATAATTTTCTCATGGAAGGGAAATGGGTTAAGTCGACAAGCACCTTTTGCTCTCTTTTTGTTGAATACCTTTTGTAGAAGACAATTTAGGAGGTATGCATAACAAGATCTTTAAATGACTTTCAACCCGTTTGATTAGTAATACCTATTTGGTGTATTCCCATTTTAGCTAAAAAAAATACTTAAGTTTGGACGGTTTCAGATAATTAGAATCCACATGGACCCTTAAAAAGTAATAGGCTGAAATTGCCACATCTACGTAAATATATATAATTTTCGCCAACAGATATACTTGACAATCAGATATTATACAATCGATAACCTTTGGTGAAGCGCACTTACTTCTTTGCTCAACTTCTCGATTTCTTCTGTATAATAATGTATTGCATCAAGCTTCTTTCCCCAAAGACCCCAAAAACCTGCCTAAACAGATAACTAAAAATGACATCATAAATTTCAAAACACTAAAAACAAACAAAAAGACGGAAAACAAGATGTAGAAAAAATAATGTTTAGCCACACACCTTCGTGGTTGGCCTTTTATCAGGTCTTCTTTCAAATTTGTTGGAGTAGTAAACAAGCCGATTTTTCAAATCCTTTTTTTGATCCATCATTTTCGCAAGCTTATTTGCATTGTAAACCACCTAGAATTCAAAAAATAATTACAAAAATTATACAACCCATTACAAAAAAGATGAATACTGAGTTGGGAAAGTAATATAAAGGGCCAAATGCAAAAGAAAAAAAAAAATACCAATGTTTGTCTGATTTATGTTTTGGGTAACAAGCTTATTTTAAACCAAACAAACCCTTTATAAACTAAAAATGTAAAATATCAATATCAAAACCCCGTTATTTGTTTCCTCAAAATATGTGTCAGCAATCCAGACTTACAGTAAACTGATCAGGAAGACGGATTTGACAAGCAAGAAAATGTAGCCTCATGTCCGCTACATGTTTGTATTCCTTATAAACTAACAAAAATAAATCATGTGATTACCTCTTTTAATCAAATTTTTACTCACCACTTCGTTTAGAAGTTAACATGGTCTGAGATTACAGACATGTCATCATTCTGACAGTTACAGGTCGAAAATGACCTTTAACCAAAATATGTGTAGGCTAATTACCTCATTTAAAAGGTTAAAAAAGTTGATCATTAAGAAACAAATATTGGACTACACTTTGTTTAAGCAATTAGCCCAAATAAAAACCGTTCATCTTCGTCAGCATGTTAAAAATTTTTTGGTGATAATTACAGAAAAATGATAAACTTTAACGTTCTGTGGGCAAATCGAAAATGAAATCAGATGATTATGTCAATCAATCTGTAATTTCAGTTCCTCCAGAAGGAAACTAACCTTATGTACAAGATATTGATTGGGATGATTGACACGAAAGAAATGTTCAACATGTTCACTAACAGATTCGTCAGGATCTGCGGGGACATTTCTCACAAGAACCTGTCACAAAAAATATAAACTATCAATATCAAAACCCCGTTATTTGTTTCCTGAAAATATGTGTCAGAAATCCAGACTCACAGTAAACTGATCCGGACGACGGATTTGACAAGCAAGAAAATGTAGCCTCATGTCCGCTACATGTTTGTATTCCTTATAAAGAACATAACATGTCCAAAATGTGAAGACATACGCCATTACAATATGTGCAGCTAACCTGAACAAACAGTCAATTATTCAGATCATCAAACATATACTGCGTACATTCCCTTCAAACTTAATAGTTCAAAATGGGTAGATTTCTTCAGGGGTTGGTCGAGTTGACCCAGATTTTTTTTTCCCCAAATTCTTTCTATATAATTAGACAGCCATCAAATATGAGCACAAAGAGTAAATAATTTCAATAATACTGATAATAAATTAATGTGGCTTAATGTCGTAAAGATTAACTTTTGGGCAACCTTCGACCCATTATAAATTTATTTTAGCTAAATCAACCCATTCATGAATAAAAGGGTTGAAATTGACACCTCTAATGAAAACTTAGATACCTTTTTGATGCAGGTTCGACATTGGATATTGAAAACTTGTCTATCTCACCGAACGTTATATCTTTCATACTAACGCTCATTATCTTGAAATTCTTGCCTGTATAATTGACAGGTAATAGTACGCCAAAAGCCAGTATAGCAATAGGAACAAATATTTTCAAGCTGCATATAATTATCACCATTAATAAACAAAAACAAAAAAAATAGAGTATGAATCAATGAGTTTAGTATAAATGGGTCAAGAAGAGTAGTTACCCGAGAAGATAGATTCGAATATACACAGCAGAATCAAGGCCAGCATGATCTATAAGCTCGGGTTCAGGCATTTTTAATGCAGCAGGCACCCAATTCAAGAATCTTAGATACATTCTAAAATCTAGATTCACAAATTTCTTCACAAGAGGGCCTGAAGTGCTTGGAGCTTCACGTATGCCTTTGAGATACCATTTTGGAAAGTAAACTCGATCGTTCATGGGTTGAAGACGGAAAATCGCAAATGCCAAAAGAAATAGTAATGCGGATAGACTGTTAATGGCAGCCGACACAGTAATATCCAAAACAGTAGCCATTTTCTTTCTTGATTATCAAATGCTACCTACAATTAAAACAAATAAAAATATATATATAAACAACGTTTTTTGCTGCATCTATATTTTCATATTTTTCTTGAACTGCTCTTCCTTACAAACAAACTATCATACATACTTGGCAGTTTGCAGGAATGGCTGTTAGTAGCAACGGAAAGCTAAGTAAATCAGAAAAATCAATCATTCGACAAAAACTCTGCAGCATGGTCCAACAATCCCACTAATTTTAGAAAATAAAATGCGAACAATGTTTTTTTCAGTTTTCCCAAAAGACTTTGTTCTTGTTAGCTAAAGTATTAATTTCTTGTATTTTCAGAAGAAAGATGGTTATTGGTAAAGTTTGCAGCTATAGAAGAAGCACAATGACTCAAGAAAGTCAAATAACATTCGTACAACTAAGACATGGTCCCATAAATTACATGATAACCACTAAGCAAAGATCATATTCTTGTATCCTGCAACCTCATTAATCAAGATGCAAATAGGAAATCAAAGAACCCGATCAAGAAATAACAGCTGCATAAATTCAGCAGATTAAAGCATACCCATCTACCGATTCACAATAAAAACCACAAAGTGCCAACAGATCTTGAGTTTGTTTACCTAAATGAATTATTTTGAGAATATTTTCCCAAAGTCAAGTTATTTTTAATTCATTTCCTGAAATGCTATCTACGCGTACAAATCGGCATTTACTTTTGTTAGCTGACATTCTCCAAATCATTTTTAAAACAATATAAAGAATATGACTAAGCCAACTATTAAGACTCTCATTTGTCTTATGTGTGAACCTCATTTGGGGAACAGATACAAAACACCTTGATATTGGGTACACATTCCTCAAAGTACTTCATTTATGTGAAAAGCTTAACAGACCCCACAAAAGCTCGAAGCAAGGTTAGTGTAAATAGTGATTTTATGTTGAACCAAATAAAACCATGTCTATCATCAACTATTATTGTAATGCAACTGCCACGTGTGACTTTTATGTACAAAACAAGGTAGAAATTTAGGAATGTGATCTCACAGTCCATGACACCAAACAATAATACCATATTGCTATTTAAGAATACTTTGTACTAACACGAACAAGTATTGAAGTCGATCAAATGACATACAAGGTCCCCCTAGATTACACATCCTTTCCTTCTTATGAGGGTACTAACTACTAACTTAAAGTAAGATATCAATATCATTACGCATATAATCCACGACCGACTCTCTCACTCCCTCTCTTTTCAGTTTTCACAAGCACACACACACTTTTTCCGGAGGTCTTTCTCCCTCTAACCTCAGGCAGGGGTGTGACTGTCTACATCTTACCCCACCCATACCCCGCCTCCCCCATACCCCGCTCAGGTGGGATTGGGTATAGTTGTATATAATCCACGACCATCAAATTATACATTAAGAGATATATCCACCAAACTGGGGACTTTATACAGAGCTTAATGCATTGTCTTTAACCACACAGAACTTCACTAAGTGTAAAAACATATCACATTATTTAAATCGCCATGCACCTTTGTATATAACAAAGGTATATAGTTATCCTACCTTGACATAATCAGCATGTCCTTGACAGTCAACGTGAGCATAATGCCTTTGGGTCGTCTCGTACTCCACATGAGCCTGTATATTACATTATTACCATACAAAAAGAATTTTATATAGCATTGATTAAGCTGTTAATCTTAAGAAGAAGAAGATACAAGAAGGAACAACAAAAATACAATGTATTATTTACCGTTGCAATGGTGATTCCTCTCTTCTTCTCCTCGGGGGGGGCCTTATCAATTTCATCAAATGCAATAGCTTTAGCCTTCCCTTCATCCGACAACACCTAAAAAAACCCAGAACATGTAATACTATTAAAACATAAACTTTTCATATTTGTGCTCAATTATTCACATGAAAACAGAAAACTAGCAAAAGCATATAAAAAGTATGATCATCTAGTGTTGTAGACGGCCTTGTATCTAATGCAGCGAGTAATTGGGTTATTGCTGACGCCCAAATAAGCAAACCAAGTGTGAAATGTTCAGCTAGAATCTTATGTTCATCTAAATAAGCAAACAAACATCAACAAAAAGTTTAGTTCGCTCATTTACGTTCGTTAAGGTTTAGCTTGTGTACATTGATTGATGTTCAAATATTTTTGGTAAGCATACATTTCATTTTTTTCATCCATTTACAGCCTTAATGAAAATACAGAAATGAACACTGAGGTTGCGTTTAGTTGTAGAAAAATTTTCTTACTTTTTCATTCTTAGTTTGGTTTTTTCTATACTAGAGAATAGTTGAAACGCGCTACATTTTTCAGTTTTAAAAGTAGAGAAGGGTAAATTAGACTTTTCAGTTGAAAGTAAGAAATTCATATATTTTTTTTAAAAAAATGGTTTGAAAAAGTGTGACTAAACAGGTTTTTAAGTTTTTTCATTTTTCTATGAAAAGCGGGGTATTTCTCACCAACTAAACACATGCTAACTAAATTGGACTATTCTACCATGTAAAATGACTATTTTACCTTTCAAAATTTGAAAAAGTAAAATCCAAATTTGAAAGTTTAGTACACAATAACAAAAAGTGGCAAGTAAATACATTTTCAAGCAATTAACCCATAAATAATCAATATACATTCAAAATTAATAAACAATATGAATCAATATCTTCATTATTAGTGCATTACAAACTGAAATAACGGTCTAGATGACGTCATGGGTGGGTTTGCTTACGTTCTGGTGAAAGTGACCATTGATCTCCACCATTGATTAGCGTTATCATTTCGGTTAAAAGAGACAACGAGTGTAACTGAAGTGAGAGTGTGATTAAACGCTTTGAATTGGGGTCTCTAAATGCAACTGAACTAGCCATTGTTGTGAAATGGATCAAATCAAACAAGTGATGAACTTTGGGGGTTTTGTTGGGGTATGATTGGATTTGATTTATGATGGCTTTACATCATCCAAATTCCAAAAGTTTAAAAAATATTTTTTATTTTACTATTTATTTATAGTTTGACGGTTTGGCCGACTAATTTACGGGATTTCAATCTACTCGCACAGACTCAAGTCATGTAAAACCTTCTATTTTCAGGAGGTGGTGTGATAATTAAGAGTTGTTTGCACTTAGCAAGAATTGAACTTGAGATCTTAATATATTGTTAGAAGCCCAAATTAATTAAGAATGTTTGTATAAGGTGCTTCTTAAAATTATAAAGTTATGGAATATTATTGCTTTAAAAAGCCTTATTAGTCATACCAGTCAAACAAAGTTCATCACTAAAAATAAATTTTATGTGTCAAACATACTTAAAGAATAACTAATAATTCATAGTGGTTTTTGTAACATGTTATTTATTTATTTTGTAATTGAATGGTAACATGTTAATTGATACCTCTAGAAAGTCATATGTGTTTAGAATTTCACAATTCTAGTTGCATCTGATTTTAAATCTGCAAAAACAATAAAGCTACATGCAGTAAGGATAGGCGATCGACTACTTTTTTTTTGTCTCACTCGATCCCTGTGACAAATCACACACATGATTATTTTATTGTACGATTCATTAATATTTTGACATGTGACCTTATCAAATAAAAAAAAAAAAATTATTACTAAACCATCAGTCGAGCAAGAGTATGGTTGTCTTAAGTTGTCAGTTGAGCAATCAAGTAAAAGTAGGGTTGTCATAAGCCGTCAGTCGGACAGTCAAACAAAATATTAATAGGCAATGAAGTAGCACAAGCATAAGCAGTTGCTCAAAATCCATAAACTTTTTGGGTAATTAAAGAAATAACCTTTTTTGTAATAACCCTTTCAAAAATTATCTTTTTTTGATAACTTTCTCTTATTTTTACCACAAATGTGACACTTTTTCGTAACTTACTTCTTATTGCCAACATGATCTCAAGCTTTTTAGTGGTTCCAAGTACTTTCATTCTTTGTTGCTAATTTAAAAGTGTAAAAAGAGGATAGTGTGAAGCAAAACAATGTCTCTAAGGAATGTCTAGTAAACTTTCAAAGTCTAAACTATAACAATGTTGAAAGAAAGACGTGCATACTAGTTCATACATACGGAGCGAGTTACGACTTCCAAATTTGTATGTGAACTAAATCAGCAAATTATTCGTGCAGACAAGTCATGAACAAGTCTGACCTTGTTACCAAAAGGTAACACTTTCTAGCCTTTGACTATTTGTATATTCATATTTCTATGATTTCTCTTAATTCTGTCGGAACAGGATACGAAAGGAGATATCATGCACAGAGTCACACCTCTACTCGAAGGTAACGAGACAAATTATACACCAAGTAATCGTATGAGATACATGTTACATATATTCTTACCACATGTAATAGAGTTTGATATTTACAAATTGAGCATTAACTTTTACAAATGATAAACCATGACCATATTCGCAATCCAAAACAGTCAAGAGTCAAAACAGCCCTTTTTTTTCATTCAAAACATACTCTTTGAATGCTCATAAATCTAAAACTTGACTCATTTAACGCTTTAACTAAAAATGTAACTTATTTGTACAAAGAATGAAGATTAATAATGGTTCAAAATGTACTATGTTTAAACAGCGTTGAAACCTGTATTCCTGTGGTCAGGACTACAATCCGTGGTTCCAGCTTGACTACCTCTTCGTGAAGCCCGCTTTGTAGCTACTATATGAAAATCATCATCATCTTCATCGAAATCCATCAATTCAACTTCCCCACCTTTAAATATCGGATGCATATAAGCATCCTTTAGATATGATTTCAAATCCAGTTGTGGTTCCGTTGCCCTTTCCAATGTATCTTTGATCATCGCATCCTGTTATCAAGATTTGTAATGTTAGCGTCGTAAGGATAAAAGGTAACTTTCTATTTTTACACCGGTATCACCAAAAAAGGAGGGTTGTTTATTGGGTCTAAAGTCTAAATGAATAATTTTTAGTCCAAGTAAAAAAATGATGGGTCGGAGTGAGAGTGACCAACAAAACTACGGATATTGTCCCTGAAAAACAATGTATACTGTCAACTTCGGTCCAGCTTATTATTATTTTCAGTTTTTGTGCATTTTTAAGTCCGGTTCCGTTTCTATCTGATTAAAACCCCAAGATATCATTTTATTATCTAACCTGTAACGGGAATCTTCGGAATGCAGATTCGAACCGATTCTTGCAATACTTATAAAACCAGACGGTTAACACCGGGAGTACAAGTAGAAAAGGTGTGGAGTTTGCCGCCTTTTTTGTGCTCAACAATCCTAACAATGTAAACTGTGAAATAATCAAACCAATAAGAATACGTCGATGAACGTCTGGCCAAAAAGATGCAGCACTCTCGTACTTCTGGTTGTAGACATTAATGACCTGACACCATTAAAAGAAAATCAAGAAAACAAATGTTAGTATAGCAATAGAGGTCAAAATGGATATTTTTTATTCGGGGTTGAAACAGGTCTGGGGTTGACCCAGGACACTTTATGTCTAAGAAATTTTTGACCCATTCGGCTCATTCGACATGTTTCAAGTCTCTCGAGCCAGAAGTATAAGGTCAAAACAGGTAACTTGTGATCCATTGACCTTTCGGATATTTAACCCGTTTTATTTTTAGCTCAAGTGTCATTTTACATGTTTGAATCACTGAAGGTGCAACATAACACAAATTCATTTATAACTTTATAAGTATACAGGTCAAAATTGTAACCTTTAGACAGAAGAAATAATGTTACCTGATGGCGGAAAACGAGATATGCGAAAGCAAAGAAGACGATAATGAACGGGAGCAGTATAGGAGTGACAGTAGAGTATACAAGTCCAAGCAAGAAGTACAACTGCAAACGAGGCTCAGTTATGGGCCAAGCCAATGACCCAGGGTCCATTGCCTCATCTCTGTCCTTTTCAGTTTTCACCAAGAAAACGTTCTTTAAGTGATAGATAATCAACGGAACCAGTCTGAAGATCTCTGCAGCAACACCAGCCCAACCATCAACCATAATGTACGTAATAAAGAAGGTTGCTTTCATTGGAATCGCCAGACCCACTGTTTTTGGAATCCTGCATAAAGTAGCATTGTAATGTCAAAAGCTAGCCTTCGAAAATATATATTCTTCAGGTTGACTAAATATTAGAGATGACAATTTCATCCATATGGCGATTTGCCGCTTAAGTTATGTTTGACTCCAAACAAGTCAAGCGGGTCAGTGGGCCATGTACTTTGAAATTTTCCCAATGTATTGTTCGATGATTTACAACCTCTTGAAATTCAAACAAATTATGTTTTGACCAGAACCCATTTTGACCCATTACTCAACATGCCCGTTTCACCAACTCTACTACATATACAGCTATGAAAACTGAAAAGGGTAACCACATACTCGGATGCTGACTGATCCAAGAATTGTTTAAGTTGCTGAAGAGCGGTTCCAGTGACAATACTTCCGAGAAACACATTCACGAGCAAAAACAGATGATATTTTCCAGCAGATCTTGCTTCCAAAGCTGAGAAAGCAATGTGCCCCTCTATTTTAGCCATTTGCATCAGAATCATTGGAAGAATGAGAAGAAAAATCTTCAATACGATCCCGGGAAGAAACCCTTGAATGAAAGACTTGGCAGATCCTCTGCAACATGAACCAAGAATAAGATTCACATAAAGATTTTTTATTTATAAAGATTATGTGGATATCATAAAGGTTTTACTTACTTATTGATAAGGGGTTTTAAAAAGGGAAGAACTTTTTCGATTGATTCGATGTTGGCCAATGTTTGAACAAATGCAATAGGGAACAAATAACAGAAAATGAGACCAAAGAAGGCAACACCCATGATCAATTTCCGCACATTGAGTTCCAAGAAAGGTATAGACAGGTTGTTCCAATAAACATCGCGTGGTTCAGGAGCCCACATTGTGATCCAACGAGTCGGATTCTTTGTTTGTTGTGTTTGAGCACAAATAGCTGCACCCCATCGTGATCTGAACGAAACAAACGCAGCTGGGACCACCGCTTTCGGGTCATTGATCACTCTTTCTCGTTCTACTATTTCCTAGTTTACAAAATCATTTGATGTAGAAAAAGTTAGACGTGGTAAAATGAAAAGGTACTGGTCAGAACAACATTTCTTAACATGTTTAAAATCGGTGACACCAGGTTTGATTCACCCGCCAACACCTCTTTATCGTTTATTTGAACTATAAATAGCTTACATGTTACAAAGAAGACTAAGTTGAACTGCAAACAATAAACGGTAAACAGATGTTGTTTTCCATCTTCAGATTACCCGGGGAGGGCAAGCCTTTTGACTCGGATGTACGCGGCCTCACCAGGTTAATCCCGGGACCGTTTCCAACCCCTCCTTGGCCACCCCCAAATGTACACACCTAGTGAAGTTTGAACCATAGTAACATAATTCGCTAGAAAAGCCACGAATTGCGATCCAGTTCGCGCGTTTGGGTACGATTCGGTCGGGAACGTGGAAATTGTTATAACTTTAGTATGTAAATGACTAATGGTTATGATTTATGAAAATATCATAAGTATCAAACTATATTTTTTAATTTTGGATGTTAAGATTTTTTAATAATCCTTAGGAATATATTAATTATTAGGTACCTCGTACCGGAGCGATCCCGAATGAACCTACCCCCCATCGAACCGAATTTTAGGCACCTAGCGAACCGCGATACCGATCCTCGATCGCATACCGGAACGATCCCCATTCCATGTGACTATGGTTTTGAACCCTTAACCTCTTGTTTAAAAGCCAAGGACCTTACCACTAAGCCAAGGAACAGCAAAAAATATAAATCATTTTTTTTTTTGGAAAAAGGAATTTGAAGATTATAAACATTTGAAAACACTTTAGATGACTTTCAAATCATTTGATAACTTAGAGATTATATATAATCCAAATCGACCCACATAGACATGGAAATATGAACTGGTTGGCAAACCAGTCAGGGTCAAAAAATAATTTTCTCATGGAAGGGAAATGGGTTAAGTCGACAAACACCTTTCGTCTCTTTTTGTTGAATACCTTTTGTAGAAGATGCATAACAAGATCTTTAAATGACTTTCAACCCGTTTGATCAGTACTACCTATTTGGTGTATTCCCATTTTAGCTAAAAAAAATAATTAACTTTGGACGGTTTCAGATAATTAGAATCCACAATTCCACATGGACCCTTAAAAAGTAACAGGCTGAAATTGCCACGTCTACGTAAATATATATAATTTTCGCCAACAGATATACTTGACAATCAGATATTATACAATCGATAACCTTTGGTGAAGCACACTTACTTCTTTGCTCAACTTCTCGATTTCTTCTGTATAATAATGTATTGCATCAAGCTTCTTTCCCCAAAGACCCCAAAAACCTGCCTAAACAGATAACTAAAAATGACATCATAAATTTCAAACATTAAAAACAAACTAAAAGACGGAAAACAAGATGTAGAAAAAATAATGTTTAGCCACACACCTTCGTGGTTGGCCTTTTATCAGGTCTTCTTTCAAATTTGTTGGAGTAGTAAATAAGCCGATTTTTCAAATCCTTTTTTTGATCCACCATTTTGGCAAGCTTATTTGCATTGTAAACCGCCTATAGTTCAAAAAATCATTGCGAAAATTATACAACCCATTACAAAAAAGATAAATACTGAGTTGGGAAAGTAATATAAAGGGCCAAATGCAAAAGAAAAAAAAAATACCAATGTTTGTCTGATTTATGTTTTGGGTAACAAGCTTATTTTAAACCAAACAAACCCTTTATAAACTAAAAATGTAAAATATCAATATCAAAACCCCAGTATTTGTTTCCTCAAAATATGTGTCAGCAATCCAGACTTACAGTAAACTGATCAGGAAGACGGATTTGACAAACAAGAAAATGTAGCCTCATGTCCGCTACATGTTTGTATTCCTTATAAACTAACAAAAATAAATCATGTGATTACCTCTTTTAATCAAATTTTTACTCACCACTTCGTTTAGCAGTTAACATGGTCTGAGATTACAGACATGTCATCATACTGACAGTTACAGGTCGAAAATTACCTCATTTAAAAGGTTAAAAAAGTTGATCATTAAGAAACAAATATTGGACTAAACTTTGTTTAAGCAATTAGCCCAAATAAAAACCGTTCATCTTCGTCAGCATGTTAAAATTTTTTTGGTGATAATTACAGAAAAATGATAAATTTTGACGTTCTGTGGGCAAATCGAAAATGAAATCAGATGATTATGTCAATCAATCTGTAATTTCAGTTCCTCCAGAAGGAAACTAACCTTATGTACAAGATATTGATCGGGATGATTGACACGAAAGAAATGTTCAACATGTTCACTAACAGATTCGTCAGGATCTGCGGGGACATTTTTCACAAGAACCTGCACAAAAAATATAAACTATCAATATCAAAACCCCGTTATTTGTTTCCTCAAAATATGTGTCAGAAATCCAGACTCACAGTAA
This sequence comes from Artemisia argyi, assembly GCA_030686995.1. Classification (NCBI taxonomy): domain Eukaryota; kingdom Viridiplantae; phylum Streptophyta; class Magnoliopsida; order Asterales; family Asteraceae; genus Artemisia; species Artemisia argyi. Next base: position 162,169,212 of record CM060679.1, on the reverse strand, counting down.
ACTGATCCGGACGACGGATTTGACAAGCAAGAAAATGTAGCCTCATGTCCGCTACATGTTTGTATTCCTTATAAAGAACATAACATGTCCAAAATGTGAAGACATACGCCATTACAATATGTGCAGCTAACCTGAACAAACAGTCAATTATTCAGATGATCAAACATATACTGCGTACATTCCCTTCAAACTTAATAGTTCAAAATGGGAAGATTTCTGCAGGGGTTGGTCGAGTTGACCCAGATTTTTTTTTTTTTTGCCCAAATTCTTTCTATATAATTAGACGGTCATCATATATGAGCACAAAGAGTAAATAATTTCAATAATACTGATAATAAATTGATGTGGCTTAAGGTCGTAAAGATTAACTTTTGGGCAACCTTCGACCCATTATAGATAAATTTATTTTAGCTAAATCAACCCATTCATGAATAAATGGGTTGAAATTGACACCGCTAATGGTTTGACAATACTTGAACCAAAACTTTGATACCTTTTTGATGCAGGTTCGACATTGGATATTGAAAACTTGTCTATCTCACCGAACGTTATATCTTTCATACTAACGCTCATTATCTTGAAATTCTTGCCTGTATAATTGACAGGTAATAGCACGCCAAAAGCCAGTATAGCAATAGGAACAAATATTTTCAAGCTGCATATAATTATCACCATTAATAAACAAAAACAAAAAAAAATAGAGTATGAATCAATGAGTTTAGTATAAATGGGTCAAGAAAAGTAGTTACCCGAGAAGATAGATTCGAATATACACAGCAGAATCAAGGCCAGCATGATCTATAAGCTCGGGTTCAGGCATTTTTAATGCAGCAGGCACCCAATTCAAGAATCTTAGATACATTCTAAAATCTAGATTCACAAATTTCTTCACAAGAGGTCCTGAAGTGCTTGGAGCTTCACGTATGCCTTTGAGATACCATTTTGGAAAGTAAACTCGATCGTTCATGGGTTGAAGACGGAAAATCGCAAATGCCAAAAGAAACAGTAATGCGGATAGGCTGTTAATGGCAGCCGACACAGTAATATCCAAAACAGTAGCCATTTTCTTTCTTGATTATCAAATGCTACCTACAATTAAAACAAATAAAAATATATATATAAACAACGTTTTTTGCTGCATCTATATTTTCATATTTTTCTTGAACTGCTCTTCCTTACAAACTATCATACATACTTGGCAGTTTGCAGGAATGGCTGTTAGTTGCAATGGAAAGCTAAGTAAATCAGAAAAATCAATCATTCGACAAAAACTCTGAAGCATGGTCCAACAATCCCACTAATTTGAGAAAATAAAATGCTAACAAACAATGTTTTTTTCAGTTTTCCCAAAAGACTTTGTTCTTGTTAACTAAAGTATTAATTTCTTGTATTTTCAGAAGAAAGATGGTTATTGGTAAAGTTTGCAGCTATAGAAGAAGCACAATGACTCAACAAAGTCAAATCACATTTGTACAACTAAGGCATGGTCCCACAAATTACATGACAACCACTAAGCAAAGATCATATTCTTGTATCCTGCAACCTCATTAATCAAGATGCAAATAGGAAATCAAAGAACCCGATCAAGAAACATAGAAAACGATAAACAAATTAACAGCTGCATAAATTCAGCAGATTAAAGCATACCCATCTACCGATTCACAATAAAAACCACAAAGTGCCAACAGATCTTGAGTTTGTTTACCTAAATGAATTATTTTGAGAATATGTTCCCAAAGTCAAGTTATTTTTAATTCATTTCCTGAAATGCTATCTACGCGTACAAACCGGCCTTTACTTTTGTTAGATGACATTCTCCAAATCATTTTTAAAACAATATAAAGAATATGACTAAGCCAACTATTAAGACTCTCATTTGTCTTATGTGTGAACCTCATTTGGGGAACAGATACAAAACACCTTGATATTGGGTACACATTCCTCAAAGTACTTCATTTATGTGAAAAGCTTAACAGACCCCACAAAAGCTCGAAGCAAGGTTAGTGTAAATAGTGATTTTATGTTGAACCAAATAAAACCATGTCTATCAACTATTATTGTAATGCAACTGCCACGTGTGACTTTTATGTACAAAACAAGGTAGAAATTTAGGAATGTGATCTCACAGTCCATGACACCAAACAATAATACCATATTGCTATTTAAGAATACTTTGTACTAACACGAACAAGTATTGAAGTCGATCAAATGACATACAAGGTCCCCCTAGATTACACATCCTTTCCTTCTTATGAGGGTACTAACTACTAACTTAAAGTAATATATCAATATCATTACGCATATAATCCACGACTGACTCTCTCACTCCCTCTCTTTTCAGTTTTCACAAGCAGTCAAGCACACACACACTTTTTCCGGAGGTCTTTCTCCCTCTAACCTCAGGCAGGGGTGTGACTGTCTACATCTTACCCCACTCATACCCCGCCTCCCCCATAACCCACTCAGGTGGGATTGGGTATAGTTGTATATAATCCACAACCATCAAATTATACATTAAGAGATATATCCACCAAACTGGGGACTTTATACAGAGCTTAATGCATTATCTTTAACCACACAGAACTTCACTAAGCGTAAAAACATATCACATTATTTAAATCGCCATGCACCTTTGTATATAACAAAGGTATATAGTTATCCTACCTTGACATAATCAGCATGTCCTGGACAATCGACGTGAGCATAATGCCTTTGGGTCGTCTTGTACTCCACATGAGCCTGTATATTACATTATTACCATACAAAAAGAATTTTATATAGCATTTATTAAGCTGTTAATCTTAAGAAGAAGAAGATACAAGAAGGAACAACAAGCATACAATGTATTATTTACCGTTGCAATGGTGATTCCTCTCTTCTTCTCCTCGGGCGCCTTGTCAATTTCATCAAAGGAAATTGCTTTAGCCTTCCCTTCATCCGAAAACACCTAAAACAACCCATAACATGTAATACAATTAAAACATAAATTTTTCATACTTGTGCTCAATTATTCACATGAACAGAAAAAACTAGCAAAAGCAAATAAAAAGTATGATCATCTAGTGTTGTAGACGGCCTTGTATCTGATGCAGCGAGTAATTGGGTTATTGCTGACGCCCAAATAAGCAAACCAAGTGTGAAATGTTCAGCTAGAATCTTATGTTCAACTAAATAAGCAAACAAACATCAACAAAAAGTTTAGTTCGTTCATTTACGGTCGTTAAGGTTTAGCTTGTGTATATTTATTTATGTTCAAATATTTTTGGTAAGCATATATTTTATTTTCTTTTCATCAATTTACAGTCTTAATGAAAATACAGAAATGAACACTGAGGTTGCGTTTAGTTGTAGAAAAATTTTCTTAGTTTTTTGTTTTTAGTTAAGGTTTTTTCTATACTAGAGAATAGTTAAAAATGCGCTACATTTTTCAGTTTTAAAAGTAGAGAAGGGTAAATTGGACTTTTCAGCTTATAGTTAAAATTTGGAAAGTAAGAAATTCATATTTTTTTAAGGGTTTGTCTAACTGCCCTAGGGGCACAAGTTAAGCACACTAAAAGGACAACAGGACCCACAGAAAAGGACACAAGGATTCACAAAAACTCTACTTTTCTGTGAATCTTGTGTCCTTTTCTGTGGGTCCCGGAATCCTTTTAGTGTGCTTAACCTGTGCCCCTAGGGCACAAGTTAGAAAAATCATTTTTTTTAAATGGTTTGAAAAAAATGTGACTAAACAGGTTTTAAGTTTTTTTATTTTTCTATGAAAAGCGGGGTATTTCTCACCAACTAAAAACACAGGCTAACTAAATTGGACTATTCTACCATATAAAAAGACTATTTTACCTTTCAAAATTTGAAAAAAAGTAAAATCACACAATAACAAAAAAGCCGCAAGTATATTAACCATAAATAATCAATATACATTGAAAATAAACAATATGAATCAAAATCTACATTATTAGTGCATTGTAAACTGAAATAAAGGCGTAGATGACGTCATCGGTGGGTTTGCTTACGTTCTGGTGAAAGTAGCATTGATCTCCACCATTGATTAGCGTTATCATTTCGGGTAACCGATTCGGATAAAAGAGACGGTGATGAGATAACGGATCTTCGACACAAGGAGTGTAATTGAGGTGAGAGTGTGATTAAACGCTTTGAATTAGGGTTTCTAAATGCAACTGAACTAGCCATTGTTGTGAAATGGATCAATTTTGGGGGTTTTGTTGGGGTTTATAATACCGGTATGATATGATCCGATTTGAAATAAACGGGTATCGTTTTGAGTTTGGATTTGATTTATGTTGAGTGGGTGTTTGGTTTGTGGGTATATCTCCCTCTCCCTCATTCTCATTATAGATGTTTGGTTTGTAGGTTTGGTTTTGAAATTAGGAAACAAACCCATAAATATAAGCATATTCTGAACGCACCAACTAAGTTAGGTTTTCAAACCCATTCTCATTTCAATACCCATAATCATACCCTAATATAAATCAAACACCTTTGCGTTTTTATGAGGCGAGCTTTATAGCATTCAAATTCCAAAACTTGAATTTTTATTTTATTTTATTTTATATGTTTTAAAGTGTGACCAACTAATTTACCAGGTTTCAATCCACCTTCGCACATATTCAAACCATGTACAACCTTCTTTATTCAAGAGATGGCGTGATACTTCAAAGTTATTTGCACCCAGTGAGAATTGAACTTGAGATTTCACATATTTTAGGGCCCGTTTGGTTCATGGATGAGTTTAGTATTAGGATTTGGATTTAGATTTATATTTGGATTTGAATTTAGGTTGAAAGTAAAAGAGTTGTTTGTTTTATATGTATATAAATTATGATTAGGATTGATAATTATTTTAACTTTAAAATAATATAAATAATAAATGGGGTCTACTCAAAAAGATAAAGTATTATTTTTGGACCACAAAGTACATATTATAAAGTTGTCGTTACTCATAAAAACATAAAATATTAAGAAAAAAATAAATATAGAAGAAAGAGAAAATGCTAAATGGGACCTATCAGAAATGTAATGTGAAAAGTAGGGTGCGACAAGAGGTTTTGCAGATGGCTTATTTTTTTGTCTAGTCCCAATTTCAAATCCAAGATACATGAACCAAACAATTGATTTTATCCTAATCCCTCATCCATTTGAAAAAACCCATAAAGCAAACAGCACCAATGTATAGATGTCTAAATTAAGAGTGTTGGTATGAATATTATTGTTTTAAAAGCTCTTATTAATCATGCCAAACATACTTAAAGAATAAGTGATAGTTCATATTGGTAGTTGTAACATGTGATTTGTTTTTATTTTACTTTTTGATTGAATGGTAACACATTTTTTTTAAAGGCGAATGTTAACATGTTAATTAATACCTCTAGAAAATCATATGTGTTCAGAATTTCACAATTTTAGTTGCATATGATTTTAAATCTGCAAAAACATTAATAAGTCATCTTGTTCAATATTTTGAGAAAAGTTAAAATCAAAAAGTGAGGTTTTACTCAAGGCCTCAAGCGTATGAAGACTATTTCAAGATGTGATTTTGAGTTAACATAATGGGATAATTCCATATTTACCCAATCTAAATATGAAAATGTCATATATACCCAAAATACAAGTTTTGAATGCATAATTTACAATGCAATTAAAGCATGTTTTGGGTAAATATGACATTATCATGTATAAGTTGGGTAAATATGGAATTGCCCCTAACATAATATTTGTTCAATATTTTGAGCGAAGTTAAAATCAAAATGTGAACCGATATCTTTTAAGGGGGTGGCAATGCAAGGGTCATAGACCCAAAGCATACAATGCCGATCGGCATACCCCATTACCACCACCACGGCATGCGAATTTCGGCAAAGGGGAGGAGCAAGTTTTGCCGAATCGGCATGGAGGCTCCCAAGACAATTTCGAACGTTGGGCATTAATTACCAAACGGTTTTGTGGACTTTTTCAAAAAAAAAAAAAAAAAAATCCCCTTTAAATATTACTAATTATCCCACTAATCTATAACACATTCTATTAAAAATTACTAATTATTCCTCTCTTCCAACTCTTTTCATATAAAAAAAATGGATCCAAATCAATCAAAACGTGCATCAAAATCATCCAAAGGTCGTGGACGGGGATCGCAATCACAACCCGTTCGTCCCTCACCTCAACACTACTTTCCCCAACCTCTACCTCAACCCTTGTATCCTCCACCACAACACCACCAATATTTTCACCATCCACAACCGATGAATCCTAATCTTTATAATGTAACAATGACTAGTGAATTTAACCCTTTCGGCGATTACCGTGAAGGTCCATCAAGACGTCAAACAAGTGTAGAACGTGAACTACCACTTTATGATAACGAAGATGACGACATTGATTTTGTTCCGGAAACTCAATTTCCAAATGCAATCTGTTGATACAAAAGTTGAGCGTGTCTGGTTGTTGGGCTCTTGCTCTCGTATCAATCCACTTCTTAGCACTTCGTTACCTGCGTACTAAGAAAATAAAACAACATCGTTAGGCTTATCGAGGGATTGTCTCCCCCGATTAGACTCCGGCGTGAGAGTAAGTAATCGATTTAGGGTTCTCTTAAAGAGTTAGGGTTTGTATGTTGTACCTTGAATGAGAATCGTATGATTCTATATATAGGGGCTAAGAAACCGTGTTTCTTGCTCCTTACTCTTCGCACGCGTGGTGCTTATCCGAGGTAAGGATATCTATTCCTTGAATAGATAATCCTTATCGTGTACCCGGTGGGTTAGATTGAGCCTTTGGGCTTCATGAGCCCAAAGCGTTAACACTGCGGCCCATACCATTGTCATGGTAGCCCATTCGTAGTGGGCTTAGGTGTGAGTAATGTCTATCATTTGGGCTTGTGGCCCAGATATAGGCTATACGTCATCATGTCCCCCCAGTCTAGTGTGCGCGGCGCGTAGCCGTGGGTACTAGACTTAATACCATCAGCGGTAAGCGTGGCGGGAGGGTGAACAAATATTATCGCCTTTTCGTAGGTGCAATGCACCTAATAATTTCAAAATGGATGCCTCAAAAATCGGGGGTGGTGTCCACGTAGCCCTTGGAATTCGGGAAAAAGTGCATGTACCTTTACAACTTCTAGCCATTCATTTACTGTGAGTGGGTTCCACGTGGATAGAAATTAGGGTTTTTAACACCCTATATAAGAGTCACTGCCCCCCTTTTTTACAAGCACACAGTAAAACACACACTTAACCACTATTCACCTTCTTCTTTGAGAGCGTTTTTTGCAAAGAAACCTTTTCACTTTCGTAGGTAATTTGTGTGCGTCCCACTTAGTTTTTAAATGAAAATGGTTGCTCAATTGGAGGATTTTCGCTCCGCGATGTCCATTGAGGACGTAACACAGTTTTCTTCCGACTATTTTGTGCCTTTGGATGTACGTCCAGAGGCTCCAGATGTCGACGCGTGTATAGCTGACTTCCCCGAAGGGAAGATAGGGCTATACACGAAATTTTTTGAGTACGCGAATTACCGCGTACCCATATCTGTTTTTCTGAGCGATTTGCTCAATCACTATCGCCTTCACATCTCTCAGCTGCACTGTATAGGTGTGGCGAAGGTGTCGAATTTTGAAGTAAACTGCCGTTTACTTGCGATAGAACCGACTGTGGCCTTGTTCCGCTCCTTTTACCACACGACGTGGTCAAATGGTTGGGTTTCCTTTGCGAAGCGCCAGGGGGCGCTTCAGTGTTATACGGAGAAAGTTGACGCCCTCAAGAATTGGAGGGAGTACTTCTTTTGGGTGGATTATGTAGTCTTTCCCTCCCCTTTTGAGTTTTATACTCAGGAATCCTTACCAAGGGATGGGCGCCCCGCACCCGGTTCCTACAGGCTCGCTGACGCGCAACTTTAGATGCCAATCGACTGGCCATTAACCCCTATCCGGAGGAGTTTTTGGTACATGTGGGGTTGAGCCGCGCTTATTTTGGCGCTGCAGATGAGGTTCCCACTTTCTTGAGTGAGGATGGCCGGGGTGGGTGTTCATCCCTTATACTTCATTCTTTGTAAGTCCTTTATTCTTCTCTTCGCGCCTTTATTAACTAATTCCTTTTGTTTTTCCTTGCTTTATTTGATGTGCGCAGAGATGGATCTGTTCGCGGTGGTCAAGCTGGACAAGCCAAAGCAGGTGACTATAGGGGTGCGTCCTCTTAGGGAAGGAGAGCAGCCCTTGCTGGAGGCGACCGCGGGGCACTTGACCGTCCTGCCTGCGACGGTCCCCGAGGACACGCCACCACTCCATGTGACGCCTGTTCAGAGTTTAGCTGTAACACCCCCAATTCATGGATGCAGCGGAATTCGAACTGGGTGTTACTTGACAGCACAATAGTCACAATAATAGAAAACGAACTCCAATTGAGTCGTTTTAAAAGATTTATCATTCAAATTGTATAAATATCAGAGATTTACAAAATGAGGTCCCAAATGGTTCCATGTTTACAATGTATAATAAATGTGTTTTTGAATGATAATAAAATTTATAGCCCTCTTGAGTATCCGTGTCCTTCCGTGCCATCCTTGATCGTCATGAACCTGAAATACATGCTTGAGAGGTCAACACAAAGGTTGAGTGGAATTCGTAGAGTTTAGTTAAATCGTTTGAACACAATATGTTGGTAGTGTGAGTTATAGGCTCACACCAATGTTTGGAAAACAAAAATCGTTATTTATTTCACTAAGCTCATGCAACCAAAATATTAACATCGAACCAACAAAATTGGCATTATAGAAGCCCTATCAAGGTACTTTTGCCGTTATACCGCTAAATCTCAAATATAGTGCATTTGTGCGAACTCATCGTTGTTCAACACAAATGGGATTCGTCAATCCCAATAGATCTATTCACAATATTCGCGCTCACTAAAGGTAGTGACTAATGGTTCATGATATAGGGACTTCGAACATGGCAATCGTTACTTAGTGATAATAAAACATCGTCGTGAAGCATACATTAGAAAGCATCGTGTTCGAGTAGAAAAATAATAGCATGTATTCCCCCCATGGGTTTGTAAAATAGTTAAACAATAGAAAGTGGGGCTACGAACTCACCTTAAGTTATGTAGTGAGTAGTGAATGTGATGGTCGAATCGCGAAGGTTTCTACGAACAACCTATAATCGAATGTTGCGACTTAGGATCGGAGTAAAGAATATGAAGTAGTGCCTATATATATATCTTGCATTTAGTCCATGATGTGGTATGATGTATAGTATGAGTCTTTGAAAGAAAGTTTCATGAAACATGTATGTTTTGGTATATCGTTTACTACCGTTCGGGCCGACATAATTCAGAAGTCATGTTAGTAAGCGTTCGAGGAGCCATGACACTTTAACTCGTAAATCCACAACTCAACTCGACGGCTTACATAATGAACTCCTCACATGAGGCTCCCTACTATTGTAGTAGTTGATGAAATATATAGATATAAGTTTTGATCCGAAAAGTTACATGTCCGATATTTGAATAAACTTAGGAAAGTTTATTAGTACAGGAAGATTGTTATTAGGGGTAGTTTCATAAGTCTTGAATGACCATTTTCTCTTGGTAAAATCTCATGGTTCCCTTTTAAGTGAAGTAGATCCAAATTGCTTGTTCAAGTTATCGCCTAATTCATTGTTTCATGTTTACGCCTATGTAAGTTGGTATGGTCATTTCGTCATGGCCTAGCCATGACCTTTGGTCCTTGTTCCAAGGTCATGAGACACAACCTTGGCTCTAGCCATGGTTGTGGTCTTGATTATAGGTCATAAGACCTCTTGTTCCTTTCAAAGTATAACCATAATCTAGTGACTTTCGCCTAAAAATGGGCTGTTTAGAATTTGAAGAATTTTATCACTCGGAAAGCATTTTTAGGTCTCGATCTTCTTTATTCCTGAACGAAAACGTCGTTTCGGACAACTTTCGTGTTTTAACTTTTTGATGAATCGGACCAGAAGTGGGACTTTCAAAACCCAAATTTGATCAGAATGGTATTTGGCAGTTTTGCCGGAAATTTTTGGTAATTTCAAATCGCCATAACTTTTGACTCGTTTACTCGTTTTAGGTGGTTCAAATTGCTATGGTTTCCTTGTTAAGTCCTCTACTGTAATTTGTAATGATCCAATATCATAATTTTACCATTTTGGTCGTGGTTTTCCAAGAAAGTCACTAGTTTGCTTGTTTTAGTAACTTGTTTTAACAATCAATAACAATAACTTGTTTTGGTCATTTTTATACATCATGGACATAACTACAAGACATAATATAGCAAGAATAATATGTAAATAACATGAACATGATTATTTAACAAGAAGCAAGCTAGGGTTTGGCTTACAACTTTTGGCTTTCAAACAAGAAAGGAAGTTAACATGTAAGGATAGGACTTTGATAGACTTGCTTCAACCCTTTTTCACTTCATGCAATCTTTCTACCCTTGGTATTCTTGAAAGATGGATGATGAAGGTTTAGGTGACTTGAGTGGATTTAAACTCAAGAGAAATCACCAAGTATATAAGGTTATGGAAGTGTTTGATGAATGATAACCTATCTAGGGTTTCTACCTTGAACTAGCACTTGAATCTTGCATGAAACTTGGAAGAGAATGAACAAATGAGATGGGTTTGGTGTGTGGTTATGGTGGACGGCCAAGGAGGGGAAGGGGGGGGTATTTATATGGCTTAAAGGAGGTTAGAAATGTTGACTAGTCCAACCTTGGAGGCCAAGGTGAACACATGGATGAAATCTAAGGCCATCAAGCTTGAGATCAAGCCACCTAGTGTGAAACCCCCCCCCCTAATGGCGGTTCATGAGCTTGGAGAGCAAGGGTGTGGACTTTTCTTGGTATTATCCAAGATACTTGGTTAGTTTTGACTCCGGGAAATGCCAATCGTAAATGATTAAGCCTCAAAACATAAAACCGGGTGTCGTAAAATTATGGAACTTGAAAGTATTAATAAACATGTCAATAAGTTCCATAATAAAATATAAAATGAGTGGTAGGTTCCATTTGGGTGGTAAACCCAGCTAAAAACTGGAAATACGGGTCTAAAACGCGTAATACGTAAAATGTACGAATTTTACGTAAAACTGAGAAAAGTAAAATGTTACTTTTCTAATATGATATAAATGATTTAAAAAGACTTATAATGTCTAGACTGGGCTCAGTCTAGTGTCGGTTGGTGTTAAATGTCTTTTAGACATCAAACCGTAAGCCTAAAAATCAAGGAATGACTTTTGGTCAAAGGAGGAGGGAAAAATTATGTTGACTTTTTCTAATAAGTTTGAAAACTCAAAACGTCTTAGAAACTCGTTTCGTGGTCTAACGGTTAATCGCCCATTCGGTTAAGCGTGCTCATGTGAGAGTAGTACCGACTTGGGTGACCTGCTGGGAAGTCTTTGGTCATGTTTTTCTCAGTCACAATTAATTCTCAAATAAATCATGAGTGTGTCAAACATTTTTCTGATGCGGGGTCACTTAACGCGGTCGAGTTTCGTTGTACGTAGAATTTCTGAATGACGTTTTACCCTAAAACGTGTAATTCCTTAATAACTTTCACGAAAATGATCTGACGAATGTCAAACATTTAATTTGCCATGGAAATGATTTATCACTCAAGAATATCAGATAAAAATCAACTTTCGGGAAAGTTTCGGGAAAATGAATAGTAAAAGTGAATAGTGAAATTTTCCGGGAATGGTAATTATCCTGAAAATGCGAATTGTTACATTAGCGCCCGACGCGGAGGTGGCGCCCACTGTGGAGGTGGTGCCAAATGTGGAAGTGGCGCATGAGGAGGCGCGATCAGGGTCGTCTGACAGCATCCAGATCCTGAAACCTGAAGAGGTGCTGAGGGAGGTGGTTGCGCAGAATTCAAAGCGCAAGGGAGAGGCTGGAGCCAGTGGTACCAGGAAGAGGCATCGACACGTCATCAGAGACGCAGAGCCGAATGCGGGAGAGACCTCTACCTCTGGCGCACGGTTGAAGGTTGATGATGCTTCTCCGTTTCTGTAAGTGTTTATTTTTATCATCCTTCTCTTTTTTTTATCATATTACTTGTTGTAATATCTGTTGACTGCTTCTGTTGCGTAGGGATGATGCCGCGAAGGATGATGGGGTGGATGAGGTTTCCTCTCCGCAGAATGAAAACAGGGAGGGGAAGACCAAGGTTGTTGATGGTGATGAGGCGCAGCAGCTAATGGATGAGCTGGCTGCGACCACTGCGCGCCAAGCTGAGCTTGTGGCTCAGTTGAAAGGGAGGTATGCTGGGGAGAGCCGTGCTCTTGCCCAAAAGGAGGAGGAGTTGGTGACACTCCGTGCGCAGTTAGCTAATGCTCAAGTGGAGTTGGAAGCCTCGAGGGCATATGCTGAAAAGATCGCTCAAGATAAGGTGAGCATTTTAGCTGACCTTAAGTACGCGAGGGCTAAGCTTGAGCAAATAAAGGCTAAGACTTCCTGGTCGGTGTCTTATCTTGAAGAGAAGAGGGCGGAGCATCATGCTAGCGTCCAGAAGTTTCAAGGGCGCATCGAGAATGTAACACCCCAACCCGATAAGGGTAGAAGTATTACATTACAGTGACATATCAGAACAAACACAAGCATGTAATTCATAAATACAAAAGAAATTCAGGGTTTACAAATGAAAATCTGAAACTACAAGGTTACAAAATAAATACTAAGTCTAAAAGATAGGAGCTTCTTCTAATCATCTCTAGTCCAGCGTAACTATTAAAGCATAGTCTTCTAAGTCCAGTCACACTCTCTTCCCATAACCCAGCTTCCTACTAAAACCTGCCGCAGGAAAAGGAAATGCGGCTGAGCTTTTTAAGCTCAGCCGCATTTCCTTTTCCTGCGGCAGGTTTTAGTAGGAAGCTGGGTTATGGGAAGAGAGTGTGACTGGACTTAGAAGACTATGCTTTAATAGTTACGCTGGACTAGAGATGATTAGAAGAAGCTCCTATCTTTTAGACTTAGTATTTATTTTGTAACCTTGTAGTTTCAGATTTTCATTTGTAAACCCTGAATTTCTTTTGTATTTATGAATTACATGCTTGTGTTTGTTCTGATATGTCACTGTAATGTAATACTTCTACCCTTATCGGGTTGGGGTGTTACAGAGAAGGTGATTGCGATGCAAGAGGAAAAACTGTGCGCCCTCAGCATAGAGTACGACGAGGAGTTGTACCCCCATCTGATGTCCACTATAGCCGAGCGCAGGTATTTTCGTTTACTTTGTCATTATAATTACTTTACCACCATGTTGTTTACTTACACAAATTTTCTTTGTGAATGCAGATGATTGATTAGCCATGGGCTGCGCCTGGCAGCCCTGAGTACACTAGAGTCCGCTGAGGTAGTGGAAGCTTTTGGAAAGGTTGTGCACTGCGCGATTGCGCGTGGCCGATCGCAGGCCATGGAGGACCTTCGTGAGGCCAAGCTGCTGGAGAAGGACTTGGCGGAAGTCCCTGGTTACAGCCCTACGGCTTATGATGAGCTGCTGCAGGCAATGGCGGGGCTGAAGGTTCTTGAATTGCCGCACATAGGGAAGTTGGAGCGCGATCAAGATGACCCCATAGATGTGCTGATGGCGGGTCTGACTTTGCAGCGCCATCTTGTGGAAAACGCGGAAGAGGAATTAGATTACTATCTAAAACCTGATGTCTCGCAACTTCAAGTCCCTGTGTTCGCGCGGCCTCGCGACATCCTCAAGCCTTTTGCTCTTGAGAAGGAAATTCCTTTGAAAGAGGTGCTAGAGCGTCATGAGCATAGGGTTGCTGTGAAGAAGGGTATCAAGGGCAAGGCCGTGATGTGCGGCATCGGTGCTGCACACCTTCCCAGAGCAGATGGCGTGCCTGTAAGCGTTCCGACCGTATCTATGCAGGATGGCATAACCTTGAGTAAGCTTAAGGAGGCGGGGAGTTCCGCCGCTCCAGAAGAGAGTCCTGAGCATCGCCATAGTATATAGGCGTTTTGTATATTTATGTATCTTTCCTTGTAATTTTTTATTAATAAATGTGGAATAAGATACATTTTTGTTTTTAAGTTCGTGTCTTAAATATACTTGCATTGTCTGCTAATTTTTAACTAAGTCTTTTAAGTGCGTGACTTTGGAGATTTATACTTGCATTGTTTGCAAAGTTTTTATTATTTGACCAAGTGTCTTGGCTCGTTATATTGCTAAGCTCGTACGGTGTACTTGGTATATGCGCATCCGTCGTGGGGTGCGCACGCGATACTTACCTCGATGTCTCGAGAGTAAGGTGCCTAGCAAGGATGCGTGATCCAATGTTGATGGGTTTGCAACCCTCTTACTCAACGAGTGAATTAGTAGGTTAACTCATCCTGTATGCCTTCGTGGGTCTTTAAGTGGTGCATGCACGCCATGTAGGCAAAAATGTAAGATAAACAATATTGACATATATGCAATAAAGTAAAATGCGCTATGGAGTTAGCTAGAAACCATAACATTTTATTGATACTTGCAAGTTATTTGAAAAAATAGAAAATACAATTCCTAGAAAAGAAAAGAAAGATAAACACTTATTGGGCACCGCGTAGGGTGCAAGGGTGTTTGTGTAAGGGCCGTAGCCTAAAAGTAACATCTTTTGAGATTGCAGATGTTCCAAGTGCGCGCTAGGTCGTGACCTTCCATATCGCGCAGTCTGTATGCGCCGTTGCCGAGCGCGTCTGTAACCTCGTAAGGTCCTTCCCATTTAGGTCCGAGCTTGCCTGTGTCTTCTGCGTGGCTCGCATCGTTGGCGCGGTAAACAAAGTCTCCTGGTCTGAATGAAGTGTGTTTGACCTTTGCATCATAATACTTCTTCATTTTTGCCTTAGCCTTTGCTTCGCGTATAGCTGCGCGTTCTCGTCTTTCTTCCAGTATGTCTAAGTTTATGCGCCGTTCCTCGTCATTTGTCGTGACGTTGACCTCTGCTGTGCGTATTGTTGGCATTCCTATCTCGGCTGGTATGACGGCTTCTGTTCCATAGACTAGGGAAAATGGCGTGTCGCCAGTACTGGTTTTGATTGTCGTGCGATGCGCCCACAAGACGTGCGAGAGCTCATCTACCCACTTTCCTTTGTGTCTGTCAAGGCGCGCTTTTATTCCTTCGCCTAGACTGCGATTTGCGCGCTCAACTAGGCCATTGGTTTGTGGGTGTTTGACTGAAGCAAAGTGTTGTGTGATGTTCAGTTGTGCGCACCAATCTTTGAATGGGTTATCACAGAATTGTTTTCCGTTGTCTGATATGATCTCGCCCGGTAGGCCGAAGCGACAGACAATGTTGTCCCAAACAAAGCGCTTGACTTGGTTTCCCGTAATGTTCACCACCGCTTTTGCTTCGATCCACTTTGTGAAGTAGTCTATGGCTACGATGAGGAATTTTACTCCTCCAGCTGCAACAGGGAAAGGTCCTGCGATGTCAATACCCCATTTGTAAAATGGCCATGGTGAGGTAATTGGTGTTAGCTCTTGTTGTGGTCGGCGCGGATGCATTGTTGGCCAATAGTATCCTGACCTTAGAGCGCTTGCTACCACGGATCGTGGCCCTGAGTGCATACTACATGATCCAGCGTGAATTTCGCGGAGGACGTAGTCTGCTTGAAGGGGTCCAACACATCTGAGCCATGGCTGTAAAAAAGACCGTCGATAGAGTACGTTATCGCGTAATTCGAATCGTTGCGCTGTGCGCCGTATTCTTCGAGCGTCTTTATGATCTTGGGGTAGGATTCCCTTGCCAATAAATTCGATGATAGGTGTCATCCACGTAGGATCTTGTTCCTCTATCACCGTTGATATCTCCATATCCAAGATTGACTTGTTTTTAAGGGTTTCCACCAATACCTGTTTTGAGAGATGTGCGAAGCTTGTGGATGCGATTTTGCTGAGTGCGTCCGCCTTCCTGTTATCGCCTCTAGGTACTTGTTTTATTGTGAACCTATCGAAGTTCTTGATCAAAGATTTTGTCTTTTCCAGGTATTGGATCATATGTTCATCCTTGGCTTCGTATTCACCTAGCACGTGGTTAGCAACTAGGCGCGAATCTACGTTTGCTTCTAGGTTGCGTACGCCCATTTGCATTGCGATGCGTAGTCCGGCTAGAAGGGCTTCGTATTCTGCCTCATTGTTTGTGGCTGTGAACTCAAAGCGTAGCGCGTAGGTGAATTCCATACCTTCTGGATTTGTAAGAATAAGGCCTGCGCCTGATCCATCTACACATGAAGACCCATCTGTGAACAGGATCCAGGGTTCCTGTAAATCTGCTTTAGCTGCAGATGTCGGGCTGTCACTATCTGGCTTCTCCACGATAAAATCGGCTAGGACTTGTCCTTTGATTGCAGTGCGCGGTCTGTATGAGATGTTATACTCACTTAACAGTACACTCCATTTTTGTAAGCGTCCTGATGCGTCGGGCTTAGAGATAACTTGTTTGATTGGCTGATCAGTGATTACAACTATTGGATACGCTTGAAAGTATCTGCGCAACCTTTTGGCTGCGAACACTAGAGCCAAGACCAGCTTCTCCATAGCGCTGTAGTTAGTCTTTGTTTTCTTTAGGGCTTTACTTATGAAATATATGGGTGTCTGGACGGAGTTCCTGTCTGTCAATAGAACGGCGCTGACTGCTCCATGGGTTGCTGACAAGTACATGATTAGTTCTTCCCCTGGTCGCGATGCGACAAGTTTGGGAAGAGATGCCAGATGGTTTTTGAGTTGTTGGAAAGCTTCTTCCGCTTCGGTAGTCCAGCGAAAGTCTCCTTTTTTTGTACACTTCATGAGTGTTTTAAAGAGGGGAAGGGATTTGTCTGCTGACTTGGATAAGAAGCGGTTCAGCCCTGCTAATTTTCCATTTAGTGACTGGACTTCTTTGAGTGTGCGCGGTGAGGGGAGATCAATAACGGCCTTCGTCTTTTCTGGACAAGGCTTGATTCCATCGGGTTCTATCAGGTATCCAAGGAACATTCCTTCGGTCGCGCCAAAGGTGCACTTTTTTGGATTTAATTTCATGTTGATCCGCCCCAACGTTCGGAATGTTTCCTCGATGTCGCGCACCAATTCGTCCTATGTATGGCTTTTTATGACAAGGTCGTCAACATAGACTTCCAAGTTGCGGCCTACTTGTTTTTCGAAGGCTGTGTCCACCAGTCGTTGGTATGTTGCGCCTGCGTTCTTCAGGCCAAAAGGCATTTTTGTGTAGCAGTATACTCCTTGACTGGTGTGGAAAGCTGTTTTTTCTTCATCTTCCACTGCCATCTGGATCTGATGATACCCTTTATATGCATCTAGGAAGCATTTGAAGGGGTATCCGCATAAGGACTCGACCTTCCAGTCTATCTCTGGCAGTGGATAGCAGTCCTGCGGACATGCTTTGTTAAGGTCCGTGAAGTCCACGCACATCCTCCAACTGCCATCGCTCTTCTTTACCATAACTGGGTTAGAAAGCCAGTCGTGATAGTATACTTCACGCATGATGCCTGCGTCTACGAGCTTATGTACTTCTTCCAGAATAGCCTTTGCACGGTCTGGGGCCTGGCCGCGCTTCTTTTGTCGTATTGGAGGGTATCCTTGTCGGATTTGTAGCTTATGTTCTGTGATAGAGCGCGGTACTCCCGTCATATGCTTTGGTTCCCATGCAAAGATATCTAGGTTCTTTTGCAAGAGTGCGCATACAGCTGCTTTACCTTTGTCAGATAAAGATCCCCCAATCGAAACTTGTTGTTCCGGGTAATCTGGATGAATAGCGACTTTTAGATTTGGCGTTTTTTCCGTGCGCTGTTCTGGAACAGTCTCTGCTTCAGTTGTTACTGCGATGCATTCTCTTGGTGGTATTGTTGTGTTATAGAGAGTGACAACTCCTCCTTCCACTGGGAATATAAGCATTCCGTGCGCTGTGGATGGTACCGCGCGCATGGATGATATTCCTGGTCTTCCAATGATACCATTGTATGGTGAAGGAGACTTTATTACCATAAAGTTTATCCATGTTGCGGTTGAGTGTTGTTCATCTCCTACGACCACCAACAAGCGTAACTGCCCCATAGGCCAAATCTTTTCTCCTGTGAATCCTGTTAATGACGTTGTAGCTGGTATCAACTGTCTTTGGATTTCCGGTCGCAGTCTTTTGAAACAGTGATCGTACAGGATGTCTGCGGATGCTCCTCCATCAATGTACATGCGGTGGATGTCATGTCCCCCCGTATGTATTTCAATGGTTAAGGGCTCCACGACTGCGTTGTCCGCAGCTATAGTAGGGAAGGATATCTCTTTTTCTGGAGAGAATTTTTGGCTGACTTTTTGCTTTATCCTGTGTTGCCATGATTGTATCATGTATATAGTATCAGCTTTTTCCTTTGGGGGTTCTTTCTTACCCCCATTTCTCTGTTTATCTTTTCCCTCCTTGATATTTTTTACGAGGTGGTCCATCCTCCCTTCTCTAACTAGCTTTTCAATTAGCTGTTTTAGTTGGACGCACTCGTTAGTTGTATGGCCCTTTTGGCCGTGGTACTCGCAGTATCCACTACCTAAGCGCTTTTCTTCTGCAGTGCGCATTGGTGGTGGTTTTGGGAAGTTCGCACCTTCTGTTACAAATATTTCTCTCGGAGTCTTAGTGAGAGGAGTATATTTGTCGTTGTCTCTTCCACTGCGATAATTCCTGCTGCGGTTGTTATTCTGATCGTTGGATTGTCTCCGCGGTTGTTCTTGTTGCCTATAGTTTGAATAACCTTTTTTGCTATCCGCAGCAGCTGCTTCTCCTTGTATAAAGGATCTGGTGCGCTTTGTTAATTCGTCAAAGGTCTGTGGAACTTTGTCATTCAGCTTGCGGATGAGTTCTGGGTTATTGATCCCATTCATGAACCCTGAAATTTTTAGGATTTCAGGACATGTTTTGACTTGTATGCACTCATCTTTAAAACGTTCCATAAAAGCGCTGGTTGATTCCCCTTGACGCTGTTTCACTCTTGCTAGTTCCACAGGGTTTTTAGCGCACTTCTTTCGCTGGGTGAAGTTGAGGCGGAATGCTTTCCGTAGTTCCTCAAATCCACCGATGCTCCTACGTGGGAGTTTGCTAAACCATGTGCGCGCGTTTCCTACTAACGTGGAATTAAACATGTGGCACCACACAGGCTGTGGCCAATTTTCGATAGTTGCAGCTGATTCGAAAATTTTTAGGTGATCGTCAGGATCACCTGTTCCATCATACGTTTTCACGTTGGCGGGCATGCGCCTGCGTTTGTGGTCAGAGTAATCGTTGATGCGCCGTGTAAACGCATCGATTTTCTGGCGTCGCCATGGGAGAGACATATCTTCATCCTCTTCCTCGCGACGTCTTCCTCTTGACTTCCAGTGTCCTGTTTCTTTATCCTCGTTGTCCGAGGAGTCGCTGGAAGAAGAATAGTCTCTCTTTCGGCGCTTGCGCCGGCTTCTTTCAGAAGAAGAGCTTGAGGGATCTCTGCTTGGGGATCTTCTTCTCCCCAACCTGTCTTGAATCCTCCTACTCCCAGGTTTGGAAGATCCTTGGCTTGGCGAATGTTGAGGCCCTAATCGATCTTGTATTCCCCGACTGCCAAGTCTGGAGTGGACATTGGTGCGCCTCTCGCTGTCTCCTGAGTATTGTGAATCAGATATCGTACCCAATCTATCATGGATAGTGGTACGTTCTGCGCGTCTTCCTCGTGGGTGACGCGATGGTGATGGTTCGCGTTGAGGACCAAAATTGAGTCGGACTTGTAAACCCGCGCTTGCTCTTCTTGTCGCTTCTTCTTGCATGAGGGCGGTTAGGGTTTCATAATTTTGGGATACAAAGTTTCCCAAAGTTAGATTAGGTGCGTCCTCAGTTGTTGCAAGAATTTCTGCCTCAGTGTTTGGCGCCCTGTTTCGTTCAGGCGCGCCTGGCAGCGCAGTGTTGTTCACTGCGGGTGTGGCCTGATGAGGAGTAATGAAGAGGGTGCGCTGGAGTTCCTCAATGCTTGGGGACACTGGTGTGACTGTGGTAGTCCTTGTAGGCAGTTCTACTGCTAGACGAGGTGGGGTTGTTCCTGCCTCGTGGTGACCAGGTGCGCTGGTTGTTCCAACGGCTTGTCTGGAGGTCGGATCTTGTTGATTCTTCCTCTGATGGTCACGCTTTTCCGGCTGCGGAGTCCGCTGGCTTGAATTCTTATGCTTCGTCATTCTAGTTCTTAGTAGGGTCCCACGGATGGCGCCACTTGTTGATACAAAAGTTGAGCGTGTCTGGTTGTTGGGCTCTTGCTCTCGTATCAATCCACTTCTTAGCACTTCGTTACCTGCGTACTAAGAAAATAAAACAACACCGTTAGGCTTATCGAGGGATTGTCTCCCCCGATTAGACTCCGGCGTGAGAGTAATTAATCGATTTAGGGTTCTCTTAAAGAGTTAGGGTTTGTATGTTGTACCTTGAATGAGAATCGTATGATTCTATATATAGGGGCTAAGAAACCGTGTTTCTTGCTCCTTACTCTTCGCACGCGTGGTGCTTATCCGAGGTAAGGATATCTATTCCTTGAATAGATAATCCTTATCGTGTACCCGGTGGGTTAGATTGAGCCTTTGGGCTTCATGAGCCCAAAGCGTTAACACTGCGGCCCATACCATTGTCATGGTAGCCCATTCGTAGTGGGCTTAGGTGTGAGTAATGTCTATCATTTGGGCTTGTGGCCCAGATATAGGCTATACGTCATCACAATCGGTACGATTTTATTTTTGTAATAATCGTTATTTTTTTTTAATATAATCGTTATTTTTTTTTATAATCGTTATTTTTTTTTATTATATAATCGTTATTTTTTTTTAAATATAATCGTTATATAATCGGTATTTTTTTTTATATATTATACAATTTTTTATATGTGATCGTTATTTTTATAGGTGGTCAAGAAAATGATGATGATGTTGAAGTGGTTGAAGAAACAAAAACCACCGGTAAAGCAAGAAAGGAACCTTGGTCGACTGAGGAAGAGGTCGCATTGGCAAAAGCTTGGGTTCATGTCTCGACATGTCCAAGAGTCGGGAATGAACAAAAAAGTTTAAGCTTTTGGGGTAAAATTCTAGAGCATTTCACGTTAACCATGGGAAGTACTAATCGAACACATCATAGTTTGAACACGAAGTGGAAACATATGAATACCGAAGTGAATACTTTTAACGGACTATGGATCCAATCGGTAATTTTTTTTTAACCATATGCTTATTTGTATTTTTTATTTTATATAGTTGTAGTAATTTATACTTGTTAATTTTATATTTGTAGAACCGTCTTCGTGATAGTGGATGTGACGATCTTGACGTGATGAAAAACGCCATGACCGATTATAAGAGGAAATCAAAAGGCAAGAATTTTACTCATACGGAAGCATGAGAGATCGTTAGGAAAGCAGACAAATGGTTAAAACAACCATGTGTTGTTCAAACATCTTCGTCTAATTCTGATAAACGGAAAAAGTCATCGGAGTCTAGTAATGAAAATGAAAATGTTGAGACTATTCTTCCGGATTTGAATGACGACACAACACCAACAAGGAAAAAAAGGGAAAAAGACCGTTAACGAGTCTACGTCGATGAATAGTGTTGCTACGACCTTAGAAAGTTATGCAGCAAAGAAATCACAATTAATAGATGAGGCGGTGGAGAAAAAACGTGCAAAGGATGAATTGGCCGAAAAGTTGATTGCCACACAAATCAAATGTTTTGAAGAAAAAGACTTTTTTAAGAGCGATGAAGTTCTTTAACACCCCGCACGATCAAATAGCTGATCCGGCTATGCGAGAAATTGCTATTGCCACAAAACGTGAGTACGCGGAGAAATATGGATGGCCATGCAATTTTTAAATATTATTATTATGTTGAATTTTTTTTATTAAGCATTGTACTTTTTATTTGAATTATTAATAAAATTTTATGTTTTCTTTAGTTTGTTTAATTTAATTATAAATAAAATAAATAAAAAAACATAATTTAATTCTTTTTTGCATCACCATTGCCACTAAAAATTGTAACGAAGTCATGGTGCATTATCAAATGTGTTGTTGCATTGTAATTGGTTGAACATTTTTTTACCACTTACTTTTTGAATCACCATTGCCACCCCCTTAGAAAAAATTATTAAAATGAGTGCTTTTGTGGAAGAGTTTATACATAAGAGATTACTTTTCTAAAAAGTATTCAAAAAGCAAGGAATATCACACATATAATTATTTTATTGTACGATTAATTAATATTTTGACAGGTGATCTTATCAAATCAATTTTTTTTACTAAACCATCAGTTGAGCAAGAGTATGGTTGTCGTAAGTTGTCAGTTGAGCAATAAAGTAAAAGTGGGATTGTCATAAGCCGTAAGTCGGACAGTCAAACAAAATATTAAGAGCATTAGGTGTGCCACATCACCCAACACCTCTTCACAACTAACCCCCTCTTCAACAAACAACAAACCTCAACTTCTTCATTAGGGCCCCACCACTCACACCTTTATTTTTTTATTCATTTCATTAAATAAATTAAATTCATTTCACAAATACTTAAAATTAACACAATATACTAATTTTATTTCATCAAATAAAAAAATTACAATACGGAAAAAAAAACAAAAAAAAAAATACAACACATACGATACTAAAAAAAATGAACCTAATTATTCCTATTCCGTTGAATTTCTTCTCATTGTTGTTGTTGCCAAACATGCTCGATGAGACATCGTTGAAGCCTTGTGTGTGTGCGTTTATCGTGTAGTTCTTTGGTTTTTCTTCTTTGCATTGCGCAACATTCAACCCATGTCTGTTGCATATTTGGTGTCGGAGGAATATACATTTCGGCAGCTTCGGATATCGCAAAATTTTGATCTTTCAAAATCATGTTATGCATTATGATGCACGAGCACATGATTCTCCGTAACTTGCCCACGGTAAATGCACGCGCCGGTTGAGCAATAATATGCCAACATCCTTGGGGGACACCAAAAGCTCTTTCGATATCTTTTCGAGCACTTTCTTGTTTCGTTTTCCATGCGGCGTTTTTTGGGTTGCTTGCAACAGTAAAGGATTTGACTAACGATGCCCACTGTGGGTAAATTCCATCTGCTAGATAATACCCATTTTTAAATGTACGTCTGTATACTTCAAATGGAACTTGAGGGCCAATATCATCAATCAGGTCGTCGAATAACGGAGAATTATATAAAACGGTAAGATCGTTATTCGCACCTGTCACACCAAAAAATGCATGCCAAATCTACAAATCATACGACGCAACAACTTCAAGCATTATAGTTGGATACTTTTTATCGCCTCTGTGAAATTGCCCTTGCCATTCTTTCGGACAATTCTTCCATTCCCAGTGCATACAATCGATGCTTCCTAACATTCCCGGAATCTTATGAACCATGTTATGTGCTTGATATAAGTTACGAACGTCATCCTCAGTTGGTTTTCTTAAAAACTCCTTCCCAAACAAATGGATTATGCACATAGTAAAAAAAATCTAGACAATCGTGTGCACAGTGTTCACCTATTTGTAAATACTCATCTAATAAATCAGGTGATATCCCGTACGCCAATTGGCGTAGGGCACATGTGCATTTCATAATCACACTAAAACTCGTTAGACCCGTAGCATTGGGTCGTTGTCTAAAGAAATCAAAATGCGCAGGAAGAGGATGATGAGTTTCAATAAATGTTTCAATACCTTGGACTATTTCTAACAAGGTTTTCAGGATCGCGATCCTGATCGTAGGATCGTACGATCCTACATATAAAAAACGAGCAGGATCGTAGTAGGATCTTAATTCTATCAGGATCGGTATAGGATCGTAGGATCGCACGCAGGATCGTAGGATCGTAAACGATCCGATCCTACTACAAGCCCATGTTTTTATCTCGAGGGGAGCAAGATCGTTGTAGGATCGTAGGATCGCACACAGGATCGTAGGATCGTGAACGATCCGATCCTACTAGAAGCTCATGTTTCTTATTGTTTTTTCTTTTATCATTCATTTAAATTCATTTATCATATAAAATATTCTATAAAAGTATAAAACTACAACTCTTATATAATAATATATACATTTTCATAGGATCTTACGATCCCGATCCGATCCTACGATCCCGATCTTGTGAAGCCAAAAACGATCCTAGGTAGGATCCCGATCCTGACAACCTTGATTTCTAAGAATAGTTTAAGGCTCATACGGTAACGACGCTGAAAATTTTCTTCATTATATTTTGGTTGGTCACCAAAATAGTCAGCCAGTAGACGTGTTTCAGCAACTTCATGTTCACGCCGAATGTATCTACGACGATGTGAAGGACCGGCTTCTTGATTTTGCAACGCTTGCTCGTTTTCAAACTCTTGTGTTAATACAAATATCGCCTAAAAACGTTATTTATATTTTACGATCTTCGCTAAGTTTTGTTAACGACAAAATGTAAACTTTAGTTTCTAAGTAAAACATAATCTTAGTTTTAAAGACTTGCATAAACTAGACTTTTGCTACATTTTACATTTCATAAAACACAACACTTTTTATTTTCTAAAAATATAATTGTCACATCAAATTTATGGCAAGTTTTGTCATTATACATTTATGGAAAGAAATGTGTTTGACTTACTAAGATGTTGCTTGCAAGTTTAGTGTTTGACTTGATATTATGTGATGTGACATTGTTTGATTTGCAAGAGTAATGAGATGTGACTTTGTTTGGTTTGCAAGATTTATTGCAAAACCAACTGCAAGCCCGGCGGTACCCGGTGGGTACACGGGCGGAACCCTTCTGAGGGGTCCGCCTGACCCGCCAGACCTGCATAAGGTTTGGCTATAAATACCAAGCCACAAGTTGATTTTTGGCTTATCACTTTACATCATATTTTACACACACATTTATTTTTTCATCTAACCTCTTAACATTTCATATGTGAAGTTTCTTTTTGTAGCAAAGAGATTCACAAGCTTACTAAAAGTAACAAGTATTCAACACAACGTTGCAAGACTTGTTAGCTTAGCATTGTGTAGACTTGTGTAGTTTACACTTCATTTGATTGTGTATTTTCAGTAGTGATCGGTTAGTATTTTAGTCCTCAAAATACAAAGTGTATCGGGAGTAGTTGTACCCTTGTAAAAGAACTAACGGGAGTGGTTGTACCCTTGGTAAAGAACTCGACAACTAGCTTTGGTCGGTAAAAGTATAAGCGACGTGTAAGGTTTTCTCCGCCGGTGAAAGGAGCTTGTTGACTAGTGAATGAAACTCTCGAGTTGGATACTCGGGGCGTGGACGTAGGGCAAGGAAAAAGAGTCCTTGTAGCCGAACCACGATAAATACTCGTGTTGTGGTTTGATCGTTTCTTTCATTTACTTGCATGTTATATATTGTGTTTGTGTATATATCTTTGATCAAACGGAAAGTTTCAAAGCTAACTTAACAAGTTAAAAAGATTTTAATCGGTAAACTATTCAACCCCCCTTCTAGTTTTCCACAATTGGCATCAAGAGCTACGTTACTCAAGCTTTTAAAATATATTGTGTTTTAAAACTTGAAACGATCCATGGATTTTGAAAATTACAAAGAATGGCAATCTATGGAAAGACCACCACTCTTTGAAGCAAATGGTTTTATATATTGGAAAAACCGTTTTGAAACTTACGTGAAATCTAAAGATATAGATTTGTGGTATATAATCATTGATGGTGATAACGTAGTTACAAACATTAAAGATGATGATCAAAAGAAATTAATAGGTAAAAATAATGAAGCTAAAATGATGCTTTGCCATGCTTTGCCTAAGAAAGAATATGAAAGAGTCTTTTTGTGTAAAACCGCCAAAGATATTTGGCAATCTTTAATTGTCACTCATCAAGAAAACTCACAAGTTAAAGATAACAAAATTGATCTTCTTGTTCAACAATATGAACAATTTGTTATCTCCGAAGATGAGATTATTGATAATGCTTTTGCTAGATTTAATACTATTATTACTTCATTTAAAGCACTTGACGAATCTTTTTGTAGTAAGAACTTTGTCAGGAAATTTCTTAGAGCACTCCATCCAAAGTGGAGAGGAAAAGTGACGGCAATTGAAGAATCCAAAAATCTTTCAAGCATGTCACTTGATGAGCTAATTGGAAACCTCAAAGTTCACGAAATGGTAATGGAAAAAGATTCGGAACTAGTTAGAGGCAAGAAAGAAAAAGTTAAGTCCATTGCCTTGAAAGCTAGAGTCCAATCAAGTGATGATGAATAATCTACTTCGGATAGTGATGATGAGGAATATGCTATGGTCGTTAGAGACTTCAAGAAGTTCTTTCGTAGAAGAGGAAAGTTTGAAAGGCAACCTAAAGATGACAAGAAAACTTTCCGAAAAGATCGTGATGATAGGAAAGGAAAGGTTGAAAGAAAATGCTATAGGTGTGGAGACAAAAGTCATCTTGTCGGAGAATGTCCAAAACCACCCAAGAGCAAACCTCAACAAGCTTTTGTGGGTGGTGCTTGGAGTGACTATGAAGGAGATGACGATGAGCCAAAGAATGACGATATTGCTCTCATGGCTCACAACTCAAATGAGGTATTATCCGACTCATCTTACTCCTCTATTGATGATGACACTTTACAAAAAGAATATAACAAACTTTGTGTATTGAGCTTAAAAATCATAAACAAAAATAAATTTTTGAAAACTAAAAAGGAGTTTTTAGAAAATGAAGTTTATGAGTTAAAAGAAAAAGCTAAGAGATTAGAAAAGAGTAAAGGTATTGACACACCTTGCAAATCATGTGAAGAGCTTAAACTAGAAGTTGAGAAACTCAAAATTACTCAAAATGATCTAATAAAACAAACCACAAAGTTTAAGAAGTTCGATAAGAGCATTTCTTGTGCGGATGAAATTATGAAACTTCAAAAGTCACCCTTTGATAAAACAGGACTAGGATTTACGAAAATAGAAACTTCAAAGGGTTAAATGAAACAAGAAAAGATTGCACAAGAAACAAATAAAATTGCTACAGCAGCCTGCGGATCAGGCGGAACCCAATTTAGGGTTCTGCCCGTTGGTCCCGAAGGTTCCGCCAGGTCTGCTGCAGCAGTAACTCCATCCACTTCGGATCGTTCAAAATTTGTTAAAGTTACATACAAAAATGGAACAAACCCTGTGTTTAAAACTGGAGTAGGATTTAGTAAAAATGAATTTTGAGCTAAAACTACTCAACCAAGACCTAAGACTCCAATTCCCAAACGCCCCTTTCCAAAGAGCAACTTCAACGCTCGACCAAACTACCAACATGTTTGGAACCAAAACACTCCTAGACATTACCAAAATCCAAACCACATGCCATGGAACCCTTATGCTCTATTTTCATACTTGGAACAAATTAATGGTATGCTTAACCAAAATGGACCCATGAGAAATTGGGGACCAAATGTTTGAGTGTTTTTCATAAAATAGGTGTGCCTCAAAGTTTGTTTGGAACCGGATGAATGGATTAAAGATAGCGGTTGTTCAAGGCACATGACGGGTAACAAAAGCCTCTTCACGTCTTATCACAAATGTGACGGAGGTAATGTTACGTTTGGTAGTAATGCTAAGAGCAAAATTATCGGAAAAGGTACAATCTCTCATGACTCCCTTTTTATAGATGATGTAGCTCATGTTGATAACTTAGGTTTTAGTCTCCTTAGTATTAGTCAACTTTGTCGTAATAAGTATAATGTTCTTTTTAGTGAAAACGGAAGTAAAATACTTAAAGATGGTATAACCATAGCCAAAGGTGTCCTTAAGAACAACGTATATGTCATGAAGATGGATCCAACATCTAGAGACAAACTTTGTCTTACCTCATTAGATGAATCTTCAACTTTATGGCATAGACGTTTAGGACACGCTAACATGAGACTAATCCAAAACCTCTCCTCCAAAGACTTAGTTCGAAACCTACCTAAGTTGAAATATGACCAACACTTTTGTGATGCTTGCAAAGTCGGTAAACAAGTCCATAATAGCCATAAGGCTAAAAACTTGGTTTCTACATCTAGGTGTCTAGAACTTTTGCATATGGATTTATTTGGTTCATCCGCTATACAAAGTTATGGAGGTAACTTCTACACTTTGGTCATAGTTGATGATTACTCAAGATATACTTGGACAAAATTTTTGAAAAGTAAAAATGAAGCTTTTGATAAATTTGAAATTCTAAGTAAGAAAATTCAAAATCAAGTAAGGTCTAATATTGTGTCTATTAGAACAGATCACGGTCGTGAATTTGATAATGAATTTCAATTTGGAAACTTTTGTGATAATAATGGAATAACTCATAACTTTTCGGCTCCACGTACTCCTCAATCTAATGGTGTAGTAGAACGTAAAAACCGGACATTGCAAGAGATGAGTAGAACAATGCTTAATGAACAAAACATTCTACAAAAGTTTTGGTGTAATGTCGTTGACACATCAACGTACATTTTAAATCGAGTCTTAATTAGATCATTTTTGAATAAAACTCCTTATGAACTATAAAAAGGTAAAAAGCCTACATTAGGATACTTTAGAGTGTTTGGGAGTAAATGTTTCATTCTTAACACCAAGGATTATCTCACCAAATTTGACCCAAAGTCTTATGAAGGTGTATTTCTTGGATATTCACAAAATAGTAAAGCATACATTGTTTTGAACAAAGAAACCTTAAGAGTCGAGGAATCGTTGAACGTAAAATTTGACGAGAGTCCACCTCCCTCTAAGACATCACCTTTGGTAGATGATGACTTAGTTGAAAGCTAAGCAATAGAAAATCAAGAAATTTTAAGTGATGACAAGGAAGATGAACTATTAAACAAAGAACTTGTCAATGTCAAAGAATCTAAAAGTCATCCATTAGATGGTGTCATAGGTAATATTAACGAAAGAACACTAAGGTCAAAAGTTCAAAATGAAAGCAATTACTTTTGTTTCGTGTCAACCATTGAACCTAAAAATATTAATGAAGCCATTAAAGATGAGTCTTGGGTAATTGTAATGCAAGAAGAGTTAAACCGATTTGTTAGGAATGATGTATGGACATTAGTTCCTCAACCAAAGAGTCAAACTATAATTGGAACAAAATGGGTATTTCGAAATAAAATGGATGAAAATGGAATTGTGTCTAGAAACAAAGCTAGGCTAGTTGCACAAGGATATAACTAACAAGAAGGCATTGACTACGATGAAAATTTTGCTCCGGTTGCTAGGCTCGAGTCAATTAGAATCTTACTTGCATTTGCATGTGCACACAATTTTAAACTCTTTCAAATGGACGTCAAAAGTGCATTTCTAAACGGAGTCATTAATGAAGAAGTGTATGTTGCTCAACCACCGGGCTTCATCGATTTTGAAAAACCAAATCATGTTTACAAACTTAAAAAGGCTCTTTACGGACTTAAGCAATCTCCAAAAGCATGGTATGATCGACTCAAAACATTCCTAGTTGACCATAAGTATACCATGAGCTTAGTTAATAATACTCTCTTCACTAAGAAGAAAGATTCACATATTATCATAGTCCAAATCTGTGTTGATGACATTATATTCGGATCAACTTGTCAAGAATTATGTGTGGATTTCTCAAAAATCATGCATGACGAGTTTGAAATGAGTATGATGGGAGAACCCAACTTTTTCCTAGGACTCCAAATTAAACAACTAGAAGATGGTATCTTCTTTAACCAATCTAAATATATTAAGGACATGCTTAAGAAATTTGGATTAGAAGATTCGAAACCTATCAAAACTCCCATGTCCACGGAAACTAAACTCACCAAGGATGAGGAAAGTGAATCCGTAGATAGCACTAAATATAGAGGTATGATTGGTAGTCTACTTTACCTAACGGCTAGTAGACCCGACATTATGTTTAGTGTTTGTCTATGTGCTCGTTTTCAAGAAGATCCTAAAACTACCCATCTCGAAGCCGTTAAAAGGATTTTTAGGTATATTAAGGGCACTACGCATTTAGGTTTATGGTATCCCAAAGGAACGGGAATAGACACCATAGTGTATGCCGACTCGGATCATGCCGGTGACTATGTCGATAGAAAAAGTACAAGTGGTATTTGTACTTTTGTTGGACATTGTCTCACCTCATGGTTCTCTAAGAAGCAAACGGCTCTTGCTATCTCAACAACAGAAGCCGAGTACGTTTCGGCCAGAAAGGCATGTCAACAAGCTCTTTGGATGAAGCAAGCTCTTGTCGACTCAACTCAACGACATCACAATTCTTTGTGACAACAAAGGTGCCATTGATCTTAGCAAAAACCCGGTTCAACATGCTTGTACCAAACATATTGAAATTCGTCATCATTTCCTTCGTGACAACGTTCAAAAAGGAAATATCTCAATTGAGAAAGTTTCTTCCGAAGACAACATAGCCGACATTCTCACAAAACCCCTTAAACGTGAACCTTTTAACCTTCTTAGGCTAGGCTTAGGACTCATGGAACCTACATTATAGTTCTGGACATTAGATAAAAATCACAAAAATCAAAACAAATCCATAACTATTTTTCTTAGCAGGGTCGGCGGAACCCTCAGACATAACGGGCGGAACCCATTCCAGGGGTCCGCCGTATCCGCCGACCTGCAGAATCAAAATCTTTGTTTATATTAAACCAAACACCCATTATCTCATACCACCACTTGCAAACTGCTACTATTCACTTTACCATCCATCCATACCTACGAATTCTTGGTCCTCCATTCATTTACATTGCAAATCAATCATCATTGTAAGTATTCTAAACATGATTACAATCCTGATCTGAGTCTAGGAATTCTATTTCTTGCACAAAAACAAAAACTTGGGGTTATGCATTAACTTGAAAAACACATGCATAAGATTAGGTGTTTAATAAAACTAATCATGTTTCCCATAGTTAGGAATTGCATCCTTAATTAGTATAAACATGTTTGCTAAAACACCCCATGTCAAATCCTTCCAAAAATTTCTCACAAGTAGGACAAATATTTTTTCGTCTCACATTGAGAATACAAAATCAAAACGTTATGTTTAAAACATCACTTGCATAATGTCTCTTGAATGCTAAAGGGAATACATAACCAATATGTATTTTCGGGTACATTCAAACGAAGCTACATTGAACTAGGAGCGTTTGGGTTATCTTTTGTTTTATAACAAAACTTGCATAAAACGATTTTGAAGCATCAAAATGAGTCAAGATAACCGCACCTCCACATTGTTTTCATATAGGCACACACTAGAACATCCACATTATAATAGTGGTTTACGTAAACTAAAATGTGAAATTTTGTTGTTCTAGGAATCATCATGCCTCCTCTAACCCACTACGACCACAAAGACACCATTAAGTACCTACTAAAACACCACAAAACCAAAGGCCTTACCCCAAACCAAGTAAACGTTTTCAAAGCCTTAGAAAAACACTATGTCCATGAAGGTAGAACCATTGACCCGTCTTTCCTTGAAGGCACAAACCTTTATGCCAAATTCACCATAATCAACTTTGAGTGTCTTTTGAATATCGACGAGCCTATTTGTCCTAGATTCATTCTAGAGTTCTATGCATCCTCCGTCCTCTCCACGGATGACTATGGTCATATGTCCATCAACTTTAGGGTTAGTAGTCATCAATACTCCTTCACTCTTGAGGAGTTTGCTCAAATCCTAGGTGTCCCAAACCATGGTACTTGCCTCTATTCCGACTTGCACTCCCTCTCAACTCTTGACAACCTCCAAGACCGTATCCATCCTTATGACACACCCCTTGTCTCAAAAGACATACTCCGTGACCACCTCTTTGTTAGGACCACCAACACTAGGAGAACCCGTTCGGGGAATGAGGTCGATAAGGACCCATATGGAATGGAAATGAATGAACTTAAGCCCCAATTCAAGAAATGGGAGGTAGTCCTTAGAGCCAATGTCATTAGCACAATAGGAAACCGAGATCATATCAACCTTTGCCTTTGCTACATGCTCTACTCCTTGTCCGTTAGGCAACCCTTCAACCTTGCCTACTACATGGCCAAGAGAATGGCCGACATTCCCGTGCATGGCACAACGGCTATGCCGTATGAAATGCTCTTGACCCGTCTCTTTAGGTTCATCTCACTCATTCCACCAACTCCAAATGGTCTTCGTCTTGACTACACTCTCATTCTACACACCTTTGTCCCACTTAGTGATAAGAGAGTGTACAAAGCCCAAGGAAAACGTCTTCATCCTCCTACCTCATCATCATCTTCCTCAATGAGTGAAGATGACAATTTGCCAAACTCTAGGCTCCCACCTCTCGAATACCTATCCCAACTTCCGGATATTCCAAATGAGTCGGCGGAGTTCAAGCAAACAAAGGGGATGTTCAAGAATCTTGGAAGATTCCTTGGAAAGCTCAAGAACAAGATTGACCGTCAATGAGTGCGGGTGTGTAGGAGTGTTTGGCACTAGGTGCTATTTGAACAAATTTGGTTGTCTAAACAATGCTTATGATGTATTTGTAGGTTGGTACAATGTTTGATACTATTTGGAACATGTTTCATCTAACTTTGATGCAGGAAGACAACTTTTAGCAAGTTGTCAAATTTTCAAGCTTATAATATTTTCACTAAGTTTAGTGAATATCGCTAGCCCCCGGTCAAAGTCATATGATATGAGTGTTTACATGTTCATTTTTTGCATTTCCTAACCAGATATGCATTATATTTTTTATTTTAGGAGTTTTCAAAAATTTTGAAAATCGCCTCGCGGGTCAAAAACGCGGACTGCCCATTTCTGAAGCTCTGGCGGATCTGGCGGTACCCAAAATTGGGTTCCGCCAGTGCAATTTCTGGGAATTCCAGAAATGGCCCAACGGACCAGGCGGCACCCTCAAATCGGTTCCGCCTGTGTATTCTGAGGGTGCCGCCAACAGCCTGCAGAATTTTTGTTTCTATTTTCCCCAATTCAACATCCAAACACCAAAATCCAATCCTTTTAGGTAGAAACCCATTTCTTGCAATGTGTTTAGCATGATAGGGTACTCCTTCTTCCATAAACTTAACCAAAACCATTTCCCGCCAAAATTCAAAATTTGCCATAACAACCTCAAGGACCCCTCACACATAAAGGAAGGAACCCTTTTAAGGGATCCTTGAAATCCCTGAGATTTATACTACCACAAATCCACCAAAACCACTAAGCATTTAGTGCAAAACTTGCCTTCTCACTTCACCATTTTCATTGGATTGACTTCCATGATATGACAACCCACAATTAGTTTTCCAAATCATTAGAAACCTCCATTTTTGTATGGACTAACATCAAATCCAAACATTCCTTTCCATAATCCTTCAACACTATAAATTAAGCCATCCTAAACAATATCAAATCACACCTTCTTCACCACAATTTCTGAAACTTCTAAACCATTTTTCACCATGACTAAGTCAACAATCACGACCCATCCGAAAAACCGCACGGATAAGTGTTAAACCACTATGGTCTAATCAACCCATCAACCTAAGCTCCTCATTTTCGGATGAATTCATATCACCTATCAAAAATGAACACTTTTTGAACCTTGCATCTCCATCACCATCACCCAATGAACCAAATGAGCTCACTCCACCACCAACTAAATCACCCATTGACCCAACTCCACCAAGTGCTCCAACTCAACCATCCAAAACTTCATCACCATCACCATTACCCAAAATTGAACCAATGGAGTTATTTGGGTCTCCTCCCACATCACCACACC
This sequence comes from Artemisia argyi, assembly GCA_030686995.1. Lineage (NCBI taxonomy): Eukaryota > Viridiplantae > Streptophyta > Magnoliopsida > Asterales > Asteraceae > Artemisia > Artemisia argyi. Next base: position 162,135,445 of record CM060679.1, on the reverse strand, counting down.
CTTTTGTACAAGATCTAAATGATCTCCCACCAAGACCTACACAACCACCACCTTTTGCAAATGAATCACCAAGGTCAATTCTTGACCAAGATGAGCTTTTTAACCACACTCAACCACCACAACAAGTGTACCATCAACCCAAACCATTGTTGTTTCACCCCATCTACCATGACATCCATGGTCCTCTTTATGGAGAACCAAACTTTGAAAACCATGATCACCCAACTCCACCACACTCTCAAGCCCAAACCTTTGAGTCTTTCTTTCCTTCATATGAGGATATACAAAACATGGTTGAAAACCACCTCCATCAAGCAATAGAATTTCAAACCACCTTGCTTGACTCAATACCAAACCCATCATCCATCCAAGAACCAAAAACCAACCAACCCTCAAACCAAGAAACCAAAACCAACCCATTTCCACCCACTCATCCCCATGTGTGCTCAAATTGTGAGCAAATGGGTGCAAGCATCAAAACGTTGCTTCACCAATTCTAAGATGAAACCCGGTTTGCATTCCAACACGTCATAGAACGTTTGGATGCTCTTTCCCACCCAAACAAATCCTAGACAACCATTTGGAGGCCGTTTGCCCCAATTTAGGAAACTTGGCTTTTATTTTCCTTTCTTGGTTATATTTTTTAGCTTTTAGTAGAAGAATATTACCCATTTCATGTCCTTTGACTTTTATAAGTCAAAATTTTACTTGGAATGCTATTTCTTTCTACTTACTTTCATGCATTGTTGGTTGATCATTTTTATGTTGTCATTGTGGTTGCAATGTGTGTGGTAACTACAAGCTTGATTATATATATCACCAACTAACCATTTTTTTGTAGGATACAAAATCCATGTTTCCCATCTTGGCACTCCTTTTAGGGGGAGTAACAAGCAAGGGGGAGCAAGTGCATTTTTCCGCTTCGCTACTCTACTTTTTGTTTCGACAAAAAGGGGGAGAAATATATTAAACCTTCAAAACTTAATATGATTTTCATCACTTAAGTAAAACAAGTTTAATATAATTTTATTTTAAGTCTTAAACACCAAGATTTTGTGAGTTACTTAAAAACAAAGTTTATGTTTTGTCATCAACAAAAGGGGGAGATTGTTAATACAAATATCTCCTAAAAACGTTATTTATATTTTACGATCTTCGCTAAGTTTTGTTAACGACAAAATGTAAACTTTAGTTTCTAAGTAAAACATAATCTTAGTTTTAAAGACTTGCATAAACTAGACTTTTGCTACATTTTACATTTCATAAAACACAACACTTTTTATTTTCTAAAAATAGAATTGTCACATCACATTTATGGCAAGTTTTGTCATTATACATTTATGGAAAGAAATGTGTTTGACTTACTAAGATGTTGCTTGCAAGTTTAGTGTTTGACTTGATATTATGTGATGTGACATTGTTTGGTTTGCAAGAGTAACGAGATGTAACTTTGTTTGGTTTGCAAGATTTATTGCAAAACCAACTGCAAGCCCGGCGGTACCCGGGGGGTACACGGGCGGAACCCTTTTGAGGGGTCCGCCTGATCCGCCAGACCTGTAGAAGGTTTGGCTATAAATACCAAGCCACAAGTTGATTTTTGGCTTATCACTTTACATCATATTTTACACACACATTCATTTTTTCATCTAACCACTTAACATTTCATATGTGAAGTTTCTTTTTGTAGCAAAGAGATTCACAAGCTTACTAAAAGTAACAAGTATTCAACACAACGTTGCAAGACTTGTTAGCTTAGCATTGTGTAGACTTGTGTAGTTTACACTTCATTTGATTGTGTATTTTCAGTAGTGATCGGTTAGTATTTTAGTCCTCAAAATACAAAGTGTATCGGGAGTAGTTGTACCCTTGTAAAAGAACTAACTGTAACAATTCGCAATTTCAGGTTAATTACTATTCCCGGAAAATTTTACTATTCATTTTTACTATTCATTTTCCTGAAATTTTCCCGAAATTTGATTTTTGTTTCATGGCCTCGAGTGATAAATCATTTCCATAGCAAATTAAAAGTTTGACACTCATCAGATCATTTTCGTGAAAGTTATTAAGGAATTACACGTTTTAGGGTAAAACGTCATTCAAAAATTCTACGCACAACGAAACTCGACCGCGTTAAGTGACCCCGCATCAGAAAAATGTTTGACACACTCATGATTTATTTGAGAATTAATCATGACTGTGAAAAACATGACCAAAATAAGCCTCGGCCGTGAAAAACTGGAATTTTCAGTTTTAAGCGTTTTTACTCAGCCGTAACCTTAGCCTATACCTACACCGCGTTTCTAAGACGATTTGAGTTTTCAACTTATTAGAAAAAGTCAACATATTTTTCCCTCCTCCTTTGACCAAAAATCATTCCTTGATTTTATAAGTCATTCCTTGATTTTTAGGCTTACGGTTTTATGTCTAAAAGACATTAAATACCAACCGACACTAGACTGAGCCCAGCCTAGACATTATAGGTCATTTTAAGTCATTATTATCTTATTAGAAAAGTTACATTTTACTTTTCTCAATTTTACGCAACTTTCGTACGTCTTACGTATTACGCGTTTTAGACCCGTGTTTCCAGTTTTAGCAGGGTTTGAGCACCCCAATAGAACCTACCACTCATTTTATATTTTATTATGGAGTATATTGATAAGTTCTAGCATATTTATAAGTTTCATATTTTTAGGATACCCGATTTTACGTTTTGTGACTTAAACATTTACGGTTAGCATTTCCCGGAGTCAAAACTAGCTACTTAAGTTAGATAATATCATCCAAGACCAAGTCACCCTTCCTTATCCATTGTGAACCGCCTCTAGGGGGGGGGGGATTCACCTTGGGTGGCTTGATCTTGACCATTGATTCATTAGATGTACACATGTATACAACTTTGGCTCCAAGTTAAACTTGGTCACCAAGTTTAGGTAACTTTCCTAGTTATTTCCTAACCTCCTCATTCATGCTATAAATACAAGCTCATACCTTCATCTTTTCATCACCAAAACGCCACACCATTAATTCCTAGCACCATGATCCTTTGATCTTCAAACTACAAGTTACACTACAAAGTTCAAGGTCTTAGTATTCTCTACCTAGTTCTTAAGTTTGTTTGGTGATTCCATGGTTGAATTAGGAGCTACACAAGATGATTAGGGGCTGAAGTTAAATGGTTTTCACAAGGTTTATATCAAGGCTAGCAAGGGTTACAAGAGTTGTGGTGAAGGGTTTACAAGCATAGGTTTAGTGTCCTAGTTTCATATTTGACTTCCTTTCTTTAGAAAGCCAAAAGTTGTAAGCAAACCCTATTACACTTTCTTGCTCAATATCATTTTCATGCTTATTATGTTTCTTTCATGCTATATATGGTCTTTGTATTGTGTTCATGATGTATAAAAACTAGTAAAACAAGTTATGTATATATATGTTAACTTATGATATTTAAACAAGTAAACTAGTGACTTTTATGGAGAACCACGACCAAAATAGTACAACTATGATATTTGACACTTACTTATTGTTAAATAGAACTTAACAAGGAAAACATAGCAATTTGAATCACCCAAAACGAGTACCCGAGTCAAAAGTTATGACCATTTGAAGTTAGCAAAACCAAAACGCCGAAACTGCCGATACCTACTGTTTTGCATTCTGCCATTTTGAAAGTCACCCTTCTGGTCTGATTCATCAAAAAGTTAAAACACGAAAGTTGTCCGAAACGACGTTTTCGTTCAGGAACAAAGAAGCTCGAGCCCTGAAAACGCTTTCCGAGTGATATTTTCTTCAAATTCTTAACAGCCCATTTTTAGACCAAAGTAACTATATAATGGTTATAATTAGATGAGACCAAGAGGTCTAATGACCTAAAGCCAAGACCACAACCATGGCTAAAGCCAAGGTTGAGTCTCAAAACCATGGTAACAATGACCAAGGTCACGACAAAGCCACGGCTAAAGACCATATAACTTTTAAGGATCAAAAACTTATATATATGTTATCAAATACTACAATAGTAGGGAGCCTCATGTGAGGAGTTCATTAAGTAAGCCGTCGAGATGAGTTGTGGATTTATGAATTAAAGTGTCCTGGCTCCTCGAACGTTTACTCCATGACTTCTGAATTATGTCGGCTCGAACGGTAGTAAGAGATATACAACCTATACATGTTTCATAAACCATTTATATTCAAAGACTTACACTATATACTAAGTACTACATCATGAACATTATGCAAGACATATATAGGCAATTCTTCGTATTCTTAGACGTTACTCCAAACCTAAGTCGCAACGTTCTATTATAGGCTGCTCTTAGAGACTTTCGCGATTCGACTACCACTTTCATTTCTCATTACATAGACTTAAGGTGAGTCATAGCCCCTACTCTTTTCATACTTGTTTTAAACTCTTTTGGGGAGATACATGCTTAAACTACTTGCTTTCTCTTTTACTAAAGACAATTTTACTCATATGCTATGCTATACTTTTATACTCTTAAACATGATGTGTAGTTTTATTACGATATGTGCCTTAATGTGTTAAACCTATTCTATGCGCTATATTCTTTAACTACTGTTTAACTCCTGGATGGAGCGGATGGAGAGGTATTGATAGTACTATCGGGCTGACGCCCCCACCATTGCCATATATTCCTGGCCTTGGGTGAATATAATCCACTATGAAGCATTTGTGCTTATTCTTATGAAGCATTTGTGCTTATTCTTATCAAGAGGTTCAGTAGGCAGTGATACTTTACATTAAGCGTGCATATATCGTATACACATATATCGAAACCATACTATATGTTAGCAGTGGGTTGTGAACACACAGGTTGCAAGTCTCTTATGGCGGGACTTGCAACTGAGTGGATTCACGATGCCTTTGCTGTGATAATATTCTTTTCAGGCTTTTCAACTGTTTTAAGACAAACTCTATGAACTCACCAACCATTGTGTTGACACTTTAGCATGTTTATCTCAGGTTAGTAAGGCGATAGCTAGTGCATGGAACATAGAGTCAAGCTGCATATTCTGAAGACTTACGCTTTTATCATTTACCATTCAAAACTTTGTATACATTTATGTATCATACTTTGGAATCTCATGTTTGTAACTTTGAATTCATTAATCGAATGGTAACTTTTCAAAACGTCTCATTTAGAGGTCGTTTTCTATAACTTGTACTTTGTATTATGAAGTAGCACCCCAAGTGACACAGTCTTCCGCTGCGGTATTTTGGGGGTGTTACATTAACGGGAGTGGTTGTACCCTTGGTAAAGAACTCGACATCTAGCTTTGTGTCGGTAAAAGTATAAGCGACGTGTAAGGTTTTCTCCGCCGGTGAAAGGAGCTTGTTGACTAGTGAAAGAAACTCTCGAGTTGGATACTCGGGGCGTGGACATAGGGCAAGGAAAAAGAGTCCTTGTAGCCGAACCACGATAAATACTCGTGTTGTGGTTTGATCGTTTATTTCATTTACTTGCATGTTATATATTGTGTTTGTGTATATATCTTTGATCAAACGGAAAGTTTCAAAGCTAACTTAACAAGTTAAAAAGATGTTAATCGGTAAACTATTCAACCCCCTTCTAGTTTTCCACATCTTGGATAATCAGCTCTAGTTCCTCTAACTCTTCAAAGTCACTAACTTCAGAATAAGATGATTCAATCATGGTTTTTTCTTTTATATGGTTAAGTTTTTTGAATGAAATGTGTAAAATATGTGTAGTATATATAGGGTTAAATATGTTACCGTTTAGAAAGTAAAAAAAAAAAATAATAAAAGAAAAAAATAATACAACGAGAAAATGTCTGCAAAAGCTGCCATCTCCTCCCAATTTCTTCTCGCTGTGTCCACGAACACCTACCCAACAACGAAGAACGGCGAGGCCTTCCTGGTGTATCAGCGAGCTTCGGCTCGCCATTGGCCACTACACGTCGGACGGCGAGGGCATACGAATAGACTACACCGTGTGCTCTAATGAGCAATCAAGTATCACAACCTCAAAATCCATAACCTTTTTAGGTAATTAAAAAAAAAAAGTAAATTTTTTGTAATAACCCTTTCAAATATTCTCTTTTTTTGATAACTCTTTTACAGTATTTTTTTAAACCAAATGTGACACTTTTTCGTAAGTTTACTTCTTATTGCCAACATGATCTCAAGCTTTTTAGTGGTTCCAAATAATTTCATTCTTTCTTGCTAATTTAAAAGTGTAAAAAGAGGATAGAGTGAAGCAAATTGATTTATCTAAGGAATGTCTAGTAAACTTTAAAAGTCTAAAACTATAACAATGTTGAAAGAAAGACGTGCATACTAATTCATACACATGGAGCGAGTTACGACTTCCAAATTTGTATGTGAACTAAATCAGCAAATTATTCGTGCAGGCAAGTCATGAACAAGTCTGACCTTGTTACCAAAAGGTAACACTTTCTAGCCTTTGACTATATGTATATTCATATTTCTATGATCGACTTCTCCTAAATCTATCGGAACAGTATACGAAGGAGATATCATGCATACAGTCACACCTCTACTCGATGGTAATGAGACAAATTATACACCAAGTAATTGTATGAGAAACATGTTACATATATTTCTTACCACATGTAATAGAGTTTGATATTTACAAATTGAGCATAAACTTTTACAAATGATAAACCATGACCATATTCGCAAGCCGAAACAGTCGAGAGTCAAAACAGCCCTTTTTTTCATTCAAAACATAACTCTTTGAATGCTCATAAATCTAAAACTTGACTCATTTAACGCTTTAACTAAAATTGTAACTTATTTGTACAAAGAATGAAGATTAATAATGGTTCAAAATGTACTATGTTTAAACAGCGTTGAAACCTGTATTCCTGTGGTCAGGACTACAATCCGTGGTTCCAGCTTGACTACCTCTTCGTGAAGCCCGCTTTGTAGCTACTATATGAAAATCGTCATCATCTTCATCAAAATCCATCAATTCAACTTCCCCACCTTTAAATATCGGATGCATATAAGCATCCTTTAGATATGATTTCAAATCCAGTTGTGGTTCCGTTGCCCTTTCCAATGTATCTTTGATCATCGCATCCTGTTATCAAGATTTGTAATGTTAGCGTCGTAAGGATAAAAGGTAATTTTCTATTTTTACACCGGTATCACCAAAAAAGGAGGGTTGTTTATTGGGTCTAAAGTCTAAATGAATAATTTTTAGTCCACGGAAAAAAATGGATGGGTCGGAGTGAGAGTGATCAACAAAACTATGGACATTGTCCCTAAAAAACAATGTTTGCTATCAACTTCGGTCAGGCTTATTAGTATTTTCAGTTTTTGTTCATTTCAAGTCCGGTTCCGTTTCTATCTGATAAAAACCCCAAGATATCATTTTATTATCTAACCTGTAACGGGAATCTTCGGAATGCAGATTCGAACCGATTCTTGCAATACTTATAAAACCAGACGGTTAACACCGGGAGTACGAGTAGAAAAGGTGTGGAGTTTGCCGCCTTTTTTGTGCTCAACAATCCTAACAATGTAAACTGTGAAATAATCAAACCAATAAGAATACGTCGATGAACGTCTGGCCAAAAAGATGCAGCACTCTCGTACTTCTGGTTGTAGACATTAATGACCTGTCACCATTAAAAGAAAATCAAGAAAACAAATGTTAGTCTCAATTTAATACCCTCAAAAGTTCGTATAGCAATAGAGGTCAAAATGGATATTTTTTATTCGGGGTTGAAACAGGTCTGGGGTTGACCCAGGACACTTTCTGTCTAAGAAATTTTTTTGACCCATTTGGCTCATTTGACATGTTTCAAGTCTCTCGAGCCAGAAGTATAAGGTCAAAACAGGCAACTTGTGACCCATTGACCTTTCGGATATTTAACCCGTTTTATTTTTAGCTCAAGTGTCATTTTACATGTTTGAATCACTGAAGGTGCAACATAACACAAATTCATTTATAACTTTGTAAGTATACAGGTCAAAATTGTAACCTTTAGACAGAAGAAATAATGTTACCTGATGGCGGAAAACGAGATATGCGAAAGCAAAGAAGACGATAATGAACGGGAGCAGTATAGGAGTGACAGTAGAGTATACAAGTCCAAGCAAGAAGTACAACTGCAAACGAGGCTCAGTTATGGGCCAAGCCAATGACCCAGGGTCCATTGCCTCATCTCTGTCCTTTTCAGTTTTCACCAAGAAAACGTTCTTTAAGTGATAGATAATCAACGGAACCAGTCTGAAGATCTCTGCAGCAACACCAGCCCAACCATCAACCATAATGTACGTAATAAAGAAGGTTGCTTTCATTGGAATCGCCAGACCCACTGTTTTTGGAATCCTGCATAAAATAGCATTGTAATGTCAAAAGCTAGCCTTCGAAAATATATATTCTTCTGGTTGACTAAATATTAGAGATGACAATTTCATCCATATGGCGATTTGCCGCTTAAGTTATGTTTGACTCCAAACAAGTCAAGCGGGTCAGTGGGCCACGTACTTTGAAATTTTCCCAATGTATTGTTTGATGATTTACAGCCTCTTGAAATTCAAACAAATTATGTTTTGACCAGAACCCATTTTGACCCATTACTCAACATGCCCGTTTCACCAACTCTACTTCATATACAGCTATGAAAACTGAAAAGGGTAACCACATACTCAGATGCTGACTGATCCAAGAATTGTTTAAGTTGCTGAAGAGCGGTTCCAGTGACAATACTTCCGAGAAACACATTCACGAGCAAAAACAGATGATATTTTCCAGCAGATTTTGCTTCCAAAATCGAGACAGCAATGTGCCCCTCCATTTTAGCCATTTCCATCAGAATCATTGGAAGAATCAGAAGAAAGATCTTCAATACGATCCCGGGAAGAAACCCTTGAATGAAATTTTTGGCAGATCCTCTGCAACATTACCCAAGAATAAGATTCACAAAAAGAAATTTTATTTATAAAGATTATTTTGATATCATAAAGGTTTTACTTACCTATTGATAAGGGGTTTTAAAAAGGGAAGAACTTTTTCGATTGATTCGATGTTGGCCAATGTTTGAACAAATGCAATAGGGAACAAATAACAGAAAATGAGACCAAAGAAGGCAACACCCATGATCAATTTCCGCACATTGAGTTCCAAGAAAGGTATAGACAGGTTGTTCCAATAAACATCGCGTGGTTCAGGAGCCCACATTGTGATCCATTGAGTCGGATTCTTTGTTTGTTGTGTTTGAGCACAAATAGCTGCACCCCATCGTGATCTGAACGAAACAAACGCAGCTGGTACCACCGCTTTCGGGTCATTGATCACTCTTTCTCGTTCTACTATTTCCTAGTTTATGAAATGATTTGATGTAGAAAAAGTTAGACGAGGTAAAATGAAAAGGTACCGGTCAGAACAACATTTCTTAACATGATTAAAATCGGTGACGCCAGGTTTGATTCACCCGCCAACACTTCTTTATCCTTTGGTGAACTATAAATAGCTTACATACTACAAAGAAGACTAAGTTTAACAGCAAAAAATATAAATCAATTTTTTTTTTTTTTTTTTTTTTTTTTTTTTTTTTTTTTTGTTTGGAAAAGGAATTTGAAGGTTATAAGCATTTGAAAACACTTTAGACCTTTTAAATCATTTGACACCTTAGAGATTATATATAACCCAAATCGACCCATAGAGACATGGAAATATGAAATGGTTGATAAACCAGTCAGGGTCAAAAAGTCATTACTCTCATGGAAGGGAAACGAGATATTAAAAAATCAGATATTAAAAAATCGATAACCTTTGGTGAAGCCCACTTACTTTTTTACTCAACTTCTCGATTTCTTCTGTATAATAATGTATTGCATCAAGCTTCTTTCCCCAAAGACCCCAAAAACCTGCCTAAACAGATAACTAAAATTGACATTATAAACTTCAAACATTAAAAGCAAACTAAAAGACGCAAAACAAGATGTAGACAAAACAATGTTTAGCCACACACCTTCGTGGTTGGCCTTTTATCAGGTCTTCTTTCGAATTTGTTGGAGTAGTAAATAAGCCGATTTTTCAAATCCTTTTTTTGATCCACCATTTTCGCAAGCTTATTTGCATTGTAAACCACCTATAATTCAAAAAATCATTATGAAAATTATACAACCCATTACAAAAAGATGAATACTGAGTAGCGAAAGTAATATAAATGGCTAAATGCAAAAGAAAGAAAAAAAATAAATAAATACCAATGTTTGTCTGATATATGTTTTGGGTAACCAACTTATTTTAGACCAAAATAACCCTTTATAAACTAAAAAAGTAATACATGTAATTACCTCTTTTAATCAAATTATTACTCACCACTTCGGAAAGAAGTAAACATGGTCTGAGATTACAGACTTGTCATCATTTTGACAGTTACATGTCGGAAATGACCTCAAAACAATCTTTTAAAAGGTTAAAAAGGGTTTATCAACAAGAAATAAATATTGAACCAAACTTTGTTTAAGCAATTAGCCCAAATAAAAACTGTTCATCTTCGTCAGCATGTTAAAACCTTTTTGGTGATAATTACAGAAAAATATAAACTTTAACGTTTAGTGGGCAAATCGAAAATGAAATCAGATGATTATGTCAGTCAGTATGTAATTCCAGTTCCTCCAGAAGGAAACTAACCTTATGTACAAGATATTGATCGGGATGATTGACACGAAAGAAATGTTCAACATGTTCACTAACAGATTCATCAGGATCTGCGGGGACATTTCTCACGAGAACCTACACAAAAAATATAAAATATCAGTATCAAAACCCCGTTATTTGTTTCCTCGAAATATGTGTCAGCACTCCAGACTTACAGTAAACTGATCCGGACGACGGACTTGAGAAGCAAGAAAATGTAGCCTCATGTCCGTTACATGTTTGTATTCCTTATAAAGAACATAACATGTCCAAAATGTGAAGACATACGCCATTACAATATGTGCAACTAACCTGAAAAAATATAGTCAATTATTCAGATGATCAAACATATATCGAAGATAATAAATTTATGTGGCTTAATGTATTGAAGATACACTTTTGGGCAACCTTCGACCCATTACAGATAATTTTTTTTTTAGCTAAATCAACCCATTCATGAATAAATGGGTTGAAACTGACACCTCTAATGGTTTGACAAAACTTTGATACCTTTTTGATGCAGGTTCGACATTGGATATTGAAAACTTGTCTATCTCACCGAACGCTAAATCTTTCATACTAACACTCATTATCTTGAAATTCTTGCCTGTATAATTGACAGGTAATAGCACACCAAAAGCCAGTATAGCAATAGGAACAAATATTTTCAAGCTGCATAAAATAATCAACATTAATAAATAAAAAGAAAAAATATGAGTATGAAATGATGACTTTAGTATAAATGGGTCAAGAAAAGTAGTTACCCAAGAAGATAGATTCGAATATACACAGCAGAATCAAGGCCAGCATGATCTATAAGCTCGGGTTCAGGCATTTTTAATGCAGCAGGCACCCAATTCAAGAATCTTAGATACATTCTAAAATCTAGATTCACAAATTTCTTCACAAGAGGTCCTGAAGTGCTTGGAGCTTCTCGTATGCCTTTGAGATACCATTTTGGAAAGTAAACTCGATCGTTCATGGGTTGAAGGCGAAAAATCGCAAATGCAAAAAGAAATAGTAATGCGGATAGACTGTTAATGGCAGCCGACACAGTAATATCCGAAACATTAGCCATTTTCTTTCTTGATTATCAAATGCTACCTACAATTAAAACAAATCAAAAAATATAAGTATAAAACGACATTTTTTGCTGCATCTATATTTTCATAATTTTCCTGAACCGCTGATCCTTACAAACTATCGTACATACTTGGCAGTTTGCAGGAATGGTTGTTAATTTGCAACGGAAAGCTAAGTAAATCAGAAAAATCAACCATTCGACAAAAACTCTGAAGCATGATCCAACAATCCCACTAATTTGAGAAACTAAAATGTGAACAAACAAATGTTTTTCAGTCTTCCCAAAAGACTTATTGGTGAAGTTTGCAACTATAGAAGCACAATGACTCAAAAAAGTCAAATCACGTATGTACAACTAAGGCAAGGTCCCACAAATTACATAACAACCACTAAGCAAAGATCATATTCTTGTATCCTGCAACCTCATTAATCAAGATGCAAGTAGGAAATCAAAGAAACCGATCAAGAAACATAGAAAACGATAAACAAATTACCAATTCACAATAAAAACCACAAACAAGGCTAAGATATAAACAGAAAAAAAAATATATATACTATAAACATACCTAATATCTTATCGAATATGCTTCACAAATCTACACCACTCGAAAACTTATAGCAAAAAGATTGAACCTTTATCGGTTTCTTGAACAAGATTTTAATGGGGTTAATCATAACATTAATAAACTAAACAATGGTCCCAAACTAATTTACAAACACTAAACAAAATACTATCAAATTCTTGTTTCTTTCAACTATATAAATGGTCCTACAATAATTCCATTACACACCATATTAATCCATCATACACATTAAACTAATCAAACAAACATAGCTAAAAAAAAGCATAAATCAGTTGAATAATTCCAAAAATTACACCATACCCATTAATCATATCAAAAAAAAAAAAAAAAAAAAAAAAAAAAAAAAAAAAAAAAAAAAAAGAAAAAAAAAAGCCCACCTAATTACTGAAAACCCAAAAATTATATACCACACTAGAATCAAAAGGGTTTTGGGTATCATTAATAAGATTTAAAAGGGTATCCAAATTTATCAAAATCTTGAAAAAAAAAAGTAAGAAATAAAAAATCAAGAAATAATACAGTAAATTTACCTTATTCTTGTCTGATAAAACACCGACAGATATAATGACAGTTGAGTGGTGGTTAACGACGGAGATACGGCGGGAAGAAGAAGGAGTGGTGAGGTGGAATGATGTGGCTAAAACCGTTGCGTAGGCTATACAGATACAGTTAACATAGATTTTTGAAATTCCCTATGTCTCTTCTATTTATATATATATTTTTGGTTTATTTAATAAAAAATATTTAGTTTTAGTTTTTTTAGTTGTATCTAATACCAATACTATAATGGTCGGTTTTGACACGGACTTTTACTTTATTTTTCATTTTTTTAGTTTTTTTTGGTCGACATGGTATTATTATTATATGTTTAAATATTGTGATTAGTTTTTTTAATTGGTACTTAGTAGTAAGTGGCAGTTGTTTATTTTGATAAAGTGTTTGGTTAAATAGTTGTATGGTTAAGTGTAAACACTAGTTGTTAGTAGGGACATGTGCTCAGCCTCTTTTAACACGCCCAATCGCTTTGCTCTTTGTCTTATAAAACTTAAGCCTATGACTCAACTTTAAGCAAATGACCTCTCTAACCTTTAGATGACAAAAAAAATTATGAGAAGATTTACACTGTTTCATGCACAAGGTTTTCATCTACTTTTTTTTTTATTTTTTTTTTTTTTGCCAATGCGTTTTTCTTATAAAAATTTTAAGTTTGTAATCCGGCGTATGTGATCATTAGAACCTACCATTTAAACTTTTAGTTATATTACTTTATTAATTTGAGGGGGGGGGGGGAATCGGCCCTCGTTATTGCTAATTCCTTTGCTCTGTCCGTGGTTGTTAGTAAATGATCTTTCAAGTAGCATTTTGATTTAAAGCATTTAGAAAAATTAAGACTCGTGTTACTTGTTGCCAAACAAATATCATGTATAAAATGCTAAACGTTATTGCTAATTGCTTCAAAAAGCTTCAAAATACTTAATACGAAGCATACCTACCATTAATAATTGTGGTTTGTGTCGTTTAATACTTTGATAATCTTTATCTGATAAGTTTTGGGTGTCTATCTAAAAATCTCATGAATGTATGCTATATCTTAACTCGTCACATCCCTCTAAGACAACACATGGTATTACTATTGTTGACACTCTTTTTTGTTGTTGAGATATATGTGTAGTCATAAAAACTCAAGTATAGTGTTAGGTGTTCAATCCTAGTTTCTAAAACTAATATTAAAATGTTGATATTACACAAATTATTATAATTAAGAAAATAAATACTACTACAATAAAATATGTGTGTGGATACATAGTCTCTACCAAAACGAAATAAATATTTATATAGATTATTTAAAATATATCTCAAAATTCATGTCTAGCTCATTTAAATTTTACACTGTCACATTTATATTTTATCATTCTTTTATGGTTCCTCTTATGGCGTTTGTTTTGGTTTGTGTTGGTTTGTCTTTTGCTTATTGCTTTCATGCTACTATGCTTGTTATTTCGTTATTGCTTATATGTTTTTATTACCCTGTATGCTTATTTGCTTGTATGCTTTCTTTTGTTTGTCTATACCTTCAGGTTTATCTTAGGTTAGGGGTAAGATCTGTCTATATTTCATATTTCCATATCCCATCTCAGCGTGATTGGGTACGTTGTTCTTGTACATTTATATTTTCTCATTCTAAAACAAGTTATACATATTCGTAGGCATACAAGCATAAATATCGTCTTATAATAAAATATTATTTTGTCTAAAATTATTATTTGTAGCTGGTAGCACGAAACAGAGACATGGAGTGCGTTTTCTTGTTTTAATTTTCACGTGACGTGCAAAATCAATTAATTTTAAATTTGTAACAAAAATGCACAAACTCCGATTATTCCTTGGTAATAAGAAATGAACATCATTTTTTAACATATAAGTACAGGTGAATAATGCTTTGTTTTAGTTTTCCAACTAATATGTACGTTAGAAGAAGTTATTGAACAAGTCTCAAATAAACGTTTTTTTTTTTTTTTTTTTTTTTTTTTTTTAATCTAGATTTCTATAATCAATATCAATCAATAACTAGCAAAACCTTAAACAAAAAATCTATGTGATTAATGATTACAAACTACTCATAATTATTTTTGGTTTCAAGTTTCTTTCATGAATTTTGTACAACACATAATAATATTTTTTTTAATGAAAGTCTTCTTAATTAAATGGCATGTATTATGCTCCCATGTGTCGCATTTTGCGGTAAAATGGTGGTAGCTTTCTTTGAGGAGGTCAACTTTTATATAGTTGGCAATGGCCAACACCAACGGCAATCTCTATGGAACATATCAAAGTACGGTTCTAGTTTTTGTATTTACTTCATGATGAATGATGCTCGTTTTATTTAGCTGTTAAAGAATACCAACAATATATGGAATCACAACTGTCAACAATGAAACGAGTCTGGTTTTTCACTTAACAATGTTTTTCGTATGCAAACATAAATTATATCAAATGAGAAGAAAAAATAAAATAAAAACGATAAGAAAAACTATTCAGATACACCTACAAAAATAAATTTATATCCCTTTAAAATTCTATTTCTTATGTAAAATATATGGCTAGAAATATTTGTTATTTTTATAATTTTAGTATATATAATCACCGGATCCCATTAAAACATTACATTTCATATATGGATTGTTTACTTGTTTGTATCGTGAACTTGATAGCTATACCAGGGGTGACGATAACAAAGACAACGATGGCACAAGACTACGCACAATCAAGACTAACCGTATAGGATATCTAGCATTTTCTGCTACTCGAAATGAATTTTAGCATCTTAGCTGAGAGCATAATCACGTTTCTCTTACGAAAAACACATGTTATACTTAGACAGCAAAAAACTATACATTCTTAAATGTGAATTACAAGCATTGTTAAAAAAAAAAAAAAAAAAAAAAAAAAAAAAAAAAAAAAAAACCTTGAATATTTCAAGTATGCACATGTAACGTAACAACACCATTTACGAAATGTGGTAAGAAAAACTATAGAATATGCCTTAAAAGTATTAAATATAACATGGATGACCATATGTCCATATCATCGAGGCCACACCTTCGAAGCATCAGACATGCTGTTCATTAAATACACATGCTACTCATTACTATTACACATGCCCAAGGCCCCAAACGCAGTCATGAACACCAATAGCAAACTCTCTGCTAGAAAATATTGACTAAGACATTTGTATTTTCAGTTGAAAACTTTACTTAAATGTTTAGTCAATACTAAACTTTTAATTTGTGACTAAAAAAAAATAAATAAATAAAAAAGCTAGTGAACATATGAAAATCCATGTATGACAATTGACAATTGCAAAAGTTTGGTGGAGTATAAAGCAAAATGGTGTATGACTCAATAGTGGTTGCTAATCTTTATAAAAAGTTTGAAGTTTTATTCATATATATCATCCTAAATACAAAAGGAGTCATTTTATACTAAATAAAAATGTTTGAATATTAACATGTTTATTCATAAAGGTTATATTGCAATTTGCAACAAAATAAAAACTTTAATAAAGTTGAGTTTACTAGTCACATATGTACAAGAGAATGTTCGAGGTGCAAAGTACAAACCAGGGCCCAGTAGGCCCATTTACAGTTCAGTCATTGTGGACCGCTTGATAACGCGATATGCACACGGTTAAGACGTTAAATACACACGTAAGTAACAACTAGTTGTTATAATTATTTTATTTTAAATTAAAGTGGTAACACATAGTTACGTACGTCTTGTTAGATTAACACACGGATAATCTTAGTTGGACCATAGTAGATTGATTACTAGAAAAAATCTGAAATAGACAGTCATCATCAGAGTTGTTGGTTATTTTCGTGCAAGAAAATTAGACCCTCTCCTATGTGAAAAAGTTTTTTATATCGGGCTTCTATAATAAAATTATTCTACGTTGACAAAATGATTCAACAAAGCTTCAAAATTAAGTTAAAAGAACACCACATATATATTTCTAGGATGGATATACCAAAATTCATATACTAACTTATGATCGCAAAACTCATAAATGACATAGGTTATAATAACCCGAAAATACGAAAAGACATTTAAACATCGGATACGAATAAAACCTAAGTGGACAATACGTTGCGATTTAAAATTTTCAAAGACGATATAACTATAACTTAAGAAATAAATAAATGTCTACACAACTTAATATTTATTAAGTTTTATCACATGTTAAGTACGTAGTATATCACTAAGGGGCCGATTTCATTTTAATGTGTATACACAACTCTAAAGGGTCGAACACATTTATTTGGGGCACTACATCACACGTCTATATGGGACACATAAGCCTCGATACAAAGCTGTTTTCATTTTAAATATATGCAAAGTATTAAGGACCAAAATAACTTGAAAACTTATATACAACATTATCATTTGAAAGGTGGCTAGATACTTTTAATATTTTGAAAAGATTTGGTCATCCAAGATCCCTCTTTACTCGGCATTTCCATCTCCTAATCTCTCCTTTATATCACAACCGAATCACACATTTGTTTCACACATAAAACCCTAAATAACTCACCCTATCATATGTCACTTGTACGCTCAACAAATCCAGAAAGTACGAAGCAAAAGAGAAGAGGTAGTGATCAACTTTAGGGTGTTCTAGCTTGGTGTAGGTCGTAGGAGACGTTGGTTTTGGTTCGCGAAGAGAGTTTTGCATCTGGTCCTGGTGTTCTAGTTTCGTCTTGATCGCGAGTTGGGCTCGAGTGTGGTTTTGGGTTGTGGCTCAAAAGGGTTTAATGTTGGTGCTTGTGTTCTTTGCCGTCGGCCCTTTGACTCCGACTTGAGGTATTCCCCATAGATTCTGTTTTGAAACTTACTCGACATATATATCAATGTATCATACGAAATCTGAAATGAAGCATATTAAATGGATCTTGATAAGTATGTTAAAATGAAACATGAAATCATGAAGATGTGAAAATTTATGTGTCGATCTTAGTTCTGTTTTTGGGCTTCGAATATGTCCGATATATACGCCTATGATCTGGTCTTTAAGTCCTTGTATACGCTCTTTAAAGCATGATATGGAACCTGGAATAAAACTTAAAGAAATAAGAATGGTACATGCATGGGTAGCTGGGCTGTTTTGTGTTGCATGAGAGTTAAATATATAAAAAGAATGTGTACATAACAGATCTAAAATAATTAGTGTATGGAGTTGTTGTCTCGTTATTTATATGTATGTCTCGAATAGTGGGGTTGTCAAAATGGTATGCTTGTTGTGTGTACTTCGAATGGTTAAAGATGTTTTAAAGCGTGTGAGTATGGTCTGGTCTGGGCTCGTTAAACTGAGGTTGGGTGTTTGTCATATGTGCAATCTTGAAGTTGTGAAACATGCATGCTAGATGTTCTTTTAAACTTATATGAACGTGTATATAAATCGGTTTCGAGTATGGTTAAGTATTAAGAGTCGTTGTCATCTCGTTAAAACGTATTGTGGTCCCATTAAAACTATGGTCGCATGTGGTGTGGCGAGTGTACGAGCTAATACGTGTTGAATCGTGTGTGTAAAAGATGTGTTGGTTGCTTCGTTAATATGAGTGTGGGTCTCGTTGAGTTTGTGATTGAGGTGGTATAATGTGTTTAGTATTTTACAAACCTGAAATAAAGAAGTGGTTAAAGGCAAGATGGGATTACATGATAAAATAAACTATGAATACTTTTCTGAGCATAATTGTTAACGTATAAAATTGAAAGGGAGTAGAAGAACACAAGTCCTTGATTACTAGCATGATTTTCATCTTTGCATTATAACGAGTTTTCTTTATTTGGCTAAGAGTCTCAAGTAAACAAGTTAAGATATTTTAAAGATACAAATACTGTTTTGGGCCATTGGTTTACGATGGATCAAGTGTTACACAAAGATTGAAATTAAAGGAAACAACTATGACATTTAATCAAATAAATAACTATTGATTTACGTAAATTATAATTAACAATAAGCATACAATACGTTGACGTAAAATATTGAGTACGGTAATCGCCAAATAATAAGACGGTCATTAACTCGTGTAGATTCGCTGAAGAAGGAGTAACTTTCGATCCTTTTGTTTCTGATATGGTTTCAGTTGCGGTTTGAGGTACAGATATTCTATCCCTCTTCAGTAGGTACTTCTCATGACTTTCTTTCGATCCTTGACACTGCTAAGATTCCCTTCAGTTATGCCATTGCTATGTTCCCCATTTGATATGATTGATATGATCCATTTGATATGATTCGTTTGATATGATTCAGTTCAGTTTGCTATGTTCTATTGGATATGATATGATTATTGGATATGATTTGTTCTGTTCTGATGCCCGAGTTTTTATTCTACTCATGGAGGTACCATGGGCGTGTCATTGAAGCACCAATGGCATGACACTTTCTGTGGAGGTGTGATTGATCCACGGCGTCCCCATTTTGATATGATATGATATGATTATGAGTACTCTTGGCCATTATATGTGTATATACTTGTCATGCGAGCAGGTGTATATATATTATTTGTTTTGGAGGGGGGGGGGGGGGGGCGTATGGATGCATCCTAGGTATTCTGTTCTGTGTAGGGTGAATGTGAGTGTGTGCTTACACTTCTTCACGTTTGGGAGCTCGCGACTCCATTGGGTACTTAGAGGTCTCCCCTCTTTGTACAACTTATGATTTGACGGATATATGATTATGTGATTAGACCTATTCGAGTGTCTCTGGTAGGTCGGCTCGTGGCTTTCCTTTATTTCTTTTGTCCATTCGAGTGTCTTTGGTGGACAAGCCTTTGTTGATACGTGCTCTTAATTCTCTTATGATTTTTTTTATGCTTGATATATCTATGATGCTTCGTTTCGTTTGACTTATGATATTCGTTCAGTTGTTCGTTGATCTCTTATGCATTTGACAGATAACTTTCTCTTTCAACAAGAGTTTATGCTTTCCGTTTCATATGCTTATTTACATTTCGATTATCCATTTGTTTTGCTATATATCTGTTCACTGGGCTTTTTAAGCTCAGCCGCATTTCTTTTCCTGCGGCAGGTTTTAGGTTGGAAGCTGGGTTTGGGTGAAGAGTGCATAGGAGCGTTAGTGGACTACCTCAATGATTAGAAGCCTTTGACACTTGGATTAGACTTGGACTTGGATTCGATTAGATTTTTTTTAGCTTTGGTATTCTCATTCTTGTATAGAGTTAGTAATTCCTTTGTAATCTTTAGAATATCCTTTGTAATTGTTATGTTTATAAGTCTTCCGCTTGCGTTAGTATGTTCTGAGTTGACACCATAATGTGACATTTTGACCCTTTCCGGGTTGGGGTGTTACAATTATGGTATCAGAGCTAAGGCTGCGACTTGTAGAACCTAAGTTATGGCCTGTGAGTTTTGGACCCTTAGGTTTGCACCTTAGACGCTTTAGGAATAACTTTGGAAGGTTTTGCCTTAAGTTTCTCCCTTTAAGAGCTTTATTATGACTGGTGAGGATTGGGTAGATATATGATCAGACGTTGGTTTTCTTGCTTCCGCTTTACTCTGATTTATATCTTTGCTTTTCGTTAAGCTCTTACTAGATCATTCGTTTCGGAGACTTAGAAGACTTAACAGGATTCACTAGATGTGTTTAAGATGCCTTTAGACTTCGTAGTGTGCCTTATAGGTTTCTTTCTCTAGAGTTATCCTTTTGAACTTCGATTCTTGATTCATTTGACATTCTTTTAGATGCCTTTTATTCATTCGGAGATTCGTGTATGTATGAATCCTACGTGTTCGACACACTCTATGACTTCTCCTTGCTTTTAATTCTTTCTTCATTGTTGATTTTTGACCTTTGCTATTCTACCCCTATGAACGTTTGGTGACTTTTCATCGTGTATATTCGAATTGTCTGATGCGTTCTGGAGATATTTGGAGACGATTTTGTTGTGCTAATCTGTTCGATTCGATGTTATTCTGGATTTTGATTTGTTGCCTGAGTATTATGATGATGACGATTGTCATTTTATGTTAGTCACCTTTGACGTTCTGTGAAGTTCATATTCTACACCATGATTCTTAACCTGATAATCATTTATGACTACCCTGTTCTGAAACTCGTGCGTTGATTTCCCCACTGCTGTGAAAATACTTCTCCGATGAAACTCGTCTCGAGAGTTATTCGATTTGTTGGGAACGATCATTGTGTATCTTGTGTGTTTTTGTTTTATTCGTGGAGGAGAATGATGATGGTATTTATTGTTGGAAGCTGAATCGTGTCTTATTTTCTGAAAAGAATGGAATATTCTTAGAAATTTCTTTTCGTATTCGTTGTGATCTCTATGAACGTCGTAATGCTAATTGTATTGGCTACCACTATGACTATTCCTATGAAATTGATAAATTGTGCCTTTCATGAATACTTGGATAAATTGTCATAGTATGACATATTAGGGTATTCAAAGGCGAAAGGGAAACACGAGACTCATCTTCGTTTTCGGTGTTGAATTTCTACAATGGAAGGGAGCAGTTTGAAGTGAACGGTCTTATCAACTCTATTCATCTTAGTTGTACTAATATGTATAGAGTCTTGAAGCAGGAGCTGGACGGGATGGTATGAAGACGATGGTGACTACGTTGGTGGTTTCCACGCACAGGAGGAAGAACAACATGAATTGAGTTGCAGTGGATTGTGTGACTAGGGTGGTCGTTTGGAAGATCGGCATAGATTTCTTTCGGCAAAAGATCATTCAACCTACATGGCGCACCTGCAGTGATCATGAGAGAGAATCACGTTTTGCTTCACACTTTCAGAGGAGATATAGGAGACTATGGAGAGTGGACTTTGGATGTTAGCACGACTGCTTATATTCAGGTGCATGGACATACAGAATAACTATTTGAACTTGGAAGGTGTGTGGAATGGGAAATTTGACAAGTGTTAAACTTAGTTGTGTTTGCTCTCTAAGGAAGATGACATGCAAGTTACAAGAGGTTCTTTTAGGATTTTGTATGAATGAAGATGTGGAATACCTTTTGGTTGGAATAAGGTCGGAGAGCTACTTACTGAAGGTTTAGAGTCGATTACAGCAACTAATGGATTAGTTATTATTATGAAAGAGAAATTTGGGATTTAGACTGGGAGTTGTGTGTTCGGTTTGATTATTCTGCACAGAAGAGTTAGACGTCTTGGATTTTAGGAAGTTTGGTTTGCCACGCGTTAGATCTTGGATTCGTTCTTATCCCTACGATTATTCTACCTATTCTTTTATGCCTTATGATGCATTCTGATATTCTGATTTGTGCTTAGCTGATTGTCAGTACGAATATATTACTCATCTCTTTATGAGAATCTTGATACGTTTGATGTTCGAATTATGCTTCTCTGACTTTGGCAAGTTTCGTCATTAGTTCATATTTTGGTAGGATTTGATGAAGTTTTATCATTTAGTACTATCTCCGTATTTGCTTCGTAGGTATATATATGTTTCATGTATCTCTTTGTGAGATTTTAACTATCATCTGTCATCTGTCATCTGCTACGCATTTGTTTCGTATTCTTTGGAATCAGATTTGTTATGATTTGTGTTCTGTGGAGAGCCTGGGGCTATCCAAGTTGTCGGGATCGAGTCATGAGAAAAATTTCTGTTTGTGAAGATTCTGTTGGAAGGACCTCCCCGAGCGTGAGGTAAATTGTGAAGTTCTTTTGTGATTTGCTACGTCTCCATTTAACTTTTGCGACTTCAAATTTCGCGGACGAAATTTTTCTTTTTAGAGAGGAAGAATTATAATAACCCGAAAATACGAAAAGACATTTAAACATCGGATACGAATAAAACCTAAGTGGACAATACGTTGCGATTTAAAATTTTCAAAGACGATATAACTATAACTTAAGAAATAAATAAATGTCTACACAACTTAATATTTATTAAGTTTTATCACATGTTAAGTACGTAGTATATCACTAAGGGGCCGATTTCATTTTAATGTGTATACACAACTCTAAAGGGTCGAACACATTTATTTGGGGCACTACATCACACGTCTATATGGGACACATAAGCCTCGATACAAAGCTGTTTTCATTTTAAATATATGCAAAGTATTAAGGACCAAAATAACTTGAAAACTTATATACAACATTATCATTTGAAAGGTGGCTAGATACTTTTAATATTTTGAAAAGATTTGGTCATCCAAGATCCCTCTTTACTCGGCATTTCCATCTCCTAATCTCTCCTTTATATCACAACCGAATCACACATTTGTTTCACACATAAAACCCTAAATAACTTACCCTATCATATGTCACTTGTACGCTCAACAAATCCAGAAAGTACGAAGCAAAAGAGAAGAGGTAGTGATCAACTTTAGGGTGTTCTAGCTTGGTGTAGGTCATAGGAGACGTTGGTTTTGGTTCGTGAAGAGAGTTTTGCATCTGGTCCTGGTGTTCTAGTTTCGTCTTGATCGCGAGTTGGGCTCGAGTGTGGTTTTGGGTTGTGGCTCAAAAGGGTTTAATGTTGGTGCTTGTGTTCTTTGTCCGTCGGCCCTTTGACTCCGACTTGAGGTATTCCCCATAGATTCAGTTTTGAAACTTACTCGACATATATATCAATGTATCATACGAAATCTGAAATGAAGCATATTAAATGGATCTTGATAAGTATGTTAAAATGAAACATGAAATCATGAAGATGTGAAAATTTATGTGTCGATCTTAGTTCTGTTTTTGGGCTTCGAATATGTCCGATATATACGCCTATGATCTGGTCTTTAAGTCCTTGTATACGCTCTTTAAAGCATGATATGGAACCTGGAATAAAACTTAAAGAAATAAGAATGGTACATGCATAGGTAGCTGGGCTGTTTTGTGTTGCATGAGAGTTAAATATATAAAAAGAATGTGTACATAACAGATCTAAAATAATTAGTGTATGGAGTTGTTGTCTCGTTATTTATATGTATGTCTCGAATAGTGGGGTTGTCAAAATGGTATGCTTGTTGTGTGTACTTCGAGTGGTTAAAGATGTTTTAAAACGTGTGAGTATGGTCTGGTCTGGGCTCGTTAAACTGAGGTTGGGTGTTTGTCATATGTGCAATCTTGAAGTTGTGAAACATGCATGCTAGATGTTCTTTTAAACTTATATGAACGTGTATATAAATCGGTTTCGAGTATGGTTAAGTATTAAGAGTCGTTGTCATCTCGTTAAAACGTATTGTGGTCCCATTAAAACTATGGTCGCATGTGGTGTGGCGAGTGTACGAGCTAATACGTGTTGAATCGTGTGTGTAAAAGATGTGTTGGTTGCTTCGTTAATATGAGTGTGGGTCTCGTTGAGTTTGTGATTGAGGTGGTATAATGTCTTTAGTATTTTACAAACCTGAAATAAAGAAGTGGTTAAAGGCAAGATGGGATTACATGATAAAATAAACTATGAATACTTTTCTGAGCATAATTGTTAACGTATAAAATTGAAAGGGAGTAGAAGAACACAAGTCCTTGATTACTAGCATGATTTTCATCTTTGCATTATAACGAGTTTTCTTTATTTGGCTAAGAGTCTCAAGTAAACAAGTTAAGATATTTTAAAGATACAAATACTGTTTTGGGCCATTGGTTTACGATGGATCAAGTGTTACACAAAGATTGAAATTAAAGGAAACAACTATGACATTTAATCAAATAAATAACTATTGATTTACGTAAATTATAATTAACAATAAGCATACAATAGGTTGACGTAAAATATTGAGTACGGTAATCGCCAAATAATAAAACGGTCATTAACTCGTGTAGATTCGCTGAAGAAGGAGTAACTTTCGATCCTTTTGTTTCTGATATGGTTTCAGTTGCGGTTTGAGGTACAGATATTCTATCCCTTTTCAGTAGGGACTTCTCATGACTTTCTTTCGATCCTTGACACTGCTAAGATTCCCTTCAGTTATGCCATTGCTATGTTCCCCATTTGATATGATTGATATAATCCATTTGATATGATTCGTTTGATATGATTCAGTTCAGTTTGCTATGTTCTATTGGATATGATTTGTTCTGTTCTGATGCCCGAGTTTTTATTCTACTCATGGAGGTACCATGGGCGTGTCATTGAAGCACCAATGGCATGACACTTTCTGTGGATGTGTGATTGATCTACGGCGTCCCCATTTTGATATGATATGATATGATTATGAGTACTCTTGGCCATTATATGTGTATATACTTGTCATGCGAGCAGGTGTATATATATTATTTGTTTTGTAGGGGGGGGCGTATGGATGCATCCTAGGTATTCTGTTCTGTATAGGGTGAATGTGAGTGTGTGCTTACACTTCTTCACGTTTGGGAGCTCGCGACTCCATTTGGTACTTAGAGGTCTCCCCTCTTTGTACAACTTATGATTTGACGGATATATGATTATGTGATTAGACCTATTCGAGTGTCTCTGGTAGGTCGGCTCGTGGCTTTCCTTTATTTCTTTTGTCCATTCGAGTGTCTCTGGTGGCCAAGCCTTTGTTGATACGTGCTCTTAATTCTCTTATGATTTTTTTTATGCTTGATATATCTATGATGCTTCGTTTCGTTTGACTTATGATATTCGTTCAGTTGTTCGTTGATCTCTTATGCATTTGACAGATAACTTTCTCTTTCAACAGGAGTTTATGCTTTCCGTTTCATATGCTTATTTACATTTCGATTATCCATTTGTTTTGCTATATATCTGTTCACTGGGATTTTTAAGCTCAGCCGCATTTCTTTTCCTGCGGCAGGTTTTAGGTTGGAAGCTGGGTTTGGGTGAAGAGTGCATAGGAGCGTTAGTGGACTACCCCAATGATTAGAAGCCTTTGACACTTGGATTAGACTTGGACTTGGATTCGATTAGATTTTTTTTAGCTTTGGTATTCTCATTCTTGTATAGAGTTAGTAATTCCTTTGTAATCTTTAGAATATCCTTTGTAATTGTTATATTTATAAGTCTTCCGCTTGCGTTAGTATGTTCTGAGTTGACACCATAATGTGACATTTTGACCCTTGCCGGGTTGGGGTGTTACATAGGTTCTAAAACAAGAGTTTCGCAAACTATATAAAAGCTATAAGTTGAATTTAACACAATGTTCTAATTTGATGGCTATGCTTATTTATTCTTGCATTATTTAAGTATTTATACGTGCTAGCTAGATAATTTTTTGCGTACTTTCTTGAACCGTTGTAACTTGTAAACATTCAAGCTCATGTTTGTCTTTGAGTTCCTGGACTCCCAATCCATGGATCATTGATTTCGCCCCGTTTAAGCTAGTTGGGTTCCTTAAATATCGGGTTGTCAATGGCGGTTTTATGTGTAAACGGGATACAATCCCATAATTCAAGTTGATGAGAAATCGTTTTGGACCGTAGTAGGTACTAAATATCTTGAATATCATCTAAAAAATCTTGAGACTCTGTGTACCATATTGATATATGGCAATAACAAATAGGATTTTGAGTAAAATAGCTCATAAGTCCAATACAATTCATAGGACGCTGAAACATGCGTTTATTGTATCGTATGCATTTAAATTCCTGGCGAATGATCGACTCACAACCAAAAAATGTGCAAAAGATGCTATATTTTCCTCGCTAACATAATCTTCTCCAAATATTAGATAAGTAGCAATGCTGTTGTGAATAACTTTGATCCAAAACAACTTATTAAATTGATGCATAATCGACATCTTAAACATAAACATTTTTCTTAAAAAAAATGGTTTGCAGTGATTCTCGTAACTTTTAGAAAATAGCATATAGTAAATAGCATATTTTGTACATAAACATACCTATAGATAGCTCTAGCATAGTTGGTAATGGTGCCGATCTTTGCGCTCATCATCATTAAACCTGCCTTTCTAAAGCTTTAATTTTTTTCAAAACCCACGGCAAAGCGCGGACACACCTTCCATCCGTGACTCTTAATTCTTTCATTCGACCAAGTTATGAGAAAAAGCAAGTAAGCTTTTGGTTGTCTTTTCACAAACAAACACGTCGAAATACCCAACTAAAACATGACCAATACTTAGATCACATGATAAGATACATATAATAATCACAAATGAACACATACAAATCTTTAGAGTACACGGTGCCCACAAGCAATTCGTCTCGTGTTATAGCAAAAAGTGTTGTTGTTTCAATAATTTTTACGTATAACTTGAAACTTATAATTTAAACCAAAACACCATCTCTCCCAAAATTGGCGTTATATGACACTACTTACCCACACATAACACAATAAAACACAAATACAACAATAAAAGAAGAAAAAAACAGATAAGTTGGGTTGACTGGGACGACGCCAATCGCCAACCTCTATGACACGAGGACTGATATGAGGCTCGTGTTATAGGCTGGTTTTATAGAATGGCACGGGGGCTAAACCGTGTTCTTATAGGATGGCTCTCCTTGGTGTACCAAAAATCATACCAACTTTTTATATAACTTATGATTGCATAACTCATGAACGGCATAGATTTTAAAATAAGAGTTTTGCTAACTATATAAATGCTATAAGTTGAACTTACTTATCACAAAGTTCTGATTTGATCATTGTACTTATTTATTCTTGCATTGTTTTGGTATTTATAAGTGGTTATCATCATGTGGCTTGTGGTCTAGTTGTAAAGGCTTAAGTAGTTAAGCGAGTCCAAGTGAGAGTAGTACCGGTTTGGGTGACCGACCGGGAAGTTCTCACTTGAGAACCACAAGCTCTAATGATATCAGGCGAATCGGGAATAGGAGTGGGGTTATCCCCTAAAGAGAGGCTCGCGATTGATATCTCTGTCCGAGGATGCGACACTAACTCGAGTAAACAACTAACATCTAACCCGCTGTTCAAAAAAAAATATAAGTTGTTGCTTGATATCTTTGACGTATTTTCTTGAACCATAGTAAACATGCACTGTTTGTCTTTCAGTTCCTTGACTCACAAGCCATGGATCATTGATTTTGCCCCGTTTAATTTAGTTGAATTTCCTTAAATATCGGGTCGTCAATGGTTGCTTTATGTGTAAATGGGATACAATCTCATAATTCAAGTTGATGAGAAATCGCTTTGTACCGTAGTAGGTACTAAATATCTTGAACATCATCTATAACATCTTGAAGACCTTCGTGAATACCATATTGGTATGTGACAAGAATAATAACAATTACTCCTCCCGTCCCATATTTATTATCCATATTTCTATTTCTATTTCGAGTTGTCCTAAATTGATTGTCCATTTTAGGTTATTATTATAAGGGATTTGTTAAACACTGCCCACTGGGCAATGTTTAAGCTAAATTAAACAATTTGTTCTTTCCATGTTTAAAGTAATTATACATTTAATGCACAATAAATGAACATAAAATTAACTTAAATATATGCGATTTTTGATTTAATAAAGTCTAAATTTCTTTTTATATTCATATTAAACATTGCCTATTGGGCATTGTTTAGCAAAACCCTTATTACAAACATTAAAGAATTTTTAATTAATTAGTTAACGGTAAAACCTCTCTGTAAAAAGTAAAAAAAGAAAAAAAATTGTAATGATGTTACTTTGCTTAAACAGTGTGTTTTTATTTTTTTTGTCTGTACACAATTATTTTGAGATGCAAAGAGTAACAAATACGATTTTGAGTAAAAAACTCATAAGTTCAATTACAATTCTCAACTAAATATAGCGAAACAGGCGTTTATTGTATGAATTTAAATTCTTGACAAATAGTCAATTGACATCCAAAAAATTTGCGAAAAATGTAATCTTTTCCTCACTAATATAAACTTCTCAAAATAATACTATGCTTAATCTAAAACAACTTATTAAATTGATGCAAGTTTAATTCGAGGCATATTTGACATCTTCAACATAAACATTAAAAAAAAATGGTTTGCAGTGATTCTCGTAACTTTTAGAAAAGAGCATATAGTACATAGCATATTTTGTACACAAACATACTTGTAGATAGCTCTAGCATAGTTGGTAATAACGGAAAACATCTACACCCTCATAATACTTAACAGTACTTATCATGAGGGCAAGGGTACGAGTTATTTAACCTTCCTTTCTAAAGTTATCTTTTTTGAACAAGATACATTTTATTTTATCATATATATGTAACCTAAGTTTTTTTTAACATAAAGTTTTATACAACATTGTCACAAGAAAAACTTTTTGGTGACATTTCCCAAAACAAACAAACAGGACCAATATATATAGACAGGATAATAATCATAAAAAAGAAAAGAACCCAATAAACCCTGATAAACAGAGTACCCAATGGGTGGTTCTTCATCTGTGCCTCAAAAATCAATCCATGAATTCACTGTCAAGGTATCAATCAATAATTTCATCTCCACATACACAAACTTATTTCATGTTATAATGTTTTTTTTTTTTTTTTTTTTTTTTTTTTTTTTTTTTTTTTTTTTTTTTTTTTTAAACTCTTTTGGTGCAGGATAGCAAAGGTAAGGAAGTGGATCTGAGTGTTTACAAAAGCAAAGTTGTTCTTATTGTTAATGTTGCTTCCAAATGGTATTTATTTATTTATTGTTTTTTTCCCCTTATTTTTTTAAGGTTTATAGTAATGTAATGTGTGTTTTTTTTGTTACTGATTATATGTTTTTGTTTTTTGGGGTTGAAACAGTGGATTTACAAATGCAAATTATCCGAAGTTGAATGAGCTTTACAAAAAGTACAACACCAAAGGTATGTATTTTCCCATAACCAAAAGTAGCTGTAGTAGAACAATGTAATTAGGGGTGTTTAGGTTAGCTTTTTTAGAAGAGTGTAATGGTTTTGAAAGGGCTAAAAACCTTCTTTAGATAAATTATTAAGCCAATGAGCCCCATTTTTGAAACGTTGTTAAGCCGGGGGCGGACTGAACCACTAAACAATACCATTTTTTTTCTTCAAAATCTTAGTGCAAGATTAGCAAAATTAAGCATAAATTTCCATTTTGAACCCACCAAGATTGTATACAAACGTTTGCCAATATTAGTTTTGAATCCACCCGACAAGATGTCTGGCTACACCCCTTAAGTAGTTAAAGTTCTCAAAATAAGCTAATCCAAATACACGGCTAAGCCCAAACTGGATCCAATAGCTACACCAACTCTTGGGGGGGGGGGGGGGGGGGGGGGGGGGGGGGGTTCAGTTTGATTCAGGAGCTCAAATATACAGTGTCTATTAGATATCTCTATGAAAACTACTCGTACCATAATAGCTCTGAAGTATATGCAAGAACAGATAAAACAAACTCGGTTTAGTTTTGGAATTTTGGCCCAAAGGTATTAATAGTTTAATACACACATGATGATTTCATTCAATTATTGAAAAGGTATAGTGTCAATTGTTAAACACTAAAAATTACTTATCGTACTTTGACACTCTCAGGACTTGAGATCTTGGCATTTCCATGTAATCAATTTCTGAAGCAAGAGCCCGCATCAAGTGAGAAAGTTGAAGAATTTGCGTGCACAAGATTTAATACCGAATTCCCCATCTTTAATAAGGCGAGTACTTTATAATCCATATACAAATAAACATATGTGATGTTATGTTGATTTGTTTGTTGGGTGGGTCATATATAACTGATTGGTTTGTGTAGGTTCGTGTCAATGGACCAAATGCAGCACCGGTCTACAAGTTTCTTAAAGCAAGTAAAGGGACTATATTTGGGTCTAGCATCAAATGGAACTTCACTAAGTTTCTGGTGGACAAAGAAGGGCGGGTTATAGGTCGTTATGGAACAACCACGTCACCTTTATCAATTGAGGTAACTCGTTACACACCTTTTTAGATTTATGTGGCAAAATGGACGAGCTGGATAGTCAAAATAGGTTCTGCGGGTCTGAAACATCCACAGTTATGTTCAACTGTTTAATAAACAATTTATGCATCAAATAAATGACAAATCTATATTAACACAATACTAATAATAAGTTATTTATAAAGCGACTTAAAATGTTGTATGCATTCGACCCATCAAACCAATTTGATCCGTTTTCTTTTTAACTACATTTTCTGACTGTACGTGTTTGAATTGACCTATTTGTAAGCTCCACCTTTATCATTTCTCCTTTTTTTTGCGATCTTATGAGATTTATTACAGGGAGACATCCAGAAGGCGTTGGACAAAGACTGAGATGCGTCCCATATGTGCGGCAAGTCAAGTATAGACTATAAGTTCCTAGTAAGTTCATGGTAGTGCGTTAATATTAAATTTTCATCTTGGTTTTAGTTGATTGAGTGTTATTGGGCATAATGTCATTACTCTTGATATCCGGGGTTAAACTGGATAGGCATTATGAGTACATCTGTTACGTAATGGTTTGGTTGAGTAGAATATTGTGTATTGTTTGATTCCTTTATTGAAGTGCATATGTTTTGGTTTGTGTTACCAGCAGGAATTACAGATTTAATTAGGATGTTTTTCCTTAATTTGAATTGTTTTAGTTAGGATAAAATACAAGTGTTTTAGGTTTATCAGTTTGCTATTACTTAGGTGTTTGTTAGGTTTTCTTTCCTTTAAATGTAACCTATCGTTGGGTTCTCTCTATTGAGCCCTTAACCCCATAACTTGATCATAGACCCGGGACCGTAACAGTTTGTTTGTATCTTGTGCGTGCAGCTGTAAACAAGTAGAACTATTATCGATATTTTAGTTTAGTGCTAGTTCTGTACTTTAACAGGTTCATCATGTACATAATACGAGTTTGATACATACGACAAGCAAAACTCCTGCTTACAAGGACTTGGCTCAAATTCTTGCCGAATTTTCCAACAGCCCTAATTTGTAAAATGCTAACATACATGTAACTAGGATGGGTAAATGTTAAGTTCTATAAGTTATTTAAGCTCAAATTGAGCTATAATCAAACATTGTTTCTGATAAATATTTGAGCTGCTAAAGCTCTCAAATCGGCTTTGAATCTTCTGAGCTTGAGTCTGCGTCATGAAGATATGTCGAGCTATATAAGCGGGTTTGACCTTTACCCAAGGTCATCATGTTAAGTTTGTCTCATCCTGCTCTCAGACCTGCAGTTATGCATGTGTATCTTATGCATCCGCGATATGAGACTTACAAAACACACTGTCATCCAGTAATTATATATCGATACCAAAAAAGCCCTGATATATGATCTAAAACCTGTATTAGCAAACATTGCAATACAATAGCTGCTTATATGTTCAACTTTAATCGATTGATTGACATTCAGAAGCCATCATCAAGATTCAGGGTAATGTTCCAAATTTCATGCTTTATCACGATATGGTAATATGACACCATTTACAACTTCAGGACATACAATTGTTCAAAATCTGAAATGTTGAAGTTGAAAAACAGACATCTCCATCATTCTTTGCACGGGTACTAAAACGTTTGGACTGATGAATTTACGAACTAAACTAACAAATTAATGAGCTTTGCCAAAATAATTAAACTAAGCTAGTAACGATCTCTGTTTGAGAACAGTTGAGAACTACAACACAAATATAGTTCTAGTATATGCAACTAACATACAAATTTCGACGCAAGTTGGTCAAACACAGTTGCTTTAAACCAAAAAACCAGTCTGTGATAGCTCTGTAAAACTATTTTCTCAATTTGTTACCACAAAAATTGGATTTGAAGGCTTATGTAGCAGTATATATCTATTATCATTATTGCAAACAAATCCAAAACTAAAGCCTGAACCAAAAGACATGCCCTTGTGTTGGTCAAGAATTGTCATTTTCTTAACATCTATTATCGATAAGGTTATGATGACACGTATATGGCTAATGTTCACCAACAACACCAGGACAAGAGTTTGGCATGTGGGTTGAACCCCATTATGATCATATACACCCGACATTCGGAATCTTGAACAAACTAACCCCGGGCCAGTTTCGAGTTTTAGTGGAAGTATGAAAAGAGACACTATTAAACACACGAAAAAAAGGTTCTCATAATATCAAGTTTCATGCTACTTTATAGACAATTGCCGACTTGAAACACAACAAAAACAAAAAGTTCACCTTTGATGAGAAAGCATGCAAATAGTTGAATGTATATTTACATCAGTAAAAAAAATTACATCAGTAAAATGTGCAGTAAAACTGTTACAAGTCATTCAGTAAGTTTATTTATCTGTGTTTGTATATTGATCCCAAAGGGAACATGGTAGGGAATACATGAAGTTATGGGGTGTACCTAACTTACACTTGTGGTACATGACCAATTGTCTCATTCATACTCAAAACGTGCAACCAAAGCTCTCAGCTTTTCAACTGCTCTGAGCCACAAAAACACAAACCAAAATGCTGGTATGAAACACACAACTTATTAATGCATATATGCACAGAGCCATATATACCAAATAGGGTCCAGTTGAAGTGTTGAACCCACAAAACAATTTTTTGTATTTTTGACTTGTGAGACTAACTTTTGTATAGTACTGTATCAGTTATGAATACATAACTAATTTAGTTATTTGGGCGCTTTG
The DNA here is from genome assembly GCA_030686995.1 of Artemisia argyi. Classification (NCBI taxonomy): domain Eukaryota; kingdom Viridiplantae; phylum Streptophyta; class Magnoliopsida; order Asterales; family Asteraceae; genus Artemisia; species Artemisia argyi. Next base: position 162,102,091 of record CM060679.1, on the reverse strand, counting down.
GATTAGCAATATATATGTAACATATGCGCTATTGATCGAAAACAACACTCAAATGACCACTTAATATACAAAAATCATGCAAAAAACAGAAGCATGAATGTGGGATATGTCAAGTTAAACACTCATAATTTGATTAAACCGGGTTTTTTAGCAAGTTCATAGAAACTTATCCATGGGCTCCATGAAGCAATGTTGATTTGTTTAACCAATCATTCATGTTAACACACCATGTGCTATTGAAACATACATGTATGTTTGTGATCATCTTATCAAGGCATTTTTCAAGACATAGATGGCCCCTTTTGACCATTAGGATAGAAGGTTAGTGACATGTCAATTTAATTAATAATTTTGCCATTGGTCCAAGGAGGCACGCCAGTAGTTTAGCTCTTATCTTATGAACCCCACAATAAAAATGAATTGAAGTACCACATACTAAAAATCTATCATCTGTCCAAAGCAACATTGACTAGAATCAAAACAATAGCGCTATAATGTCGTGTACCTTATGTAGTAAAAGCTGTCTATTGCTTTGGAATTGTAGGTTTTCGCTCTGGATAAGTTGCTATAAGTAGGCCTATATATAGAGAGACATGTAAGTACATGTGTAGAATATTTTCATTCAAAGAGTTAAACAACTTCTCTTGCTAGTCTCAACTTCAACTTTTCATGGCAGCTTCAAGTTCATCAACCTTCAAGTTATTGAAACAAAGGTCACTAGTGAGATGCTCAAGGCAAATTCGGGAACAAAAGGCGCGAATTTATATCATATGGAGGTGCACAAAGTTTCTTATTTGCTCACAAGATTAAGAAACTCTATGGAGGTGGTTTAAGAATTAAGCATTAGTTAGCTTTAGGAAGGTGTGAGTTTTAGATGTTAATGATCTTTGTATGTATATAGAAAGAAATGCTTTGTAAGATGTTCTATGTATAATGACAAACTAATTACTTTTAGTAAACCTCAAATCCAAAAGTTTTGATTTACACTTGTCGATGTACACTACAACTAATTGTGCAACTCATCTTGAAATCGGATCGAGTTTGGTACATGGGCAAACCAGATTAAAGGTTAGCTTCAAGTTCATGTGAAAGTTTGGAAATACAGTTCTAATGTTTAGTATTGTGTCTCTGCAGTAGTAGTTTCAGCAATCAAGAACACAATTAGTACGTTAGCGAAATGTCAACTTAACATGATAATCAAAGTACCTTAAAACATGGATGTACATAAGAGCATATTGAAGTGTTAAGAATGGTCCCATCTCTCTTTGAAACATTGAAGTCTTAAATTTCATAGTTAGTAAGTGATCACGTGAAGCTGTTTTGTTTGTTAGACATGATATCTTACACGTGATGTATGTTTCTCGAAAACAATAGTATACTGGATTTTGGGCCGGTGTCCTCCCTTTGTAATAATTACAGACGATTCAAATTTATGTTGAAGGAAGAGGTGGTCCTCGGGTATGTGCGTTCATACCAGAGGATTTTTTATAAAGTTCTGCATTTAAAAAATGTGTTATTATAGTGTATTTCTGGAAAAGAGTTGCCATGATAGTGGATCTCAGATCCAAATCCTGAATCTGAAAGTGTTTAGTTAAGCATTTGCGCGCTCTTGTGAGTAGTTCGATAAACAAACATGGCCATACAAAAAAGTGGGCAGAGCTCAGTTACATGAAGGTTTTAAGCCGTACCTAACTTACGATATATTGAGGACAAAAGACACAAAAGGAATGGCAAATTGTGTGATTCATACCGAAAATGTGTAAGAGCCATTCATGCAATTCTTCATAGGTCATAACAAAACCCCACATACACCTAAAGAACAGTCAGTGATTCATTTTGTGTGGATTATATGTACATCCACCTAAAAAGGGAAAACAACAAAGAAAACAATGTCAGTTGTTTGACCAATATTAATGTGAACATATATACCAAACTTCTGTTGTAACATGCATGCATGTCAATTCTCATCTTATCTAGCCCTTTAAGACATGTATGGCCCTCAACACTGCAATAATGAATACATAGTTTAAGTACATCGTTTTCTACACGTCTTAAAAATGTGTGATTTTTGTTGGTCACACTTATAAACACGTAAATACATTTAGTATATATGGAGAAATATAAAAAGGACATAAAGATTTTATAAGATGCAGAAATATACATGAAATTGCTGGTTTGTAGTAATTATTGCGCAATTCTGAGCAATATGTTCATATATGCCTTACATAACAAGATAAAAAGGTTGGTTGTAAGACCAACCGGAGTTGTGGGTGACCCCTCACCACAAAACCCCACCTCACTCGTCATACCCATTCTCTTTGACAATCTTCACGCGTGAGACACAAGAATAAAGGGAGATAGAGGTGACTCGGTCACCTCTTGGTTCTTGTGCATAAAGTGGGTATTTTATTGTTTTTTATTTGGTTTGTGAGTGTGTGTGGGGTATATTTGTATAAAGTGAGTATTTTAATGAAAGGTGAGGGATTGGTGTGACCACTACGGGTGAAAGGTGAGAGGGAGTGAGGGGAGAAAGAAAGCTGAGGTGGCGCTGATGTGGAAGGTGGAAGGTGAGGCTAGTCTTAGACCACCATTTATGTAAACACACCATGTGCCTTTGGAACATGCATACTAGTTTAAAATCATCTTTTGCGGTCGTTTCTCAGGACATGGATGGCCCCTTTTGCCAACTAGATCAGGAAGTTGATGACAAGTCATCTTAAGAAAAGTTTGGGCATTGTCCCAAGGAGACATGCCAGTAGTTTTTCCTTTATCTTTGATGACTAAAGCCACCTTATAATCCCAACATGTCATGTACCTTTCGTAGCATAAGTTGTGGATCACTTTGCGTTTGTCAATTACTGAACTAACGTAGGCACTTTAGGCTGGCTTATATATAGAGAAACATCATACATGTAAGTGTCTGTGCAGAGGTGCTTTAGTTTTGTGGTATTGATATATGATGGCTGCAAGTTCATCAACTTTCAAGACAATAAAACAGAGGTCACTAATGAGATGTTCAAAGCAAATCCGGGAACAAAAGGCAAGAATTTATATCATATGGAGGTGTACTGTGTTTCTTGTTTTCTCACATGATTAACAAGTAAAATGGATTAGTGGGGGTGTTCAAATTGTATATCTTAGCTTCTGGAAATTGTAAGTTTAAATGTTAGTGATCATTATGTGTAATAATTGTGCAAGGCTGATCTGTGTATACATTTGTAAAAGTATGTAGACTCAAGTCATTTGATAACGAGTTGCGAAAGACCAAATAAAAAACTGGCTTCAAGTTCTAATAATAGTTTGAAATTTCGACACCATCAGAGAAAAGTTTTGACCTTGTGTCACCATCTAAGTTTTTGGCAATCAAATAAGTTTTCACCACTAGAATTCATTAGCTACAAAGGATGATAGACATAAAAAAAGAACATTAGACCTTATCACTCGATTTCATCAAAATCACCGGCTATTTTTTTCTGCCCTTCCCCTTCTTGTTTCTTCTTCCTGAGGTTCCTTTAACAGCAGAGCTTTTGACAGTTGATGAGACAGCTACCTGGTTGTCCAAAGTTTGACCAAGAACAAGCGGACCCTCAGTTGACTTTGCTTGTCCAACTCCAGCTATTTTTGCAACCATAGGTTCATTTTTCAAGTCGGTCTCAAATGCCACATTCTTATTTCCCCTCTGTTTCTGTTTATCTGAATAATAGATTTGATATCATAGAAAACAATTTTTTTTCTGGAGGACCAAGTGAAGTCGTCAATTTCCTACTTTTCATCGGTTCCCAAGTGGCAGATTTGACATGGTTATGACGTGGCCCATTTTCGTCTTTTTGGATCTTGTTTGTTAACTGTTTCGGTTCTGGAGGAACAACTGAAGTCACCAATTTCCCATTTTCTGGAGATTCTCTGGAGAAACATCTAAAGTCACAGATTTTCCACTTTCTATCGGTTTCTGAAATGAAAACAGTCCGTGCTCTGGAGAAACATCGAAAGTCACAGATTTTCCACTGTTTATCGGTTTATGAGTGGCATCTATAACATGATCATCAGTAGAACAATCAGCTGACTCATTTGCTATAATGGGTGATGTTTGGATAGATTACAACAGGCCATTTAGAAGAACTGCTTGGTTGAGCGACTCTTTCAGCAAGTTTATATCCTGACATTTCTTAGATATATCTCTACTGCATATATCAAGTATGTTTTGTAAAAAAAAAATGTTAAACATATACAACCATGAAACTAGTGTGGACGGTGGATACTAATTAAACTTACTCCAGTGCATCAACAACATGGCCATGATCTAGAAGAAACTGCTGCAACTGTAACAAGAAAAGAGAATTTAATAATGTGGACTGATATTGCAATGGCATTAATTAAAACTCACATCGTTACATTATTATTAGTCTATCACTACCTTGGAATTATTTTCTTCTTGTTTCAGTTTGCTCGACTCTTGCACCAACTTTTCCATTTGGCTTTCTTTCGTATGCAAGTGCTTTCCTTTTCTATGTTTTCTTTAGCTGCTAATTCTTTTCTTTAGAAGCAGAAGTCAATCTAGTCTCTAAGGCTCTGTGCACCTAAATAAGAAAAATGCATGTGTAATTAACATTTTGCACCCGACACTTCAATAGTAGTTCCTCCTCAAGTACACTGCAACGGATTTACCTCCTTTATTCAACACTCCTGACACACGTGATTGAAGCTCCTTAACTTCAGTAGCTAAGACCTCCTTTTGTGAATATACTTCTTTAGTATGCTGCAGTTCAGAGTCCAAATTAAAAAACACACTTAGTGAAAACTAGCGAAAATACCGATATCTAAAGAATTAATATTTATCGATTCTAGGTTAGATTTCAGTAAGAGAAAAAGTAAACAACTGCATCATTTGTTTCCGTTGCATGCTGCTGCGCCTGTTTAAGTTCATCCACCTTCGCAAGAATATCTAAGCCACTTGTTTTTTTTGAAAGGCAACAATTTATTAAGAACCACAAAAAGAAGAGAAGATATAAAACAAGGCATCCCACCTCAATTAACAAGCTAATTAAACGAGGATGAGACCCAAAAGACAAAATAGAAACAAATACAAAAACTATCACAATATCCTCAAACTATAAAAGCTACCTCATGGATTATAGAGAATAAATATGAAAACCAAACACTGACATAAGCCAGCCAAAAACCCACATAGAAATATAAAATCTCATATGAAGTAAAAGTTACCAATGCCCAGTTGCTACCAAGCCAACAATCTCAATCGAGTTAAGATCTCTATACAACTTGGATTTGCAGACACAGTAGTACAGAACACACCAAAACACATCACACGACCATTTGCAGCAGTACACCAAAACCTGAGATCAGCAATCAAACACCCATAGAAAGTGATGAGCCAAAAATCAAGTTGAAACATTGCATCTCGACGGGTCACAAAACCAATTTTGCCATGAAAACGTTACTTTCTTCGACCTTCTTGATATCCAATCAAAGCTTTTAAGTTGAATTTCTTGGACAATTTTATTGATGCTTGCCACTTTCATTCTAAAGACACGAGAATTACTTTCCTTCTATATCATATACGCAGTCACCCATGTTATACTAGTTGCCAAAAATTAGAAACAGACCCACCATGTTGCAACATATCACTACAAGAAACAACATTTACCACACCTCTTCTCCACCAACCAAAAATCTTTTCCCACACACTCATCGCCACGTCCCAATTTACTAGAATATGATCATATGTTTCCACATTATCTCCACAACAAGGACATGAAACAGAGTCTAAGTCAATACCTCTTTTATTGAGCTCCACACGAACCGGAATTCTCCCGTTGAGAGCTCTCCAAATAAAGATATTCACTTTCTTTGGCACGAGTTGTTCCATACCGTCTCTTGATTTGAACCTACCACTTGAAGACTCGCATCATCCACCATCTGGGATAAATCTTTGACCTTGAATTTACCATCTTCAGCAAGATTCCAATGCCACGAATCCCTACAGCCAGGGGCGGTGCTGAGAACATAAAAAAAAAATATTAGGCCCGGCACGAAAAAAAAGTGACCCCATATTATAATATTCATAGACCATAATCAAGTAAGAAAAGCCAAAAATATAATGGTATAAAAAAATTTAATGCCCTTTAATGGGTTGGGCCCGGCTCGATTGCTGATGCTGCGCCGGCCTAAAACCGCCCATGCCTACAGCCACGAGTTAGATTAACGTTATAAAGTAACTCCATAAGTTCTTCCAAGTCCCCACAAGCCCTCCCCCTAGGTTCCCTCACCCAATCCCATTCCCACCTCCAAACACTCTCACTCCAATTCCCTCTATCCATCACCCGAGCCTCCTTATACCTATCTAGATGACACAACCTAGGAAATTTATCACAAAGCTTAATATTTCCAATCCACCTATCTTTCCAAAACAATGTATCCCCTCCATTCCCCACCTTCTTTGAAAACGAAGTGGAAAACCCAATTCCAATTTTATCAAAGTCTATGCCTACCTTTACAATATCCCGCCAAACACCACTACCACCAAACTCCCTCAAGACTCCACTATCGTCCAAACCGCCAGTAATCCCATATATACTTTTAATCACCCTCAACCAAAACACATCGCTTTCTATCCTAAGAGTATGTGGTAAGGTAACCACAAGTTAAATCTTAACGCACTGCCACGTCAGCGCCACATCAGTTTTTCCCTTTTAACCTTTACTCTTGACTTTCCACCCCGGTAACATAACTCACCTCCACCCCAAATATTTTCAATTTCAACCTCAATTTTTAACAAACACTTCACTTATTTAAAACATAACATTAATTAAAACACAACATTCCATTACATTACGAAATTAAAAAAAATAATAAAATAATGATACTAAAAAAAAATACAAAATCAATAAAACACTACATCACATAATTATTCATAGAGTTGGTGAGCACGTGTTAGGACATCCACTTCACTTTCCCTACTCTTTATATCGCGTTGCGCCTTTTTGTAAAAAGCGTAGAACTTAGTACAATCACGGTTCAACGTTTTCCACTTAGATTGTAGCATATCTTTGTTGCGGTCTTTTGGACTTAATCTATTGAGCTCGGCTCTTATACGTTGCCATAACGTATCTGTTGGTAATTCAAACGAACGAAACAAACAAACAAATCGAACAAACGAAGCGGAAGCTTTATTCAAATATCAAACCAAATTACAAAACCAAATTCAAAGACAAATTCTAATTCAAAGGTACCAAACCCTAATTCAAAAGGTACCAAACTATTATTCAAAAGGTACAACTAAGTCTAATGCCAATGATCCCTATTTATAGGGCAAAACTAACCGTTATAGATTAGTTACCAAATTATAAACAAACTTGTAGGACAAGTCACACAAATTACCAAATTTACTAATTGACCCCTAAAGTTTAAGTTACTTTTCTAACAATCTCCACCGTGACTTAAACTCCTCCACCGGCTTCAAATCAAATTCAAAGTTCCAAATTCCGAATTCCAAATTTCAAATTCCAAAATCCAAATGCCAGAGATGCAAGCCAAATTCAAATCAAACGACCGATACCTAAAAGCAATCCGAAACAAAATCGATCCAAAGCAAATGTGGATGACTTCAAAACGAACAATCAAAGGTTAACCAACAAATTCAAACTCGGTCAACCAAACAAACAAATCGGCCCAAACGATCTTCAACAAAGGCAATCAAATACGAGCAACCAACTTCAAAAGCCTGACAAACGAAGATCCAAATTTTCCAACTAACAAATTCCAAACGATCGAACAAATTCCAAATGACTTGAACCAAGTCTTCAAACACCAAATCGATCTTCAAATTCCAAATACCAAATTCAAATTCAATGATCCACTTATATAGTAAGAATTACGACCCAAATATCAATTTCAAATTCTAATGACCCACTTATCGATAAGTATTACGGTCCAACTTCAAACTTATTATCCAAGTATCAAACAAATTCAAGTTAATAAATAACTTGACGAACGAGCTCTAATAATTCAAACGCCCGAACTTATGATACCGATAATAATTCTAACGACCCACTTTTATAATAAGAATTACGGTCCAAATTCCAATACAAAATCAAACAACCTAATCGTAGGTTGGTGTTCAAACCAACTGTCAATCAAAACCCCAAACCAATCGATCAAAATCCGAATTCCTAAACAAACTAATACTTTCCAAACTAATTCCAAATCAATATATTCAAACTGACGTAAATAACGAATTTTAAAAGCCAAATTTTAATGAATTATGAAGGCCCAGTAATAAACCAAAACCTTCCTAGTTCGAACTGTATCATATGAAAACTTAAAACAAAAAACCAAACGATTCTTCAAACGAATAGAACCAAACAAAAACCAAACGATTTTTTTTCTTCTTTTTCTTCATCTTCAACCTGGCTCTGATACCACTTGTTGGTAATTCAAACGAACGAAACAAACAAACAAATCGAACAAACGAAGCGGAAGCTTTATTCAAATATCAAACCAAATTACAAAACCAAATTCAAAGACAAATTCTAATTCAAAGGTACCAAACCCTAATTCAAAAGGTACCAAACTATTATTCAAAAGGTACAACTAATTCTAATGCCAATGATCCCTATTTATAGGGCAAAACTAACCATCATAGATTAGTTACCAAATTACAAACAAACTTGTAGGACAAGTCACACAAATTACCAAATTTACTAATTGACCCCTAAAGTTTAAGTTACTTTTCTAACAGTATCCTTGGTTTGTGAACTCCCCAACCTCGAATCCTCTGAACACGCAACCCAACACTCGGCAAGCAACTTTTCCTCACTTGGCGTCCAACGTTCCACCTTCGATTTTCCAGTAGCTACATCCTCGTCTTGGTCAGGTTCTTTGGATTTTTTTGCCTTACGTTTTCTACGACTTTTTGGTTTTTGAGGAGAGGTCGGTGTTTCCGGAACTTCATATGTTTCCGTTTGGGAATGTTGTGAGGTTTGGGAGAATTGAAGATTTTGGAAATTATAATTTAAGATTCTTTGTTGACTTTCGGTCCAATATTGGGAATCTTGTGGGTTACCCCACATCGGCGGTGCCGAACCCTCGTTTGGATTTAAGGAAGAACCCGCATATGGGTGATTCCACCCACCACCGAGAAGATTCGTAAACGAGTTGTTGTTGCCACCCGACATTCTTTTTTTTTTGTTAATAGAAGAGTATTGTGGATGAAAATAGTTGTGAAAGTGTGAAAAAATATTGAGGGGTGAAGGGGTATTTATAGTTGTAATAAAATGGGTTTGAAAAAAGTTTTTTTTTTTTTTTTTTTTTTTTTTTTTTTTTAATCCTTTGCAGCTTCTTAACGCACGTTAAGTGCTTGCCCGAGCATGTTAACGCACCATTTGACTTTGGGGGCCGGTAAGGTAACGCACCACGTTAAGGTGGTGCGTTAAGAGTTAACGCAGGTGGCTGCGGTACCTTACCGCATGGTCTAAATCTCCACCACCATTTACCCACCAAAGCCCAATTTTTTGCTCGAAGAGAACCGATGTTTAAACCCCTGCCCCATGTGGAGCTAAAACTTTATCCCATTTAATCCAAGCCATTTTTTTTATATTCACCCATCCCACCCCAAAAGAAATCCTTTCTAATACTCTCAAGTTTTTTTTGTCACACACAACGGCACACGGAACATCGAGAAATAATACAATGGCAAACTTCCTAAAACCGACTTAACTAACGTCAAACGTCCCCTAAACGACATTGTTTTTGCTTTCCACTCACCTAATCTCTTCCTAAATTTTTCCGCTGCAACTCTCCATGCACTTTCACGTTTCATACACTCTCCAATTGGAAGGCCCAGATAAGTAAATGGAACGTCCCCAACACTACATTGCATCCATCTCGCCATATTAACAACCTCATCTGAATTCACTCCTACACCATATAATATACTTTTACTAAGATTCACCTTTAAGCCTGATACTTTCTCAAAACATTTTAATATACACATCATGTTTTTAGCATTTTCTTTATCCCATTCACGAAAAAATATTGTGTCATCGGCATATTGTAAATGAGACACAACAACATTTTCAGTTCCAACTTTGATTCCCTTGAAAACACCTTTATCCACTGCATCATTAACCATAGCATTCAAACCTTCTGCCGCAAGGATGAACAAAAACGGAGACAAATGATCACCTTGTCTAACCCCACGTTCTAATCTAAATTCGGCGGTCGGAGAACCGTTAACCAGAACAGACATAAAAGAGGACTTCAAGCAAGCTTCAATCCAAGCGCACCATTTACCTCCAAACCCCATAGTTTTTAGAATATTACATAAGTATTTCCAGTTAATACTATCATATGCCTTCTCGAAATCTACTTTAAAAATCAACAATCTACTTCTCTTTCTCTTCATATACTCAACCGTTTCATTTGCAATCAAAATACCGTCAAGGATGAATCTTCCTCCTATAAAGGCATTTTGGACGTCACCCACCAGCTTTCCAATCACTTTCTTTATCCACTCTGCTAGTAGTTTTACGATAATTTTATAATAGCAACCAATTAAGCTAATAGGACGATATTCACCAAGACCAATTAAATCTGTAACTTCAGGAATCAAAGCCACGAAAGATGAATTGTATCCCCTTGAGATTTCCTTCGTATCCCAAAACCACTTGATCGCCCTCACTATCTCTGATTTAAAAATCTCCCAGAACCTTTTTATAAATCTAAAATTGAACCCATCCGGACCGCGAGCCTTACCACCACCACAACTATTAACCGCATCCCATATCTCCTTTTCCTCAAACGAAATTTCTAATAACTTTGCATCTTCAGTCGATAATCGAGACAGTCGGCCACTTAGAAAGCTAGGTCTCACCCAATCCCGTTCCGAAAAAATCAATTTATAAAACCTATGGGCCCCATCTTTTATCTTCTTCGGTCTTCGCACCATTCCCCATCTACCATCAAACCTCTGATACTATTCTTGTTATATCTTCTCTTCATATAAGAATGAAAAAACTTAGAATTCTAGTCTCCTTCTACATCCCATCTCACTCTTGCTTTTTGTCTAAGAATGCTAACCTTCTCCCTTTCTTTGTCCAACCACAACCTCCTCGCCTCAATCCATTTAGACATGGTGTACGTGGGAATCGCACCAGGTTTTACCTCTCGAGGGATCTCGAGAAGCTTACAACCCCCACTAGGCAGTGTACCTGATCGTTGTAGTATAGTATAGTAACAAGTACCGGGGGATTGATCGTTCAACTCAGGAATAGTGTCGCTAGGATTAGAAAACCAAAAAACTAGGTCTAGAGGTGAGGGATGATTCTTTTTGTATTTTTATATTTTATAAAAGCAAATAAAAATCTCGGTTTTTGGAAGATTGAGCGGAATTAGTTGCTAATCAACTAACCCAAATAACTAAAGATGCAATCAAAATAAAATGACAAAAATGAAATGAAATCTAATTAAACTAGTGGTGTAAACAATGATGGGTAAAATTGTGTTTACTTAGGTTTCATTACTCCCTAGATATCTTTTACAGGTTGATAGTTTGTTACAATTGCATGGATGACGGGTCGTATTCCTTAATACTAGTCGTAGGGCCATGTACAATATTCCCTAACTCTATAGGATCCTACTTCACTCCTATGTCGAGCCGTTAGAAGCTCCTAACATGGGATCATTAGAATTCTCCTACGCATTAAATACAGCTAAAAATCATAGTACACCTCTAATCATGTTTCTTAAGACGTTCAAGCATGTTACCAATGGAAGTCTACCAGTTTTCTTAAGCCTAACATCGAATACAATCATCCGTAACAACTATAAACAAACAATCAACCCATAATTAACATCTAGGTTTCACTACATCTAAGCAAACACATAAGAGATCTAGCCAAGCATGTTAAATTGAAGACAAGTGTAAGATATATTCAAACAACACATAGACATATTGATTGTATTGAAAGAGTACTTATCTCAATTGAACATAAGAGGTTTCAAAGGGTAAAAACCCTTAATAAAAGCTGTGAAAATCGTACTAGGGTTTTTTTTCCCCACAAAGTTGCACCCCAATAAATGAAATTTGGAAAACTATATATAGATTTTACTGGGTGATAGCGTCAAGAAGGAAATTTTGACGTCGTCAACTCGCCACCCATAATGAAATCGGATTGCCTAGATCCACTTTTGACGCCGTCATGTGTAATTTTGTTCTGGGCCGTCACCAACACTTGGACCAAGACGGCCTTGGGTGACGCCGTCATGTCCCTAGTACAAAACTTTCTGGATCGTCATGTGCACCATCCACTTCCACCTCTTGTATTGCTCTTGACGTTGTCATGTAGAATCTTGTGACGCCGTCAGGTACTGTTCCCAACAAGGAAAATTAAGACTTTGCCGTTTTCTTCACTTTTATGCTCCAAAAACGTCCAAAATGCTTCTTTTTCCAGATTTTACTCCAAAAGTACCTAAAATGACAAAAGGAACGATTTAGGGCAATATTTGATCAAATAAATTCGAATTCAGGCTTAAATGACCCCCTAAAAACGGTTCATTTTTCGTCTCATCAAATACCCTTACACTTGAGATTTGCTTGTCCTCAAGCAAATGCGCTTTTATTCTAATAAAAATACAAGTTAGGGGTCATTTAACACTAATATAAAAGTAATTACAACAAATAATCGTTCCACTAAAGACCAAAGACAAGCACAGAGGTCATACACTAGCGCCTCATAAATAGTGTTTAGATACTCACATCTCTCGGGTGTAATAAAGTATATATCACAATAAGGAAATGGAAAACATCTCTCACTACCTGTCATAACAAAATAGATTACCATAAGCTTGGGAAAGGATAAAACCTCCACTACATGGCGTAAGCACCTAGGATAAACTATCAAAGAGGTCTTTTAAAGGGTTATAACGTTAGGTGTAGGGATATGGAATACACGGTTTTGTTGGATGAAGGCAATATTTACTGGTGGCGAGTTAATCATCTTGGTTAATTACATGTACTATATGGCGTTGCTAAGCAAAGACTAGACTCGACTTAAGCTAATAAATCAAAAATAACAAAAACATAAAACAAACATAGAATGAAACGGGATGGTAGTCCGTATGTTTTTTCTCTTTTATCTTTTTCTATTTTTTTTTCTTTTTCTTAATTTTTTCGATTGTTTTTTTTTTATTTTTATTTTTTTATTATTATTTTTTTTTGCATACACTTTTACCCTACCATCCAAAATAATACATCATAGGGAATGTACATTCCCCTTACACTTGAATTTTTACATAGTTTATAATAAACTATTCTAATGACTCGAATCAAGATAATCAAAACACTTGAAGTACTTTTTAGGATTAACGCACATATGGGGGTAATATATGATGTTCTTCCCCATTACTTCATAACATAAGTACTTTACTCATGAGTCTCAATCGTCCCAAAACAATATGTACAAGATATGACTCGACTTAGCAACCATGTAATCAATTAGATAATTAACAAAGGGTTTAAAGATGTAACAATAATACACTAAAGATGAGTGCATAAACAGAAGGCTAAGGCGATTTGGGTGTACATTTAAGTGGGTTGTAACAAATTCTTCCTTTAAGTAAGATGCTTAAAGTTAGAAACGAAAATATAGGCTCGGAGGGGTGTACTAGGGGTTTCGTGTACTAAAAATGAGTACAACGCTAAGGTGTGGGAAAAATTAGTTGACTTTACTAGCCAAACAATATGACTTAAATGGTCAAGTAATTATGATACGGGTTTAACACAAGGGTGATCCTAATGCCTCTTATCATGTAGTAAATCCTACTACACGAATGTAGTCTCACTAGCGGTTTCGGGATGCATCAATAACGCAAGTTCTAGAATCTAAATGCTACCGGTACCCTTATAAGCACAAATAATGAATGTTTTTCCTATCAAATCTAAAGGAGAACCTCATATATTTGGGTTGAAAATTTTTCTGAATGGTACGGTTTTAAACTTCTCTTTTTTAAATGTGAAAAATTAGAAAACTATATATAGGAAAAGGGGTCTGACGGCGTCAAGACCAAATAGGTGACGCCGTCACCTCGCCGCCAAAACAATCCTCGGACTGCCTAGATCTACATTTGACGCCGTGTCCCTTTTCATCCGTTTCCATACTTTTTTACGCATTTCTGTTTGGTTTTACACGTTTTTTTATGCATGTGTTATGACCCGAATAAAAAAATAACCGATTTAATGAGACCGAGCTAACCGAACAACACGATTTACACGTTTAGTCTCTTTTCATCCGTTTCCATATGTTTTTACCCATTTCTGTTTGTTTTTTATGCATGTGTTATGACCCGAATAAAATTATAACCGATTTAATGAGACCGAACTAATCCAACAAAACGATATACACGTTTAGTCCCTTTTCATCCGTTTCCATACTTTTTTACGCATTTCATACAATCTCCTATCCATGAGACGCTTGCTAAGGCTAAAGTTTAACTCCTAAATGTTGTAAAAAAATTTAAATTTGGCCCTAAAATTACACTAACAAGTATTTCCCTTAGTTTTATTACACACCTACCATAAAACAAACAAACTCAAGTGCAATAGTATCCTATAAGGTATCATCATTTACCCTCCCCTTACACTTAGGATGAACATTGTCCCCAATGTTCAATTAAAGAATGTAAAAGTGAAATAGGTAAAAGAATGAAAGAAAATACTCCCCTGATTCGTTCGGTGTGGATAGTGTGGTAGCAAGGTTAGATCTTTCTCCAAGAAAATGAACATTCAAAGCTTCCCTTTCAGAAAAATAAATCATCTTCTTGTCATACATAACTTGTTAAACCTGAGAAAACAAACAAGGCAACCTCGCGTAAAATCGGCGGCAATCTATATATACTAACAAGTCCTAGAAAGCAAATTAAGATATAATGCTTGTGGAATGAATGTTTGCAGATTTCCTGGAGTTTATAAAACTAAAGAATTAACAAAAACTTTAAGACCCCTTTAGAAAAACAAAACTAGCAAAATTTACAGAATTTTACGTATGACGCCGTCAGGAATTAATTCCTGACGCCGTCAAAAGTGACCTACATAAATTTTTACGTTAAGTTTCCGAAAAATTTCTGGAAAAGCTTATGTCCTACTTCCTGGAAAATCCTGCAAAACATCATTATGACTCGATATAAGCATTTGACTCTAACAAATACTAATACACATCTTTATTTAATATTGTAGAGAATCATGATCAATTTCGTTCTTTAAAACAAATTTGGGGTTTCCCCTTACACTTATCTTTTGCAAAATACCTTTATATGAAGTTAAGACGAAGTTAAACAACAAAATAAATCATTTTCACAATTTTAGTTTTGAAACATGATCTACCAACAATAAAAATAAAGCATGCATACGGAAGCAAATAACAATCAAACAATTAAAAATGACACAAAACATGGGTTGCCTCCCAAGAAGTGCTTTTCTTTATTTACGAGTCTTGTAGCTAGACTCAAGGTCATGGGCTATTATGTGACCTCATCGTTGGTATCATTTTCTAGGTCATCTCCAATCTTAGTTTTGTATTCCGGACCCGATTGTAAATGTTCTTTATAGAGACCAACCACCTTTTTCTCAATTGCTCCTATAATCCTGTTGGCAAATTCCTTATCAACTTTATATTTTGGTCATAGAGTCAAGCAATCTTTATAGAAAAGGCTCTTTTTCTCCCATACATAGTCCATGCCCTTTTTCTTATCCTCTTCATTGATGTCCTCAAAAGCACCAATGTTATCCATGTCCAATCGAGGTACAAAACGAAATTCTTTCATTCTATTCGGCATCCTATATGTGATCCTATCGGTTTCACTAGCAAATCGGATTGTCCTTTCTATCTCATCATATTCTAACTTGGATTCTTCAACAAATGGTTTACCAAACACAACATGGGATAAGCGACAATCAATAACACTAGCTAGGTCTTCAGCAATCATAAAGTCAATGATATAAGTAAAGTTCCCAACAAAGACATGTAGACCTTTAATTCTTCCGAAAAAGTTACAAACTCCACCAGGGTATTTGAGATCTCTTCTAGGTCCAAGTCTTGTTTTTACTATATCATTATAGATACTTGAGTACATAATGTTGATTGGGGATTTAAAATCAATGTAAGCATTGTCAATGTATTTATACTCAATCATACATGGTATCTTAGCATTCTTAGGATCGCCTCTCTTTATCTTAGGTTCAATTCTAGTGAAAGGAGGTCGAGGATTATCAATAAGATTATTATAGTATGCAATCTCCTCCTTAGTGGGGTATAGATTGAAATAGTCATCTAGCTTTAGATCTATCTCCCCTTCCTCAAGTTCCTCAACCACATCTTCAAACTCATTAGGTCCTAGGTCCTTATTTGAATACAAGGCGGTCGCTAGGTCACTAAATGCATGATCGGGCTCAACATTAACTAACCTACTAAGCTCCCTAAGTTCCCTAATCTCATTCTCAATCTAAACACGCAACAAAGCCACTTCACTAGGGGAAAGGGGTGGATTCGCGTTTTCCATAATGGTCAACGAAATAGTCAATGAATTTAATTTACTAACAAAGGCACGAAGAAAAAGATAGACTAAAGAAAACCCAGAAATAAAAATAAAATCTTGCTAGAAAGGAATCTAGCAAGTAGACCTAATAAAAAGAAATCCTAACCTAGACAATAACTATTCCCCGGGCTACGGCGCCAAAAACTTGGTGTACGTAGGAATCGCACCAGGTTTTACCTCTCGAGGGATCTCGAGAAGCTTACAAACCCCACCAGAAAATGTACCTGATCGTTGTAGTATAGTATAGTGATAAGTACCGGGGGATTGATCGTTAAACTAAGGAATAGTGTCTCTAGGATTAGAAAGCCTAAAAACAAGGTCTAGAGGTGATGAATGATTCTTTTTGTATTTTTATATTTTATAAAAGCAAATAAAAATCTCGGTTTTTGGAAGATTGGGCGGAATTAGTTGCTAATCAACTAAACCAATTAACTAAAGATGCAATCAAAATAAAATGACAAAAATGAAATGAAATCTAATTAAACTAGTGGTGTAAACAATGATGGGGAAAATTGTGTTTACTTAGGTTTCATTACTTCCTAGATATCTTTTACAGGTTGATAGTTCGTTACAATTGCATGGATGACGGGTTGTATTCCTTAATACTAGTCGCAGGGTCGCGTACAATATTCCTTAACTCTATAGGATCCTACTTCAATCCTATGTCGAGCCGTTAGAAGCTCCTAACATGGGATCATTAGAATTCTCCTACGCATTAAATACAACCAAAAATCATAGTACACCTCTGATCATGTTTCTTAAGACGTTCAAGCATGTTACCAATGGAAGTCTGCCAGTTTTCTTAAACCTAACATCGAATACAATCATCCGTAACAACTATAAACAAACAATCAACCCATAATTAACATATAGGTTTCACTACATCTAAGCAAACACACAAGAGATCTAGCCAAGCATGTTAAATTGAAGACAAGTGTAAGATATATTCAAACAACACATAGACATATTGATTGAATTCAAAGAGTACTTATCTCAACTGAACATAAGAGGTTTCAAAGGGTAAAAACCCTTGAAAAAGCTGTGAAAATCGTACTAGGGTTTTTTCCCTCAAAGCTGCACCCCAATGAATGAAATTTGGAAAACTATATATAGATTTTACAGGGTGACGGCGTCAAGAAGGAAATTCTGACGCCGTCAACTCGCCGCCCATAATGAAATCGGATTGCCTAGATCCACTTTTAACGCCGTCATGTATAATTTTGTTCTGGGCCGTCATTAACACTTGGACCATGACGGCCTTGGGTGACGCTGTCATGTCCCTAGTACAAAACTTTCTGGATCGTCATGTGCACCATCCACTTCCACCTCTTGTATTGCTCTTGAAGCCGTCATGTAGAATCTTGTGACGCCGTCAGGTACTGTTCCCAGCAAGGAAAATTAAGACTTTGCCGTTTTCTTCACTTTTATGCTTCAAAAACGTCCAAAATGCTTCCTTTTCCAGATTTTACTCCAAAAGTACCTAAAATGACAAAAGGAACGATTTAGGGCAATATTTGATCAAATAAATTCGAATTCGGGCTTAAATGGCCCCCTAAAAATGGTTCAGTTTTCGCCTCATCAAATACCCTTACACTTGAGGTATGCCTAGTGACCCCTAAATTGTTTAATTATTGTTTTGATTCATGTAACAAAGATATGGTGGATTAGGGTTTACACTATATTTTGTAAGTTAATGATGTAAAACATGTTGGGATCATTAATTAATAATGTTATGATGCTTGGTGAAAGAATTAGGGTTTAAAACATGTGAATTAATGAGTTAGGGTTTGACAGATTTTTAGGGTGGTAGTAAAACGAAGTTATTTAGTAGATGATAACGAGTTAATACATGAATCTTAAGTCTAAATTGTAGTTCAGAGAACCTACTTTCCAAAAAGTCCGGCCACGATCGATTTCGAGGTCGGGAAGTCAGTCTAATGATTTTTACGAGTAAAGGTGTCAAGCTGTTAAACCGGAACAGATTTAGGTTAAAAGTAAAGAGGTCAAACATGGGTTTGAATGTGTAATTAGGAGTAACCTTTCTGGGGAAGTTAAATTCTATGTTCCCTTTGACTTCCACGCGAAGGGTAGACGTTAATAAGTTGTGAAAGTATGTTTCTTAGGCCAAAACATTTTGGTGTGCGTGCAGATCCGAATCTGGATAGTTTTTGTGTGTAATTTTCTTAAGGGTACTTGTATGAGTTTTTAGTGCATGACCTTTTGGGAGTTGCTTTTATGCTCATGAAAGACCATGGTGAGTTTTTGGTGTGAGTTGTGGAGTTTATTTTGTCGTGATTTTATGTGGGTAGAAGTACCCCGAAAATCTACGTTTTCTAATAAAATGTATACAAGGGATTTAGTGAGTGTAAGTGGTTGGTAGCATTTAATATGGAGTCTAGGTGACCCATGGTGGTTTATATAATCTTTAAGACATCCATAATATGTGTGTTATATAGACTTTAGCTTTTGGCATGGTTGCGTGTAATGTGGTTCTATTTTGTTTGTTTAGATTTGTGATTATTGTTTTAGAAGCTGCAAAGATTCAGGTGAGTTTCATAGTCCCATTTTTCTATGTTTTAACTTGGGATGGGAATGATGCTTGTGTTGAAATAAGTTTTGAGTTACTGTGATTATATGGTTTAATAAGTGCATGGACTTGTAAGTGGTTATTGTATGTATGTTGTATGTTATGGTATTTCTGTATGGTTATTTTGTGTGGTCCAATTGGAGGGTAGCTATGCTCCCATTGTTCGTCTGTGCTATCCAATTGGAGGGTAGTAACTCTACCCACTATTTTTTTGTGTGGTCCGATCGGAGGGTAATGATTACCCATTAATGTGAACTTGGATCGTGGGCACGTTCCGTCCCAGTTTATGTTTGATATAGTATTTGGATCGTGGGCACGTTTCGTCCTATTTGTTGGTGATAACGCTCAAAACTAACATATTTTTAGTCGCATTATTGTTTGATTTATGAGTGTAAATTGGTCATATTTGTATATATTTGTTACTTAATCGTGGAAAAGTGTTTATACATGCAAATATAGCCAAAAGCAGGTAAAAATGATTAAAAGACGAAGAATTGAAGTGGACATGCATTTTTGGAGAGTTTCGAGAGGATCAAGGAAGAAAGAAACGTTGCATGAACAAAAGGATTTGATAAAGACAAGTTTACTACAAGAAATTATCAAGGAAATATCAAGTTCTAATGGACAAAGTCATGCCACGAAAAAAAATATTGCATGCAACGTAAAACGACGAAGAAAAGACATGAAATCATGATCAGTCGAAATCCAACCGATTGGTTGCAACTCGCAACCGGATCGACTGGAAAAGTGCCAGAATGACCATCCGATCGGATGGCGAGAAACTGATCGGTTGGTGGTGACTGAAGTTACAAGTTTTGCATTAATTGGCGAATTTACTCCCCATAATCATTTGTGGCTGATCATTGTTGCTTATTTACTGTGGAGGGACGTTTTTACTTGAAACATAAGTGTCATTAAGCTATATAATGAGCACTTAGGACTTAGAGATACTTGTACCACCATTATCTAACTTAGTATTACACCAAATCTTGTTAGCTTATCTTATATTGCCTGAAAGTTTACTAAGTGTTGTAAAAACATCCGGAACATGTTGAGTTAAAGTCTCAAGCATTGGTTCGAGTGTGGAGTTGTTTACTTACATTGGTGAGCAATTGGAGGAGTGTGGTTGCTATAGTTCCACAAGTTTTTTCATTGTAATTTTCAGGACTAGGTACACCTTGATACTTATAATGAACAATTGTTACTTTAAGTTTTATGAAAGTTTTCTTATTTACTTGTGTTTTTAATATGATTGCTATGGAGTAATTTGTGATATACTTGTGTATATGATGTGATTGGTCATTGGAGTATTATCTTATGAAAAAGGTGATGCATGAAAACATATCTATTTTTATGAGTTTGTTGATATAACATCTTTTCTTGCTTAATTTGTCGGTAAAAACAATTTCTTGAAAAATAGGTCCGAAAGGATTTTCAACTTGTTTTTATTCCAAAATATTAATACACCAAATTAGTATGGAATAGGATGCTTGACAACCATCTTATTTACTTGTTAAAATAGATTTGAGACGATTTCATCACGAAAAAGGACCGAAATGATTCGTAGGAATTCATAAGAAAAGAATTGATTTTCTAAACAACCATGTGTTTATAGGATTGTCATACTAATTTGATATGTCCGAAAGGAGTCATTTAAGTGATAGAATTCTTAGTAATAGTGAAAACATGACATACATCATAGATTGTATAACTACTCATTTTTAGTTGCGCATCATAACAAGTTTTACACCAAACTTCGTACTCAAATTGTTACGATACTCCTAATTACCAATCAAGGAATTACACACAAGTATATGTTTAGTTTTTATTGAGTTTCTTTTAAATTAAGATTTTACATAAATTTGGATTGACAAACCCTTATTTAACAAACGTTTTTCTAATTACTAAAACCACCAAATCCCTTGGGACGATCTCGACTTACCCACCTTTATTACACCGGACGAGTATACTTGCTCGTATGTGCTAGATAATAATCGGATAATTCGTGTTTATAAATTTTAAAACTTGTACTAACAAAACGCACATCAGTTGGTTAGTTGCTTACGATTACATGCTAGTTTGTATGATAACTATCTTTACTGTCTTGCTATGTTTTATAATCACAGTGAACTGATCGGAATGAGAGAAATTTTGTGTCTTAAATCTATGAACCTCACCAACTTTATGTTGACGTTTTTAAGCATCATTTTCAGGTGAGTGTCATAAGGATAAGATAGAAGGAAGTGACTAGGCGAGACCTTAGTTGCATTAGAAGTGGTTGATCTTTTATATTTGGATTATGAATTGTTTCGGGTTTTGGATATGATACTTTGGTTGTCATTTGGTCAGTACTTTATGTCATAATAAAGACACCTTTGGAGTTTTACTTCGGTATTTTTTTGGGATATTGTTATGACACTTTGTGTCTATGCTTTGCTCTAATTTGTTGCATGTTGAAATTCTCTATATAGACACTATGTGTTGTGATGATATCCATGATGTTGCACTCGCGTTTCCGCCTTGGCGAGGTGTGACACTTCAATGCAAGTACTAACCGAAAGTTGTAAATACATACAGTAGTACCTCGTCAAGAATTGCTACAGATTTACCTCCTTTATTCAACACTCCCGACACACGTGATTGAAGCTCCGTAACTGTAGTCCTTTTGGGCATATACTTCTTTAGCATGCTGCAGTGTAGAAGCTAGATTAAAACACCCTTAACGAAAACTAGCAAAAATACATATATCTAATGAATTAATATTTGTCGACTATCTTGTCAAATTTTAGTTAAAAATAAACAATCGTGTCATTTGTTTCCTTTGCACGCTGCTGCCACTAGTAGCAGCTTCTTCTTTCGCTTGTCCTGCAGCTTTCTTTTCGTAGTTAAAAATAAACAACCGTGTCAATAAATCTCTTGCGTAAAAATGAACTAAATAAGTGATTTTTATTTTTTATTATTTCTTTTGGGGAAAGGTAAAGTTTATTAGCACCAAAAAGTATAAACATAAACCGATTCATGTCAGACCATGAACAAACTCCTGGAGGATAGATGGGCGGAACACAAAACCAACCCTAGGGTGTTCAGAATTCGGGTAATACCCATGGGAACCGAAAACTGAAATCGAACCAAATCAGAAAAAAAAAACGAACCGAATTAATCAAAACCGAAGCAAACCGAATTAGATATTCAATTTTCGGTTTGATGTAGTTTTGGCAATCTAAACCAAACACTGATCCGAAAACCTATTCGTATAAATATTTTTGTATATATTTATATACATAAAATAAATGACCACTAAAAAAACATTTTTAGTTTATTATTTATTTATTTATTTATAATTTTTTTTTTGCAAAAATCTATATAAATAAACAATTAATTAATTAATTAAAATTATGTAATTCGAGTTATTCGGTTTGGTTTTCGGTTATTCGGATTGGTTTCAGTTATTCGGTTCGGTTTGATCAAATTTGAATTCGGTTCGGTTCGGTTGTCAGTTAAAAAAAAAAAAAAAAAATTATACGAACAAACCGATAAACAAAACACTGTTTGGACAATCCCAAAAGACTATACTAGAGCTAAATTATAACACTCTACCAAAACTACTAAAAACAAAACACTGTTTGGACTTTGGACAATCCCAAATCAGTTGCCAAATATGAGATACCAAAAATTACTAAAACAAAACAAAACAAAACGTCTCAAGTACAAAACATATCGGGCCTTTAGTTTAGCAAACTAGCAAAAGGCTAAACACTCATAGAAGCCCACTTATAGAAGCAATCTTCAGGATAGGATATGTTCCAGCAATGAGATAGCATATAAACCGAGCACCAAGCCATTTTCAAGATACTAAATAAGTGATAATAGCACCAAAATGTTATGCTTTCCCCCCCTCTTTTTAACTTCATGCTCAACAATTTTTTTCACTTTTGAATATATGGCCCTTAAGGCCTTAAACCATCAAACACCTTGGTTATAAAGATGTAGTTTAAGTGAGGGTATAAGGGTCAAACAAAAAGTTGGCACTTTTTTTACCTTTGGATATTGTAAGAACTTTTTGTTTCATTACTAACTTAGTAAATTTGTCATTCACTTTGTACTTGGATATAAAATCATTCACTTCGTATGAATTATCATTATAGAGTTATTTATACAAAATCATTCAAATAACTATGAGTATTGCTTTGTAATTGCATGCTTTTCTAAAAAAAAATTGCATGCTTTTCTAAAAAAAAATTGCATGATCCTTTGGTCACAGTTACTCGGAGAATCTTT
Organism: Artemisia argyi; assembly: GCA_030686995.1. Taxonomy (NCBI): domain Eukaryota; kingdom Viridiplantae; phylum Streptophyta; class Magnoliopsida; order Asterales; family Asteraceae; genus Artemisia; species Artemisia argyi. Next base: position 162,078,621 of record CM060679.1, on the reverse strand, counting down.
TCCTAAAGTTATGATGAGGTAGGTGGATAATGAATTAGTATATGAAAAGACAAAAAAGTGAAACAAAAAATGACCAAAGACTTTCTTGACACGGTTTACCACACAAGATGTACGTACATCAAAATGAATACGGTAGGTATATTGTAAGATCATTTTCCATCAGAAAATGAACGATAAAGTTATGAGCGTCATATTTATATTTTTGTTTTTTTAATAGATACATAGAGTCATAGATAGTAGAGGATACAGAGTTTGTTGATAACTCTAGAAAATAACCTATTTCATTCATATCATATAGCACACTTCATATTTCATTTATGTGATCATAAGCTTTTTATTTCATGTAATGAATGCTTGAGCTTCGATCATCTAGTCATCTACCATAGAAAAAAGAAAGTTGATCGAGGGGCAGTAGCTTGATAAGATGCAATCTGAATATGTAATGAAAGTGTAAATTATCATAAAAAATCAAAATAACCTAGTGCTTTCATCGTTTTACATATAATATGTATATATTTTTTGTATCGACTCATTCGATTGAATTTGTCAGTGTCTCCTTCTTATAGTGCAAGGTGCAGTTGCACCGTATAAGTTTTATAGGTGCCATCACGTCAGCATGTATTCCATAACACTCTTATAACATAAACACATTTCCGAGTAAAATTCTATAACACCACAAAAAATACCTACTCACTCAACAAAGAAATAGAAATAGAAAAAGAAAAAAAAAAGGATGCAAACCGAATGGCGATGACACCTATGACATGAGAGTGGTGCAATATAATGGTGATAGCGGCGCCATAGAGTGCAAAGTGGCCCTATAACATGGCTATAACGTGACTACACCATGCTCTCTTAGACTTTTCTAAATTCACGTTTAGACATATTAAACATTTTTCTCGTAAAATCTCAAAAGGAGTGATCTAAATTGATCGAGTATAGTTTGGGCGTTAATGTTGGTAGGTGTGCAATTACACCTATTCCTATTTAAAAGATAAGTGCATTCAATATTCTCTTTATGATTCAAATTTCAAACAAAATATTAGCACGAAATTTCCAGGAAATTGAGATGAAAGTAGTACAATTGCTTTATGCAGGTAAAAAAATAAAATAAAGTCACGAGTATTTAAATTACCAGGAAAGAGACACGAACTTTGGATGCCAATATCAAAGACATGCATGAATTATTGGCCTCATTATATAAAGTGATAAGTAGCTAGAGTCTGAGTAACAAATGTAACCTCCCTTCAATTTCTTCTATAGAAACTAAAAATTGATTCATTCTAGTTAATTTGCAAGAGTACTTAGATCAGTAACCTCATAAACTTCACTTTCGAAACTAAAAATGGATCCATCCTCTTCATCTTCATCCAACAAGAGAAAAAGGGGTCTGGATTGTTATGATGAACCACGTTATAAAAGGCCCAAGTATGACGTGTTTGTAAATTACGCGTCTGAAGATCTTGGAAAACGCTTCGTAAGCCACCTCAAGGGAGCTCTCGGACGCGAAGGATTTACAATACGCGACCACACCATGCTACCTTTAGGTCAAGACAAGAGTTCTGAGCTGTTGAAAGCTATCGAGGATTCCGAGATCTATCTTCTTGTATTTTCGGATAAATACGCGTCTTCGGTCAGGTGCCTTGAAGAGTTTGCCTTCATAATGGAATCTTACCCTAAGTTTAAACACAAAAAAGTTCTTCCTGTATTTTTCAATGTCGAACCAACTGATGTAAAAAATCAACAAGGTCCTTTCCTTGATGCTTTCAAAGATCACGAGACCAAGGTCGATCCCAACAAAGTTCAGAACTGGAGACAAGCCTTAAGAGAAGCTGGTCATTTGTCTGGTCTAAACTTCAAAGATTGGTAAACTTCAAACATTATACTAGATTTTTTGCTGAACAATTTTTATCACCTATTAGTAGGCTTAACTCTTAATTTTCCTGAAATTAGTTATTTTGTATATTTTTTTTTATGTTAAATATATAAATTATGTGTTAATTAGATCCTAAGCTATAAACAGGATAACAAATACTATGGAAATTTAACCCCAAAATAATCATATATCACTTTATTAATAGCATAAATTTACTTTCATAATTCGAGCATTAAGATGATACAAAAAACATCCAGTAATAATATATTTGTACAATGTCATTGTTAAGTAATCCTGGTTAAACAAATCAATTCATGCAAAGGATGTGTTAAGTATCATAATTACACACATGAGGTCGGTAATGAATCTTTCTTTTCAATTTGGCAGTCAGGACGAAGAGCAGTTGATACGGAAAATTATGAAAGAGGTCAGAAAAATGCAAAATCCGCAACAACTTTGTTATGTAGAGCACCCTGTTGGGATAGATTCACGAGCACACGATGTAATTTCAGCATTAAGGTTAACTGATCAAGCTTGTTCCATTGTTGCAGTTCTTGGAATTAGTGGGTCAGGTAAAACCACTATTGTCAAAGCTGTGTATGACAAAATTGCTGCAGATTTCGATGTCAGTTGTTTTATCGAGAATATTCATTGTTTATACACGGGTCAAAATTGGGAGGTTAAACTGCAGAGGGATGCAATTTATCGTCTAACGGCAGGAAAGAATAAGTTTAAAGGTAGTGATGGAGTTGCAAAGTTAATTAAGCTGTTAAGTGGTCAAAAGGTTCTTTTGATACTTGATGATGTTTATGAGTTTAAACAGTTACAAGCATTAAGTATTCATTTGGCCTCATTCCATGATGGAAGTAGAATAATTGTGACGACAAGGAATAAGCTGTCTCTTAGTAACCTACCACACACTCCCTACAACATAAGATTGCTGGACACAATAGAGTCTTTTGAATTCTTCACTAGACTCATTGGAAAAGGTGACCCTCTGAACAAGAAATTTGTAGATGAAATTGTGCTGTGTGCTGGAGGGATTCCCTTGGTTCTAGAGGTCTGGAGTCGCCATTTCACTGATTATGATAGGAAACTATGGCCAAGCATGTTGGAGACATTAAAAAGAATTCCTCATGAAGATACTCAAAAGAAGCTGCGAATAAGCTATGATTCACTTCCTAAAAGAGCCCAGAATTTATTTCTGGATATCGCATGTTTTTTTGATGGAATGAGTAAAGATCTAATCGTCAAAGTATTACAAGATGAAGACTTCTTTCCAGATTTTGAAATTCAAATTCAAAATCTCGTTCATAAATTTCTAGTTAAAAATGATTACTCGTGGATCAGTTTGCATGATGTTATTAGGAAGATGGGACAAGAAGTGGTCCGCCAAGAAGATGAGGATGAGCCTGGAAAACGTACTAGATTGGTGGGTTATAGGGACGTGGTTCGTGTATTGGGAGATTGTTCGGTAAAGTATTCCTCCAAGTTTATGACTAGTTAATTACTTAATACATAGTAGTTCACTGAAACTAACAATAACGCTCTCCTCTGTTGTTTACCAGGGAACAGATTCAGTTAGAAGCATCCAGTTGTACAGCTCAGAGAAGAAAGAACGGGTAACTGTTCAATTCGACGCCTTTAAAAAAATGAGTAATCTGAGGTTCATTAAGTTAAATACTTATTACATACAATGGTCGTCTTCTTCAAATGATGACATGTCAGCTTGCTTCTCTTTCAAACATTTGAAATACTTGGAATGGTTTTGGTTCCCTTGCAAAAGTCTTGACAACATTGATATGGGCAACGTGGTGGTTATTAAATTGTGGAAAAGCAATCTGGAAAATCTGTGGGAAGGAGTCAAGGTATGATCATACATGTCTTTTTCGTTTCTCACGTGGCTTATTTCGTACGCTTGTCGTTGTGCAGTTACATACTTATTTGAGTGCCTTTTTAACTTTTCTTTAATTGCTTATTAATGAGAATTACTTAGGTAGGTGGTCTTTAGTTATATTTATGTTGTATCCACAAAATACAACATAACTACATAAGTATAAAGATCACCCACCTAAGTTATGTTGTATAATGACGCATAGAAATAGAAACCCCGATCACTAGCTATATCTAATTAAAAAAACTAGCTACGAAACTATCTACATGAGACATGAAATACGTTTGAACCCTTGGCATTTATCTAATATTGTTGTTGACGCATACAAAATCTTTACCATCCATTAACTTTTCAAAGTTTAATGAATTGTAACATCGTGTAATGTTTCTGATCATCTTTCATTTATTTGTTAGGTGTTTTATAAATATTAAATTGCAGTTTCAAACTTTCAAATTTAAAAAATTACACAAATTGAAAATAACTTTATAACATAGTCACATAGATATATATTTAAGAAACGTAATTATAAGGTTTAACTAGTGTATACCCATGTAACAGTTTGATTAACTAATCATAAACATTAAGGGCATGCTTTGTTTAAATTAGAGAATGAGAAAAGTAAAAACAAAGGAAATGCAAAAGAATATAATGAGCATTTCTTCTAATTTATTGGGTAATGACTCATTACTCACTATTGAGTAATGAGCCATTGCATTATACCTTACCAAGCATAATTTTTCATTATGTTTCCCATTCTTCACCCCATAACCCCTTATCAAGTATGCCCTTAAAGTTATTAAAACCTTAAAATATTACTTTTCAATTTTATAGATATTGAACCTAGAGGGATCCATTTGTCCCTTACTTGTAATTATTACTCTTTTACACTAGGATGTTAGTGTTTTATTTTTGGTCACTCGGTAACTACAATAAAGGTGCTCAACCTGAAAATTAAGATTTTTCAAAAAGGAATGAAACATTTTTAGTCATCGACTAAGGGCATCTAAAGATTAAGACATTTGATCGACCAACATAATTCACAAAACTATTAGTGACTTAGATAAAATTATGTCAATAAATTACTCTAATATTTAATTCTTAGGTAAAAAATGGTTAGTCATAAAGGAGATTTATACAAAACTAAAAAAGAAAAAGAAAAAAGCGATATCTATATTTTTTTATCTTTGTTGTTTACTGGGTATTTCAATTTTAGTTCAATTTTTAAAGGTTTCGATTTCATTCAAAAGTTAAACAACCGTTTTGGGTTTTGTTCAAATTTACTAATGTCGTCAGTTTTACTTTCATTAAATGGTAAATGTGAAGATGTATTTTGTTTTTTCATATATTATATTAGCATAAAAAATGTAAACATCATACAATTTTTTTCCACACTTTCTCTCATCTTTCACCCATCACCACCAACAAACAAACACAGATTTTCAGACGAACAAATAAATTATATCCTAGATTTGATAAAAAATGGGCAAAATAAATTCATATATATCCTGGATCTGTCAGAGGTAGAGGTTGCAAAACAGGCGGGCCGGGCTAAACGAGCACGGGCCAAACGAGTGCATGTTATACGAATCGTTTTAGAAAAGACCCAAAATAACGAAAAAAATCCTCAAATGTAACACCTCATTTATATTTAAAAACTTAAATGTATTACTCTGTATATCTATAACTATTCTATAAAAAAAATTATAATGTTCTTCAATTGAAAGAAAATATGTGCCCGTTTATGCTCATTTAACTTTTAAATGGGCAATATATACCCATTTCAAAAAAATTAAGAGGCTCAATGTGCCCAAATGAACTTTTTTTTTTCCACACAAATTGACACCTCTAATTAAAGAAATGTGATCGAGTATATATCGTTTCAAAATAGTAATTAATAAGAAATGAGAATAAAAATAAAAAAATTGATGAATTTGGTGAAGGTCCCACCGAGCATCTCATTCTTTTGGTATTTTAATAACTTTGCAATCATATTTGTATTTCTAGATTTTTAAGAAGTTGAAGATTCTGAACGTGGAATGTTCAAGATTCTTAGCCAAGACCGGAAATTTCACGAGAATCTTGAGAATCTTTGCTTCGATTGTTGACCCATTTGACCTGTTCTTTGACAATGGGTAATCCAATCCAACATATAAGTTGTTATTTTTAACCTATAGCAACCCATTTTTCTCTAAATTGGTTGTGATTGCCACCGCCGTGATCATTACCTCTAATATAAGGAAGATTATGTTGTGTCATTAAAATAAAAATTGATGATACAAAAATTAGAAATTGACGCTATAAAAATAGAAAAATGAAAATTGGTGAATGTGGTGGAGGGTCCCACCATTCAATGTATTTTTACTACTGTACTATTTACTTATAGCTTATTTTATTTGTGTGTCTAGAGTTTTAAAAAGCTGAAGATTCTGGACGTGCGTGTTTCAAGATCATTGATCAAGACCGGCAATTTCACTGGGCTCGAAAATCTTGAGGAACTTGTGTTAGACAGATGTTCTAATTTGGAAGAGTTGGATAGCTCTATTGGTTGCCTCCAAAAACGTGTTGATTTAGATCTAAGTGGTTGCACACGGTTGAAGAGGCTTCCATGGGAAATGATAGGCAAGTTAAAGTCTCTTCAAAAACTTGTCCTCTCCCGTTGTCCCAACATACTAGAGATCTCACATGAAATTGGTAGTCTAATTTCACTTAAAGAATTGGATTTAAGTGACTACAGATTCAGTAGCCTTCCTGATATCCTCTGCCAACTCCATCAACTGACCAAATTATCTTTATTCGGATGCACCAACTTAAAGTCGATTCCAGATCTTCCTCTCAACATTGAATATGTTGATGCGAATTATTGTGAAAACCTAATAAGTCTTCCTTCAAACATTTCTGAGTTACAAGTTCTGACGGAGCTTTGGTTGTATCATTGCTGTAAACTTGGATCTGAAGGTTTCACACAAGTTACAGGACTGAGGAACCTACGAAAATTATACATGAGAAATTGCAATGTTTCACAAGTATCCAGTACAATTGGGAATTTGGTGTCATTAAGGATTCTCAACCTTTCCGGAAACACATTTTCTAGTCTACCGGAGAGCTTCAGCAACCTTTCGAAACTGGGGGAACTTTTTATTGATAATTGTTCTGAATTACAGTTGCTTCCACCTCTTCCATCGCAATTGAGAAAGATAGAAGCAACCGAGTGTGAGTCATTAGATGTGATGCCATTTGATTTTAGGCAAAAGGCATATACTTTTCATTCCAAAGTGTTCAAGGTAAGCAACCTCTCCATTCCTCCTCTCCTTAACGCATATATATTTTGCAATGAAGAGGCCTTTTTCATGTATTAATAAATAATATGCTTGAATTATATACAGGAATCACTCATGAACACAAAAGGATTACACATCGGCCTCTCGGAGGAGGAGGTACCTGAGTGGTGTACTTATCGAAACAGTGGAAATGTTTTATCTTTTGTGGCACCATTGCACTTTCATCATAACAAGATATGTGGTCTCATCTTCTGTGTTACCACAAACCACTATTGGAATTCTTTAACAATACATAATAAAACGAAAGAAAAAAGTCATCGTATGGATGATGGGGAGATTATAGAGGCTGAGGATTGTCCCCTCATGGAGGTTGTGTTTTATCCGCTTAATGATAAAACACTTGTGGTGGAAGCAGGTGACACTGTGGAACTTCGGTTTCATGATGATGTTATGAGTTGTGGGTTACGTTTGATATACGAGGAGGATGTGGTAGATTCTGGATTAGTTTTAAAATTTGGTGCTGAAACGACACTACCAATCCCTTCCGTGATGAGTGTCACTCAGTCAAGTGATAACGATGATTGCTTCTTCCCCATCCCAGATGATGAATGCCTCTCTCTGTTCCCATTATCATCAGAGATCATGACTGGTAATAGTATTACTGAGTTAAATTATGAAGACTTATGCTCCTTCACCATCCAAAATGATGAAGAATGCACCTATTATGACTTTTTCCCCATGGTATCTTGATTCCAGATGCTCTTTTTTATTATAAAGGTTTACAGTTGTAGTAAGTTATATAAGTTATTTCAACAAAAATCTCGTGTTAATTTGCTTGGTATTAATAAGCGTTTATAAGCTGCTATTGTGGGGCGTTCAAATGGAATGCCCACCAAGTGTTTGATGAGTATCCAATGACAATACTAATAGATAATATTTGAATGTTCATAGTTCTTTTGCTTATTGTGTCTTTGTATAAAGAAATCTGAGGAAAATAAATTCTGGATTTCGATATATTTGCTGTTAGTCAGTCGTATTAAAATGTCAAAGCCATTAATAAGATGGTCAGAATCTTCAGTTCAGTACCCTCATATTAGAAAGTGTTTATCAGTCGTATTGGAATGCCTTCCAGGTGTTTGATGAAACACCAATGCTAGTTGCTCTAACAGGTGGTGTGTTCTACATTCTTGTATATGCTCGATCTAGTTTAAGATTAAGTAGAAAATCTCGTGTTCAAATGATGCTTTAGGTTGATGTATTTTATACGCTGGTGTGACCGATTTAGGACGAGTTTAAGATGGAAATGTTTTCATTCGGAAGTAAATTTAATGTCACAAACCACTTTTAGTTAACACCCTTGACCCTTTTAGATATTGCAACGCCACAATGTGTATTGTTTCTGCAATGTTTTATAAACATAGCATTTAACAGATTATATTTCAACACTGTAAACTATATTATCTGTTCTGATTGTTTTGTTTTTGCCCATGTCTATGTTGCTGCAGTTTGATTTCTAGCATATAGGTGTATCAAATTCTCGTTTCTGTATTCAAATTCAGCTGAGTTGTAGAGTGAGAAACTTATATATGAACCTCTGATGCCTAAACCGGAAGCTACTAAAAGTCTAAAACAGTTTGCATCGTTTCATCTGTATAACACTCGGTATGCAAAAAAGCTATTTACTTTTGTTACACTTTCTGTAGTGCTGAACTGCTGATGCAATTATCTGTTATAAAAATGTAGCAACAGTATAACTGGGTGATTTGATTAAAAGCAAGAGTATTAAGCTATAATATCAAATGGAAAATATGAAAATGAAAAAAAGTTGTTCATGGTCCTTTGCCAACTCTGTTGTTGGCCTGTGTCTTTCAATAAGTTTGAGGCATCTTCTTAACTGGGTCACTGTGATACATTATCCAAGTTGAAAACCTTTTTTTCTGGGTTGATTTCAACAACACTGTGATATATAATGAACAACTCTTCAAGAAGCCAAGTACAAAACAGATTTGGAAGGCTAAATTACAAATAGTACATATCCTTATCACATGCTGAACAGTCTTTTAATATAAGGTGAAAAAAAATAAAAAATGGTGTACACAGTGAAAAATGGTGTAGATGTCACTTTCCTTATGTTAATTCATGAACTTCTTTTAACCTAAGTGAGTTATTCCGGGACTCTCTTTTAACCTTTTCTCTAATTACTTTCAAAAAGTGTAGTTAAACATCTTTGTGACGATATGAGCATGATTGACCAATAAGCCATCATGGTGATAGTTTGTTATTCGAAATTTTATTTATGATTATTTCAATGAAACTTTTCTTGTTACTAAAATGATAATACAAGAAAACATGTTTGACAAATTCATATATTTAACTCTTCGATAAAGAAATTAACCTTAAACCTCCCCACCAATTTACACGACGTGTAAAAGAAAACATTGCTAACAAGAGATTCTTAGTAATTTGTGTTAATGGTTGTTTTCTTTTCAATTCACCTTATATAAGCAAAACCAACCATCGAAGCTAAACGAAAGGTTGATCGATCTGTAGTTTTGTGCTTTTACTGGTGAAGTTTAAAACACTCTTAAAACTAGCAGTGTTTGATAAATTCGAACTAAGTGCTTTATATAACAAATAGTATTAACTAAAAGTTACAGTAATTAAGTCTGCCACAACATAAAGAACTTGATAAAATTAATTATAGTATTATAGTTAGTTTTCAACACATCAACATATAGTAAATAATCAAATGGGCCGGACTTTGTGAAAACTTCAAGTTATAGTGTTATACAGTTTAGGCCCACTACAGCTTGCACGGACCATTTTATGTCTAGGCATTTGGCCATGTCTTGAGCCCAATTCAAATTGTGGGCCTCAGGTGACCAAAATCTGTCGGATTTGGTTCAGTCAGGGTGTATGGGATTGAGTTGCGATCCCCTAAAAAGGGGATGCAAATTAAAAAGGCTAAAAACATTTTTCCACCATCCGATCAGTCAAATGGTTGACCAAAACCAATAACACGGTCCAGATTTAAATGAGAAAAAAAACACGCTCTTTCTAATAGAAGGGGTATAAGCGTAAATTTACAACCCCCACTCTCTTCCTTCTTCCCACCAAACAACTTCTCTACTCTCACATTCATTTCACACACTAACTCACACACACAAAAACCGTCAATTTCCAATCAAAATTTGGGGAAAAAACTAGGGTTTCAATTTCCGATCATCTGTAATTGATTAAAACACATTATATGCTCGGAAAAGATGAATCTAACTGGTAATTTTAGATTAATTTAATTTTTAAGGTTAATTTTTTTTTAAAATTTTTTTAGTTTGTGCATAAAAAAAAGTATTTTTTACAAAATAAAATGCATAAGAATTAGATTTTTTTTTGAAAAAAATGCATATTTTTTAGAAAAAAAAAAATATACAAGATCTGTTGTTGAAATGTGATCGATATAATGATGCACACCAAGTGCTCGATGAAATGCTTCAACTAGATTCAGGTCATAAATGTGATAGAAATCTGGTTTTAGTGGCGATTGATGATCTTCAGGTTCATTATTTAGTGCATTTTTTGTTCACTTACTAGCTTGCGGGTTCGATAGAGTAACTTGTTAGAATAGGTTAGAATAAGGTTCATCAGTTATTGATTGGATCATGGTTTACTTAGTAGCTTGCTGGTTCGATAGAGTAACTTGTTGGAATAGGTTAGAATGAGGTTCATCAGTTATTGATTGGATCATGGTTTACTTAGTAGCTTGCGGATTCGATAGATTAACTTTATAGAATACATAAGAATGAGGTTCATCAGTTATTTGAAAATAGGTTCATCAGTTATTGCTAGTATGTTTGATCATCAGTTATTTGAAAAATAGGTTCATCAGTTATTTAAAAATAGGTTCATCAGTTACTATATGTTCATCATTTTTATTATGTTATGAGCTGATGAACATATAAGCTTATGATGAACCGATGAACATACAAGCGTATGATGTATTATGAATTGATGAACATATAACTTTACTATATGTTCATCAGTTATATTGTACTATGAATTGATGAACATATAACTTTACTATATGTTCATCAGTTATATCTTGTAAAACCAATTAATTAAAATTAATTGTTCATCAGTGGTTGAAGAACAACGAATGGTGGAGAGTTCCAGATTCACAAGATAGGGGAGATGAAGAAAAACTGGCTGATGTACAAGAGAGTATGAAATTCAGGAATGAACTCATAGAAGCTGTACTTGATATGTGAGACTACCTTCTGAATGATGGTGAAAGAAGCAGGAGTACTCGATCGTTGAGGAAACTCTCAATTTGGTTGAATCATATTTGGGGTACACCGGTGGTTTATTAAATGGTGGGCATGTCCTTTTTGTGTTAGACAATATATTGCTAATTAATTAGTTGATTTAAATAGTTCATTTGTACCTCATATGATGTGTAACTCTCAGTTTGGTTGAATTGTATAAGTATTCTGTGTTAAACTACTGTAATGTAAATAAAGATATTGTGGCTTTTATTAATCTCTCAGATGTATGTGTTACAGTGGTCTGGTTGTTTAATATAACATTGGTTCAAGTCATGTGGCGTGTCAAACTAATTCAAGTTAAAAGACATTGTACAAAGATACTAATTCAAGTTAAGAGACATTTGATCAAATTGATGAACCTGAAAAAAATTGATGAACCTGACATTTGATGAACCTGAAAAACTGTGATCAATTTGATGAACCCAAACATTTGATAAAATTTGATGAACCTAAAATTTGATGAACCTGAAAAAAATGATGAACCCAAACATTTGATCAAATTTGATGAACCTGAAATTGATGAATCTGTAAAAATTGATGAATCAAAGTAACTGATGAACAAGGTTCATCAGTTAATATGGTTCATCGGTAAAAAAAAAAAAAAAAAAACTTTTTGAATCTTACATTAATAAAACGATTAGTGATGTGCCGTGGTACAAAAATTAATGCATTTAACGCAATTTTAACACTAAAATTCTAAGTTAGACATTTTATCAAACACATTGTGTGCAACAAATATGATTAAAACGTCAACTTTCGCGTGTGATATCTTACTCGTATGACATCGGATTTGATTGATTCAAAAACCTGTGTAAAGAGTGAATCAAAATAAAAAAACTTTCGTGTTTTAAGTTTTTAACGATTCGACATTTATGAGGGTAAAAAATAGGGCCGAAAATGACAAAAAAATCAAAAAAATCACTAACCATTTGATATGTAAAAAAAAAAGTTTGAAATATTTAACAAGAATTATATCAATTTAAAGAGGATTAAATTTTAAAAATTATGGTGAAATCGGTTTTTTCTAAAAGTTTGTCGTTTAAAAGATATGCGCGTTTGAAAATTGAGGTGGAAAAGTAAAAAACGAGTAAAATTACGATTTTGCCCCTAAACGGATATTTTAAATAAAATATGTTGGGGACACGTGTCGCTTGCTGGTTACTTTTTATACTTTTTAAATTTGTTTCCCTTTCTAAGGGATCTAGTACCCTCACCATGGACCTTCAGGGGCCCGAAATAAATAGAAGCAGGAGTGGGGTTTATCCCCTAAGGAGAAAGGTTCTAGGCTTGCATACTGCCCAATTGGATGCCACTGTGGGCTCGAATAACTAACTACTAACTCGCCGTTAAAAATAAAAAGTAAAATAAAATAAAAAAATGTTTAAAAAGAAGTGTTTAACATAATTTGTTTTGAAAGTGTGATTGAACCTGTAATGTAAAACAAGGTAGGTTGAGTTTCTTAACCGCATTTTTACGCATTTTCTGTTTCTCTCTCGTACACATACACATGTTATTATTTTCTCTTTTAGTATGTCATGTCATTTGAGTTAGGAATAATATTTAGGTACGGTGTTTGTCTAAGTTTTAAATTGTGATTCCTTCAATTTAAAACCACAAAGACAAACACGACGTTAAATAATTATCAAGGACCAAGTGCTAGTAATTCTTATTTTAGCAACAACAAAGATAGGCGTTTGGTTTGGCAATAGGTAAGAGTATCAGTGGTAGCTAAAGGGTAAAGCAAGTAAAACAAGCGTTTTAGGCCCCTGAACTTTTAAAGGCCCCGATTTTCAAGGACATTATATATATATATATATATATATATATATATATATATATATATATATATATATATATATATATATATATATATATATATATATATATAGTCACTCACTTGTTTTTTAGGCCATCATCTTTATAGATTCAATTTAATGCCCCAAATAGCCAATAAATGTTAAATAGTCAAAAATTTGGGCCTCTTTTCTTTCTATTTTTTATATCTACAAATTATAGAAATTTAAGTCTAATACTCCAAAAGGCCCATGTTTTATGAAAATTAAGTAAAGACTAAATTAATAAGCCCATTAAAAATCTGGTTAGAATGTTGTTGTGCATCTAAACGTTTAGTTAATGAATCGACTATTAGAATTCCACAACAAGAAGTTGACAACCATAATTTCTCTGCTTGCTTCCATCTCCTCTGGCAGACCTCAAGTATTCATTATTACCAGTTAATCCCACTTGAATTTACTCTCTTTATTATTGTTAGAATCAATTAATTTTGTTGCACATTCTTTCTAATCAATCAGTTGCCGATCATCTACTGGATTGTAACAAAAGGTAACATGGTTCTTAATTACTTATTTAGTATCTTAGTTATTTACTTTTCTTGTTATTATGTTATACTTATAGTTATAATCATAAAGTCATGTAATGAATGCATTCTTATAAATTTATTTGCTTATGTTTTTAGGTGATCAGGTTCTACACTTTCACATACAACTATATTGGACTTAACTTAAGTGGCGTTGTGGTCGTGTATATTGGACTTAACTTTATTGTGAAACTTGGTCATCTACACTCACTTAATCAGGTTCTATTGTTCGCATTAAAAAAAGCTAGAAAGGTAAATTTCATATAAACAATTTTTCGGCAAATAACTTTCATAAAAAAGCCTCATTTTAAAGCTTTGCTTTAAACCTCCGTGAAGGTTGAGCCGCCCTTGGGGAGTATAGGCATGCACATCATTAGAAAGAAAGAAAACGTGTGTTTCTCTTAAATTGAAAGTTGTTTTGGTGACATAGCTTTATTTGTTATAATAAAGTGTAAATGACAAATAAATAAATGCTAACACTAATTTTTTTAATGGCATTCAAAAATTGATGTTTAAAAAGGACAACTAATGCAAAACGCTTGTTGCCAAACGAGCTTTTTTCCCTAAACACTAAATGTTAAACACTCTAAAATACTCAAAGCTGCACCAAACACACCCAATGCCTATGTTCATGGGTTTGATACCAATTTCATTCAATCCTACCTACCAAACAATATAACTCATTACTCATTCCGACAACCATAAAACAAACCCACCCTAAATAAATAACCATAAGTTTTTACCCATAAACAAAAAAAATAGCCGTTGTGGTGTATACTATTAGCGGTAATTAATTAAGTTGTGAAAAAAAAATAAAAAAATAAAAAAATAAATAAAACAGATTATCATTCAATTTACCAACGGATAGTTGGCCCCATTATAAATACTGAACCCTCCTTCACTTAAATTTCAAAACGTTAAACACATTCCCAAACACCCCCTTAATTTCTTGAAACCCCATCACTTAAATTTCAAAACGTTACAAAATTCCATCATCATCTTGTTCATTCGCCTTTAAAAAACAGTTTTAAAGGTACCCATCTTCCACTAATCCAACAATCTTTCATAAAAATGTTAACTTTTCTTAAATTAGTAATGTTGTTATTTAAAGATTGTGTTTCTTGATCATTTCAGATGGATTTATATGATTTGGAGTTTGAAATGGTTAATCAACCTGTTGACAAAGATTCGACGTTGAACGATACGATCATGAGTTCATGTGATCCTGTTGGTACTAATACTACTATTGGACATGCTATAAATAGAAAGGTATAATCTTTTAATAACTTACTACTGTTTATGCATGGTCATTGTTTAATATATTTATTAAGTCTGTTAACTGCGCCGAAATGTAAATATTTAATGCAATCGACATCTTGATAATGTTAAAAGTTACGAGTATATCATTTGCTGTTGAGAAAATGGTTACTTATACATTGAAAAAGTAGTTATGCGATTATTGAGTGATTGCGTTTCTTGATTATTTCGATTAGATGGATTTGGAGTTTGAAATGGTTAATCGTCCTGACAACCGAGATTCTACTACATTGAATGATACGATCACAAGTTCAACTGAACTTATTGATACCACTATTGAAGATGCTACAAATAATAAGGTACTAGTATAATGTTGTAATTACTGCATAGTTGCGAAACATTATTAGTATCCTGTTTGTGCCGATTTTGTAGTATTTTTATTTTACCGTTTATTGTGCCAGTATGTAATTGTACGTTTAAATGAACTGTTGAATTTTACCCCTTTTTACCATTTATGTAACGAAATAGTATTCATTTACCTATTTATGTAACTATGCAAGTGACCCTTTGGTAAATTGACCTGTGGTACGAATTTTTTTGTTGACAGTAACATCGCCATTCTACCCTACATATTAGCACTGATCTAAGACTATATTATAGCTACCATGTATAAAGGGTAAATTGACCCGTGGTACGAATTATTTTGTTGACAGTAACATCGCCATTCTTCCCTGGATTATGCCTCTTCTTGCCTTTTGTGTCAATTCGTTTTAGAAAACTTTTATTTCAGAAGTAGGGATGGAAAAAGTTTGAAATCAAATGTTGTGAATAATAATTTAAAGCTCAGTTATCTTGTAATATCTTGTGATCTGAACTTGTGTGCATTAATTCTGTGCTTAATCATTTGTGTAGGTTGTAATCCTGATACTAAGAGAACTGATGTTTTAGCTTTGTTGATTTGCAACTGCACGAAATTAGTTTATTATACTTTAATCTCCTTCCCGTTATAATACACGCCTTCTGTTCATGGAACATTCCACATCTGTAATGAAGATAAAAGACCAGTAGCATATCTTTGTAATGTGGAACACCAAGTCACCAACCTTAATTTTCGGCCATATAACCATCACTTGATTGCATCTTTAATAACTTGGTGGTGTAAGTGTAACATATAAAAACTGATGTACAAATCACGTACCAGAAACATACTTTTCCGCTTATGTGATTCTATTTTATGGTAATAGATCGATGGTTCTATAATATTTGAGTTTATGCAGAAAACCCTGGCTTCAACGATGGATTTGGTCATCAGTTTAATGAGACAAGTAGAGTCTGAAGAAAAAGTGGCAGGGCAAGCAAATGCGGAAGCAGCTATTAGTGGCTTGGACATTCGTTTGAAGGTTGAAGAACTTAAACAGGCGCAACAGCATGCAAAAGAAACAAATGAGATGGTTGTATATATTTTTCTTATTTAATTTTGACAAAAGTATAAATGCCTATGACTTTTGTAGATGTATGTATCATCGGTGTTTCTCATTTTGAGTGTTTCTATTTGGACCTCTGCAGCATGCTAAAGAAGTGTATTCACAGAAGGATGTTATAGTTACTCAAATGAAGGAGCTTCAGTCTCGTGTGTCGGATGTGTTGCATGAAGGAAGCAAGTCAGTTACAGTTCTTGATGAGGTACTGCTAATTTTGTTAACAGCTTTTGGTAGTTCTTAACTTCTTATACTGAAGTGTCGAGTGCTAATTGCAAACATGTTTTTGTCATAGATGCGTGTTGCCTTGGAGAAGAGACTGGCATCAGCTTTGAAAGAAAAGGAATCAGCAGAGAAAGAAAAGCAAGAAAAAGAAGCATTAGTTCAGGAAGCACTTGCATACGAAGAAAGCCAAATGAAAAAGTTGGTAGAAGAGTCAGAAAGAATGAAACAAGAAGAAATGAATAATTCCAAGGTAGTATTCTAACAAAAGTGATTGTGTAATGCAATTGAATTTAATCCACACTTTGTATTCTTATTTTTCTTTGTTGATACAGTTGCAGCAGTTTCTTGTAGATCGTGGCAATGTTGTTGATATGCTAGAGTAAGTATTAGTATCCACATTAGTTACATATTAGAATCGAACATCTGGTTTACACTATGTTACTTGTTTATGCAGTGGAGATATAAGTAAGAAATGTCAGGATGTGAATTTGCTGAGAGAGTCACTTGACCAAGAAGCCGTGCTAGTTGAAGTATTAAAATCGGTGACTTTGGTTGCTGCTCCAGAGCACAAACTGGATGAGATCCCAAATGAGCCAGCTGATTCCCGTGTGACCTCTGATAAGAACTTCGTTTTTGGGCTAAAAACTTCAGCTGGTGATCATGTTCAATCTGCCACTCAGAGACCAATAGAAAGTGGAAAATCGGTAACTTTGGATGTTTCTCAAGAGCAAAAATTGTTAGCAAACGAGATCCCGAATGAGAAAAATGAACCAGCTGATTCCAGAGAGACTCTTGATAAGAGTTTCATTTTTGAGCCAAATTTCTGTACTGGTGAGCATGCTCAATCTGCCACTCAGAAACCAACAATAAGTGGTAAATCTGTGACTTTGGTTACTTCTCCAGAGCACAAACTGTCAATAAATGAGACCCTGAATGAGAAAAATGAGCCAGCGGAAATGCAAAGTCAACTGAGAATTTGGTTAATTTGGGTCAAACTGTTGACACAGGGGTAGCTTGCTCACCAACTATCTTAAGCTCTTGTAATAAAGGAAATTTAGGAGGAAAAAGCAGGAAGGGGAAGGTAGTGACAAGTGCAGGCCGAAAAAGGGTGATTATCAGTAACGTATAATGCTCTTTTTGTTATGTTTATCATCCTTGTTTTGTAAGTAGTTAAAGATTTGTAGTGGTAGATTGTGATTAGATTGCCAAAACCGTATGTGGTGACTCTAGATCAAAGCATTATGATTGCTTTATTTTGTGGTTGACCGTGTTAACAATTCATACATTCACATGGAAATGAAGGAAGCCTTGTATTTTGCAACTGGTGTGTCAGATTTACATGTCCTCGTAGAGTTGCTTACAAACATATATATCTTAAAATCAGATTGATTGTCGATTCTGTACTTAGAGCACCTGGCAAAACATTTATGTAAACTACTATCATAACATTAACATTTGAAGCTTACGGCTTCCTGCAACTAAGCAGTGCCTTTCTGTCGTACATAGTTGCTAATCGCGTGAGGAGATAAAAAAACATGGTGCACCTCTTTATGATATAAAGTCGTGTTTTTGGTTCCCCAATTACTTGCAGCTGCCATGATATATTTTTTCTGTCAAGCGGGTACCAGCATGTATTTTAGTGTTTATAAGATCTAAAATAAGTAGTGATGCATGTATTGGTGAAACTTTTTAATTATTTTGAATAAAAATATTATAAGAAAAACTCTTAGGAAATAAAAATACTTTAATAAGCAAATCCCATACGGTACTAGATCCCTTAGAAAGGGAAACAAATTTAAAAAGTAACCAGCAAGTGACACGTGTCCCCAACATATTTTATTTAAAATATCCGTTTAGGGGCAAAATCGTAATTTTACTCGTTTTTTACTTTTCCACCTCAATTTTCAAACGCGCATATCTTTTAAACGACAAACTTTTAGAAAAAACCGATTTCACCATAATTTTTAAAATTTAATCCTCTTTAAATTGGTATAATTCTTGTTAAATATTTCAAACTTTTTTTTTTACATATCAAATGGTTAGTGATTTTCTTGATTTTTTTTGTCATTTTCGGCCCTATTTTTTACCCTCATAAATGTCGAATCGTTAAAAAGTTAAAACACGAAAGTTTTTTTATTTTGATTCACTCTTTACACAGGTTTTTGAATCAATCAAATCCGATGTCATACGAGTAAGATATCACACGCGAAAGTTGGCGTTTTAATCATATTTGTTGCACACAATGTGTTTGATGAAATGTCTAACTTAGAATTTTAGTGTTAAAATTGCGTTAAATGCATTAATTTTTGTACCACGGCGCATCACTAATCGTTTTATTAATGTAAGATTCAAAAAGTTTTTTTTTTTTTTTTTTTTTTTTTTTTTTTTTTTTTTTTTTTTTTTACCGATGAACCATATTAACCGATGAACCATATTAACTGATGAACCTTGTTCATCAGTTACTTTGATTCATCAATTTCAGGTTCATCAATTTTTACAGATTCATCAATTTCAGGTTCATCAAATTTGATCAAATGTTTGGGTTCATCATTTTTTTCAGGTTCATCAAATTTTAGGTTCATCAATTTCAGGTTCATCAAATTTTATCAAATGTTTGGGTTCATCAAATTGATCACAGTTTTTCAGGTTCATCAAATGTCAGGTTCATCAATTTTTTTCAGGTTCATCAATTTGATCAAATGTCTCTTAACTTGAATTAGTATCTTTGTACAATGTCTTTTAACTTGAATTAGTTTTGACACGCCACATGACTTGAACCAATGTTATATTAAACAACCAGACCACTGTAACACATACATCTGAGAGATTAATAAAAGCCACAATATCTTTATTTACATTACAGTAGTTTAACACAAGAATACTTATACAATTCAACCAAACTGAGAGTTACACATCATATGAGGTACAAATGAACTATTTAAATCAACTAATTAATTAGCAATATATTGTCTAACACAAAAAGGACATGCCCACCATTTAATAAACCACCGGTGTACCCCAAATATGATTCAACCAAATTGAGAGTTTCCTCAATGATCGAGTACTCCTGCTTCTTTCACCATCATTCAGAAGGTAGTCTCACATATCAAGTACAGCTTCTATGAGTTCATTCCTGAATTTCATACTCTCTTGTGCATCAGCCAGTTTTTCTTCATCTCCCCTATCTTGTGAATCTGGAACTCTCCACCATTCGTTGTTCTTCAACCACTGATGAACAATTAATTTTAATTAATTGGTTTTACAAGATATAACTGATGAACATATAGTAAAGTTATATGTTCATCAATTCATAATACAATATAACTGATGAACATATAGTAAAGTTATATGTTCATCAATTCATAATACATCATACGCTTGTATGTTCATCGGTTCATCATAAGCTTATATGTTCATCAGCTCATAACATAATAAAAATGATGAACATATAGTAACTGATGAACCTATTTTTAAATAACTGATGAACCTATTTTCAAATAACAGATTATCAAACGCATTAGCAATAACTGATGAACCTATTTTTCAAATAACTGATGATCAAACATACTAGCAATAACTGATGAACCTATTTTCAAATAACTGATGAACCTCATTCTTATGTATTCTATAAAGTTAATCTATCGAATCCGCAAGCTACTAAGTAAACCATGATCCAATCAATAACTGATGAACCTCATTCTAACCTATTCCAACAAGTTACTCTATCGAACCAGCAAGCTACTAAGTAAACCATGATCCAATCAATAACTGATGAACCTTATTCTAACCTATTCTAACAAGTTACTCTATCGAACCCGCAAGCTAGTAAGTGAACAAAAAATGCACTAAATGATGAACCTGAAGATCATCAATCGCCACTAAAACCAGATTTCTATCACATTTATGACCTGAATCTAGTTGAAGCATTTCATCGAGCACTTGGTGTGCATCATTATATCGATCACATTTCAACAACAGATCTTGTATATTTTTTATTTTCTAAAAAATATGCATTTTTTTCAAAAAAAAAATCTAATTCTTATGCATTTTATTTTGTAAAAAATACTTTTTTTTATGCACAAACTAAAAAAATTAAAAAAAAAATTAACCCTAAAAATTAAATTAATCTAAAATTACCAGTTAGATTCATCTTTTCCGAGCATATAATGTGTTTTAATCAATTACAGATGATCGGAAATTGAAACCCTAGTTTTTTCCCCAAATTTTGATTGAAAATTGACGGTTTTTGTGTGTGTGAGTTAGTGTGTGAAATGAATGTGAGAGTAGAGAAGTTGTTTGGTGGGAAGAAGGAAGAGAGTGGGGGTTGTAAATTTACGCTTATATCTCTTCTATTAGAAAGAGCGTGTTTTTTTTCTCATTTAAATCTGGACCGTGTGATTGGTTTTGGTCAACCATTTGACTGATCGGATGGTGGAAACATGTTTTTAGCCTTTTTAATTTGCATCCCCTTTTTAGGGGATCACAACTCCCATGGTGAGACTCGAACTAGACGACTAATCACGCATAGTGGCGTTAATTTATAGTATTGTTAATCTTAAGTTTGTGGATCAAATTGTACTTAAGTATTTAAATAATTAAAGATTGTGTTATCGCTTATAAGTGTGTATTTTTAACTGAACAACGTTACCCATTATATAAGTTTTTATGTTTTTAAGCGAGATCAAAGTTTAAAAATTTTCTGTTGGTTTTATATTATAAAAGAGAGGGTGCTATATTTTGGGGAGGGTGCTATATTTTGATTTCTTTGGGCAGGGTTTATGTAATTTTATTATGATTAGTGGGCGGAAACCACAAATATATTCCGAACCGACTTACTTATTGACTATATAAAAAAATAAACGTACTCCCAAACATATATATGCATCCCTCTCGATCAACCTCAAACAAACCCTAATGGAGCGAATGGACTTGTTGAAACATGATCCATCATCCAAGCATCGGAGTTCAAGGATTGCATTAACGTGTAGACATGATCACAACACAAAGGGAACGAAAAGACACCGAGCTTGTTATGAAAAAGAAAACATAATGTATGGAAACAAGAGATACAGAAGAAGCGAATCACATACTTTGTCGGCTAATTATATCCTTTACGGGAAGGGTAAAGGATATCATCCGTGGCTCGATCCGGCCCCATTACCACCCGTAATAAAGGGTCGTAAATCTTCAAGTTCAACACCCGGCGCAGAAAAGGAAAAACTCCACGTAACTAAGAGGGTGAGTTCAGAGATGCAATGCAACTCTGATCGTGCATGGTCTGAAGAAGAAGAAGAAGACGACATTGTCTTTGGCGCTGAAAGCTCATCATCTGGTGTGGGGTATGAAGAGACTTGTATCCAGAAGAAGGAAGCACAAGTGATAACAAGACTGGTTCACACCCGAATGACAGATAATGCTATATGGGAGGATCAGCAGCTTCTGAAATCCGGAGCTGCCAGACGTACACAAGTGCAGATAGATTACGATGACGAAGAAGAACAGAAGGTTACTCTTCTAGTACATGATCCATGATAACGTATAGCGCGTCCGGGTCCACTAAGCCCGGAGCAAACGCTAAACCACGGAGTCGGATACCCAGAAGCGGATTCGGATCCCCAACCGAGGTAGGGACACACGAAGCCGCGGATATCACTCCCTCCAGCAAAGGATGGACCACGTCCAAGCCAGAAATAGCAAAGAATCTTGTCAGCACTCCAACGGCTAACTCTTACAGACCTCATGCAGGGAAACTTTACAGTTCCCGCTCAGAAGCATCACTATCATTGATAAGATGCCAAGAAGGTGGGTTGACTTTAGGCTGCCCCGCCCAAAAGCGTCACAATCATTACGCAATACGCCAGGCAATTCGACAAGGTTCTCCTAAGTATAAATAGGAGGCATTTCGCCTCCCTCAGGGTAACACACACTACTCTCTCTCTATATACATACTCTCTCACTACGTATACTCATTCTCACACCCGAGGTCGACCGCGGAGTCCCCTCCCCGCGGTGAGGCTAACGGTGTTGACTATTTTCTTAGCAGATTAGCAGCAGTTCATTCCCAGTAATCCAAGATTGACACAAGCAAGAGATAATTCGGATCCACTTTCGCCATAAACCCCATTCTTGTACTAACAAGTGGCGCCATCCGTGGGACGCGTTACATAACTGCGTCTCCAAAAGAAGCTTTATCATGAGCAACCAGGCAAACACTTCTTCTCCGAGCGTAGAGCATTCCACAATACGGAATACTGCAGCGAAAGGAGAAGGTCAAAGGGAAGGAAGTCAGCCATCAAGCGCGCTTCCCGAAGAAGCAATAAGAGAATTCTGTGACAAATATTACAATCAGTTACTACCTCTCATGGCCGAGAAGGTTCACGAGGAAAAGTTGAGGCAGGTAAAGACGCGTCTCGACTTCGACGAAGCACGAGGGGACTCGCAGCCTCAGGACTCAGAGTCCAAATCCTCAGGACATAAAAGGGCAGGGAGAAAGAGAAAAGCTAGCCCTAGCGAATATTCTCACTCTCGAAGTGTTTTCTCTCGGCTGGATGATAGCAAAACGCAACTCGAAGATAAGGAAGCAAGGCTTCCACGCCTCAAATCAAGTGTGTTCGCTCGGTTGGGAAAGGAGCAGAGGAGTGTCAAAGCGCGGTTAGGGGAGAAAAAGTCGGATGTCTTCTCCCGACTCAAGCCAAGGAGCCCTAAAAAACTCCCGACCGACAACAAACGCGACCAGCGTAACCGCAGATACACGACCTCCAGCCCGATACGAAGCTACACGTCATGCCGAGGAGAACGTACGGGAAGGACGGCTCGCTCCGACCCCGGCAAACAAAAAGGGGGTATCCCTGAAGAAAGTGAGAACAGCGCTGACGAGCTCTGGAGGTCGAGCCCAAGAAAGCAAGATGCTTACGAAGAGATGGACGATCTCTACCAGCCATATGATGTAGAGGATTCCGACCCGTTTACTCCGCGAATCAGGCACTTCAACTTCCCAAAAAGAACCAGGATGCCCACTCACGTCAAAACATACGATGGGACAGGGGATCCAGAGGATCATCTGAAAAATTTCTGTACCGCGGCCAAGGTAGAGCGCTGGGCTATGCCCGTCTGGTGCCATATGTTCAATTCCACACTCATGGGACACGCCCGGATGTGGTTTGATGAACTACCCTCGGAAAGCATAAATAGCTTCGAAGACTTGCGAACCAGTTTTTTATCATATTTCCTCCAGCAGAAGAAGTACGCCAAGGACCCCGTTGAAATTCACCACATCAAGCAAAAAGAAGGGGAGTCCACCGTGGCGTTCATGGACCGCTTTAAGTCAGAAAGTATGCATGTAAAGGGGGCACCAGAGTGTATGAGAATCTCCGGATTTATGCACGGCATCACTAATCCGGGATTGATTAAAAGATTAAACGACAAAATCCCTCAGAGCGTAGACGAGATGTGGAAGGTCACTACGGCCTACCTTAGAGGAGAAACGGCGGCAGCCAATCAATCCAAGAAGAAACAAGACCGTTCCTCGTGGAAGAGCCAAGAGACAGGAACCAGAGGAAGTAATGAGCAGAGCACTGAGAGAAAGGGCGAATTCAAGATGCGGCCACGACAAGAAAAGAGGCGAGGGGACAGATTTACATTGCTAACAAAAACTCCAAGGGAGATCTTAGCAACAGAAACAGTCAAGTTTACGGCCCCAAAGCCCATGTCCAGCCCGATAGAATCTCGAAACAAGGAAAAGTACTGCGACTTCCATAGGGAGAGAGGACACTTAACTGACGAGTGTTACCAGTTGAAGAAACAAATAGAGGAAGCCGTCAGGTCTGGTCAGCTATCCCACCTTGTAAAGGAAATCAAGAACGGTCCCCAAAAGAACGGACTGGGGAAAGGCGAAAGGAAAGACACGCCGGCCAAAGAAAAAGCCGTCGCCATACTCATGATAAACACGTGGCAGCGAGCCGTCAAGCAAAGGGTAGCTGCAAAGGAAGAACCTAACTTGGAAATATCTTTCCCACCGATACAGAATGACGACTGGGACGATCACCCGCTGGTGATCAAGGCGGAGATCGGAAATCATCTTGTCCACCGGATGTATGTCGATACCGGCAGTGCTTCAGAGGTCTTATATGAACATTGTTTCAACCGCCTAAGTTCGGAAGTCAAAAAGAGAATGGTTCCTGCCTCCACCCCTCTCCTCGGGTTCAGCGGAGAATTATCTTGGCCCTTGGGACAAATACTTCTCGAAGTCACGATAGGAGATGACAAAAATTCTGCCAGCGCATGGATGAATTTTGTGGTAGTCAGGTCTCCGTCTCAATACAACGGAATCATCGGTAGGCCGGGGATAAGACTCTTGAAGATCATACCCTCCACCGCTCATGGGATGCTGAAGTTCCCAACAACGGGGGGAGTGGTAACTCTCCGCAGTGACAAAGTAATACCAGCGGAATGTCAAATGATCGCAGATTCATCACCACAAAGCGCACCTCAGGAAGGTCCGACTTTTGAAGGCATAAAAGTAGCAATACACCCAGCTTTTCCCGATCAAACAGTCACCATAGGAGGTGGTTTAAGTGACGGCGGAAAAAGGAGCCTGTGTGAACTATTAAAGAAGAACCTCGACGTCTTCGCCTGGCAGCCCTCCGACATGACCGGAGTTCCTCGCCATTTGGCCGAGCACAAACTGAACATCCGGGAAGGATACCCTCCGGTAAGACAAAAGAAGAGAGGTCAGGCGCCTGAAAGAAACAAAGCAATTAATGAAGACGTCGCAAAGTTAGTAGAAGCAGGCATCATGAAGGAAGTACACTACCACGACTGGGTCTCCAATCCAGTTTTAGTCAAAAAAAGTGATGGAAGCTGGCGCATGTGTGTCGATTTCAAGGATTTGAACAAGGCATGCCCAAAAGATTGTTATCCGCTACCGGAGATTGACCTGAAGGTCGAATCTCTCTGCGGCTACACCTACAAATGTTTCTTGGATGCTTACAAGGGATACCACCAGATCCACATGGCCGCAGAGGATGAGGAAAAGACGGCGTTCCACACCAATCAGGGCATTTTTTGCTATATCAAGATGCCATTCGGTCTCAAAAATGCCGGGGCTACCTACCAGCGGTTGGTGGATAAGGCATTTGAAAAACAGATCGGGAGAAATCTGGAAGTCTACGTGGACGATCTCGTCATCAAAAGCAATTCAGAGACCGACATAGTCCGGGACATGGAAGAAACGTTTCAAACCTTACGCAAAATCAACATGAAGCTAAACCCGAAAAAGTGCACGTTCGGAGCTGAGGAAGGGATGTTTCTAGGACACGCGATCAGCGGAAAAGGTATACGGGCATGCTCAGAAAAATCGGAGGCCGTAACCAGGTTACCCTCCCCAAGGACCTTAAAGGAGGTTCAAAGTCTGAACGGAAAGCTAGCCAGCCTCAGCAGGTTCCTATCCAAATCTGCCGAGAAGTCACTCCCAGTTTTCAAAACTCTGAAAAAATGCATTAAGAAGAGTGATTTCCACTGGACGTCGGAAGCCGAACAAGCATTCAGGGAGCTAAAAAAGCACGTCGCGGAACTTCCCACGTTAACAGCTCCCCGACCCAAAGAGGAACTAATTATGTACTTGTCCGCGTCCGCTGAGGCAATCAGTGCAGTCCTATTGGCCGAAAGAAAAACAAGGCAGGAACCTATATATTTTGTGAGCCGAGCATTGCAAGGGCCGGAGTTGAACTATAGCCCCATTGAGAAGCTGGTTCTGGCACTGGTACACGCAGCAAGGAGGCTTAAAAGATACTTCCAGGCCCACCCAGTCACGGTCATTACCGATCAGCCGATCAAGCAAGTACTTGCGAAAACGGAAAAGACTGGGAGATTGACAATATGGGCCATTGAATTAGGAGAGCATGACATCAACTACAGGCCAAGAACAGCTATCAGAGGCCAAATCCTAGCCGACTTTATAGCTGAAATTCCGGAAGAAAAAAGTCGCCCCAATCCAGAAATAGAACACGCAGATCAATCGTACAACGAACCGTGGTACTTGTATACCGACGGTTCTGCGTGCCAAGAAGGATCCGGGGCTGGATTGATCCTAACAAGCCCGCAGGGAGCAGAATTCACATATGCCCTCCGTTTCGAGTTCCCGGCATCCAACAATGAAGCAGAATACGAAGCCCTGATTGCCGGATTGCGGATTGCTGGACAAATGGGAGTTAAGGATCTAGCGGCAAATGTGGATTCAAAGTTGGTAGCAAATCAGATTAACGGGTCCTATGAGGCAAAAGAAGAAAGCATGATCCAATACCTGGCAAAAGCACAGGCATTAGCACAAAGCTTCCGGACATTTTCCATAAAGCAAATCCCAAGGAGTCAAAACAAGCAAGCGGATGCATTGAGTAAGATCGCATCCACGAGCTTTGCACACCTCACCAAGCAAGTGTTAGTAGAAGTTTTAAAGGAAAAATCCATAGCAGAAAAAGAAGTCATGCCGGTCGTGGAAGAAGAAGGGAGCACATGGATGACTCCACTTCTGGAATACCTACAGGACGGGATACTGCCGCCGGACCAAAAGAAAGCTCGGAAACTAAGAATCAAGGCCAGGCAGTACGCCGTACTGGAGGGAACGCTGTTCAGAAAATCTTTTTTGGAACCATGGCTTCGATGCGTCGGACCGCTGCAAGCTAATTATGTGATACGCGAAATACATGAAGGGTCATGCAGCATGCATTCGGGTCCGCGGGCCATAGTCGCCAAAGCCCTCCGGTCAGGATATTACTGGCCCAGTATGCATAGAGATGCAAAGGACGTAATCCGTAAATGTCAAGACTGCCAGGTCCACCAACCGGTCCCAAAGAACCCCCAGCAGAACATGACCCCAATAACATCCCCTTGGCCATTTTATAAATGGGGCCTTGACATTAGTGGTCCGTTCCCAGAAGGTCCGGGGAAAGTAAAATACTTGATTGTAGGGATAGACTACTTCTCAAAATGGATTGAGGCCAAGGCGGTTGCTACCATAACCGGAAATCAAGTAAAAAAGTTTGTGTGGGACAACATCGTTTGTCGTTTTGGCTTACCGGGGGAAATCGTCTCAGACAACGGAAAGCAGTTTCGCGACAACCCTTTCAAGGATTGGTGTGAAAAGCTCCAAATAAAACAACGGTTTGCATCGGTAAAACACCCGCAAGCGAATGGACTAGTGGAGCGAGCCAACAGAAGCCTGGGGGAGGGAATAAAAGCTAGATTAGAGCAAGGTCGCAGAGATTGGTTGGAAGAATTGCCGCACGTATTGTGGGCCCACCGAACAATGATAAAGTCAAGCAACGGAGATACCCCATTCGCCCTGACCTACGGGACGGAGGCCGTGATACCCGTCGAGATAGGCATGCCATCTGCAAGGTGCGCCTTTTTCGATCCCATCGAAAATGGAGAACAGCTCCTTTTGAACTTGGATTTAGTTGAAGAACGGCGCGAAGTAGCGGCAATCGAGGAAGCAAAGAGCAAAGCCAAGATGGAAAAATACTATAATGCAAAAGTCCGCGGTGAAGCATTTAAACCCGGAGATTTCGTCTATCGAAGCAACGACGCCAGCCGGGTAGAAAACACCGGAAAACTTGGACCTAAGTGGGAGGGACCTTACGAGGTGGTAGAATCCCTCGGACGGGGAGCATACAAACTCCGCGGCAAGGACGGAGATACACTCCCCCGGACCTGGAATGTGAGAAATCTGAAAAGGTGTTTCCTTTAGAATGTACCATCACCGTACCTTAGATAATTGCGTTTTAAGTGTATTATTTCGTTTTTATGAAAAGTGGAGTCCGATCAACTCCACAAATTTTCCGAAATTTTCGTCAATTTTTACTTGTTATCCTGCATAATTTATTTCATCTGCATGCGTACAAGGACACCCCAAGTCCACATCAAATATACATACATAAGTGGCATGGCCAGCCCAGTATAAGGAGGAGCAACCTCACAATTGACTCAGGCATGTAAGCGGTATTGCAAACCCAATGACCAAAAAAAAAAAAAAAAAAAAAAAAAAAAAAAAATTATTATATATATATATATAATGTGCTACATCATGCACGACAAGGCGGCGGCCACAAAAGCCTAAAACCGCATTCATTACATTAAAAACACACGTCAGTGTTCAAAAGTGAGATATACAAAGTTAAGTAAGCTTCACAAAGCGGCCGAGCCGGTATAGTCAAAATACCGCTCACAAGTGACCGCAAAAAACATCTAAAGACATCCTTCAGGAAAATTCCTTCGGATCAATTGGACCAAGGATAGTGGAATCAAACATGTCATCCTGAGCAGCGTTGTCCCCAATCGGACCGGTAATCGGACATGAAGGAGTGGGTCCGGAAGCAGAAACTGTTTCCCCAAGGCCCGGATCCTCCTGAGTAGCCCCGGATCCCCCATAAACGGCATCACGAGCCCGAGCATAAGCCTTGGCTCTTGAGTCAGCAATCGCTTTTTCCAGGGGGATAATCCGATCCCAGGGGTTGGAGGAACGCGGCCCACCTCTCTCATAATAAGCAGGAACAAGGAGCTGCTCCCGAGTCGGCTGCTCCGGACCATTCGGACTGTTCTCCAATACAAGCCGAGCCATAAGATGCTCGAGGCCGGAGTCCACACACTCCTCTAAGGAACCTAGCAGCGAGAAGGAAATGTCATCCAGTTCACGAACAGATTCTATGTACCGGGCCTGGGCATCAGGGTTGTAGGCCTCAACATCGGACAAAGAACGCCCGGCCTGCCCATGCACGATCCCAGCCTCCAGCCCTTGCCTCATTCCCTCCTCAATGGCTAATCCAAGGCATTTGGCAACAGGGCCCTTAAACTCCATGGATTCCTTGAACTTAAGGAATGACAACCTAAAACCGTGCTCAATCACCCAACGCTTAGCAGCAGCAACTTTGAGAAGATTGGGATACAAGTCTTGGTCCATCTCCTGATCTAGAGCCATAATGCGGGCACCTTGCTTAGCCAATTCTCGGTCCACCCTCACTTGCTCAGCCTCGGACATATGGTTCAAATCCTTCCATAACACTTCCTCACCTTTAATCCTATCCAGAAGGGAGTCGCGCACCTTCACCAAACCTACCACCTGCTCATCCAAGCTGGCAACCCTGTTCTTTAAACCATCCACCGTCCCCTCAAGCTCAGCCTTGTGGACCTCTAACCCAGCAATATTATCATTCTTTACCACAGCCTCCTCCTCAAGCTGCGACACGCGGTTCCACAGCCGTTGGACGTCTCCAGCTTCACTCTCCAACTCAAGTACCTTCTCCTTCAGACGAGCAATCTCACCATCCCGGCGCTGAACACGCCTCTCGAGCTTCTCCCGCTTCTCTATCTCGTACTCAAAACGGAGACGAAGCTCAGAACTCATACACACTTGCTGAGCAACGGATATGTTATACTTCTCCAAAAAATCATGGTTAGAAGTATTCCTCAACTCAGCCCAGTAACCCGGGGTAGCAACATTGTCAACAAAGCTCCGGCACAACCACGGATCATCCATTTTGAACTTATTTGGAACCACCCACTTGGGACTGTAAATATCATCACCCTTGTCTGTATCCACGGTTTGAGAATCGTAAAACCCGGCGGACATTTCCTCATCACGACCCCCCTCGTCCTGAGCAACAAAAGGACCAGCCGGTTTTTCCGCGGATGCCTCGGGGGAAGGTACGGCGTCCGGCCCAAAGGAAGCATCCGGGTGGGGGGGGGGGGGGCTTTCAAGGTCAGAAGATATAACATTTCTCTTCTTTCGAGTGACAAGATCTGTACTTGAATCATGAGCGGAATTGGATGGATCCTCCAGCTCAATAACAGGGACAGTACCGATGTCGGGAATAGCATTCTCAGAATCAATACTCGGCTCGTCAACAACCGGCTCTGCCAAGACATTGTCAGTTCTTTGATCCATCATACTTTGGTCTGCCATATCCACCTCAATAGTCTCCTTCGCAACATTCTCATCAACAACTTTCGACACATCAACATCTCCAGAGCCACCAACATCCACCCCGGTGGTATTACCAGGTCCCATACCCTCCTTACGACCCCAAAGGCGAGGAGGACTTTTACCAGGTTTTGATTTTTTCTGCCCCGGCCACGGAATGGTTTGGCTGACCCTCTTCTTCCCAAGCTTTCCGGAAGCTTTAGCATCCCTCAGCTCATCCTCAATCGTACGGTCCACCAAAGTAATGGCAGCCGCAGATGGCTCAACAACTCGGCCAGAAACTTCCTCTGGAAGCGACTTCTCCCCCTCAGCAAGAGTGCGTTCCCCGACCTTTACCCGGAAAGGATCAGCAGACTTCACAATATCGAGCAGAGACATCTCTACCAAAAAAAAAAAAAAAAAAAAAAAAAAAAAAGGGGGAGGGAGTTAGAAAACATAGGAATGCATTGCAGCAAGAAAACAAGACAAATCTAAGTAACCTACCCCGTCCGTCCGCATCACTAAAAGTGGGACGCGTCTCCCGGTCATCATATATCTGACTCAAACCTACAACACATAAGAAGGTCTCCGGATATCGATGGAACTTAGCCCGATGAGTATTCAAAGCTTCCAACAAACCCAGGTCTATGCCCTCATCCGACGGAGGAGGATCTTTCTCCACCGAGACGGACGTGTGTCACGGCACAGAAAGGGGAAAGACGGAGGAATCTACCCAGAAAAAACGTTCTCTCCAGTGCTTTAGAGAGTCAAGCCCCCCATCTGTATAACACATAGGGACAACTACACCTTTTCCCCCGCGACGCTTCTTAAAGGTTAACCACCCGTGGTTAATACCATTGCAGTAAAACTTTCGAAATAACTGAACAGTTGGCACACCCCCGTGAGCACGGCAGAGAATTTCGAAGTGACTAATCCTAGCGGCACCTAAGCAGGAAAGCTGGGATATGTGTACCCTAAAATATTCTAACACACTCAGCAGAAACCTAGACAAGGGGATACGAAAATTGGCAAAATCGAAAAGACGGGTATACAGACCTATCTTCCCCGGAGGATTATCTGTGATAAGATCACCTTCCCCAGGAAGTTCAACCCCTAAGTTCTCGTCTATATGGTACTTCTCACACAAAGATTGCAAATCTCTTGCAGAAAGTTTGCAAGTAACCGTGTCTATGGTATCTACCATGTTTCGACAATAAAAAGTACAATGTGGAAAATAAGAGCCTAACCTGAGAACCCTAAACGGCAATGAAAGTGCAAAGGGAAGAAGATCTCTATACTCTCTTTGGTAAAAACACAGTAAAAGAATCAAAGGAAAAGAGTAGAGGGATATTTATACCCACGCAACAGAGCAGGGATTTGTTACACGTGTCCCCAATTTCAAATAAACGACCATGATTAAATCGAATGAACGGCTATGATGGATGCAAACAGATCAACGGTCAAGATGGAAAAAGGTCATATCAGTCAGAATACGGATGGACACGATCCGTTACGTTTACCCAGGACAGCTGTAAACCAACCAAGGACACGTGGCGCGGAAAATAAGCATTTGCAGAACCCGCGTACCAACCATTTAAAGTCTAGCACGCTTTTCCCACGGATCGTCAAGCATACTACACTGGGGGGACTTGATAACGTATAGCGCGTCCGGGTCCACTAAGCCCGGAGCAAACACTAAACCACGGAGTCGGATACCCAGAAGCGGATTCGGATCCCCAACCGAGGTAGGGACACACGAAGCCGCGGATATCACTCCCTCCAGCAAAGGATGGACCACGTCCAAGCCAGAAATAGCAAAGAATCTTGTCAGCACTCCAACGGCTAACTCTTACAGACCTCATGCAGGGAAACTTTACAGTTCCCGCTCAGAAGCATCACTATCATTGATAAGATGCCAAGAAGGTGGGTTGACTTTAGGCTGCCCCGCCCAAAAGCGTCACAATCATGACGCAATACGCCAGGCAACTCGACAAGGTTCTCCTAAGTATAAATAGGAGGAATTTCGCCTCCCTCAGGGTAACACACACTACTCTCTCTCTATATACATACTCTCTCACTACGTATACTCATTCTCACACCCGAGGTCGACCGCGGAGTCCCCTCCCCGCGGTGAGGCTAACGGTGTTGACTATTTTCTTAGCAGATTAGCAGCAGTTCATTCCCAGTAATCCAAGATTGACACAAGCAAGAGATAATTCGGATCCACTTCCGCCATAAACCCCATTCTTGTACTAACAATCCAAAGCCTCAATTTTTCGACGAGAAGATTGTGTTTACAAAACAAGCAGACCCTCCTTTGAAGGATCCTACGTCTGATATGGCCAAAATATCAAGAAAATGTTCTACTAACCTTGTTCGTCAAGTACATGAAAAACAAAGTATGGATAAATCACGTCAACGGGTAACGGAACTTGCTGGTTCAAAGCTTGGTAATATCCTTGGTGTTGAGAATTTGGCGGAGCAGATTGATGCTGATACATCACTAGTAGGTGAGCATGGTGAAGTTGATTTCAAGGGAGATGCGCAATTTGCACAACACATGAAAAAGAGTGAAGCAGTAAGCGATTTCGCAAAGTCAAAATCACTATCAGAACAACGTCAATACCTCCCAGTATTTTCTGTGCGAGATGAATTTTTGAAGGTGGTAAGAGATAATCAAGTGGTGGTGGTTGTAGGCGAAACTGGTTCTGGAAAGACAACACAATTGACTCAGTATTTACATGAAGACGGGTATACGGCAAATGGAATAGTTGGTTGCACTCAACCAAGGCGTGTAGCAGCAATGAGTGTTGCCAAAAGAGTTAGTGAAGAGATGGAAACTAAACTTGGTGATTTGGTCGGTTATGCTATTCGTTTTGAAGACATTACTGGAGATAATACTGTTATAAAGTACATGACAGAAGGTGTGCTTCTTCGTGAAACTTTGGAATATCCAGATCTTGACAAGTATCGTGTCATTGTAATGGACGAAGCTCATGAAAGATCAGTGAACACAGATGTACTATTCGGGATCCTTAAGAAGGTAGTTGCCAGGCGTCGAGACTTCAAGCTTGTTGTCACTTCCGCCACTCTCAATGTGGAAAAGTTCTCAAATTTCTTTGGGAGTGTTCCAATTTTTCACATTCCCGGGAGAACCTTCCCTGTACAAATAATGTATAGAAAAAGCCCTTGTGAAGATTATGTCGAAGCTGCTGTGAAACAAGCAATGGCAATCCACATCACAAGTGGTCCGGGTGACATACTAATCTTCATGACGGGTCAAGAAGAGATCGAAGCAACTTGTTTTGCTTTATCTGAACGTATGGAACAGCTTGTTAATTCTTCCACAAGAAAAGAAGTTACCAACATGTTAATCCTCCCAATTTACTCCCAACTTCCAGCCAACTTACAAGCTAAAATTTTTCAAAAAGCCGAAGATGGGTCCCGCAAATGCATTGTGGCTACCAATATTGCAGAAACGTCGTTAACAGTGGACGGAATTTATTATGTAATTGACACGGGGTACGTTAAAATGAAGGTGTATAACCCCCGACTGGGTATGGATGTTCTCCAGGTTTTCCCAATCAGCCAGGCGGCTGCTGACCAGCGGGCAGGTCGGTCAGGTAGGACTGGGCCAGGAACTTGCTATCGTCTTTTTACGGAGAGTGCATACCGATACGAAATGCTTCCGCAGCCTGTCCCGGAAATTCAGAGAAGTAATATCATGAATGTTATTTTGCTGCTGAAATCGTTTAAAGTTGATAATCTGTTGGATTTTGAGTTCATGGACCCACCACCTCAAGAAAACATCCTTAACTCCATGTATCAACTGTGGGTATTGGGGGCATTGAGCAACACAGGGAGTCTGACTCGTATGGGATTGAAAATGATTAAGTTCCCTATAGACCCGGGACTCGCAAAAATGCTGATAACAGGAGAAGAGTTTGGTTGTGTTGATGAAGTATTAACAATCGTATCGATGCTTTCTGTTCCGTCTGTATTCTTCAGGCCGCGTGACCGGGCCGAAGAAAGCGCTGCTGCTCATGAAAAGTTTTTCATGCCTGAATCCGATCATTTAACTTTACTCGACATTTACAGACAGTGGGAAGCCAACGAATACCGTGGTGACTGGTGTAGCAAGCATTTTCTTCAAGTGAAATGTCTACGGAAGGCTAGCAAAGTGAGATCTCAGTTACTCGACATATTGAGAAAGCTCGAGATCCCGCTCACATCATGCGGGCCCAAATTGCATGTCATCAGAAAAGCGATATGTTCATCTTTTTTTCATAATGCTGCAAGACTTAAAGGTGGGATTGGGGAATACTTAAATTGTAGGAATGGGATGCCATGCCATTTGCACCCGACCTCGGCTATATATGGGATGGGTTACACGCCTGATTATGTGGTTTATCATGAGCTGATTTTGACTAACAAGGAATACATGCAATGTGCCACTTCAGTTGAACCGCAGTGGTTGGCAGAGTATGGCCCAATGTTCTATTCGATCAAGGACTCGGACACGTCCTTGTTGGAGCACAAAAAGAGGCACAGAGATGAGAAATCTGCAATGGAAGAAGAAACGGATAATTTGAGAAAGAAGCAAAAGCAAGTGGAGATTAAAGGCGAGACGAAGAAGAAAGAGAATAGGGTAAAACAACAAGAAGCAATCTCCATGCCTGGATTGAAACAAGCTAATTCTTCCCAATATCGGAAACCTAAAATGTACGGTTTGTAGAAATTACAAGATCGACTTCGGATTTAGACGTACTAAAATTATTTTGTTTCGTACGACCGGTTGTATGCAACTTGGTCTACCATGAGCTGATTTTGGCCAAGGAATATATGCAATGTGCCACCAGCCATTATATTGTTGTACTAGTTATAATACCCGCGCACGCGCGGTTTTTTAAAAATTTTTTGAATCATATATTTTTATTTATTAAAAAACAAATAATTTAATCTTTGTTTTGTTTGATTTATCATGTTTAATTATAGTTTTTTATTATTAAAGATAATTATTTAAAAATTTTAATCCTATTATTAATTGCATCTTATCTAGATTTTTTGTATTTATCTTCTACTTGTGTTATGGATAAATATAAAATGTTACGTAATAAGAAAATAATTTTTTTTAAATAAAATTATTACTAAATAAGGTATGAATGCATTTTTTTGAAATGAAAAATTCCCGATAGGGTTTTGTTTTATTATATAAAAGATTGAGTTCAGTTACGATGGTTTGGTTTGATAAAAACAGTTCTAAAAATTCTGAAATTTTACCTCAAAGATAAAAAATGTTGGCACATAGAACTTGTTATATTGATGCACAATAAAATTTTGATACATTACTAAAATGAAGTTCGATGAAAAAACGAAATTTTAATGCACAAAAAACTTGATTTACAAAATTTTAACACACAAACGTTATTTTCACATTTTTTTTTAGTTATCAAAACTATACATAGCTCTCAAAAGCAGGAGTCATTGAACTTCAACTCGTGCATATATACATAGCTCTCAAAAGCAGTTTCTCAAGCTAGTGAGTCGAGTTGGGTTATGTTGTATCTCAATTCTCAAACTGGTCAAAATGGTGGAATCAGATAAAATAGTTAAAAAGGGTAACGGGTCAAATGGGTAGAAAGTCTCCCGAAGTGCTTTAATGCATTTGACCTCCTAAATTGTTTTATGAATTTCGCTCAATGATTTTAATATAGTATTGTAACAACGTTTAAAGCTCGGGTCTGTGGTAATATCGAAGAAACTAATCCATCTTATTTACCTGACGTTCCTTACTAGATGCAGGTTTGTTTTTAGAATTGTTCTGATGGACTAGTAAATGTTTGTGGGTCAATCGACCCGTTTCTTAGTACATGTAATATCTTCAACCGAATCCCATGTCAAAAGCGCCTGACTGGTCCATCTCTACTAGTGATGAAGATAGTGGAACAAAAAAGAGACAGTTGAGAAAGAAATGCACCTGCATCTTATCGGCATCAGAAGCTCTAGCCTTTGCTCTTGCTAATGTGGACAAAACAGCAGTCGGAAATTCCACAGGCGGTGGGCATGGTGGTTGGACATGGGTAGGCAAAACAGCAGTCCTTCTGACATACTCCAACAGCGTAGTAACAGCAAAGTGAAGTAGTTGCCGAATTGCTTTGTTACTTGCTGTTCCACTGTATGCCAATGCATTCATACTCCAACAGCGTAGTATAGGATCGTCATCACGTGTCATTTGCTCAATCAGAGTGTTGTCTGCCTCTTCTTCCCTTCCATAATCTGAATCCTCAGAAACATCAAATAATATACAAAACAACCTTCTTGTCGGTCTAAATAGAAAATGTTGAGGTTTTAGAAATATATTTCAACTCATAAACAATTTACTACTAGTATTTATTTACCTCTTAAAAGTAGGAAAAACAGAAGAAATAAGAGCATAATAAGTACATTATTAAGGGGTGTTTGGATGAGCTAATAAGGTAAACCCAAACACATTCCTAATCATCAAGAGGTTTGTCGGGGTTTTCCAACAATTTGCGGTAGAGTTGATGCCTTTGCTCCGATTTCCGTACACTTTTCCACTTGTTAATCGCCGCCGCCGCCGTACAAACAACTGTTACAAATTTAATTAATTATTGGATTTAAAGTCAATAATAATTTATACTAGCTATAAATTTAATGGCATTACTTCCGGCGCCGACCAAACACAAGAGAGGTACAAGAAGCTTTGTCTTGGTATCTTCTCCGCTTGACATTTTCATACGCTACGCTGTTATTCTTTTCGAATTGTGATTTTCTGCTTTGTATAGTTTTTACTCTAATAAATTTGGTTTTCTCAAACATTCCTAAACATTTTCTTTTTATTAAATAAATGAATAAAAATTAATACATATTAATTGAGCTTATAATTTACCTTTATTAGTTGTAATTTTATTTTAATAACTTAATGATTTTTATTTAATCATCTAAATTAATGTTATAAGAGCATTTTGATTAGACAAACTCTTATATAAAAGCTATAAAAAAAATTAAAAAAATGCATTAATTAACTAATTATTATCAAAAAATTTTTTTTTTTTTCAAAATTTAAGTAGTAATACTTAGGTTATTTTTTATAATAAAGAAATGCTAACGACAACCCTTAAGGTTGTTGATAACAACAAAATATTCATAGAATTTGCTAATAGTAAGACATAGTGAGAAACATGTTTCGTATTTTTCGCTAAAATGACCAATAAGAAGAGTGAATTGAATTTGTGTGTGAGAAAATTTAGGAGATAGTTAGTACTTTTGGATAATTTTGAATGGTTTTGTGTTGGACATTGTGTAGAATTGAATTTGTGTGTGAGAAAATTTAGGAGATAGTTAGTACTTTTGGATAATTTTGAATGGTTTTGTGTTGGACATTGTGTATTGTCTTACCAAAAATTTCGGAAAGTAGTTGTTAATAACAACCCCAATGGCTATTGTTAGCAAAACCCTTTATAATATACTCCCTCCGTCTAAAAATTATTGTCATGAGAGATAAATTACAAAGTTTAATAAAAGCGGGGGCACTTTAATTTTCAACCACTAAAATAGAATATTCTTTCATTAGATTATCTAGTTTTACTTAATATGGAAAGTGGACAATTATTTTGAGACACCTTAAAAAGGAAATATGGACAATAATTTTCAGACGGAGGGGGAAGTAAGGTGTCGTTTGTTTTATCACAATAAGTACTTTTTCCTTCTTTTCACTTCTTTTGTCTGCAGGAGGGCAGAGGTTTTTGTTTGGTTTTTTTGTAGACATAAGTGCTTCTTTTCATTTTTTTCCTCTTCTAAATTTCAGACATTATCTTTCACTTCTTACCTCTTCTTTCACTTCTTGCCTCTTCTTTCACAAACCTTACATCTCTTTATCTATATCCGTTTTTTTACGTTTTCTCCGTTTTTTTTTTTTTTTTTTTTTTTTTTTTTTTTTTTTGACCTTTTAGTATGTGTTTTTTACGTTTTCGACAGTTTTTTACGTTTTCTCTCTTTTTTACGTTTTCGTCCATTTTTTACGTTTTCACCCGTTTCTTTTACGTTTTCGTCATTTTTTTTTACGTTTTTTTTAGTTTTTTACGTTTTCCTCCGTTTTTTACGTTTTCTCCCTTTTTTAATTTTGCGGCCATTTTTTTACGTTTCCAAATTTTTTTTTACGTTTTCGCCTATTTTTTTACATTTTCATCCATTTTTTTACAGTTGAAAACGTAAAAAAATTAAAAAAACATACCAAAACATAAAAAACAAATGAAACTGTAAAAAATTAGTGAAAAAGAAAAAGGAAAGGAAAAATAAGTACTTTAATAGCACAAAAAATACTACTGAAAAAAAGAAAGAAAGAAGTACTTCAATAACACAAAAACAAACGGTCTTCTTCTTGTAGATAAATCGCATGTTAATTTTCTTGGTATTAATAAGCGTTTACGATCAGTTGTTATTGTGCGATGTTCAAACGAAACACCCACCAGGTGTTTGATGAATATCCAATGACAATACTAATAGATAATATTTGAATGTTCATAGTTCTTTTGCTTCTTGTGTCTTTGTTTAAAGAGAGGAAAAAATTTTGGATTTCTATATATTTGCTGTTAGTCTGTCGTTTTAAAATGTCAAAGCCCTTAAAAAGATGGGTGGAATCTTTAGTTCAGTACCCTCATATTAGATGGTGTTTATCAGTCGTATTGGAATGTCTTCCAGGTGTTTCTTTAAACACAAATGCTAGTTGCTCTATCAGGTGGTGTGTTCTACATTCTTGTATATATTCGATCTAGTTTAAGATTATCTAGAAAATCTCGTGTCAAATGATGCTTTGAGTTTGAGATGATGTATTTTATACTCTGGTTTGACCGATTTAGGACGAGTTTAAGACGGGAATGTTATCATTTGGAACTAACAACTCG
This sequence comes from Artemisia argyi, assembly GCA_030686995.1. Taxonomy (NCBI): domain Eukaryota; kingdom Viridiplantae; phylum Streptophyta; class Magnoliopsida; order Asterales; family Asteraceae; genus Artemisia; species Artemisia argyi. The sequence continues at coordinate 162,039,039 of CM060679.1, read as the reverse complement.
ATCTAGGTTATTTAACTTAATGTCACAAACCAGTTTTAGTTAACACCCTTGACCCTTTTCGATATTGCAATGCCACAATGTGTATTGTTTCTGCAATGTTTTATAAACATAGCATTTAACAGATTATATTTCAACACTGTAAACTATATTATCTGTTCTGATTGTTTTGTTTTTGCCCATGTCTATGTTGCTGCAGTGTGATTTCTAGCATATATCAAATTCTCGTTTTTGTATTCAAATTTAGCTGAGTTGTAGAGTGAGAAACTTATATATGAACCTCTGATGCCTAAACAGGAAGCTACTAAAACAGTTTGCATCGTTTCATATGTATAACACTCGGTATGCAAAAAAGCCATTTACTTTTGTTTCACTTTCTGTAGTGCTGAACTGCTGATGCAATTATGTGTTATAAAAATGTAGGAGCATAACTTGGTTGATTTGATTAAAAGCAATTGTATTAAGCTATAGTATCAAACTGATCATGGACTGGTTGGATTTAACTGTCAGTGATACCTTTATTATGAATTGTTTGGAGTGGGTAACGGAAAATATGAAAATGAAAAAAAGTTGTTCATGGTCCTTTGCCTCTGTTGTTGGCCTCTGTGTCTTTGAGTCTTTCAGTAAGTTTGAGGCATCTTTCTTAACTGGGTCACTGTGATACATTACCCAAGTTGAAAACCTTTTTTTCTGGGTTGATTTCAACAACACTGTGATATATATTAATGAACAACTCTTCAAAGAAGCCAAGTACAAAACAGATTTTGAAGGCTAAATTACAAATAGTACATATCCTTATCACATGCTAAACAGTCTTGTTTTAACTTTTAAGTAGCACCAAAAGAAAATCACCATAATGTACACTTTCAAAGCATGTCAAACGGCAGCCACCGTCTTTTAGTACAGCAGGCTGCCTGCACCCCAAAACACTGCTTACCTTGACACCTCCTTTTCACATTCCTTTGGGTTGTTTTCCCTGAATGCATTTAAACTGAAAACTTTCAAAGATCAAAAGATGATACATCTCTTGCACTCTTGTTAATCATGAAAGAAAAAAACAAAAAGCTTTACCCATTGGCATCATCTCGCACTCTTGTTAATCATGATTTGTGAATGGTTCTTTCTATGAACCTTGTTGGGTACTAATATCGATCAGATTGTTTGACATCTAGAAATATGGGTAAGCTTATCCAGGCACAATTTAGAATCAGCCAGGTTTGACGAGAGTACATCTACGAAGATTTTAGACCCATTGATGGTTGCCACCAAATGGGGACCGATATTTAAATCTCTTCGGAGGGTGGTATCATGGAAATTGTCAATGCTGAGTTCTCCAAGAGTTCCATAGAGATCGCTAGTTATTTTGTGAAGTTAATGCGAGCATCTTCACCCATAAAACTCATGTGGAATAAGTCGTAACGAAATGTTGGTTATATGGGTTCCATACTTTTAATGACATTGCAAAAAAAATTGATATATATTTTCACTTTTTAAAGATGTGCCAAATCTGAAGAATTCAATATTCTTATTTGTCAGGATGCTGGTTCGAGTTTTCTAGCCTATTTGAAGACCTTTTTATTCTAATAACAAAACCGTGTGTTAGTGTAGTTGGTGATGATATGGGCCTAATTATATATGGTACTATTGTACTAACGTAACTTTCCTTTGTTATAAATTACAAATTAGAGGATCATTATTTTTCCGCTAATACTCAGTAAACTGGGAAAGATATATTTACTATAATATTCTTTTATACATACACAAGTTATACGGAAAAAAAATGGTGTACACAGTGAAAAATGGTGTAGATGTCACTTTCCTTACGTTAATTCATGAACTTCTTTTAACCTAAGTGAGTTATTCCAGGACTCATTTTTAACCTTTTCTCTAATTAGTAATTACTTTCAAAATGTGTAGTTAAACATCTTTGTGACGATATGAGCATGACTGACCAATAAGCCATCATGGTGATAGTTTGTTATTCGAAATTTTATTTATGGTTATTTCAATGAAACTTTTCTTGTTACTAAAATTGATAATACAAGAAAACATGTTTGACAAAGTCATATATTTAACTCTTCGATAAAGAAACCTTAAACCTCACCACCAATTTACACGACGTGCAAAAGAAAACATTGCTAACAAGAGGTTCTTAGTAATTTGTGTTAATGGTTGTTTTCTTTTCAATTCACTTGATATAAGCAAAACAAACCATCTAAGCTAAACGAAAAGTTGATCGATTTGTAGTTTTGTGCTTTCACTGGTGGAGTTTAAAACACTCTTAAAACTAACCGTGTTTGATAAATTCGAACTAAGTGATTTAAATAACAAACACTATTGACTAAAAGTTACATTAATTAAGTCTGCTACACATAAAGAACTTGACAAAATTAATTACAGTATTATGGTTAGTTTTCAACACATCAACATATAATAATTAATCAAATGAGCCGGACTTTGTGAAAACTTCAAGTTATACAGTTTAGGCCCACTACAGCTTGCATGGACCATTTTATGTATTAGGCCATGTCTTGAGTCCAATTCAAATTGTGGGCCTCAGGTGACCAAAATCTGTCGGTTTTGGTTCAGTCAGGCCAGGATGAGCACGGTACCGGTACTGTACCGTACCGATCCTGTACCGAATTAGTGGTACCGAATTTTTCCCGAGCATAAATTAGTGGTTCCGGTACCGTACCGAACGGGATTCGGATATCGGTACCGGTACCGGGAAATCGGGTTTTTCCCCCTTTTTTCGGGAATTTCCCGATTTGGTACCGGTCCCGTACCGAATTAGTGGTCCTGATTTTTTTTCCTCCTTATTTCGTAGTACCGGTACCGTACCGTACATCAGGAACGGTACTGTTTCGGTACGGTACTGGTACGGTTCCGGGATTCGGTTCGAAATGCTCATCCCTAAGTCAGGGGTGTATGGGATTTGCTTATTAAAGCATTTTTATTTCCTAAGAGTTGTTGTTTTTTTTTTTTTTTTTTTTTTTTTTTTTTTTTTTTTAAATATATATATAATATTTTTATTCAAAATAATTAAAAGTTTCACATCACTGCTTATTGTAGATTTTATAAACACTAAAATACATGCTGGTACCGCTTATTTTCAAAACATATATCATGGAGGTGCACCATGTTTCTTACCTCACACGATTAGCAACTATGTATGACAAAAATGCGCTGCTTAGTTGCAGGAAGCCGTAAGCTTCAAATGTTAATGTTATAATAGTAATATATATATACAAATGTTTCATGCTCTAAGTACAGAATCAACAATCAATCTGATTTTAAGATATATATGTTTGTAAGCAACTCTACGAGGACATGTAAATCTGACACACGCATTGCAAAATACCATATACAAGGCTTCGTTCATTTCCATGTGAATGTATGAATTTTTAAAACGGTCAACCACAAAATAAAGCATTCATAATGCTTTGATCTAGAGTAACCACATACGGTTTTGGCAATCTAATCACAATCTACCACTACCAATCTTTAACTACTTACAAAAGAAGGATGATAAACATAACATAAAGAGCATTAGACGTTACTGATAATCACCCTTCTTCGGCCTGCATTTGTCACTACCTTCCCCTTCCTGCTTTTTCCTCCTAAATTTCCTTTATTACGAGAGCTTAAGATAGTTGGTGGGCAAGCTACCCCTGTGTCAACAGTTTGACCCAAATTAACCAAATTCTCAGTTGACTTTGCCTTTCCCACTTTAGCTATGTCTGCATTTTTTAAGTCAGCCTCAAATCCCGCATTCTTTACTCCCTCCTGCCATTGTTTGTCCAAACTTAATATATTTGGAACTAGTCTCTTAGCATTTTGACAATTGTCATCAGCTGGCTCATTTTTCTCATTCGGGTTCTCATTTATTGACAGTTTGTGCTCTGGAGAAGTAACCAAAGTTACGGATTTACCACTTATTGTTGGTTTCTGAGTGGCAGATTGAGCATGCTCACCAGTACAGAAATTTCGCAAAAAAACGAAACTCTTATCAAGAGTCACACTGGAGTCAGCTGGTTCATTTTTCTCATTCGGGATCTCATTTGCTAACAATTTTTGCTCTTGAGAAACATCCAAAGTTACCAATTTCCCACTTTCTATTGGTCTCTGAGTGGCAGATTGAACATGATCACCAGCTAAAGTTTTTAGCCCAAAAAAGAAGTTCTTATCAGAGGTCACACGGAAATCAGCTGGCTCATTTGGGATCTCATCCAGTTTGTGCTCTGGAGCAGCAACCAAAGTCATCGATTTCCCAATTTCTAATGGTTTCTGAGTTGCAGATTGAACATGGTCACCAGTAGAATAGTTTAGCCCAAAACTTAAGTTCTTATCAACAACCACACAGGAATCAGCTGTCCCATTTTGGACTTCATTTGTTACCGGTGAACTTGAAGAGGCTATGATGGGTAATGTTTGGCTAGACAATACTTCAACTAGCACAGCTTCTTGGTCAAGTGACTCTCTCAGCAAATTCACATCCTGACATTTCTTACTTATATCTCCACTGCATAAACAAGTAACATAGTGTAAACCAGATGTTCGATTCTAATATGTAACTAATGTGGATACTAATAATTACTCTAGCATATCAACAACATTGCCACGATCTACAAGAAACTGCTGCAACTGTATCAACAAAGAAAAATAAGAATACAAAGTGTGGATTAAATTCAATTGCATTACACAATCACTTTTGTTAGAATACTACCTTGGAATTATTCATTTCTTCTTGTTTCATTCTTTCTGACTCTTCTACCAACTTTTTCATTTGGCTTTCTTCGTACGCAAGTGCTTCCTGAGCTAATGCTTCTTTTTCTTGCTTTTCTTTCTCTGCTGATTCCTTTTCTTTCAAAGCTGATGCCAGTCTCTTCTCCAAGGCAATACGCATCTATGACAAAAACATGTTTGCAATTAGCACTCGACACTTCAGTATAAGAAGTTAAGAACTACCAAAAGCTGTTAACAAAATTAGCAGTACCTCATCAAGAACTGTAACTGATTTGCTTCCTTCATGCAACACATCCGACACACGAGACTGAAGCTCCTTCATTTGAGTAGCTATAACATCCTTCTGTGAATACACTTCTTTAGCATGCTGCAAAGGTCCAAATAGAAACACTCAAAATGAGAAACACCGATGATACATACATCTACAAAAGTCATAGGCATTTATACTTTTGTCAAAATTAAATAAGAAAAATATATACAACCATCTCATTTGTTTCTTTTGCATGCTGTTGCGCCTGTTTAAGTTCTTCAACCTTCAAACGCATGTCCAAGCCACTAATAGTTGCTTCCGCTTTTGCTTGCCCTGCCGCTTTTTCTTCAGACTCTACTTGTCTCATTAAACTGATGACCAAATCCATCGTTGAAGCTAGGGTTTTCTGCATAAACTCAAATATTATAGAACCATCGATCTATTACCATAAAATAGAATCACATAAGCGGAAAAGTATGTTTCTGGTACGTGATTTGTACATCAGTTTTTATATGTTACACTTACACCACCAAGTTATTAAAGATGCAATCAAGTGATGGTTATATGGCCGAAAACTAAGGTTGGTGACTTGGTGTTCCACATTACAAATATATGCTACTGGTCTTTTATCTTCATTACAGATGTGGAATGTTCCATGAACAGAAGGCGTGTATTATAACGGGAAGGAGATTAAAGTATAATAAACTAATTTCGTGCAGTTGCAAATCAACAAAGCTAAAACATCAGTTCTCTTAGTATCAGGATTACAACCTACACAAATGATTAAGCACAGAATTAATGCACACAAGTTCAGATCACACGATAACTGAGCTTTAAATTATTATTCACAACATGGTAGCTATAATATAGTCTTAGATCAGTGCTAATATGCAGGGTAGAATGGCGATGTTACTGTCAACAAAAAAATTCGTACCACGGGTCAATTTACCAAAGGGTCACTTGCATAGTTACATAAATAGGTAAATGAATACAACTTCGTTACATAAATGGTAAAAAGGGTAAAATTCAACAGTTCATTAAAACATACAAAACGGTAAAAATAATACTTCAAAATCAGCACAAACAGGATACTAATAATGTTTCGCTACTATGCAGTAATTACAAGATTATACTAGTACCTTATTATTTGTAGCATCTTCAATAGTGGTATCGATAAGTTCAGTTGAACTTGTGATCATATCATTCAATGTAGTAGAGTCTTGGTTGTCAGGACGATTAACCATTTCAAACTCCAAATCCATCTAATCGAAATAATCAAGAAACACAGTCACTCAATAATCGCATAACTACTTTTTCAATGTATAAGTAACCATTTTCTCAACACAAATGATATACTCATAACTTTTAACATTATCAAGATGTCGATTACATAAGTATTTACATTCAGGTAAAGTTAACAGACTTAATAAATATATTAAACAATGACCATGCATAAACAGTAGTAAGTTATTAAAAGATTATACCTTTCTATTTATAGCATGTCCAATAGTACTAGTACCAACAGGATCACATGCACTCGTGATCGTATCGTTCAACGTCGAATCTTTGTCAACAGGTTGATTAACCATTTCAAACTCCAAATCATATAAATCCATCTGAAATGATCAAGAAACACAATCTTTAAATAACAACATTACTAATTTATGAAAAGATAACATTTTTATGAAAGATTGTTGGATTAGTGGAAGATGGGTACCTTTAAAACTATTTTTTAAAGGCGAATGAACAAGATGATGATGATGGAATTCTGTAACGTTTTGAAATTTAAGTGATGGGGTTTCAAGAAAGGGGGTGTTTGGGAATGTGTTTAACGTTTTGAAATTTAAGTGAAGGAGGGTTCAGTATTTATAATGGGGCCAACTATCCGTTGGTAAATTGAATGATAATCTGTTTTTTCCCAACTTAATTACCGCTAATACTCCGTAGTATACACGACAACGGTTCCTTTTTTGTTTATGGGTAAAAACTTATGGTTATTTATTTAGGGTGTGTTTGTTTTATGGTTATGGAATGAGTAATGGTTATATTGTTTTAAAGATTGTTTGGTAGGAAGACTTGAATGAAATTGGTATCAAACCCATGAATGTAGGCATTGGGCGTGTTTGGTGCAGCTTTGAGTATTTTTAAGTGTTTTCAGTAGTTTTTAAACATCACTTTTTTGAATGCTATTAAAAAAATTAGTGTTAGCATTTTTTATTTGTTATTTTTTACTTTTTTTTAGGTCATTTACACTTTATTATAACAAATAAAGCTATGTCACCAAAAAAAATTTAATTTAAAAGAAACACGCTTTTTCTTTCTTTTAAATGATGTGCATACCTATGCTCCTAAGTCCTACCTATTGCCAAACCAAACGCCTTTTTAGGGTTGAGCATCGCAGACCCAAAACCGACCGAGACCGAGAGAACTGACCAAACTGAAGGACCAGCGGTCCGGTCTCGGTCCGGATTTTTTTCTTATTTTGGTCTCAGTCCAGTTCAGTCCGGACCGGTCTTACGTAAAACCCGACTATTATGCCTTCTTGGACTGGAATGACTGAAGGATCGGACCAACCCGGACCGGACCGAACACATTCGGTCCGGTCCTCGGTCTAAGGTTTTGGCCTAGTTCGGTCTCGGTCCGGTCCGGTTTTGGTCAAAGTTTTGGGTGTAAGTAAGATCGAAGAAATCAAAGTTTAACAAATTTCTCATTATATAAATTTGTGTGTATAATGTTTTGAGTGTAAGTGAGATTGAAGAAAGTTTGTGTATCAAATTGTAATTAAGTACGGAGTATTTAAATAACTACGTGTATTTTAACCGAAAAACATTACTCATTATAATTAAGTATTTAAATAACTAATAGGTGTATTTTAACCGAAAAACATTACTCATTATATAAGTTTTTATGTTTTTAAGCGACATCAAAGTTTAACAATTTTGAATTGACCCGAGAAGAAAACTTATAGTGAGAATGATGAGAAATAACTATAAATACATATTTGAGATGCGTCGACTTGAATTAGATGCATAGGATTTTCCTAACTTGCTAAAATGCATCTAATATATGTATATGCATCTAATTTTAGCTAGAAAATATATTATGGTGCATCTAAAAGATTATGGATGCATCTAATTCAAGTCGATGCATCTTTAATATATATGGTTATAGTTATTTCTCATCTTTCTCATTTGAAGAGTTCTTCTCATTTGATCCAAAGTCTTGGTTTTGTATTATAAAAGAGAGGGTGGTATATTTTGATTTCTTTGGGCAGAAACTTTTATTATGATTAGTCGGCGGAAACCACGAATATATTCCGAACCGACTTACTTATTGACTATAAAAAAAATAAACGTACTCCCCAATAGGAAAGTTCAATGCAGAACCAAAAAAAACTAAAGAACAAATCGCTCAATCTGAGCCATTGATCTTTCATACATCTAACGGTTAGATCTCACGTATAAGTGTTCCATTCAATTTCACATAGGGGTAGGTTGGTCAATTTATTAAAAGCTCAGATACTTTCACACACACTCATTTTCTCTCTCATTCACTCACCAACTCACTCTCTCACCTTCCCCAACATTCAAAATTCTAACCCTTGCGTTAGTTCGGTGGTCTGGTCAGTCCATTTCCCTGAATATCTCGTACAACCCCATCCTTGTCGTCGAATACAAAGTCTGCCGGAGCGTCGTCGAAGAGATGCCGGAAAACAACACGCCAACACCTTCCGTCTGAAAAATCTACACTCTGACAGAAACTGGTCCAGATCTAACAACTTGCATCGGCGCTTGAACAACATTCGACGCGTGAATCGACGCGTCACCGTTGAGAGCAAAAGCAGGCACGTGAACGGGCAACGCAACCTTGCAACTGCATTCTCACTTAAATCAAGTCAATAGGATGAGCAGATCATCCGACAACAATGGAAGGAACTCCTCCTTCAACGAAGCCTTTAGCACCCATTATATTTTTTTACAGATCAAAATAAAAAAAAGTCGAGAGGATGAGATGAAACCAACTAAGGGTAAAAGAGATGATATAATTGAATTTGTAATTGTGGAGCGTTCAGATAAGGGGTATGGTTCTCTTTCTACGTAAACATGTATGAAAGGCCATTATATTGCAATTTGCAAGAAAAAAGTTGTAAATTGTAGTAATAAATTTAAGGATGGGAAAATACGTATGTAGAAATAAAAAGGACGACAAATGTGAAGATAGAAGACAAAGACATTCCCTTTAGTTGGTTTTGATAGGTGTGTTGTGTGTAAATGTGTGTCGAATCATCCTATCTATGAAGACAGGTGTATAAAAAGTTTTAGTCCTTTTAACACCTATCAAAAACTCTCTATCCAAAATAAATAAAGAAAACCAAAAGCTCTCTATTTCAAACAACTTTTGTAAAAGTAGATATTTGGTCAAAACTAAATAAAAAACAAAAAAACATGTGATTTGCACAAGAATTACAACAAAAACTGAATCACTATCTAGATTAAAACAGAATCACATGTGATTTACACGTGAATCACATGTGATTTACACGTGAACCACATGTGATTTACACGTGAATCACATGTGATTTACACACGAATCATAACAAAAAAAAAAAAAAAAAAAAAAAAAAACAGAATCACGTGTGATTTAATAAAAAAAATATTTTATTATTAACATTTGCTTTAGTAACATGACCTTTTTTTTAATTTAAAACTAGACTTGTAGTTAGTTTTATGTATTTAGCTTGTTTTGGAGCACATGAAAGTGAACCCATGTGTACTTTGAGATGTTTCGGATTCTTAATGAATGTACTCCTTTGGTATTCAATTTAAATTTTGTGTTTTTCTGATTTCAATTTTTGCTAGTTTTGACCATACTAGAATGTGAAAAACCAAAAACAAAAGTTATGATGTTAATATTTGTTTGTATAATGTCTATAACGATTAAATCACATGTGATTTACATACGAATCACATGTGATTTAAGAATCACAACAAAAAAATATAATAACGTTTGATTTACTACTTTCTAGATTAAACCATAATCACGTGTGATTTACGTGCGAATCACATGTGATTTGCACACGAATCAAAAAAAATCCAACTATTCAAAAGAAATATTTTTTTATAACTTTTGTGGCCAAAACAAATCCTCACCAACTACACAACAATAGCACATTAGTGCTTTTTATGGACTCATATTAAATCAACGCCATAATTCCCCTCCGGGCTATACCAAACTAAATAGTTACCGTAAAAAGTATGGTTCATCTTTAACCATGAAAAAACAATAAACTAGACCACAGAAGTAGCAAGGATAAAGCAAAGTATTATTTATTTTTTAGGAAGGAATCATAGTCACTATTCTATATTGACTAGCAAAAAAGGTGTTATTGATAGACATTTAAGAGTAACATAAATATACAAAAAAAAAGTATTAATACTCTAGTTATTTAATTTCATGAACTATTTATCTTATAAATTGCAACACCAGAATCACATGTGATTTACCCTTTTTCAAGATAAAAATTCATTCAAATTTGATTGTGAACAACAAAGATCAAATCACACGTGATTCTACAATAAATCACACGTGATTTTAAATTAAATCACATGTGATTTACATACACTGCAACACTAGAATCACAGGTGATTTACTCATTTCTATATCAAAATTCAATCAAATTTGATTCAGTTTACAATATTAAAGAGTTTATCTTATAAATTGCAATACCAGAATCACATGTGATTTACCCTTTTTCAAGATAAAAGTTCATTCAAATTTGATTGTGAACAACAACAACAAAGAGCAAATCACACGTGATTCTACAGTAAATCACACATGATTTTAAAGTAAATCACATGTGATTTACATACACCGGAACACTAGAATCACAGGTGATTTACTCATTTCTAGATCAAAATTCAATCAAATTTGATTCAGTTTACAATATTAAAGAGTTTTGCAAGAATAGCCGTAGGTGGGGTGATGGGTCACCTAAAACAATAACACAGTAAAAAGATTACAACCCACATACTTTATTCTTTTGATTCAAATGGCTAGTACTTGTATGTTAACATATGTACTCCATGGCAGTAACTATTTGACAACCAAATGTCCAAATCAATTTACATTGAATCCACATAAATAAAAACTATTAAAAAACAAAAACAAAAAAACCCCATAAGTTCTCATCCGAAGTGTCCATTTCATGATCATCTATCTTTTTTTTAACAAAAGATCATCATCTCAATGTCATAAGAAAAACGGCATATACAAAGTGAACAAAAATAAAAAAGCACTAGGCAAGGCAAGAAAGTAATCTTTACTAACACATCAACAACAAATTGTAACTGACTAATGATTTATGGCTCTATGTGTCCATCTGGTGTATATCAAGCAGCGGTGACCATCTCCTTCTAGTCAAATGGCGTCATGTCCAAGCTACCGCACCGGAAAATTTTCCGATCACATTCCAGCGACAAGACCACCGTTACCGACCTCACCTTCGAATTCACCGTTTGACATCTGGAACATCACATCTTCACCTTCACCGACACCCACGGTTATTTTCTAGTGATTGTGTGTGAACGATGGATTTACGATGGTTGATTTTCCGGCGACGGTTTTTATTGTATTGAGAGAGAAACAGGCTGTGTGTGTTTTTATGAGAGAGAAAGTGATTGAATAAATGGGAGGATTGAAGATATTTTTTTGATTTTATGGAGAGAGCTAGAATTACTGATTTGCCCTTGTTTTTTATGTTCAGATTTCATCTCTGCCGTTGGATTAAAAAAAGATGGATGGTTAGGATTTTGTGGTTTGTTCTTTAGATACTAATTGTTTGTCATGGATCTCACCTCAACATATATATGCATCCCTCTCGATCAACCTCAAACAAACCCTAACGGAGCTAATGGACTCGTTGAAGCATGATCCATCATCCAAGCATCGGAGTTCAAGGATTGCATTAACGCGTAGACATGATCACAACACAAAGGGAACGAAAAGACACCGAGCTTGTTACGAAAAAGAAAACATAATGTATGGAAACAAGAGATACAGAAGAAGCGAATCACATACTTGGTCGGCTAATTATATCCTTTACGGGAAGGGTAAAGGATATCATCCGTGGCTCGATCCGGCCCCATTACCACCCGTAATAAAGGGACGTAAATCTTCAAGTTCAACACCCGGCGCAGAAAAGGAAAAAATCCACATAACTAAAAGTGTGAGTTCAGAGATGCAATGCAACTCTGATCGTGACACAGAAAAAGGCGACATTGTATTTGGCGCTGAAAGCTTACCATTTGATGTAGGGTATGAGGAGACTAATATCCAGAAGAAGGAAGCACAAGTGATAAAAAGACGGATTGACACCCGAATGACACATAATGCTATATGGGAGGATCAGCAGCTTCTGAAATCCGGAGCTGCCAGACGTACACAAGTGCAGATAGATCACGGTGACGAAGAAGAACAGAAGGTTACTCTTCTGTTACATGATCCAAAGCCTCAATTTTTCGACGAGAGGATTGTGTTTACAAAACAAGCAGACCCTCCTTTGAAGGATCCTACATCTGATATGGCCAAAATATCAAGAAAAAGTTCTACTAACCTTGTTCTTTTCCAAGAATTTGCAAGCTTCCGTATCTGACTTTATATATGCGTGGCTGATTATCGGCTAAGTATTCATGGGTTTTATTACTTGAGATCTTAAATTGCGAAGAGCGAGATATGATAGAGTTTATTTAGAAGTTAGATGCTAAACGTGGAGTAGTTGGTTCTCTTTAGAGCTCATGGAAGGTACTTGTGGCTTTTTGCTCCCGCAAAATTGTTTCACCAAAATAAATAGATGTACTAGGTTAATTAGTGGTATTTAGGTTTGGGCAATATTTAGTTCTTCATTTTCTTAAAAGAATATTTGCTTTAAAAGTTGGGTACATATCAAGGACACATCAAAAGTAAAAAGCAAAAATAAAGTCAAAAGTAAAAAGTTGATATGTATGTGGTTTTGGAGCTACCCGATAAGTTCCAGTGTTATTGTTGAAAAAGAGAAAAAAAAAATAAAAAAAATTAAAAAGTGAAAAAAATGAAAAATATCAAAGTGAAAGTTTGTATTGAATAAGAGCTTAAGTGTTATAAAAGTTGTTGGCGTGTGAGGTGCATGATTCTGAATTAGTCACATGAGGTGCACGTGTAGTACTCCGCAACTTATATATGAGATTGTATGTACCCAATTCCTTGATGTGGACCGAATTTCTAAAGCAGTGGTTCTTGAAAGAAGATGAAAAACTACTTAGCGTTTAAACTTGGTATCTCTATCGGACTAAAAGTTATTGAAACGAGAAAATATGAAGCAATTCATTTCTCAACAAAAGTAAAAAAATCTAGATACATTAAGAAAATGGGAGCAAGAGGTTTTCACAAGTAACTTTTATAAGTGGTGTTAGCATTTAACTTGTAGATAAGCTGTGATCTTGTTTCTACACTTATTTTGGGGCTTGTGAAAAATGAAGGATGACGATTTTTATCCGTATGATCACTTTTTCATGAGAAGTGTTTCTACTCTTTGACCCTAAAAATTATTGCAAAATAATGAAAGTTCAACAAACCGTCACATGAATAAGTGAAAAATCCAAAAATAGTAGAGCAAGTAGAATAAAGAATAAAGTTGGAAAACGGGGCATTTTTCAGGAATAAATGATTTTATAACTTCTTTTGAACCTCCTTGCTACTTTACAACGTTAGTAGGAAGAGTTATGAAATTATTTATCCCAAAAGCGTGATTTGATAACATTGCGTAAGGGCACGACAATACCTTAGTCTGGGGGATTTTGGTGTATGCGTAATCATACACCTTTTATTTGACCAAAATCGGACCAAAAGACCAAAAACCCGACCATAAATGCCAAAAATATGTTGTTTTTGTGTTTTTGAATGTGCATGTACGGATATTTAAGATAATGGACAAAAATCAAGTCAAAAGTGGCAAACACGGGCACGAGAATGGAAAAGGGATAAAAAAAAGCCGAGGCCAGGGAATGAATTTACGAGTTTGGATCGCCATTATGCTCAAAGTGTCATAATCTACCTTGAAGAATCACTACTTGGCAAGATTAGCCATTGGATATATTTTTCAAAGATGGCAGAATCAGTCCTCAAAGTTTCAGTTTTTACATAATTAGTCCTTGTTCATTTTTACTAAAAGCAGAAATTGCAAAAGCCTTGGTCCAAGTCCAATATATTAAACCAAAGTTAAAACCCAAAATCAAATCCAAAAGCCCAAACCGTAACCGTGAAGCCCAACAACCCCTTGGTCAAAGCCATTTACCCAGGGTCAAATATTAAAAACGAAAAACATTAATATAATCAAAGTTGTCAAAATCGCGCCTAAGGCGCGCCTAGGCGCTAAGTCGCACAAGGCGCTAGCCTTGGGGATTTTTTTGACTCGAGGCGCATGACATGCATGACTCCCACAAAAATCGCGCGCTTTTGCGATTTTTGCGCCTTGGCGCCTCGGGCGATTTTTGCGCCTAGGCCATATTTTGCGCCTTGGGACTTTTTTTTTTTTTTTTTTTTTTTTTAAGATATAATGCATGGGCCTTTTAAGTCATAGGTGAGTATTTATATGATTTCTAAATTTAAATTGATTTTATGTTTATTTTATTGATTGAAATTTTCTTTAAGAAGTTATTTTGTTTCATTAAATATTTTTTTACGACATATTATCATGAAAATGTAGCATTGTGCCTTGAATATTAATATATTGCTTACTTGATATTTTGGGTTAAATTGTGAGCTTTGTTAGATGTAAGCTACAAGTGTAGGACACAAACATATTTAGTCTAATATGGATTTTAATTTCTATATAGGTCATCGAGCAAAAGAGTTGATCCGTTCTAGAAGTGACAACCAATCCATTTTAATATTTATAATGGCAATATGTGTTATGCATTAAGTATTTTAATGTTATTTTGTATTATTTAAGCTACATAAATGGTCACATATGTTATAAAAAATTTAATGCTTTTAGTGCGCCTCGCATTCATAAATCCCGCGTCTTGGAATGCGCCTCGACTCGAGGCTCTTTTGCCCCCTTTGCGCCTTAGTGCGCCTTGAGCTTTTCAGAACACTGAATATAATCCCTCCCCTCCACCTTTTTACCCCGTACATCTTCCCCAAATCATCCCATATGAACCCTAGATTTTTACTTTTCACAATAACTCATTCCACAACAATTACCATCAATTATCCAATGAGTGGTCGTTCTAGAAGCAATTCCCACGTGATTGGAGCATGACAGAGAGAATGTTCAGACTGCATGGACACATGGCAGAATTTTATTGGTGAAAACACATCATTCCTTTAGCTTTGGATTCGTCTGACAAGGACAGAGAATGGTGCACCCATAGGATCGCTAACATGTCAAAATGGGATTATTTCATTGGCTAATACACCTCATTAGATTTCATCTAAGGGTTCTTATGGATTTGAAGAAACACATTGTTGGGTTTTATAGATTTGATGAGACAAAACAAGAAGAGTGAAAACAAGAAGGACTTAAAGTTACATGGAAGAATTCTTCAATTAATGAAGAATAAAGTTACATGGAGAATGTTCAGACTGCATGGACACATGGCAGAATTTTATTGGTGAAAACACATCATTCCTTTAGCTTTGGATTCGTCTGACAAGGACAGAGAATGGTGCACCCATAGGATCGCCAACATGTCAAAATGGGATTAATTCATTGGCTAATACACCTCATTAGATTTCATCCAAGGGTTCTTATGGATTTGAAGAAACACATTGTTGGGTTTTATAGATTTGATGAGACAAAACAAGAAGAGTGAAAACAAGAAGGACTTAAAGTTACATGGAAGAATTCTTCAATTAATGAAGAATAAAAGACAAGGGACTTGCTTGTTAAAGAATATTTATTTATTAGTCCCTCGTAGTAATTTGTAAACCCTAAAGCTCTACTATATAAAGAGATTAAGGGTATAGGTTTTAATCAAGTATTCCATAATGTAGTCATTAAAGGTGTGTGTGTGTGTGTGTAAACTAGATGTAGGAAAAACGTCTAGGGTTAGGGTTAGTGTTTAGTTTAGCCTCAAGAATCACTTGATTCCTATTACAGTTCATTGATGTAACTGTATTATCTTGATCAAATAATATTGGGGCTATGAAGATTGTTTGAGAAAAACCTTGTTCAATAATAATGATGTTTATATATTCCGTTGTGCATTCTTGTTCATTATTATTGTGTAATCCCTAGATGAGGTCTAAAAAACCTCGAGCTAAACGATTCAACAAGAAGATGTTGGAGTGGTATGACATGGCTTAAGGGGAAGACAAGATTGTTTCATTCATGGCGATAACGTGTATGTTTTGTCATCATCAAATAGGGGAAGATTGTTGGGTTTTATAGATTTGATGAGACAAAACAAGAAGAGTGAAAACAAGAAGGACTTAAAGTTACATGGAAGAATTCTTCAATTAATGAAGAATAAAAGACAAGGGACTTGCTTGTTAAAGAATATTTGTTTATTAGTCCCTCGTAGTAATTTGTAAACCCTAAAGCTCTACTATATAAAGAGATTAAGGGTATAGGTTTTAATCAAGTCTTCCATAATGTAGTCATTAAAGGTGTGTGTGTGTGTAAACCTAGACGTAGGAAAAACGTCTAGGGTTAGGGTTAGTGTTTAGTTTAGCCTCAAGAATCACTTGATTCCTGTTACAGTTCATTGATGTAACTGTATTATCTTGATCAAATAATATTGGGGCTATGAAGGTTGTTTGAGAAAAACCTTGTTCAATAATAACGATGTTTATATATTCCGCTGTGCATTCTTGTTCATTATTATTGCGTAATCCCTGGATGAGGTCTAAAAAACCTCGAGCTAAGCGATTCAACAAGTGGTATCAGGTTGTCCTGGGAGATCGACTGGTTCATCAAGTACCATATTGTCATTGACAATCACGTCCCATAAAGCATGGTCTGTGAGGCAATGTACTGCCTCATCTTCGTGGCCCATAAATCATATTCTCCCTTCTTGACAATAGGAATTCTAACAGCAGTGATGGATGGAGCAGGTGCAGCCTCTGTCGATATCCTGAAGGGTATGTAGTAGAATCGGTTTAAAAGATTATCTTCTTAATCAGAGTTTCCAACACAAGCTCTGATACCACTTGTTGGATCTATATACTCTGACCAAACTACTTTATAGCTTGTAAGGTTTTTAACAATGTTGAATGAACTCAACACTATTAATATTGAAACACTATTTTGACCTTGTAAAGTATGCGGAATCTACTAACACAAAGCTTAAGAAGAACTTTTATATTAAACCAAACTTGAATCTGCTTTGTTACACAGATTCACTAACAATCCCTAACTTGACTAATATCGACTTCTCTAACTTATATTTTAACACGTAAAACTCATTACGACTAATACCTCTTAAGGCTCCTTTTATAGACACAAGGATATCCTTAAATCGGTTTACAATACTTGAATGACAAATAATTATCCCTAACTAATTCTAGAATATTCATACAATATTACATAATAATCCTTTAATCAATATTGCACTTAAGTCCTTATTCTCTTCGAAGTACTTTGAATAATCTTCAATATGTAGTAGTACTTTGACCATGTTTGACTTTGATCTTCAAGCAACACTTTGACACAACAGTACTTTGAAATACAGAAGTACCTTGATCTTTATATCCCAACACACATATTGATCAAATGGTGGAGATTAATTCTTTTGGATCCTTCTTATGACATCACACAAAGACCTCAAGCTCAGCTATTTATACCCTCTCTCACTCACCATTTGAAGCTGTTAGTCATTTAGGAGTAGGAGTAGGTGTAGTGTAGTGATAATTCAGTAGTGTTAATGTAATTTTAGCTTAAGAGTATTGTATTTCAGCTTTTGAACTTTGTACTTCCTTTAAGTTTTCAATAGAATTTGAGTTTTCATTTAATTTCATTGTCATTTACATTTCAAGCAATCTATTGTTCTTAAATTTGTTTCCATCTCTCAAATTTAGTTTCTCTTAAGCTCATTCAAGCTCATTAATAGCTTGTAGTGAGCTTGGTCACTTTATTTTCTTCTTAATTGTTATAATAATCCTGGTCAACGAAAGTCAACTTGGATAATAGATGGTGTTCATTGAAGTTATTGATGGTCCTGAGGAGGAATTTAAGCCTATTTAAAGATAGGCAAGATACAAATGTTTCCTCTGTTCAGCTGAGGAGTAATTTGTAAGTCTCATTTCAATTTTTGCTTCTATTTTCATAATCTGCTTATTGCTTTTATACTATTGATTTAGCACTAGTTGTTGTTTTAGTTATTTGTTCAGTATGCTAGAAATAATTTGTTGCTTGTTTGATGATTCTCATTAGCTCTTGCTCATAGTTGTTTGTATTTGCATTTTATTAGATAATTTTAGCATAATCTCTATTAGCTTATTATTTTGCTTATTTTTAGTTCTAATCAGCTTTAAAATAGTTAACATAGTCTATATAATCTAGTTGCATAAGTAGTGTAGCTTGCATCATTCAAAAACAATAAAATCCAAAAACAATTTACTCATTAACTAGTGTTTGGCATAGTAGAGTATTGTAGTTTTTGCAAGGTTTTGGTCATTTTCTGCTTTTGATTTAGTCCTATAATCTTCATAATAGTTGTTTAAAAGAGTTTTAAATCATAGGTAAGTAGTTGTTTAAGATTTGGATCAGATTACTAAAAATTCTCAAGAGTTAACTGACATGAATCGGAAGATTGGGTAAAATAGAGTTAAGGTCTCTTTTAGTTGTAGTAATTGGTTCACATAGGATTAGTTAACAAATCAAAATCTGGTAGTGGTGCTTTTATAGGTCAAATTTCTCATTTACTACCCATTTTAATTACCCATTGTTTCAGCCATTTTCTTGTCTCCTTAGGTATTTTTGATCGTATTTTTAGGATAGATTAAGTAGTAATTAGAACTTCAACTTAGGATTGCTTATAGTTAGTAGTATAGACTTTATAATTTTGAGCTTGTTTAGTAGTTATTAGTTTATTTACTTTGGGCTGCAAATCAGCCATCCAGACTTGCATATCCCCTGCACCTCAGTCCTTTGTTTCGTCTCATCTTATTGATTAACCCATGAATACTTATCTAGTTGATCATTTGAACTTGTTTTTGTTATGTTGGAAAGCTAGTTGTACTGTCTTGTTGAATATGTGCTTCATTTGCTGATTAGAGCTTGTTTGATTTGATTATTTAGGTCTGCTAGATACCCCCGTAGGCCTATTTGGTGTTGACTTATATGTGATTTGCTATTTGTTTGATTCATCTTTTAAGCATTAGATAGTTTGATTGATTGCTTGAATTTGATTGTTTGGGATTAGATTCAGTTAATTCTAGCTTCTTAGTCCATAGTATTTGCTTGTAAGCCCCTTTGAACTTGTTGTTACACCCGCCATATGTCCCTAACAGCCACCTTTCTCAGCAGCCTCTATAAGCTCATTTTAGTTTAAGATTTGGAATTTTAGCTCTTTGATAAGTGATTATTGAGGTTCTTTGGTTTCCAGCTTGTCTCCATAGCTTAATATAACTTTTTAGTAGCTTATAGTAGTCTATTTTACTGTTGTATTCTTTGGAGGTCTGCTGTCCCAAGTTCTTCTATTCTCAGCTTAACTTCTATTTCTCTAGTTGTTATTTAGGGCTGAAATTTGATGCACTATCAGTTTATAGTTTAATGCTTGAGTTGTATTAGCTTGTTGACTTGATTAGCTTTTAGATTTAGTATTTTTCATCCTTAGTTTTTATATCTAATCTGTTGAGGAATCAGGTTTTTGTTGGGCCTATAACAGCTTTTCAATCAATAGTTCTTTTTTAAAGTTTTTTATTATTGAGTGTTCGATATTTTGTGGCAAAAGAAAATTTCAAAAAATAAACTAAATAGTAAAATGGCAAAATAAGGGTTCGAACCTTGGACCTTGAGCAAACAGCACCTCAACACAACTCACAGAAACCTATCCGCCCTTGGGTCTTCTTTCATTAACCCTTGCATTTTTAATTCTTTTATCTCCTTTTCTTTTCTTTATTTCTTTTATCTTAATATTTATGATATGCCTTTTCTTAGCTTTTCAAAATAGCATTTTCATTTCTTATAATTTTCCCTTAATTCTATTATAAAAATAAACTTTTTGTAAATTTTTGATATTTTTCACTTTTTATTGGGTATTTTTCTTAAATTTATTTCCTTATTTTACATTTTAATTCATAAAAATTAAATAAAAATCCACAATATATTTTTCTTTTTCACAAAATTTTCTTTTGTGATATCAAACGTAGGAAAAATGTTTTTACCCATATAGGATTAGTTTTACTTTGATTTCACTTTTTATTTTGCGTACGTAGGTAGAATTTAATTAGCTTTCACATTTTTAGTTTAGATCGCGTTTTTAGTTTAATTTTTCTTTACGTTATCGTTTTGTATCGTTTTGTATCACTATCATATCTCACTTTTATTTCTATTCACTTCACGAATCGCGAAGCAAAATCACGATTCCATTCAACCTTCGTTGGGAGAACGACCCGGGGAAATACTTTCACGAGTATTTCTTTGGAATTCTGAACCTCTAAAATTACATCTTATCAGTAAACCTGTAATCTCCCATCTTTTACAAGTACAAGACTTCTCTACAACATTAACTACACATTGGTCTCCCCATGGTCCACTTACCTGAAACTTATCTTCCCCATTCCATAAAACATTATACCTAACCGCCTCTTTTTTAATACCTTCTAACATGTGTTGTGAAGTAGGTGTTAGTGGCGCATCACTCTTCTCAATGACCTTTGCAACATGTATTATCTTCTTCATACAGTATTTCTTGATGTATTCTAATGTTGTAATAATTGGTTTGTTTACACCCTCAATTATTTTCTCATGAAACACTTGACACATGTTATTAAGTAACACATCAGAATGGGGTCGCCCTAAAACAAGACAAATAAAGTTGTATTACTTATACATTTCATACTAATTTACCATATACTACTAAATTTACACAGTTAGATGACTTACATGAGAAATGTGACCTTGACCAATGGATTGGTGGTATCTGACTTAACCAAGCATGGGCAGCTTGACTAAATGTCTTTAAAGCATCCATAGATTTCTCAAACTGTACAACAGTTGAGGCTGTTGCACATCTCCAAAGATGGTCTTTGAAGGCCCTACCTTGCCAATTAACTTTCATTTGCTCATGAATGCTTCTAAGACAAAATCTGTGCTCCGCATTTAGGAAAACTTCTCTTAATGCTGATGTAATATCCTGCACAAAAACATATATATTTACTGTCTGTTTAAAAAATTAGGAAATTCAATTCATTTATAGTTTATGGGAGTACCTTGTTCATGTCAGTAACAAAAGTTAAGATTGAATTTGGCTGAAGCTCAAGATCATCAGATAAACAATGAAGAAACCAAGTCCAATCTATTGTGTTTGCTGATTCAGCAAAAGCATAAACTACTGGGTATATACCATTGTTGCTATCAATTCCCACAGCAGTTAGAAGTTGACCCTTCAAAGGACCATCAATTGGAAAAGCATTTTTCCCCAACAACCGTCTCTGACAGGCTTTAAATCCTTCCTTCAAGGCACCTAAACAAACATAGAGTCTCTTGAATTCTCTTGTTGGAAGACTATCCTCAGCAGGCCGTTCCACATGAATCACAACTGTTGTATTAGGGTTCCTCTTCTACAACTCTTGAACATAGTCTCTCAACATGGTGAATTGGAGCTTGAATTCCTTCCTAATGCCTCTGTCTGCTATTCTTTTAGCTCTTAAAACCTTCTGCATTGAGACTTCAATCTCAAATTGGTTGGTAAGCTGATTATGAATCGACTTGACAGGAATCCTTGGATTGGTTTGAATCGTATCTTTAATTTTCTTTGAGATAAAGTTGAGGTCAAAATGTTTGAGCGCCCTTGATTGCAAACACGTGTGTTTATCATTATATCTTCTCACAGTCCAAGCACCTTTTTCAGTACCATCCCTGCCGACAAGCAACAACCATGGGCAGAGTATTTGGAAGGGTCATTTTTACCAGCAATTAATGCTTCCAAACCCCTTCTTGTTAATGGACCTCTAACTGGGCCTATACCCAGTCCAGCAGTAGCAATTGGGCCAGATAGGGGAACACAACCCACACATCTGACTCTTATTCTTTTTCTGTCATTCTTTAGAAATAGCAGCTCCCTTCTTGTTTCTATGGAATGTTCTCTTGCCCTCTCTTTCACATCTTTTGCAGTATCAAAAGTTTGATCACAATAAAAGAAAGTTTCAACAACACCATCATCAACAGAATCTGTCCTAACCCTTGGCACTCCAGAGTGACCTATACCTGATTCAGAAGCATAAGCAGTGTAAAATGCATCATCATCCAACACAGGTAATTGAGTTTCCAAATTCAAGTCATCACTTTTATTAGTAGATGTTCCTGCGTTGCCTAACTCATGACTCTGACTCTGTTGAAACAAAGAAACCTGTACATGTTTCTCCTCAGTAACATTATTTTCATTTGCCTGAATTGTGTCATCACTTACATTGCCTAAGTGACAAGTATCACTCTGTTGGAACAGAGTGATATCAACATCACCATCCTCTTCCATTTTATTGCCACCAACAGCTTCTCCTCCTACATTCTCTAACTGGTTATCCCGATTGACTTGGAATAGAGTAACTTCCACATCAGGTTCCTCAAAGGTGTTATTGCCATCAACTAGTGGTCTCCCTACTTTTTCCAATGGCTTATCCTTAGTCACTCTGAATAGACTAACATCAAAACTATCAAGGTCCTGAAAACTATTTTCCTTATCAATAATGACTAATGCACCATCACTGTTATCAATAGGTTGGCTTGCAAAGGAAGACATGTCAAGACTTGAAAAACCGGGCTCAATGTGTGGCAAGTCACTAGATTCCCCAACATATGAGACATCTACAGGTAGTTGCGTAAGTTGCATAAATGGGTTAAGGTCTGGGTCATTATCTATGTCATCTAGAACCAAACGTCTGCAACACGATTGAATAGCTGCATGAGCTATTTTTCTACTAGGTTCATCCATCTCCAAAAATATAGTCTTAATAGACTGTGGGGACATCTCAGACAGCTCTAACCTAGTCTTACGTATTTCAACATAAACATCTATCAGCTTATGTTCTTCCACAATTTCTTTTAACAGCTCAAGATTGACAGCTTCACGAAAGCTATATAAGCCATTGTCCAATGTCATACCAGGTTTAAGAAAATAGTAGTAATTGGTTTGGACTTCAGCATAACCGATTTGGGTCATCAGAGCATCAAGTTCGTCAATAGAAATCTCATTATTACTAACATAATTAACCCGACATTCCTGATCTCCTTCGTAGATCCTGTCTGGCCAGTTTTTGAATAAGCCATTATGGTGAACTCTCATGCTAAAACCACCATGTCGATCTGCTGTTCAAAAAGTAAACAAAACACTGTTACGATTCTCTAACAAAAAAGGGGAATACCATTAAATAATCTAAGATACATACGCTAGTAAAAGATCATCAACAAAAACACTAACCATATTACCTCATTGCCCAATTTCTCTCCACTTCATGGCTATCAAAGTAAGGTGCATCCCTGATTTGCCATAATGTAAATCCAAGGTTTGAGATTCTTGATTTTTTACTTAAATTATTAGATTTGGTGGGTGACATTGCATTAGGGTTTTTTTGGTAGGCTTCCAAAACAAGTTTAGGGATGAGCAATGAGTACTTGTGCTACTTATATTAGTCATAATAGCGGGAAAAAGGATTAGACGTCTGCTGGGAAGTACACACACAGAGAGAGAGAGAGAAATGCCACTATGTAAAAAGACAGGAATACCCTCCAAAGTAAACATGTAACGAGGTTTTGAGAACTATAACGGGACGTTGCTGTTCCTATTACGGGCCGAGGGACGCAATCGGCCTCAAAATCCCAAGTTTTGGACGCCACACGATGTTTTTTAAAAGTTAAGCTGCCCTGTGATGTTTCGTGGAAAGTTTAGGGACCAACGGTGTATTTTTGTCTAATAATAATAATAATAATAATAATAATAATAATAATAATAATAATAATACATATTTATTGAGCTTATAATTTACCTTTATTAGTTGTAAAGGTTATTTTAATAACTTAATGATTTTTATTTAATCATCTAAATTTATGTTTTAAGGGTATTAATTAGACAAACTCTTGTATAAAAGCTATAAAAAAACATTAAAAAATGCATTAATTAATTAACTAACTATTATCAAAATGCTCTATGTTTTTTTTTTCAAAATTTAAGTAGTAATAATTATGTTTCTTTTTAAGTTATATGTTTTATAGTATAGGTATACTTATTTTAAGACCGAAAGAGCACTTCATTATGTTAGTTAAGAGATGTGGATGCTACATTGTGTGGTTAAAACTTATAAAAAGTACGAGTATTAGATTCTCATAAATTTCAAGGTGAAAGGAGCAAGCAATGCACAAAAGTAGACATATCAATAGATATTTTAGTGACACTTTTTTTATAAATGTTGGTAAAGCTTAATGTGTTTTGAACATGCTTTGAACATGTGAAAGGTGTATTCTCATATTTTTTATCACTATAAAATGTAAATAGTTTTTTTTCTACATATATTTTTTAAGTGCAGGAGAACAACATGAAAATTTTATTGACATTTTTTTTAAATACTAAATGACAATATTTTTGTAGTAAACATGTGTATGTATGTAGGATGAACATTGAACATATAAGTGAAGTACTGTTCAAAAATCTAAAAAAAAATCACAATAAACAAAGATACAAAATGTGAAGTAAAATACGGTAAAGAAATGATTTGAGAGAAAAGTGAAATTTGTTCTCATTAACTTGAAATGAAAGAGAAGGATACATTTGAATATATATAGTGATAAGTGATAAGTTGTGGAAAACTAGAAGGGGGTTGAATAGTTTTACCGGTTTTTCGTTTAATTATCTTTTGAAACTTTCCATTTAATCAAAGATATGAACACAAAGACAATATATAACATGCAAGTATAAAGAAATAAACGATCAAACCACAACACGAGTATTTATCGTGGTTCGGCTACAAGGACTCTTTTTCCTTGCCCTACGTCCACGCCCCGAGTATCCAACTCGAGAGTTTCTTTCACTAGTCAACAAGCTCCTTTCACTGGCGGAGAAAACCTTACACGTCGCTTATACACGTTTACCGACACTAAGCTAGATGTCGAGTTCTTTTACAAGGGTACAACCACTCCCGTTAGTTCTTTTACAAGGGTATAACAACTCCTGTCACACTTTGTATTTTGAGGACTAAAATACTAACCGATCACTACTGAAAATACACAATCAAATGAAGTGTAAACTACACAAAGTCTACACGATGCTAAGCTAACAAGTCTTGTAATGTTGTGTTGAATACTTGTAACTTTATATGAACTCGTGAACTTCTTTGCTACAAAAGAAACTTCACATTAAGATGACGTGTTAAGGGGTTAGATGAATGAATGTATGTGTGAAATATGATGAGAAGTGATAAAACCAAAATTCAAACATATGGCCTGGTATTTATAGCAAGACCTTCTGCAGGTCTGGCGGATACGGCGGAACCCTCAGATGGGTTCCGCCCGTGTACCCCCAGGGTTCCGCCAGACTTGCAGTTGGTTTTGCAATAAATCATTCAAACCAACCAAAGTCACATCAACTAAATCCTAGTCAAACACATTGAAGCAAAAGAAGAAAGCTTCCAAAAATGTGTAAGAGGTTATGGTAAGTCAAACACACAAGCTTACCATAAATGTATGATGTGATGTTAACATTTTTCTATTTTAAGAAATATAAAAAGTGTTGTGTTTTATGTGAAATGTAAAATGTAGCAAATGTCTAATTATGCAAGTCTTTAAACTAAAATTAAGTTTTGCTTAGAAACTAAAGTTTACATTTTGTCGTTAACAAAACTTAGCAAAGATTGTAAAATATAAATAACGTTTTTAGGCGATATTTGTATTAACAATCTCCCCTTTTTTGTTGATGACAAAACATAAACTTTGTTTTTAAGTAACTCACAAAATTTTAGTGTTTAAGACTTAAAACAATGTTATATTAAACTTGTTTTACTTAAGTGATGAAAATCATTTTAAGTTTAAAGGTTAATATGTGTTTCTCCCCTTTTTGTCGAAACAAAAAGTAAAGTAGCGAAGCGGAACTATGCACGTGCTCCCCCTTGGTCGATACTCCCCCTAAAAGGAGTGCCAAGATGGGAAACATGGATTTTGAACCTACAAAAAAATGGTTAGTTGGTGATAATAACATATAATCAAGCTTCTAGTCACTACACAATATGCAACCACAATGACAACTCATATATGATCAACCAACAATGTAAGTAAGAAAGTTGTAAAAGATGTCATTTCAAGTAAAATGTGACTTTGGAAAAGTCAAAGACAAGAAATGAAAACTATCTTCCTATTTCTAAAAACAAAAAAAAAGATAAAAATTAACCAAGAAATAAAAGAAAAATCAAATCCTACTTCTATAAGTAGAAGTCATTTGACACATTTCCTAAATGGGGCAAAAGGCCTCCAAATGTGGTCTAGGATTTGTTTGGGTGGGAAAGAGCATCCAAACGTTATAAGACGTGTTGGATTGCAAAGCGGGTTTCATTTTGAAATTGGTGAAGCAACAACTTGATACTTTCACCCATTTTCAACATTTGCTCATAATGTGAGCAAACATGATGATGAGTGGGTGGAAATGGGTCGTTTGATGATGTTGGTGGTGGTGGGTTGGTGTTGGTTTCTTGGTTGGAGGATGGGTTTGGTATGGAGTCAAGCAAGGTGGTTTGAAATTCCATTGCTTGATGGAGGTGATTTTCAACCATGCTTTGAATTTCCTCATACGAAGGAAAGAAAGACTCAACGGTTTGGGATTGGGAATGTGGTGGAGTTGGGTGATCATGATTTTCAAAGTTTGGTTCTCCATATAGAGGACCATGGATGTCATTGTAGAGAGGGTGAAACAACAATGGTTTTGGGTGGTGGTACTCTTGTTGTGGTGGTTGGTTGTGGACAAAAGACTCATTTTGGTCGAGCAATGACCTTGGTGTTTCATTTGTGAAAGGTGGTGGTTTAGTTGGTCTTGGTGGAAGATCATTGAGATATTGTACAAACGGATGAGGTGATGTTGGAGGAGACCCAAATAACTCCATTGGTTCAAGTTTAGGTAATGGTGATGGTGATGGAGTTTTGGATGGTTGGGTTGGAGCACTTGGTGGAGTTGGGTCAATGGGTGATTTTGTTGGTGGTTGAGTGGTGAGCTCATTAGGTTCATTGGGTGGTGGAGTTGGAGATGCAAGGTTTATAAAATGTTCATTTTTGATGGGTGAGGAGAATTCATCCGAGGATGAAGAGGTTAAGTTGATTGTGTGGTTGGACCAAATTGGTTTGACACTTATGCGTGCGGTTCTACGAACGGGTCGTGATGGTTGAGAGGTTATTGTTGACTTTGTCATTGTGAAAATGGTTTATTAGAGGTTTAGAATCAGAGATTGTGATGGTGATGGTGTGATTTGAGAGTGTTCTAAGATGGTTTAATTTATAGTGGTGAAGAAGTATGGGAAGGAGTGTTTGGATTTGATGTTTAGCCATACAAAAATGGAGGTTCCTAATGATTTGGAAGACTAATGAGGGTTGTTAAATCATGGAAGTCAATCCAATGAAAATGGTGAAGGAAGAAGACAAAGATTTGCACTAAATGCTTAGTGGTTTTGGCAAACTTGTTGAAGGTATATGTTTCACGGATTGCAAGGAACCTTTGGAAGAGTTCCTTCCTTTATAGGTGAAGGTTCCTTGAGGTTGTTATGGCTAAGTTTGAAATTTGGCGGGAAATAGGTTTCTATGAGTTCTAGAGGATGAGAAAGACCCTAATGTGCTTAGCAAATAGTAGGGAATGGGTTTTTATCTAAGAAGGATGGTTTGTTGTTGAGTGGAAGTTGAAATGTCGAAAAATAAAAAAAATTTGCAGGTACACTGGCTGATAACGCTCAAAGTTAACATGTTTTTATAAGCGTTATTAGTGTTTTTGTGTATGTTATTTGGTTGTTTTTATATGCTTTTGCCACTAAGTCGTATCAAAGTATGTTTTTGTAGCATATGTAGCCAAATGTAGGAAAAATGGATAAAAAGTGAAGAAAATGAAGTATATGCGATTACACGAAGATTCCCAAGTTCAAAAGTCCAATCTGTGAAGCATTTCATAAGGAGAACCTAAGTTTTGTCATCTCAAAGTTCCAAGTTCAGAGTTAATCAAGTTTGGATAGTGCATAAAAAATGACACAAGGAAAAGTCAAAGTCCAAAGCAACCAGAATTTACCATCCGATCGGTTGGAGTGTAACCGATCGGATAGCCACAATTACCATATCCATCCGATCGGTATCAACCCGCAACCGATCGGATGGTCATTACTGCCTGTTTATACCAACTTTTTATGCACGAATCTTGATCTTTTGTCCCATTGTTCTAGGCCCTTCTTAGTGTCTTATTGTCCAAGCTCCAACATTTAAGTCCCTATTCATTACTAGGAGTATTTGACAAGCCTAAAAGGATCCCAAGAGTACACAATTGAAGACACAATTCAAGAGATCATTTACTCTCATTACTACTCTCAATTATTATCATCATCTAGCTCTCAAAGAAGGAAAATTCGTGCAAAAAAAACTAGGAACTTTAGAGGACCAAGGAAGCAACATTTGGAAGCCGAAAATCTCAAGAAATCATCACCAACACTTAGGTTATCAATACCTTGTCATTTGTTATCAATTCCAAAGCATTGTAAGACTTAAAACCATGGATTCTAATGTTAAATATTCTGAGTTTATTTGCATGTTTGCTATGAGTGGCTAGTAGTCTTTTTACACTTGTTTTGATAATGTTTTACACTTAGTAATAGTTATGATTGTGATAACATGTTTTAATTCAATTTCAAGTCAATCCTAAGAACCAATTGTACCTTAAGTTTCATCGTGACATTTGTTGAGCCAAGGTTAACTAATTGATAATAGTTTCAAGGGTCGAAAGATTTGTTATTATTCAACTAGTTATAATCATTTGTCTATGACTAATTGTTTTTCACCATAATTATTCTTGACTAAACAAAGAAACAAGAAGTATGATTGTAATGAGAATGCTTTTATAACATCAAATCGGATTGTTTGTAAACCTTTAGTTGGACGAAAGTTTAGATGTTTATAAACAATTGTAACCTTTTTGTCTATGAATGGGTTACCTTTTGTAATGACCATTTCCTAAGAGTATTTAATTTGTAATAAGAGTTTGTTCTTGTGTTTAAGATATTCATCATACCTTATGAACCTTAGATGGATCTTGAATTGATTGGTTTACACCTAAAGCTTGTTTTTATGAACTAAAATCTTGACGAAGGTTTAACTTGTAGAAACAATAGATTAGACCACCATCTAATTATCACAACCAACATGTTATCAAAGTTATCACAATCATGTGTGTCATTAAGTAGAAAACTAGTCTAAACAAGTGTAGTTTTTAAATTATTGAATTTGCTTATTATCTTATTTGCGTACATTAGAGATTTACTTTTAGACTTATATTTTGATTCACTCACAAATCCCTGCGAACGATCCTGACTTACCAACATATCTTGCTATAACGAACGAGTACACTTGCTCGTATGTGTTGTTTCTAGATTTGGTAATTCACTCTTATAAATTTAAAACTTGCATAATAAAACGCACATCAAGTTTTTGGCGCCGCTGCCGGGGATTTTGATTGTGTTTCTTTTAAGTTTTAAAAGTCCGTTTCTTTTCGTGTTCGTTTTCTAAAAAAAAAAAAAAGAAAAAAAAAATCAGAAGCATCCAACCGATCGGATAGACATCCATCCGATCGGCTTTTCCCAGTTTCTCCAATTTTTTTAATTTTACCATAACATCCATCCGATCGGTTTGTCATCCAACCGATTCGGATAGAATTTTCTGTTTTCGAAAATTTTATTTTCTTGTTCTTTTGTTTAGGTAATTGATTCGATTCTCTTGGTAGTTGTATGAACACTCGTTCTACTACTAAAAAGCTTAGTACACCTTTATCCAGTCCTGAAAGTTTGTTTCGTAAGAAGAGATCTTCATCTATTCTTAATTGGTTTGATAATCTTTCCGAAGAACATCCGATTTCTGATCTTTTTAAACCAATACCCATGGCTGACGATCAACCGATGTGGGCCGCTAATCGAACCGTAGCACCTACTCCTGGAGCTGCTATTGTTGTCGCCGACCTTGGTGGAAACTTTACCGTTAAAGGTCACCATCTTTCTATGATCAAAGACCGTCAATTTGATGGCCGTTCGCGGGCCGATCCGCATAAACACATTGCCGAATTCATTGAAATTTGTGGCATGTTTCGTTATGGAAATACCGATGTTGATGCTATTAAGCTCAAACTTTTTCCATCATCACTCGCCGGAGATGCCAAAGTATGGTATAATGAATTAACCCCAGGAACTATTAATACTTGGGAGGAGATGAGGCAAGCTTTTGTAAGCCGATTCTTTCCACCTGCCATGTATGATAGACTAATGGGAGAAATCCGTGCTTTTTCACAAAATCCTAATGAATCTCTTGTTGAAGCTTGGCTTCGCATGAAAGATTTGCTTCGAAGTTGTCATGGTCATAATTTAGGACGAGGAACAATAATCCAAATCTTTTATCATGGTCTTGATGAAGCGTCCCAAGCAATCCTTGACGCCGGAGGAATTTTTCTTTACAAAACACCTAACGAGGCATATCAACTTCTCGAAGACCGAGTACTCCTTAAACTCGATTGGTCAAAAGATTCCAAAACCAAACCCCTACGGAAAACCGTTGCTTTTGCCGAAAGTTCAGATAATTCGAAACTCATGGACAAAATAGAAGCCTTGTCTTCTAAAATCGACTCGCAATACAAAGATATAAAAGGAGAAATGAAAGAAATGCGAGATGGCTGTAATAATTGTGTAGGAAATCACACAAGTGTGATGACCAACCTATGAATAGACCCAACGAAGGGGAAGCCAATTATGTCCAAGGAGGATATCGTGGAGGAGGTTTTCGTGGTAATTATTACGGAAGAAATTCTGGAAATTGGCAAGACCGCCAACAAAGGGATAACAACCGTGATTTTCAACCCCGAACAGACAACCCAAACCCACCAAATTCCGATAAAAAGGAAGAATCTGATTTCAAAAAAATGAAGCGAGATTTCGTAACTACTCAAAGAACTACAAATGAGTTTGTAAAAACTCAATTTTTCAATCTCAAAACCAAAGTTGAGCAAGGTCAGAAAAATCATCAAGCTTCTATCCAGGATCTTGAACAAAAATTTGGTAGACTTTCTGATCAATTTTCTTCTCGAATTCTTGGTACATTACCAAGTAACACCCAATCCAATCCAAAACCGTCTGGATCAAACGACAAGAATTATCGTCCACCACAAAACAGAAATGAGCATATCAATGCTGTATTCGCTCGAAGTGGTCTCTCATATGATCCACCACCCATTCCTACCGATAATACTATCATTCAAGATGAGGAGGAGGAAGAAGCTGAAGAAGAAGCAGCTGAAGAAGAACCAACCGAAACACCAACCAAAGAAAATACCGTTCCACCAATAAAACCTTATACACCGAAAATACCATATCCACAAGCCCTAAGAAAAGAGAAAAGAGAGGAGTGAAATAAGAAGTTTATAGAGATGATCAAAGAAGTTAGAATTAACGTACCCCTCGTTGATGTTCTAGCTGGAATGCCCAATTATGGGAAATTTTTGAAAGAACTTCTTAATAATCGAAATAAGTTGGAACAAATTTCCGCTACCGTTCTCAATGAAGAATGCTCTGCTATCATTCAAAACAAAATTCCACCAAAACTTGGAGATCCCGGAAGTTTTCTTATACCATGTACATTAGGAAACAACATCACATGCGATGCTTTAGCCGATCTAGGTGTAAGTATCAATTTGATGCCCTATTCGTTGTATTCTAAACTTTCCATTAATACATTGAAACCTACTAAGATGAGTATAAGATATGCCAACCATACATACCAATATCCTGTTGGGGTTGCTGAAAATATGCTTGTTCAAGTTGGTAAATTTGTTTTTCCTGTGGATTTTGTCATCTTAGAAATGGAGGAAGATAGTCGAGTACCCTTAATCTTAGGAAGACCTTTCTTAAACACTGCTGACGCCATGATCAAAGTCAAATGCAGAGAACTCAATCTTGGAGTAGGAGAAGATCGAATCACATTCTTAATCGATAAAGCAATGAAATATCCAAATTCCAGTGATGACACATGCTATAACATCGATGTAATTGATGAAGTCACTGAAGAAGAATTGGATGCATTACTTGACGATTCGAAACCATTCATGACTACTTCAGAAAGGATCAATGAAACAGATTCTGATAAAGAATTTGAGGAATTCATGGAAGCAAAATTAGAAGAAGAGGAAGAAGAGAAATTTGAAGATATCACTGAAAAAGATCAAATGAAAATCAAATCATCTCTAGAAGAACCACCCACTGATTTGGAACTCAAACCCCTTCCCAATAATCTCGAATACGCCTACTTAGAAGAAAATTCACTTCTTCCAGTAGTTATATCGTCGTTGCTCAAAACAAATCAAAAAGAAAGACTCGTTTCTGTTCTTAAGAAGCATAAACGCGCTTTTGCGTGGAAAACTTCTGATATTCCAGGAATTAGTCCAGATTTTTGCAAACACAAAATCAATTGTGAAGAAGGTACTAAACCCGACTCAACCCCAATATGAAAGAAGTTGTTAAGAAGGAAATCATCAAACTTCTTGACGCAGGAATTATTTATCCTATCGAGGATAGCCCATGGGTGAGTCCAGTTCATTGTGTTCCGAAGAAAGGAGGAATGACTGTAGTGACCAACGAAAGGAATGAATTAGTTCCTACTAGAACTGTCACTGGATGGCGAGTATGTATTGATTACAGGAAACTTAACAAAGCCACCAGGAAAGATCATTTTCCTCTACCGTTCATGGATCAGATGCTCGAAAGATTAGCAGGAAACAAATACTTTTGCTTCCTTGATGGTTTTTCGGGATATTTTCAAATTCCTATCGATCCAGCCGATCAAGAGAAAACCACATTTACATGTCCTTTTGGAACCTACGCTTACCGACGTATGCCTTTTGGTCTATGTAATGCACCTGCAACTTTTCAAAGGTGTATGATCGCAATATTCCAATACATGCTTGAGACATCTATGGAAGTTTTCATGGATGACTTTTCAGTTTTTGGTGATTCTTTTGAAACTTGTCTTTTCAATCTCGATAAAATGCTTGAGAGATGTGAAGTTGCACATCCAGTTCTTAATTGGGAAAAATGTCATTTCATGGTAACTGAAGGAATTGTGTTAGGACACAAAATATCAAGTTCAGGAATGGAAGTAGACAAAGCTAAAATAGTTATCACCAAATTACCACCACCAACTAACGTTAAAGCCGTTAGAAGTTTTCTAGGACATGCCGGTTTTTACCGCCGATTTATCAAAGATTTTTCAAAAATATCACGTCCTATGACTAAACTTTTAGAAAAGGATTCTGTATTTGATTTCAATGCTGACTGCATTAAAGCTTTCAAAATGTTGAAAAGTCAACTGACTAGTGCCTCAATTATGGTTGCACCTAATTGGTCACTACCATTTGAACTCATGTGTGATGCAAGCGATTTCGCTGTTCGAGCTGTTTTAGGACAACGTGAAGGAAAACATTTTCGTCCTATATACTTTGCTAGTAAAACACTCAACAATGCTCAACAAAACTATACGGTTACGGAAAAGGAATTATTAGCCTAGTTTTTGCATTCGACAAATTCAGATCTTATCTCGTGCTTTCAACAACGATAGTTTTTACAGATCATTCCGCACTCAAATATCTGTTTACCAAACAAGATGTAAAACCGCGTCTTATCAGATGGATTTTACTACTGCAAGAATTCGATATCGAAATAAAAGACAATCTTGCAGCTGATCATTTGTCACGTCTCGAGAATCCGAATTTGGAAGAATTAAAAGAAAATGAAATTAACGATTATTTTCCAGATGAAACTCTTATGACGATAGATAAAGATGATGATGAGGAAGTACCATGGTTTGCAGATTACGCAAATTATCTTGCAGGAGATATTCTTAAAAAAGGGATGAGTCACTACCAACGTAGTAAGTTCTTCTCAGAACTAAAACACTATTATTGGGAAAAACCTTACCTTTTTAAAATGTGCAAGGATGGAATGATACGAAGATGTGTTTCGGGTGCCGAAACAAGAAAAATTCTTGATGAATGTCATCATGGCCCAACTGGGGGACATTATGGTCCTTCCACTACAGCTAGAAAAGTTTTTGATGTTGGATTCTATTGGCCTACAATTTTCAAAGAAGCATATACTCTCGTTCAAAACTGCGATGCGTGCCAAAAATCCGGTAACCTTTCTCGAAGAGACGAAATGCCTCAAAAGAGCATTCAAGTCTGCGAAATATTCGACATTTGGGGAATTGATTTTATGGGACCCTTCCCTAAATCACACAAATACGAATATATCCTCGTTGCAATCGATTATGTTTCCAAATGGGTTGAAGCTGAAGCTCTTCCTATTAACGATGCACGAGTTGTTGTCAACTTTCTCAAAAAGCTTTTTGCTTGCTATGGAATTCCTAAAGCTTTAATAAGTGATAGAGGATCCCATTTCTGTAATAAACAAATGGAGAAACTAATGAAACGATATGGCGTTCATCATCGTTTTGCTACAGCTTATCACCCACAAACTAGTGGTCAAGTCGAAAATACCAATAGAGCTATAAAAAGAATACTTGAAAAAACGGTTAAGGACAATCCTTCCGTTTGGTCAAGGAAATTAGACGACGCTTTATGGGCATTTCGTACGACATATAAGACACCAATTGGTACAACAGCATACAGACTCTTGTATGGGAAAACATGTCATCTACCGTTCGAACTTGAGCACTGTGCTTACTGGGCGCTAAGAAGCTGTAATCCTGATCTAAAAATAGCTGGAGAAAAGAGATTTTTGCAATTGCATGAACTCGATGAGTTAAGACTTCAAGCTTATGAGAACTCCAAGCTATACAAAGCAAGAACCAAAGCTTACCACGATAGAAAGCTGAGAATTCGAAAACAATTCAAAGCTGGAGATAAAGTTCTACTCTTCAATATGAAATACAAGTTTAAAGCTCCGAAACTCAAGCCAAAATGGTTTGGACCATATGTAGTGAAACATGGATTTCCATCAGGTTATGTTGAACTTTATGACAAACATGGTGGAAGTTTCATTGTAAATGGACACCGAATTAAACTCTATTATGATAAAGAGCAATTAAACGTAATTTCTAATGAAGAAATTTCATCCGAATTTGAATATGAAGCTATCACATTCATGGCTCCACACAAGGGAATGGTCCCTTGGGCACACAGTAATGGTTTTATCTATGATGCTCTTCCTAGAGCATGGGAAAAAGTTACATTGGAAAACATAGATGAAACAGGGGAGGGAATTGTGATAGGAAATATGGTGTACATCCCTAAAAGGAAATATAACACTACAACTACATAATCTATTCAAAGTTTGAGTCTGGCTGAGGACTCGTTAATAAAACAAGCGCTTCTCAGGAGGCAACCCGTGTGTTTATTTTTGATTTATTTTATCTTTCAGTGTCTACACTCCAAAGTTTTACCACTTGGTCAAACTTAAGTGTGGGGGTGTGCCACTAATTTGAATAAAACTGCAATACTTTTTGTTTGTTTGTTTTTATTTCTAATAATGCAGGTGTTGATTGCAAGAAACATAAGATTGGATAGAAACATAACACCGGATATCATGGTTTATTTTCTCATTTTCCCTACTTTCATACTTTTAAGTTCGTTTATCACATTGAGGACAATGCTTAACTTAAGTGTGTGTGGGGGGGGGGGGGGGGGGGTGAGTAGGTAAATGAGAAATTAAGTCTAATATTGATTTTTTTTTTTTAATTTTGTTTGTCCTTATAATCTAGTTGTTTTCACACTTTTAGGAGTAATTTATTAGAATAACTGGATCTATCCACTGGAAAAATCAGTAATTTTGAAAGAATTGAGATGTGTCCCGATTAATATTGCAATCCACTTTTGGATCGATAACATTTGCTAGCACACATTATAAACATTTCCACTAAATTGTGAGGATTTTAGCCTGTTCATATCTAGCATACATCTTATATGCTCGAATCTTTTGTTATGAGTGTGCCGGTGATTTTATTTATTCTAGAACTTGTACTTGTAAATCATTACGAGACCGTTGTGAGATTACATTTTTTGTAATATAAGTATACATACGTGATAAGAGGCAACCTTAGGATTTTAACCAAATACTCTTCATTATTGATTTTTAGCTAGTCACATTGATTAGTTAATTTCCAATTTTTAACCCTTTTGTTAGCGTTCATCTTTAAACGCTAGATACCCCTAGTTACACCCTTTGAGCCATTCTTTTCTTTTGTTACATCCAAAAAAATACAAAAAAAAGATTTTACACTTTTAACCTTAGCCTAACCCTTGTCAAAGTCTAAATGGTGGGTTGCTAGTTGCTTGGTATGTTGGATTGTTTTTGATGATTATTAGTTAGCCACACTTCACCAATCATGTGTGTGCCATTCCGACAAAGACGGAGACTGCAGCTTCTTATTTGTATTTTTGTGGTGATGCTTATGCGAAGTGTGGGGGAGATGTGATGAGCAAAAAAAATGATGAGAATAAGTCATCGCAACTATAAGGTGACAATTATAGCAGATGTGCTATATGTGAAGATGAAGTTATGTGATATGTTGTTAGTCAATGTGCTAAGTATGAAGAATATTGTTATGGCAAATCAATGTATCGATATGTGAAAGTTTGAAGAGGAGTAAGTTAACTATAATCATTTTCGGGTTCGTGGTTTGTTCGGTGACTAGCAATAATGAGACTTAGACTTGACTTTATTTTTCTTTTAAAACCAATTTCATAAATATTCCCATGTCTTATCCCTACCCTTACCAAATTACTTTATTCATTGTTCTTTCGAGTCAACGGATATTGTAATGGCTTTGTGAGAATATCAAGTGCAAGAATATTGTAGTGACCATCCGGTTTTTGAGTAATCAAGAATTCGCGCCAGCAATCTATTATGTTTTTGTATGAGATGTTTGAACATAAGCCTGGTACAACCCGAAGCCTAAACATTACAACCCGAATAAAAGACCTCTTTGATATGTAGACTTGGTGCTTACGCCATTGCGGTGTAGTTTTGTTTCTTGTACAAGCCTATGGTAATAAACAAATCATGACTGAGCAATGAGTGTGATTTATCATATACGCTACCCCATATATGAGTGTTATGAGTGAATTATATCTTATTCTTCTTTCGTGAGGTGTTTTAGAAATGTTAATCAAGCAAGAAAATCATTGGGTATTGTCAAACATCTCGGTTTTTCACCACTTAAGCTTAAAAATGATGAATCTTATCTTGTACTTGTACTTGGTGGATTTGCATCACATTTTTTCTAATCATTCTTGATTACCATGTGGATATTTAATTTTCTTCTAGATTTGCTTGAGGACAAGCAAAGTTTAAGTGTGGGGGATTTGATAACGCTCAAAGTTAACATGTTTTTATAAGCATTATTAGTGTTTTTGTGTATGTTATTTGGTTGTTTTTATATGCTTTTGCCACTAAATTGTATCAAAGTATGTTTTTGTAGCATATGTAGCCAAATGTAGGAAAAATGGAGAAAAAGTGAAGAAAATGAAGTATATGCGATTACACGAAGATTCCCAAGTTCAAAAGTCCAATCTGTGAAGCATTTCATAAGGAGAACCTAAGTTTTGTCATCTCAAAGTTCCAAGTTCAGAGTTAATCAAGTTTGGATAGTGCATAAAAAACGACACAAGGAAAAGTCAAAGTCCAAAGCAACCAGAATTTACCATCCGATCGGTTGGAGTGTAACCGATCGGATAGCCACAATTACCATATCCATCCGATCGATATCAACCCGCAACCGATCGGATGGTCATTACTGCCTGTTTATACCAACTTTTTATGCACGGATCTTGGTCTTTCGTCCCATTGTTCTAGGCCCTTCTTAGTGTCTTATTGTCCAAGCTCCAGCATTTAAGTCCCTATTCATTACTAGGAGTATTTGACAAGCCTAAAAGGATCCCAAGAGTACACAATTGAAGACACAATTCAAGAGATCATTTACTCTCATTACTACTCTCAATTATTATCATCATCTAGCTCTCAAAGAAGGAAAATTCGTGCAAAAAGAACCAGGAACTTTAGAGGACCAAGGAAGCAACATTTGGAAGCCGAAAATCTCAAGAAATCATCACCAACACTTAGGTTATCAATACCTTGTCATTTGTTATCAATTCCAAAGCATTGTAAGACTTAAAACCATGGATTCTAATGTTAAATATTCTGAGTTTATTTGCATGTTTGCTATGAGTGGATAGTAGTCTTTTTACACTTGTTTTGATAATGTTTTATACTTAGTGATAGTTATGATTGTGATAACATGTTTTAATTCAATTTCAAGTCAATCCTAAGAACCAATTGTACCTTAAGTTTCATCGTGACATTTGTTGACCCAAGGTTAACTAATTGATAATAGTTTCAAGGGTCGAAAGATTTGTTATTATTCAACTTGTTATAATCATTTGTCTATGAATGATTGTTTTTCACCATAATTATTCTTGACTAAACAAAGAAACAAGAAGTATGATTGTAATGAGAATGCTTTTATAACATCAAATTGGATTGTTTGTAAACCTTTAGTTGGACGAAAGTTTAGATGTTTATAAAAAATTGTAACATTTTTGTCTATGAATGGGTTACCTTTTGTAATGACCATTTCCTAAGAGTATTTGATTTGTAATAAGAGTTTGTTCTTGTATTTAAGATATTCACCATACCTTATGAACCTTGGATGGATCTTGAATTGATTGGTTTACACCTAAAGCTTGTTTTTATGAACTAAAATCTTGACGAAGGTTTAACTTGTAGAAACAATAGATTAGACCACCATCTAATTATCATAACCAACATGTTATCAAAAGTTATCACAATCATGTGTGTCATTAAGTAGAAAACTAGTCTAAACAAGTGTAGTTTTTAAATTATTGAATTTGCTTATTATCTTATTTGCGTACATTAAAGATTTACTTTTAGACTTATATTTTGATTCACTCACAAATCCCTGCGAACGATCCCGACTTACCAGCATATCTTGCTATAACGGACGAGTACACTTGCTCGTATGTGTTGTTTCTAGATTTGGTAATTCACCCTTATAAATTTAAAACTTGCATAATAAAACGCGCATCACTGGCGGAACCTTCAGACTACACAGGCGGAACCCATGTGAGGGTTCCGTCTAATCCGTTGGGCCATTTCTGGGTTGCCCAGAAAATACATTGGCGGAACCCATTCTAGGGTGCCGCCAGATCCGCCAGGCCTGAAAAAGTAGGCAGTCCGCGTTTTTGACCCGCGAGACGATTTTCAAATTTTTTGAAAACTCCTAAAAACAAAAATATAATTCATATCTGGTTAGGAAATGCAAAAATTGGATATGTAAACACGCATACCATTGGACTTTGACCGGGGGCTAACGAATTTCACTATACTTAGTGAAATTTTCATAAACTTAAAAATTTGACAACATGCCAAATGTTGTCATCCTGCCTCATAGTTAGTTCAAACATGTTCCAAATTGTATCACATATCCTACCAACACACAAATAGTTAACACATATTGTTTGAAACGACCAAATTGTTCAAATAGCACCTTGTGCCAAACACTCCTACACACCCGCTCTCATTGTCGATCAATCTTGTTCTTGAGCTTTCCAAGGAATCTCCCAAGATTCTTGAACATCCGCTTTGTTTGCTTGAACTCCGCCGACTCGTTTGGAATATCCGGAAGTTGGGAAAGGTATTCTAGAGGCGGGAGCCTAGAGTTGGGCAAAGTCTCATCTTCACTCATTGAGGAAGATGAAGAGGAGGTAGGAGGGTGAGGACCTTTTCCTTGGGCTTTGTAGACTCTCCTATCACTTAGTGGGACAAAAGTGTGTGGAATGAGAGAGTAGTCTAGGCGAAGACCTCTAGGAGTTGGTGGAATTGGAGAGATGAACCTAAAGAGACGGGTCAAGAGCATTCCATACGGCATAGCCGTTGTGCCTTGCACGGGAA
Source organism: Artemisia argyi (assembly GCA_030686995.1). Lineage (NCBI taxonomy): Eukaryota > Viridiplantae > Streptophyta > Magnoliopsida > Asterales > Asteraceae > Artemisia > Artemisia argyi. The sequence continues at coordinate 161,998,667 of CM060679.1, read as the reverse complement.
TTTCGGCCATTCTCTTGGCCATGTAGTAGGCAAGGTTGAAGGGTTGCCTAACGGACAAGGAGTAGAGCATGTAGCAAAGGCAAACGTTGATGTGATCCCGGTTTCCTATGGTGCTAATGACATTGGCTCTAAGGAGTTCCTCCCATTTCTTGAATTGGGGCTTGAGTTCATTGAGTTCCATTCCATATGGGTCCTTGTTGACCTCATTTCTGGTTCTAGTTCTCCTAGTGTTGGTGGTCCTAATGAAGAGGTGGTCACGGAGTTCATCCTTGGACACAAGAGGGGTATCATAGGGATGGATTTGGTCAATGAGTGTGTCAAGAGTTGAGAGGGAATGCTTGTCGGAGTAGATGCAAGTACCACGGTTTGGGACACCTAGGATTTGAGCAAATTCCTCGAGAGTGAAGGATTACTCATGACTACTAGCCCTAAAGTTAATAGACATGCGACCATACTCATCCGTGGAGAGAGTGACGGATGCATAGAACTCTAAGATAAACCTAGGACAAATAGGCTTGTCGATTTCTAAGAGACACTCAAAGTTGATTGTGGCAAGTTCCGTGTAGAGGTTTGTGCCTTCTAGGAAGGATGGGTCAATGGTTCTACCCTCATGGACATAACGTTTTTCTAAGGCTTTGAAGATGTTGATTTGAGCTTCCGTAAGACCTTTGGTTTTGTGGTGTTTGGGTAGGTACTTAATGGTGTCCTTGTGGTCGTAGTGGGTTAGAGGAGGTGTTAGGAATTATACTTAAGTTGATATTGACAAAATATGAAAGATAAAGGACTTATGATGACAAAGTGAAGAATGCAAAAGACAAAGAACTTGCTTTACAAAGACGTTATTTCAATATAGTCCTTCGTAGTATTTTGTAACCCTAGTTCTCTATTATATAAAGAGAATACAGGGAATAGGTTTATTCATTCATGTGTGTCACAATGTAAACCTAGAAAGGTGTGTGTGTGTAGAGACGTTTTATGGGAAAATGTCTAGGGTGATTAGTGTTAAGCCTCAACGATCTTAGATCGCTGTTAGAGTTTAACCGTGCTACACTTGATCACGTAGCATTGGGGCTTTGGTGTATGTTAGAGTAGAGATGATGACGAGAAACCTTGTTTATAATATTGTTCTTATTCCGCTATGTTTTATCATGTGAACATTATTATTCCTAGATTAAGACCTAATCAATCTTGAGCCAAAACGGTCCTAGAAACTACTTTATTGTGGCGTTCTTAGTTTCTAACAGGAGGCATGATGATTCCTAGAAAAACAAAATTTCACATTTTAGTCTAAGTAAACGACTATTGTAATGTGGGTGTTCTAGTGTGTGCCTATATGAAAACAATGTGGAGGTGCGGTTATCTTGACTCATTTTGATGCTTCAAAAACGTTTTATAATGCAAGTTTTGTTATAAAACAAAAGATAACCCAAGCGCTCCTAGTTCAATGTAGCTTCGTTTGAATGTACCCGAAAATACATATTGGTTATGTATTCCCTTTAGCATTCAAGAGACATTATGCAAGTGATGTTTTAAACATAACGTTTTGATTTTGTATTCACAATGTGAGACGAAAAAATATTTGTCCTATTTGTGAGAAATGTTTGCAAAAATTTGACATGGGGTCTTTTAGCAAACATGTTTACAAGTAGTAAGAATGCAATTCCTAAGTATGGGGAACATGATTAGTTTTGTTAAACACCTAATTTCATGCATGAGTTTCTCAAGTTAATGCATAACCTCAAGTTTTTGTTTTTGTGCAAAAATAGAATTCCTAGACTCAGATCAGGATTGTAATCATGTTTAGAATACTTACAATGATGATTGATTAGCAATGTGAATGAAAGGAAGACCAAATTTTCGTGGTTGTGGATGAATGGTATAGTGAATAGTAGCAGTTTGGAAGTGGTGGTACGAGATAATGGGTGTTTGGTTTAATATAAACTAAGAAAAAAAAGGTTCTGCAGGTCGGCGGATACGGCGGAACCTAAAAGTGGGTTCCGTCCATTGTGGCTGAGGGTTCCGCCGACCCTGCTGAGAAAAAGAGTTATTGATTTGTTTTGATTTTTGTGATTTTTGTCTAATGTCTAGAACTACAATGTAGGTTCCATGAGTCCTAAGCCTAGCCTAAGAAGGTTAAAAGGTTCTCGTTTAAGAGGTTTTGTGAGAATGTCGGCTATGTTGTCTTCGGAAGAAACTTTCTCAATTAAGATATTCCCTTTTTGAACGTTATCACGAAGGAAATGATGGCGGATTTCAATATGTTTGGTACGAGCATGTTGAACTGGATTTTTGCTAAGATCAATTGCTCCTTTGTTGTCACAAAGAATGGTGATGTCGTTAAGTTGAATTCCGTAGTTGACAAGAGCTTGCTTCATCCAAAGAGCTTGTTGACATGCCTTTCCGGCCGAAACGTACTCAGCTTCCGTTGTTGAGATAGCAAGAGCCGTTTGCTTCTTAGAGAACCATGAGGTAAGACAATGTCCAACAAAAGTACAAATACCACTTGTGCTTTTTCTATCAACATAGTCACCGGCATGATCCGAGTCGGCATACACTATGGTGTCTATTCCCGTTCCTTTGGGATACCATAAGCCTAAATGTGTAGTGCCCTTAATATATCTAAAAATCCTTTTAACGGCTTCGAGATGAGTTGTCTTAGGATCTTCTTGAAAACGAGCACATAGACAAACACTAAACATAATGTCGGGTCTACTAGCCGTTAGGTAAAGTAGACTTCCAATCATACCTCTATATTTAGTGCTATCTACGGATTCACTTTCCTCATCCTTGGTGAGTTTTGTTTCCGTGGACATGGGCGTTTTGATTGGTTTCGAATCTTCTAATCCAAATTTCTTAAGCATGTCCTTAATATATTTAGATTGGTTAAAGAAGATACCATCTTCTAGTTGTTTAATTTGGAGTCCTAGGAAAAAGTTGAGTTCTCCCATCATACTCATTTCAAACTCGTCATGCATGATTTTTGAGAAATCCACGCATAATTCTTGACAAGCTAATCCAAATATAATGTCATCAACATAGATTTGGACTATGATAATATGTGAATCTTTCTTCTTAGTGAAGAGAGTATTATCAACTAAGACCATGGTATACTTATGGTCAACTAGAAAGGTTTTAAGTCGATCATACCATGCTTTTGGAGCTTGCTTAAGTCCGTAAAGAGCCTTTTTAAGTTTGTAAACATGATTGGGTTTTTCAAAATCGATGAAGCCCGGTAGTTGAGCAACATACACTTCTTCATTAATGACCCCGTTTAGAAATGCACTTTTGACGTCCATTTGAAAGAGTTTAAAATTGTGTGCACATGCATATGCAATTAAGATTCTAATTGACTCTAGCCTAGCAACCGGAGCAAAAGTTTCATCGTAGTCAATGCCTTTTTGTTGATTATATCCTTGTGCTACTAGCCTAGCTTTGTTTCTAGACACAATTCCATTTTCATCCATTTTATTACGAAAGACCCATTTTGTTTCAATTATTGTTTGACTCTTTGGTTGAGGAACTAATGTCCATACATCATTCCTAACAAATTGGTTTAACTCTTCTTGCATTGCTATTACCCATTACTCATCTTTAATGGCTTCATTAATGTTTTTCGGTTCAATGGTTGACACGAAACAAAAGAAGTTGCTTTCATTTTGAACTTTTGATCTTAGTGTTCTTTCGTTAATGTTTCCTATGACACCATCTAATGGATGACTTTTAGATTCTTTGACATTGACAAATTCTTTGTTTAATAGTTCATCTTCCTTGTCATTACCTAAGATCTCTTGACTTTCTATTGCTTGGCTTTCAACTAAGTCATCATCTACCAAAGGTGATGTCTTAGAGGGAGGTGGACTCTCGTCAAATGTTATGTTCAACGATTCCTTGACTCTTAAGGTTTCTTTGTTCAAAACAATGTAAGCTTTACTATTTTGTGAATATCCAAGAAAAACACCTTCATAAGACTTTGGGTCAAATTTGGTGAGATAATCCTTGGTGTTAAGAATAAAGCATTTACTCCCAAACACTCTAAAGTATCCTAATGTAGGCTTTTTACCTTTATATAGTTCATAAGGAGTTTTATTCAAAAATGGTCAAATTAAGACTCGATTTAAAATGTACGTTGATGTGTCAACGGCGTAACACCAAAACTTTTGTGGAATGTTTTGTTCACTAAGCATTGTTCTACTCATCTCTTGCAAAGTCCGGTTTTTACGTTCTACTACACCATTAGATTGAGGAGTGCGTGGAGCTGAAAAGTTATGAGTAATTCCATTTTTATCACAAAAGTTTTCAAATTGAAATTCATTATCAAATTCACGACCGTGATCCGTTCTAATAGACACAATAGTAGACCCTACTTGATTTTGAATTTTCTTACTTAGAATCTCAAATTTTCAAAAGCTTCATTTTTACTTTTCAAAAATTTTGTCCAAGTATATCTTGAGTAATCATCTACTATGACCAAAGTATAGAAGTTACCTCCATAACTTTGTATAGCGGATGGACCAAATAAATCCATAGGCAAAAGTTCTAGAAACCTAGATGTAGAAACCAAGTTTTTAGCCTTATGGCTACTATGGACTTGTTTACCGACTTTGTAAGCGTCACAAAAGTGTTGGTCATATTTCAACTTAGGTAGGTTTCGAACTAAGTATTTGGAGGAGAGGTTTTGAATTAGTCTCATGTTAGCGTGTCCTAAACGTCTATGCCATAAAGTTGAAGATTCATCTAATGAAGTAAGACAAAGTTTGTCTCTAGATGTTTGATCCATCTTCATGACATATACGTTGTTCTTAAGAACACCTTTGGCTATGGTTATACCATCTTTAAGTATTTTACTTCCATTTTCACTAAAAAGGACATTATACTTATTACGGCAAAGTTGACTAATACTAAGGAGATTAAAACCTAAGTTATCAACATGAGCTACATCATCTATAAAAAGGGAGTCATGAGAGATTGCACCTTTTCCGATGATTTTGCTCTTAGCTTTACTACCAAAAGTAACATTACCTCCATCACATTTGTGATAAGTTGAGAAGAGGCTTTTGTTACCCGTCATGTGCCTTGAACAACCGCTATCTTTAATCCATTCATCCGGTTCCAAACATACTTTCAGGCACACCTATTTTACGAAAAACACTCAAACTTTTGGTCCCCAATTTCTCATGGGTCCATTTTGGTTAAGCATATCATTAACTTGATCCAAGTATGACAATAGAACATAAGGGTTCCATGACATGTAATTTGGAGTTTGGTAATGTCCAGGAGTGTTTTGGTTCCAAACATGTTGGTAGTTTGGTCATGTGTTGTAGTTACTCTTTGGAAAGGGGCGTTTGGGAATTGGAGTCAGGTCTTGGTTGAGTAGTTCTAGCTCTAAATTCGTTTTTACTAAGTCCTACTCCCGTTTTAAAGGCAGGTTTTGTTCCATTTTTATATGTGACTTTAACAAATTTTGAACGATCCGATGTGGAGGATGTTACTGCTGCAGCAGACCTGGCGGAACCTTTGGGTTCCACGGGCGGAACCCTAATTTGGGTTCCGTCTGTTCCGCGGGCTGCTGTAGCAGTTTTGTTAGTTTCTTGTGCTTTCTTTTCTTTTTTCGTTTGACTCTTTGAAGTTTCTAATTTCATGAAACCTAGTCCTGTTTTATCAAATGGTGACTTTTGAAGTTTCATAATTTCATCCGCACAAGAAATGCTTTTATCGAACTTCTAAACTTTGTGGTTTGTTTTATTAGATCATCTTGAGTAATTTTAAGTTTCTCAACTTCAAATTTAAGCTCTTCACATGATTTGCGCAATGTGTCAATACCTTTACTCTTTTCTAATCTCTTAGCTTTTTCTTTTAACTCATAAACCTCATTTTCTAAAAACTCCTTTTTAGTTTTCAAAAACTTATTTTTGTTTATGATTTTTAAGCTTAATTCACAAAGTTTGTTATATTCTTTTTGTAAGGTGTCATCATCAATGGAAGAATAAGATGAGTCGGAGAGTACCTCATTTGAGTCGTGAGCCATGAGAGCAATATCATCATTCTTTGGCTCATCGTCATCTCCTTCATAGTCACTCCAAGCACTACCCACAAAAGCTTGTTAAGACTTGTTTTTGGGTGGTTTTGGACATTCTCCTACGTGATGACTTGTCATCTTTAGGTTTCCTTACAAACTTCCCTCGTCTCCACACCTATAGCATTTCCTTTCAACCTTTCCTTTCCTATCATCACGATCTTTACGGAAGGTTTTCTTGTCATCTTTAGGTTTCCTTACAAACTTCCCTCGTCTACGAAAGAACTTCTTGAAGTCTCTAACGGCCATGGCATATTCTTCATCATCACTATCCGAAGTAGATTCTTCATCATCACTTGATTGGACTCTAGCTTTCAAGGCAATGGACTTAACCTTTTCTTTCTTGCCTTTAACTATTTCCGAATCTTTTTCCATTACCATTTCATGAACTTTGAGGTTTCCAATTAGCTCGTCAAGTGACATGCTTGAAAGATCCTTGGATTCTTCAATTTCCATCACTTTTGCTCTCCACTTCAGATGGAGTGCTCTAAGGAATTTTCTGACAAAAAGATTCATCAAGTGCTTTAAGTGAAGTAATAATAGTGTTAAACCTAGCAAATGCACTATCAATAATCTCATCTTCGGGAATAACAAATTGTTCATATTGTTGAACAAGAAGATCAATTTTTTTATCCTTAACTTGTGAGTTTCCTTGATGAGTGACTATTAACGATTGCCAAATATCTTTGGCGGTTTTACACATAAAGACTCTTTCATATTCTTTCTTAGGCAAAGCATTGTAAAGCATCATTTTAGCTTCATTATTTTTAGCAATCAATTTCTTTTGATCATCATCTTTACTATTTGTAGCTATATTATCACCATCAATGATTATATACCATAAATCTATATCTTTAGATTTCACGTAAGTTTCAAAACGGTTTTTCCAATATATAAAACCATTTGCTTCAAAAAGTGGTGGTCTTTGCATAGATTGCCCTTCTTTGTAATTTTCAAAATCCATGGATCGTTTCAAGTTTTAAAACACAATATATTTTAAAATCTTGAGTAACGTAGCTCTTGATACCAATTGTGGAAAACTAGAAGGGGGGTTGAATAGTTTTACCGGTTTTTCATTTAATTATCTTTTGAAACTTTCCGTTTAATCAAAGATATGAACACAAAGACAATATATAACATGCAAGTATAAAGAAAGAAACGATCAAACCACAACACGAGTATTTATCGTGGTTCGGCTACAAGGACTCTTTTTCCTTGCCCTATGTCCACGCCCCGAGTATCCACTCGAGAGTTTCTTTCACTAGTCAACAAGCTCCTTTCACCGGCGGAGAAAACCTTACACGTCGCTTATACACGTTTACCGACACTAAGCTAGATGTCGAGTTCTTTTACAAGGGTACAACCACTCCCGTTAGTTCTTTTACAAGGGTACAACAACTCCCGTCACACTTTGTATTTTGAGGACTAACATACTAACCGATCACTACTGAAAATACACAATCAAATGAAGTGTAAACTACACAAAGTCTACACGATGCTAAGCTAACAAGTCTTGCAACGTTGTGTTGAATACTTGTAACTTTTATATGAACTTGTGAACTTCTTTGCTACAAAAGAAACTTTACATTAAGATGAAGTGTTAAGGGGTTAGATGAATGAATGTATGTGTGAAATATGATGAGAAGTGATAAAACCAAAATTCAAACATATGGCTTGGTATTTATAGCAAGACCTTCTGCAGGTCTGGCGGATACGGCGGAACCCTCAGATGGGTTCCGCCCGTGTACCCCCAGGGTTCCGCCAGGCTTGTAGTTGGTTTTGCAATAAATCATTCAAACCAACCAAAGTCACATCAACTAAATCCTAGTTAAACACATTGAAGCAAAAGAAGAAAGCTTCCAAAAATGTGTAAGAGGTTATGGTAAGTCAAACACACAAGCTTACCATAAATGTATGATGTGATGTTAACATTTTTCTATTTTAAGAAATATAAAAAGTGTTGTGTTTTATGTGAAATGTAAAATGTATCAAATGTCTAATTATGCAAGTCTTTAAACTAAAATTAAGTTTTAGTTAGAAACTAAAGTTTACATTTTGTCGTTAACAAAACTTAGCAAAGATCGTAAAATATAAATGACGTTTTTAGGCGATATTTGTATTAACATAAGTGATAAGTGATAATTGTTTCTAACAAACTTTCAATACTATTTACATAAAGCAACCTGAACTATCTACACCTTTGCATTCTAGTCCTTCAACTTCTTTTTACACTCCCCCTCAAGTTGAGATTTTTCAGCAGAAGAAACTCCCAACTTGTGAAGCAGAGTATGATGCTGATTAATAGGAAGGATTTTGGTGAAGACATCTACAAACTGCTTTGAAGTGTGCACATCCACTAGTTTAACAATACCATCTTTAACTTGATCTCTCACATAGTGACAGTCAACATCTATGTTTAGTACGAGCATGAAAGACAGGATTAGCTACTATGTGTATAGCAGCTTGATTGTCACAATGGAGTGTAATAGGTTTCAAATCTTGGAGACCAAGATCTTTTAGCAGACTAAGAAGCCAAGTAACCTCACAACATGTGACTGTCATGGACCTATATTCTGCTTCAGATGAACTTCTAGAGACCACACCTTGCCTTTTAGATTTACAAGAAATTGGTGAGTCACCCAACAAAATACAATAACCAGTTGTGGACCTCCTTGTCATAGGGCAACTTGCCCAGTCTGAATCACAGTAAGATGTCAATTGGGCTTTAGACTTATGTGTAAGAAGAATTCCTTGACCAGGAGAGTTCAAGAGATATCTTAGAAGGTGTTTAACAGCTTGCAGGTGAACTGATGTAGGGTTCTGCATAAATTGACTTAGTAGCTTAACTTAGTAGTAGATGTGTGCTCTAGTAATTGTTAAATAAATCAACTTCCTTATATATCTTCTATAAACTTCTGGATCATGTAAAGGAGAACCCATGTCAGCTTGTAACTTTTGATTAGGGTCCATGAGAAGTTTATATTATCTGCTAGACAAGGCTGTAAAAATTGGTCGACCCCCTTCAAGCGCCATATCAGTATTGGCGGCGATATATCGGTTTCTCGACTGGTACCATAAATTATAAAGGAATTTATTTAAAAAATATTAGCAATATCCTAACAAAATAAGTCCAAAAAAAAGTAAGTTAAAGTACAAGGATCTTTTCTGGACAAAGTTAAAGTTGGGTTTTGTTGGAATAATCAGATTATGCTTCAAGTTTCAAAGAAATAATACCACAAGGACTAACCAGTAATTATAGAAGGGCTTTGTTGCATAGGTTTACCAAAACTTTATGTTAATACAAATATCGCCTAAAAACGTTATTTATATTTTACGATCTTTGCTAAGTTTTGTTAATGACAAAGTATGAAGTTTAGCTATAAGTAAATCATCACTTTAAGTGTTTAAGTCTTGTTTAACTAAGGTTAACATTTCCTTTTAAACAAAATATTGTGTTTATTTCTTAAACTAAAATGAGTCTTGTCACATCATATTTATTTCTTTATATAGTAAGGTCACATCACATTTAGGGCAAGTTTTGTCATGATGCATTTATGGAAAGAAATGTGTTTGACTAACTTTGTTGTTGCTTGCAAGCTTTGTATTTGACTTGTTATTATGAGATGTGACATTGTTTGGTTGCTAGGAGTTATGAGACAAGACCTTGTTTGGTTTGCAAGATTTATTGCAAAACCAACTGCAGCCCTGGCGGTACCCTGGGGGTACACGGGCGGAACCCATTTGAGGGGTCCGCCTGATCCACCAGGCCTGCAGAATTGTTTGCTATAAATACCAAACCATTTGTTAGTTTTTGGTAACCCTTTTAGGACATATATTCACATATTCTCTCAACTAACTCAGTAACCGTTTGATTTGTGATTCTCTTATGTAGCAAGGGGCTTCACAAGATCATTCAAGAAGTTACAAGCTTCAACTCTAAAGTTGCAAGTCTTGGTAGCTTGGTCATGTATAAGCTTTGATAGTTTATACTTCATGTGTGTCATGTATATAGATGTAAGTGGTTAGTATTTTAGGCCTCAAAATACATAGTGTGTCGGGAGTTGTTGTACCCTTGTAAAAGAACTAACGGGAGTGGTTGTACCCTTGGAAAAGAACTCGACATCTAGCTTTGTGTCGGTAAAAGTGTAAGCGACGTACGGGAGTGGTTGAACCCATGTAAAAGAACTCGACATCTAGCTTAGTGTCGGTAAAAGTGTAAGCGACGAATGGGAGTAGTTGTACCCTTGTAAAAGAACTCGACATCTAGCTTAGTGTCGGTAAAAGTGTAAGCGACGTTGTAAAGGTTTTCTCCGCCGGTGAAAGGAGCTTGTTGATTAGTGCTTATAACTCTCGAGTTGGAAACTCGGGGCGTGGATGTAGGGCAAGGAAAAAGAGTCCTTGTAGCCGAACCACGATAAACAATCGTGTTGTGGTTTGATCGTTTCTTTCTTTATCTTTGCTTATTACATGTTGTCTTTTAGTTATAGTTGCTAACCACATATAAAGCTTTCCAAAAGAATTAAAACAAGTAAAGTTGTATTTATATCTTGAAACAAATGTAAAGCTTTTCAAAGAACTAAAACAAGCAAAGTTAGGATCATCACAAGTAAAGCTTTTCAAAGCATGAAACAAGTAAAGTTAGAATTGTTATTCACATGAAAAGCTTTTCAAATAATCAAATGTATAAAGTTGTGTTTATATCTTTAAGCAAATGTCAAGTTTCTAAAAGGATATTTAAGCTAAACAAGAATCGAAAAAGCGGTAAACTATTCAACCCCCCTTCTAGTTTTCCACAATTGGTATCAGAGCTACGTTACTCAAGATCTTTAAAATAGAATGTATTTTAAAACTTGGATCGATCCATGGATTTTGAAAATCTCAAAGAAGGGCAACCTATTCAAAACCAACCGCTTTTTGTAATAGAAAACTTACTTGAATGGAAAAGTAATTGTGAAAACTATGTGAAATCAATTGATCAAGATCTTTGGCATATTAATTCTTTTGGTAATTTCAAATCAAAGAAAACAAGTTTTTGAAAACCAAGATAACTAACTTAAACTTGGTAAAAATACTAAAGCTAAAACAATGATTTATAAAGCTTTAGTACCAAATATGAAAGAATGATATTTAGAAAAATATGTTAAATTTTCATCAAGAAATATGTCAAGCCAAAGATGATCAAGTTGATCTCACAAATGTATTAGAAATCTTAGATATATTAATTGATTGATTTTTAGTTGAGATGAATACATGTACTACTAGTTTAAATGTTTTAAATGAAGGTGTAAGTGAAGATGATTACTCATGACAAGCTCTTAGTGGACTTGCTTACGATTCATGGAATAACACGGATGAAGATGAAGCCTACCATCCGGTTTATGATTCTAAACTAGATAAAACATCAAGCAAGGTACACTTTGAAACCAAACGCTTTTGCTTTGACAAATTTATCCTAGAGTTTTCTAAACTAGAAAATGAGTCTAAATGTTTATGCAACATGGACCTAAAAATTATCTCCAAGAACGAGTCTTCAAAATCTTTTAAGAATATCTTTGAAAAGGAAATCTTGTTAGAAGATAAAATGTCTAGAATTGAGAGTAATGTTGTAATTGATCTAGAATGTAAATTGTGTCTAAATTACAAACATAAGATTAAAATGCAAAATGAGAAAGGAAAAATATTAGTTAAATTTGATGAAAGCTCAAAATCTTTTGAAAGATTGTTGAGGAGTCAAAGGTTGTTTAAAGATAAAACCGGACTAGGTTTTAACTCAAAAGCATCATTAACTAATAAAACAAAGCAAGTTAAAATTGTCAAACCTAGAAGAGAGATTTAGAGATAATTCAATCTCTAATAGAAACTCATGATAAAAGGATTAAGATTATCATTTTCTATGCTTTTATTTGATTGTCTAACCTTCTTGGATACATGAGTTATTGAGTTTCAAAGCATGTCGTCAAACCAAGTTTTTACGAGAAGTGCTTATCCTCTTGATAACATTTTTATGCAATTTAAAAGGTACGCATTACTTCAACTCGGCTTTTATTGTCTCTTGTTTGTAGCATTTTGTGTAGGATTATGTGTTATTAGTAATACTCTAAAAGTGTTTACTTGCTATTTGTAATAACTAAGATTAGACTCTATGTAACAAGGAATTTAGTCATTAGTACTAGTAGGAGATATAAGGTGTTTTGGTTCTTTAACCATCTAGAGATAAACACGAAAAACTCTTGAGTATGTCTCACTCAACTCTTGCTTACAAGTAAGCTAACTAAGAATTTCCTAAGTGTTAAAATGTCTAACATTTTTGTGAAGCTTGCAAAACAAACCTTTGTTAAACAATTTTCTCAAACACCATACTTTGAGTCTTTAAATTGTGTTTTTCTTTAATCACTCCTTTATGATAATCTCACATAAAACACACAAGGTGAAATAAATCACATTAGCATACATTAGGATGTGTGAAAGAAAATGAGTTTTCAACATCTAGGATTTACTCATCAAATGTGACACATAGTCTCATGATGTTGTACCTCTTGGACTTTTTCAAAACAAATAGAGTTCATAGTGTCTTAAGTAAGAAAACCCAAAAAGTCGAGGAGTCGTTGAATACAACATTTAACGAGTGATCTCCTTCTTCTAAGATATCATCTTTGGTAGATGATAACTTAGTCAAAAGTTCAATGATGGCAAGACAAGTATGGTGTGTAAAACATTAAGGATAAAAGTACAAAATAACATCTTCTCACCATGAGTCAAACATTGAATCAAGTAAAATTGACATAAGTTATAAAACTTGATTTATAGGTCATATTTGTGTCTAAACAAATTCAACAAAAACAAATTTTGGAATTTAGAATAAAACAACTAGTGAAACGAAATTGATATTTCAAAGTAATCAAGTGAGTATAGTGTCAATATTTGAAAGACCTTTTGATAATAAAAGCAAGCCACAAAAGCAAGGGATTTTAACTTAAAGACATTCCTAGTTGCTCTCTTGTTCTCAATAGTTAAGTTATTGATGACTTATCAAGAATGAGATTAGTAAATCCGTAGGTAAAAACTAAACATAGAGAAATGTTTGGAAGACTACTTGTTCTCATAACATTTAGATTCAACATTATGTTTAGCTTTCGTCTATGTGCTCGTGTTAAAGAAGATCCTAAAACAACTCTTTAGTTGAGCCTTTTTGGATACAACATAAGGTACTACACAACTAGGATTATGGTCTCCCAAAAGAACGGGAATAGAAACCATAGTGTATGCCAAATGGAATTATGTCGGTAATAAGTTGATAAGAAAAGCACAAGTGGTACTTGCACTTTTATACTTACTTACCCAATGATTCTCCAAAACGCGTAAGATTCTCAAATTAGTATCGGATGGAGAAGCACATCAACAAGCTCCAAGCAAACTCGTGTCAACAACGGAATTTATCTCATCAACATTGGAAGCATCGAATTCGGCAACAATTCAATCCATTATGTTCTTAGTCGACATATTGTGATCCCTCATCATCGCCTTGGTAAGATTGTTCATTGAGGAACGTCTTAACTAAGAAAGTCTTCTACGTCAACTATTCCATCAACGCGTTCATATAATATCTTGAATGTGAAGCATTCATAATTCCTAGGCTTAGTCAAAGACTCATAAGACCTAAAACCTTAGTTTTTGAACATTAGGATAAAACCACAAAAATCAAGACAATTCCTTTTAAGTTTTTCCCTGCAGTATCCACGGAACCTTCAGACCATACGGGCGGAACCCAATTTTTGGTTCCGCCTGGTCCGCCAAACCACAGAATGTTTAAACTTTTTACTTCAAAGCCAAACACCCTCTTAAATCTTAACAAAAACTAACAAACAGCATCACCCTCTCTAAAACACATATCCTCACGAATTTTAGGGCTTCTAATCCAATCTCTTCCAATCCAATTAACTTTGTAAGTATTCTAATCACAATTGCACTTTTAATTTAATTAAAACATTTTTGCTTACAATCATTAACTAGAATCTTAGGGCTTTTGCATAAAACTTCATGATTCATGAAAAACTTGGTGCCTAGTCAATTATGTATTTCATTAGTTAAGAAATGTATTTTTTTATTGTTACTTTGATTTACCAAACACACCAAGAGCATTATTTTTCTAATTGCAACATGATTCATCACCACATTGTTAAAACAAATGAAAAATATCATTTAAACATCACTTGCATACTATCTCTTGAATGCTAAAGGGGATACATAACTAATATGTATTTTCGGGTACATTCAATCGAAGACACTTTCAATTAGGAGAGTGTTGGTTATCTTTTGTTTTTACAACAAAATTTGCATAACAAAACGATTTAGGAATCAAAATGAGTCAAGATAACCATGTCTTCACATTGTCTTGCATATAAGAATATATTAGAACATCCTCGTTGTTAAAAAGTCATTAACATACAATTTTATGTTTTCTAGGAATCAACATGCCTCCCGCAAACAAATCCGATCACAAAGAAACCCTTAAATACATGCCCAAACACCATATGACCAAAGGTCTCAACTCGGTTCAAGTAGAAACCTTTAAGGCATTAGAAAAACGCTATGTTCACGAAGGTAGAACCATTGATCCATCCTTTCTAGAAGGAACATCTATTCGCCAAAACTTTGCCGCAATTCACTTTGATTGTCTCCTTGATATAGATGAGCCCATTTGTCCTAGGTTCATCTTGGAATTTTATGCAACCGTAAACCTTTCCTCAATTGCTGGTGGTAGGATTTCATTAAACTTCACAACCAATCAAATATCACATGATATAGATTTAAAAGACTTAGCTATAATTCTTGGTGTACCAAATGAAGGAACTTGCCTCTACACGGATAAGTGGCCCATTTCAAGTCTTGATACTATTGATCGTTTTTATCCATACGATACACCTCTTGCTAGTAAGGAAATTATTAAGGAACACCTCTTTGTTAGAACCTCTACCACTAGGGTGAACCGTTCGGGGAATACCGTAGATAAGGATCCTTTTGGTATGGAGCTCAATGAGCTTAAACCACAATTTAAGAAGTGGGAAGAAATTCTTAGAGCTAATGTCATAAGTACCATAGGAAATAGAGATCACATCAACACATGCCTATGCTACATGCTTTATAGCATTTCCACCGGTCAACCCTTCAACTACCTAGCCAAAAGAATGGCCGACATATCCTTGGTCGGAACAACCGCTCTTCCATATGGAATGCTTCTTACCCGCCTCTTTAGAGCAATCTCGCCCATTTCTCCTAACGAAAATGGAATACACCTTGACTACGCTCTCGTTCCTCACACCTTCGTTCCTTTAAGTGATAAACGAGTTTTCAAAAATAAGGGCAAACGTACTCGATCACCTACTCCATCTTCATAATCATCCGGCATGAGCGACGATGATAAACTACCAAACTCTAAGTTACCTCCTTTAGAATACCTTCAAGCTCTCCCCATCATTGACAATGCTTCCGAAGAATTCAAGCAAACCAAAGGAATGTTCAAGTGTTTTGGAAGGTACCTAAACAAGCTCAAGAAGAAGATAGACCGGTTGTGAGAAGATTAAGGAGTGTTTGGCTTATGAGTGCTTTAGAAGCGTCTTTGTGATAAAACTACGTGAATTATTTGTTTTTCACTTTCATGGTTTATTATGGTTGTTGGATTATGTTTGTATGAACTTTTATGCATAATGACAATGTTTAAGGTGTTTGGCATCTTTTCTATGCTTATGGGGATTCTTACTAAGTATAGTGAAATCCTCAACCTCAAGGTCAAAGTCCCATGATATGGATGTTTACATGTCAAATTTTTGCATTGCCTAACCAGTAATACCTTATCTTTTTGATTTTAGGAGTTTTCGAAAATTTTGAAAATCGTCTCGCGGGTCAAAAACGCGGACTGCCTAATTTTTTACCCCTGGCGGATCTGGCGGTACCCAAAATTGGGGTCCGCCAGTGTGTTTTCTGGGAATTCCAGAAATGGCCCAACGGACCAGGCGGTACCCTCAAATGGGTTCCGCCAGTGTATTCTGAGGGATCCGCCAGACACCTGCAGAAAATTTTTCCATTTTTTTTTAAATTCATAACTTGTAAAGTGTCAAATCATTATCCTAAGTGAGAAACACCTTTCATTTACAACAACAACCATATTGGAACAAACCTCACTCACTAAAACAATTAGGAAGACACTTCCCGCCAAAATTTCAAATTCAAAACATAACTAACCAAAGGAACCCTTTTAAAGGATCCTTCAAACCTTTGATACATTTTCAACCAAACCACTTCCCATGATCACAAAGCATTGAGTGCTTAGGTTGGTCTTTCACTCCATCCTATTCATTGGATTGACCTCAAATGATGTGACATGGTCATGAAAATCATTTGACACCTCAATCTTAGAATAGTAAAACATCAAATCCAAACACTATTTCAACACTTTTCTCATCCTATAAAATTGAAAGCTTCACAACAATTCAAATCACACCATCACCATCAAGACTTCTCCCCTCAAACATCAAAACCAAAACCTTTGAAATGACCAAATCCAACACCTCATCCGAGTCATCAAAATCATGTGCTAAAACCACTAGGATTAGTGTGAAACCTTGTTGCTTCAACAAAACCACAAAGTCAAGCTCATCATCATCAAGTGATGCTTCACTTAACATCTCCTCACCTATCCAAGATTTTCTTAACCTTACTACCTCAACTACACCCTCAATACATTGTAATACCAATGTGATCACCATTCAAGATTTGCTTAATCTTGCTACTCCACCACCTTCTCCACCACTTTGCAACTCAAACCTAGCAATTAACCCATCATCAACTAAACCTTTTAGTGAGTCAACTCCATCTTCTCAACAAGCTTTTAAATCAAAAACTCCTTCACCTCAATCACCAACACCTACACCAATGGAACTTTTCCATACACCACCAACATCACCAACACCCAATTTGGAAACTTTTGATGATCTATCATCAACACCACAATCCTTCTCACTTTTTGATACCGTTGCTCAAATGGAAACCCAACAACAACCTAGTGAGCAACTTAATGATGAACCCCATTACCCATCTACGGTAGAACGATTGGCTTACCGTTATGCTAGACCATCCATTTTTCCAAATGATCAAGGTCATACCCACTCACATTCATTTGTGTTTCATCCAATTTACAAAAACCTTCATGGTGATCCTTATGGAGAACCAAGTTTCCGTCACCTAATTCAACCACAAGAACAACAACAACAACAACAACAATTTGATTCTCTACTTTCTTCTTATAAGAAAATAGAAGCCTCAATGTGGGAAAAACCTCCAAACATGAATGAGGAAATACACACTCATTTAAACCACCTCAATGCCTTCAAACGAATGGTTGATTCTCAAATCAATCATGTTATGGAATTCAATACGACATTAAATTCAACAAATGAAGGTAGCAAATACACCTCTCAAACATCCACATTTGCTCCTTCAAGTTCAACCCATCCACCACCAACAAATCAAACCTCTCTTCCACCAAACTTCCCCCGCCATGATTGCGGACATTGCGAAAGAACCGCTCGCATTAGTGAAAGGTGTCAAACGGAACTTCGCGAGTTAACCGAAGAAATGAGGTTTATTCTAAACCACATTTTGGACCGTCTTCAATCCTTGTCTCATCCACCACAACCTTAGAGTCTCCAAAATAAAACAAAACCGTTTCTCTTGGAAAATGTCTCCCATTTTAACCAACAAACCAAAACCAAGTCACCTCCTCACCTTTCAAAATAAAACCCGCTACATCCCTCAACTCACATTTGCATCCTTAAACAACCCTATCCTTGTTTTTGGAAAATGGTTCTCATTAAGGATGATGATGATTTCCTTGTAGCTTTTTATACTCTTAGTTCATTTTTAGTTTTTCTTCGTTTCTTAAAAAGTAGGATGTTGTAATCTTAATTATGTGTCTTTGACTCTCTAAGAGTCAAAATTTTACATTAAATGAAGATTAATTCTACAACAAGGTTTGCATTGTTTAAATGACCATTTAGATGTGATGCATGAACTACACCTTTATATGGTACCATACATAAATCTTGTGTTTTAGAAACTAACCTCTCTTTTTGTAGGTTCATTTACCATGTTTTTCTTCCTTGAAACTCCATTTAGGGGAGTAATATTCAAGGGGGAGCATGAGTATTACATTATTCCGCTTCACAACTCTTAGTTGTAGTTTAGACATGAAACACTTTCATGACTTATCTTGTGCGGAAACTAACTTTTCTTTTGTAGGTTCAAAATCCATGTCTCCTCTCTTGGCACTCCATTTAGGGGGAGTATCGTCCAAGGGGGAGCATGGCCATTATTCCGCTTCGCTTCTCTATTTTTTTGTTTCGACAAAAAGGGGGAGAATTTACATAAACTTGTGCTTATCAACCTCATCTTTGCAAAAACAAGTTTTTATACTAACTTTATAAGACTTAACACTAAAACTAGTGACTTACTTATAAATAAAGTTTATGTTTTGTCATCAACAAAAAGGGGGAGATTGTTAATACAAATATCGCCTAAAAACGTTATTTATATTTTACGATCTTTGCTAAGTTTTGTTAATGAAAAAGTATGAAGTTTAGCTATAAGTAAATCATCACTTTAAGTGTTTAAGTCTTGTTTAACTAAGGTTAACATTTCCTTTTAAACAAAACATTGTGTTTATTTCTTAAACTAAAATGAGTCTTGTCACATCATATTTATTTCTTTATATAGTAAGGTCACATCACATTTAGGGCAAGTTTTGTCATGATGCATTTATGGAAAGAAATGTGTTTGACTAACTTTGTTGTTGCTTGCAAGCTTTGTATTTGACTTGTTATTATGAGATGTGACATTGTTTGGTTGCTAGGAGTTATGAGACAAGACCTTGTTTGGTTTGCAAGATTTATTGCAAAACCAACTGCAGCCCTGGCGGTACACGGGCGGAACCCATTTGAGGGGTCCGCCTGATCCGCCAGCCTGCAGAATTGTTTGCTATAAATACCAAACCATTTGTTAGTTTTTGGTAACCCTTTTAGGACATATATTCACATATTCTCTCAACTAACTCAGTAACCGTTTGATTTGTGATTCTCTTATGTAGCAAGGGGCTTCACAAGATCATTCAAGAAGTTACAAGCTTCAACTCTAAATTTGCAAGTCTTGGTAGCTTGGTCATGTATAAGCTTTGATAGTTTATACTTCATGTGTGTCATGTATATAGATGTAAGTGGTTAGTATTTTAGGCCTCAAAATACATAGTGTGTCGGGAGTTGTTGTACCCTTGTAAAAGAACTAACGGGAGTGGTTGTACCCTTGGAAAAGAACTCGACATCTAGCTTTGTGTCGGTAAAAGTGTAAGCGACGTACGGGAGTGGTTGAACCCATGTAAAAGAACTCGACATCTAGCTTAGTGTCGGTAAAAGTGTAAGCGACGAATGGGAGTAGTTGTACCCTTGTAAAAGAACTCGACATCTAACTTAGTGTCGGTAAAAGTGTAAGCGACGTTGTAAAGGTTTTCTCCGCCGGTGAAAGGAGCTTGTTGATTAGTGCTTATAACTCTCGAGTTGGAAACTCGGGGCGTGGATGTAGGGCAAGGAAAAAGAGTCCTTGTAGCCGAACCACGATAAACAATCGTGTTGTGGTTTGATCGTTTCTTTCTTTATCTTTGCTTATTACATGTTGTCTTTTAGTTATAGTTGCTAACCACATATAAAGCTTTCCAAAAGAATTAAAACAAGTAAAGTTGTATTTATATCTTGAAATAAATGTAAAGCTTTTCAAAGAACTAAAACAAGCAAAGTTAGGATCATCACAAGTAAAGCTTTTCAAAGCATGAAACAAGTAAAGTTAGAATTGTTATTCACATGAAAAGCTTTTCAAATAATCAAATGTATAAAGTTGTGTTTATATCTTTAAGCAAATGTCAAGTTTCTAAAAGGATATTTAAGCTAAACAAGAATCGAAAAAGCGGTAAACTATTCAACCCCCCTTCTAGTTTTCCACACTTTACTCTCTCTCTCAAAAACTTTACTAAAAGTCAAACAAATATTCTTACGCAGTCTTACAACTTTCTCCAAAACTTTACTCTCTCTCTCTCTCTCTCTCTCTCTCTGTATTATTCTCTCTATCTCTCTCTCTGATGATTTTCAGATCATCTTGATCTATTTTTATTCTTCCTATAATCATTTGATTATTATCTTATTGATAATAATCCTTTGTGTTCTTACCTTGTATTTTGATAGTTGGTAATCACACCGACTAGAAAATAATCAAAAATATAAAAATAGTCAAAAATAAATTGTTATTTATCGGTAGTGCTCAAGTCTAATCGGTACTTATACGGCTAGAAATATGTGAGCCTAATGGCAGTGCACACGTATACATCGAGGGAACGCTTTATTAATATGAATAATGTGTTTATTGTAGATATATTAATTATAATAATTGTTCATGAAATGATTAACGGTCGTTAGTTATCCCGTTAGACGCTTAAATAAGTAGTAGGCTTTTATAGATAATTGGCAATGGACTAGATAATTAAGTTAAAGCCCAAAGGAAATCATGAGCCCATATAGGATCCATGGATCGGCCAAATGGTGGGGAGGGGAGGAGTTTGAGTTTTACTTGTACTCCAAGTTAGGTTTAGGCTATATAATGAACCCATTGGTTCATTATTTGACATCCTTGATAACCTAAACTAAAAGCTAAAAACCTACCTCCCCTTTTCTTGTCAAAACCGATCTGCCAAGATCAAAATCCTAAGGGTTTCAACTGATTTCATTAAAGCAAAAGCATTGCGCTTCGTTGTTTATTTCGTGATTCAAGAACTAGCATTCTAGCATTCTTCCGTGACGTGTTGTGTATGAAACTTTAGAGGTAACTTGTTTTAGTTGCTAAAGTGTTTCGTGATTCTTAAAACAAGATCCGAGATCCGAGTTTGATCATTCGAGCAAAACAAGAGGTTAGTAAACATGTATGTTTAATTATGTGTTAATTCATGTACATCAAACGGATCCCTATGGGACTTCTATCCGTTGTGTTTACTCATTTAGAATAGTTATATGAACACTTAATCCCAACATTATAAAGGCAGCTAATGCTTTGTATAATGTAGCTCTCATACTCAAAGAACATAAAACGGCAATTACATTTATCACAATAAGACCAACTAGATTAAAAAAAAAAAGGAATCACCATATAATCTCAACTAACATGTTATTACTTACCAAAGTGTCCCAATGGTTCCCCATGTTTGTAATGATTGTGACTTGTGGGTTCAAATTCTGCTTAGGACATGTGTGATACATTTGTGGTGTAAATTGTGAGATAGTTAAAATTGTCGTTTTAAAAATAAAATAAAAGTATTAACATGAATTGTTGTATTTGAAGCTAATTTGCATCCAAACTTTAGCTTAACAATGCAACAGCTCGGTTTTTATTCTCCGGAACCTAGTCATCACAATGTTGCTGATTTTTTCCCCCTCTCTTTTTTTGAAAGAATAAAGTGATGATATAAATGGAATGAACATAGATTCTTACGATAGCAGAACTTTGCTTGATAGAATTCTTTTATTGAATGATAACAACACCACAAGGTTTACTGAATGTATTCGGATGAATGTTTCCTTATACAACATTGGTATAAGCCACTGCAGCATTGTCCAAGATACAAATGTACATGACAGTTATTATCATCATGTATGGTGTTGGTTATGTGTTCTTAGGCAAATATGTAGCATTCGGACACATGTGTCCCAAATGAATGATCACCACATAAGGACTCTAGGGAAAATTACCCCAAGAATTGAAAAACCTTTGATCAAGACATTACATCCTGATGACACTTTTTTTTTCTTCAAATAACTTGGAAAATGAATGTTTCACCAATTTCTTTAGAGACTTTCTGAGCCGAGAATGTATAATCTTTCCAAAGAAAGATTTATGATTCTAGATATTAACTGGAATAAAAATATAAAGCTTGAATTGAAGATAAGTAGTGTACATAATGATCTCAACTAGTATGTTGATGAAGCTACAACATTAACATAATAGAAAAAAAGACCATGTAAAACACAATAGTATAACGGTGTGAGATTGAGAAAATTTGTAGGGAGACAAAAAGTGAGTGAGAAAGAATCAGTCATAGAAAGACATTATATAAAGAAATTTTGGTTTTATGACTGTTACACAACGGTCACATATTATAAAGAAAAGTTTTGGTTTTATGATAGTTACACAACGGACAAACATTATATTGAGAAAATTTGATTTTATTGCCGTTACACAACAGTCGTTTTTTAGATTTTTTAAATCAAATTTCAAACCGGAAATGAATGATGACTACAAACTTTTCATTTTTTTTCAACCGTTACACAATGGCTATATGTCTATTTTATGTTGTAGTGAAATCTTTAAATTTTGAATATAAGCAATTTTAGAAAATGAAAATCTCATGTCTTAAAACTTATCATTGTATAGAGTATAATAGATTAAGAACGACCAAAATGAATGAAAAAAAAATACATCCCATATATATTTTGTGTAGGTTTGGTGATTTCGTATAAAGAGCTTGGTTTAGTATTGTTGGGCTAAAAGTTGTGTTAGATTTGGGCTAACGATTGGAGCTATTGGGCTACTGCTGATTAGTTTGGTGCACCAAAGCCTGTCACTTTAGCTTCGAAATTCAGATAATTTCCAATTTCTTAAACTATTTTTGATACAAATGTGAGTTGAAACCGATATTTAAAACAATCTTCAAGGAGATTTATATAGTAATGCTTCAAAAAAATATCACACTTTATAAAAAAAAATAAACATCGATTTTACCACAAAATCTAGGTTAACATCATTAGAAAACTCAAAATCTAGACTAACGTGCTATATGTTTATACTGTTAATTAAAAAAACAACTAATCAAAAGTTGTTTCAACTTATATTCATGCTAACATTTGCATAACTCTTCAAGAAACCAATTATTTTGGGAGTTCCACCTTAAAGAAACGAACGAGCAATTTTAACCTTCTTAATTTCAACGTCATTTTCGTTCTAAGTTTGTAGACCTTAAGAATGGCAAAGATCACTGCCCTGACTTTTCAAAATGCAAACACTGAGATTCTAAAAGAACTTAGTGAAGTTAGTGAAGAGAATCAGGCCCTTATATGAAATTTGTGAAGTTAAGTCTATCACTAAATGTCAAGGCATTTGTTTAGGAAAGATCTTTGCATATTTTGAAAATTCAGGAAAGATCATTTCCCAAATTAACTTTTGGGAGTTCCACCTTGAAGAAACAAAGGTCTTTGCATATTTTGAAAAGGCAGGGTGTGTTTTCGTTCAAGAAACAAAGATCTTTACATATTTTGAAGTGAATCGATGAATTTTATGTCTTTAAATGTTCAAGGTCTCGCCCAAAAGACTAAAAAAGATAGGGTTAAGAAGCTATGTTCTTAAAAAAAAAAAAAAAAAAAAAAATGTGCTAGAAACAAGGTGATTTCTTTCTCTTCAAGAAACAAAAATGGAGAATATTGATCTTCGTAATATCAAATTGTGTTGGGGTAATTCGTCTTTTGATTACATTTGTAGGCCTTCAGTTAGTAATTCGGGTGGTATTTTGTGTGTGTGGGATCCTTGTATGTTTGAAAAACATAATTCTACTGATGTTTATTTTGGTGTAGGTATCTTTATTCAAGTTTTAAATTTATGTTTTGTAGGAGTTATACCTAAGGACACACTTTCACGGGCAGTGTACCCAATCAGATGTAGCCAGTGGGGTAAGTACGAGGTCAATATCACGATTGTTGCTTAAAATTAACCTAGTGTATTTTACAGATTTAAAAAGGGGTTTTGATTTGATTTTTAATCATAACTACTAAGACAAGAAAAGTAAATTAAACTAATTAAACCATGTCTGTTGTGATCAAATAAGAGAAAGTAATGCGAGCCATATTACTCCTATTACATTTTAGTGTAAATGCGAAGTTGAGAAAGAGAGTGGTCCCACTTGTAAGAGGAATGAGACTGAAACCACCATTTTTCATATGGAATCAATTTTTAGAAATGATTGATTGTTTTGATTCAAAAGCCTCCGATCAAACAATTGTATTAGGCTTCAAGTCCATTCATTTGATTCTATACCCACATAACAATGTTTAAGGGAAAAAAAAGCTTGTTTGGCAACAAGCACTTTAAAAGTACTTTTTAAACATTACTTTTTGAATGCTATTAAAAAAATAGTGTTAGATTTTTTATTTTATTTTATTTTATTTTGTCATTTACACTTTATTATAACAAATAGAGATATGCCACAAATTCTTTTTAGTTTAAGAGAAATGCGCTTTTTCTTTCTTTTGAATGATGTGTGTATCTATACTCCTACCTATTGCCAAACCAAACGCCCGTTAACTATGTTGTCCGTAAAATAAGAATTACTAGCACTTGGTCGTTAATAATTCTTGCTGACGCTAGTCTGTTTTTTTTTTTTTTTTTTTTTTTTTTTTTGGTTTTTTTGGCTAGTTATTTAATGGCATGTTTTTTCTTTGTGATTTTAAATTGAAGAAATCATAATTTAAAGCTTGGACAAACACCACCCCTTAATATTATTCCTAACCCAAATGACATGATATACCAAGAGAGAAAATAATGAGATATGTATATGTACGGGAGAGAAAAAATGCGTTTGAGGGACTCAACCTACCTTGTTTACTTTACAGGTTCGCTAAACCCACACTTTCAAAACACATTATATCCAACACTTTCTTTTAAAAATCTTATGCTTCACTAGACGATTAAACACGTATAGTGACGACAATTTGTAGTATTGTAAATATCTTCATGTGTGTATTTTTTTTAATATATGGGTGTAAGTGAGAGTTAAGAAAGTTTGGGGATCAAATTGTAATTAAGTATTTAAATAACTAATATATTGTCGCATATAAATAAGTGTATTTTCGCTGAACAAAACTCATTATATAAATTTTTATGCTTTTAAGCGAGACGAAAATTAAACAATTTTTTATTGTCAGTTAGAGCACTTACAATGGTAACCCAAGTTAAACTTTAACACGGTGTCACATCAGCTTTAACACTTTAACCTTAACTCACAAAAAAAACACCCACAACAATAACTCAGCTTTAACTCAAATATTTTCAAATTCAGCCCCTAAACTAAAACTAACATTTCATTTAATAAACCACATAACATTAAGACTTAAATATTACAATACGAAATATAAAAAAAAAATGCAATAACGATAACAACGCGAAAAAAAAAAAAAAAAAAAAACATATGAAATTAAACCAAACGAATTAAAAAAAAAATATTCATCTTCTTCGTCTTCGGAAGATTCTTCTTCATGTTGTTGTTGGTCTTAAAGACGTTTCTGCCAAACATGCTCCATAAGGTCGCGCTGGAGCTGAGAATGCATTACTGAGTCGCGCAATTCCCTCATCTTGCGTTGCTGGGTATCACATCTGTCGATCCATGTTTGTTGCCCCAAATTAGATACCGGATCCACAAACAATCTGTTATAGTCACGGAGCACAAACTTTTGATCTTTCAATATCATGTTATGCAAAATAATGCATGTATACATGATTCGTCGTATCTTGACAATTTCATAAGCACGTGCCGGTTGTTGTATTATACCCCACCGTCCTTGGAGCACACCAAAAACACGTTTGATATCCTTCCTTGCACTTTCTTGCTTCCTTTTGAAATAACTATGTTTCTCGTCAGTCGTTGCCGAGAAAGATTTGACGAAACTTGCCCACTGGGGGTAGATTTCATCAGCCTAGTAATACCCCTGTTCATATCTTCTTCTGTTTACAATATAGGGTACCCTTGGGGATTCGCCTTTTAGCAAGTCGTCGAACAAATTAGAGTTATCCAAAACATTAATATCATTAT
Organism: Artemisia argyi; assembly: GCA_030686995.1. NCBI lineage: Eukaryota > Viridiplantae > Streptophyta > Magnoliopsida > Asterales > Asteraceae > Artemisia > Artemisia argyi. The sequence continues at coordinate 161,972,655 of CM060679.1, read as the reverse complement.
TTGCCCCTGTCATACCAAAAAATGCATGCTAAATCCACAAGTCTTGTGAAGCAACAGTTTCAAGCATTAACGTTGGGTATCCCGGAAAACCATGTTCCCGTTCATGCTTTAGGTAAATACTTTGAACGTCCGCCCATGTTGGTTTTCTTAAAAACTCAGGCATAAACAAATCTATAACACGCATGTTAAAATTATCAAGACATAAACGCATAGTACTCGAACCCCATTTGCAAATACTCGTCAAATGCACTGGGTGCGTTGCCGTATGCCAATTGGCGTATGGCAGCTGTACATTTCATAATAGCACTAATACTCCCTCGACCAGTACAATCAACCCCTGACTTAAAATATTGAAAGTGATCTGGAATAAAATCAGATTCATAAGATTCAATACCTTTGACTATTTTTAAAAATAGTTTTTGGCACATGCGAAACCTTCTACGAAAATTACGGGGCGTATACTTGCAGCCATTAACAAAATAGTCGTTTAGCAAACGTTGTTCAGCAAGCTCGCGTTCACGATATATGTGAGTACGAGGCACCTGAGTCTGAGGATGAGCTTCTTCTTGTTCTAAGCGTTGCTGATACTCGTACGCAGCAATCATGAACTCTATATCTTCTTCGTCATCTAGGTCTGACCAATTCCGAGATGATTCGGCATTTTCATTTGGGTCCATTGTGAATGAAGAATGTTTTTTTTTTCTTCCTTATAGAGTTAGTATAAAGAGTTGAGAATTAGTAGTGGATGTGTGAAAAAAATTATGTAATTAGTTGGTATTTATAGTAGTGGGTATATGATTTTGATTTTTTTTTTTTTTTTTTTTTTTTTTTGAAAACTTGAAAACTAGCCGTTTTTTTTATAGTGGAGGGGGTTGAATTGAATTTTTTTTATACCTAACGGTACAAAACTAGCCGTTTGGGGGCTAGAATGATTTTTTTAACCAAAACTTGCCTTTAACGCCGGGTTAAGCCCCTAACGTCAGACGTTAACGCACGAATAACGCAGGATCGTCCATCGGCTAACGCATGTGTAGCGCGCGTTATTGGACCTTTAACGCCATTGTTGCGTTAACGATGGAAGTGCTCTAAACGAGAAGAATACAGTAAGACACAAAATCTTTCAACAAACAACATACTAGACCATGATGTACATGATCATTGGCAGTCTCCTACTCCAGGAGTCACCAAATTTAACTGTGATGCTGCACATATACCTAGTAATGGTAAAACATGGTTGGCTTTCTTGGGACGTAATCATGAGGGAACTGTACTCATTTCAGGTGCGAAAAATGTAAGTTTTACCACTTCTGTTCTACTTGCAGAAGCAACGGCAGTGTTATGGGTTGTTTAGATTGCTCGAGATAAACAATTCTCAAGGATTGAAGTGGAAATAGATTCTCTAACTTTACAACGGTCGCTCTATACAAAGACCTCTATTTTAAATTGCTAGTTTATGGCACGATATTCTTGATATAAAGCTATCAGTTTGACTCATGCAAGTGGATCTTCGTGAAGCACAGTAAAATTTTGTCTGCTCATACTATAGCTAATTGGGTTTTAGATACTCATGTAAATTTTATTGTCGATGGACTTGTTTGTGTAATTTAGCAAGATCTTCGGTGCTTGCGGATGTTCGTGATTTTGATGCAAATCGTATATTCAATTAAAAAAGAAAAAAAAAAAGTTGGGTATATTTTGATTTCTTACCCTATATATGTTGGAAAATTTAGTGCTCTTGAGGGATCAATTCACACCTGGTAATGGGTTTGGAGGTATGGAGTATACACCCATTTGGTCACTGAATCCCCTGACTCAATAGTGGTTATGTATTGAATCTGCTGATAGTAGATTCTGCTGCTAGTGTGTTTCCACTGATGTGTTAATATTACCACTGCAAGGGTTATTGTTTCCACTGATGTGTTAACATTACCACTGCAAGGGTTATTGTTTCCACGGCTAGTGTTAACATTACCACTGCTAGTGATAATGTTTCCACTGATAACCACTGTTCCCTATTATTATGGAAAGTATTATGTTATAATTAATGGGCCGTTAATTATACATAATTCCATGGGCTAGGGTTTTGAGTATTCTCTATTATAAATAGAGGTCACATCATTCTACATGGGAGACGAGATAACAATACGATTAACACAAAACCCTAAACACTTCAATACGCATCTGGTTCTTGGTTTGTGCCTAAAACAAGAACATCACTTGGTCTTATCCCATAGAGATATTCGTGTAACCCAGGCATAGGGTCGAATAGTTTCTATTGGAAAGTGATACCACGATTTCAAGTGAATATCCGGTACCTTTATTGATTATCTTAACCCTATTCTGGGAACCCTTTTACACATAACAACCAACAATCAATAGAAACTATTAGTGATAATCAATGGCTGCTGCTATGAGACAAATGGCTGCTAACTTATCCAAGTTGGAAAAGTTTGAAGGTGTTGATTTCAGAAGATGGAAAAAGAAGATGCACTTCTTGTTGTCAAGTATGAATGTGGTGTATGTTCTCACAACTGAGATTCCAGAAGATCATGAAGATGATGCTACTATGGATCAGATGAGGGCAAGGAGCAAGTGGGAGAATGATGACTACATATGCAGAGGTTTAATTCTCAATGGTATGTCTGATTCTCTATTTGATATTTATCAGAATGTTGAAACTTCTCAAGAACTATGGGATTCCTTGGAAGCCAAATATATGGCTGAGGATGCATCAAGTAAGAAGTTCCTTGTAAGTAATTTTAACAATTACAAAATGGTTGATTCTAGACCTGTCATGGAACAATACAATGAACTTCTTAGTATACTTGGTCGATTCACACAACACAAGATGAACATGGATGAGGCTATTTCAGTCTCTTGTATCATCGATAAACTACCTCCCTCTTGGAAAGATTTCAAGCATATTCTTAAGCATAAGAAGGAGGAGTTAACTCTTGTTGAGTTAGGCAGTCACTTGCGCATTGAGGATTCACTCAAAGCTCAGGACATTGACAAGCCAAAAAGTAGCACTGCTACTGGTCCATCAGTTGTCAATATGGTGGAGCATAACAACTCCACCAAGTACAATGACAACAAGGGCAAGCGTAAGCATCAAGATAACACCAAATCTGATCTTAACAAGAAACCTAAGGTGACTTGTTGGAAGTGTGGGAAACCTGGACACTTCAGGAAAGATTGCAAGGGTGGTAAAGTTGGAAACAAATCCAATGGATCAGGCACAAGTGGAGGGAATGGTAACACCAATTCTCTGAAAGGTCAGAATGTGTTTAATAAGTCTTTTAAGATTTATTATGTTACATATATATCTGATATTTACTTTGTGCAGGATGATGATGTTGCTTGGTGGGTTGACTCTGGAGCTACAATTCATGTGTGTAAAGATAGAAGCTGGTTCAAGACCTACAAGGCAATGAATGATGGTTCTATTCTTCACATGGGAAACGAGTCAACTGCCCTGGTGCATGGAAAAGGATGTGTTGATTTGAAGTTTAGTTCTGGAAAGATTGTTTCTTTATTTAATGTTTTACATGTTCCTGATATTAGAAAGAATTTGGTTTCTAGTAGTGTTTTGAATAATTGTGGTTATAAACAGGTTATTGAATCTGATAAGTTTGTTTTGTCTAAAAATGGTGTGTTTATTGGTTTTGGTTATTTATGTAATCAAATGTTCAGACTTAATATTATTCATGATAATATTGATTCTGCTTTTATATCTACATCTAAACTTTATGATTCAAACCTTTGGCATGCAAGACTTGGCCATGTACATTTTAAAAGAATGCAAGATATGTCTAAGGATGGGTTAATACCTGCTTTTGATATGAACACTGAAAAATGTAAAACTTGTATGTTGAACAAGATAACTAAGAAACCTTTTCAAGGAGTAAAACGTGAAACTAAAGTTTTGGAGTTAATTCACAGTGACCTTTGTGATTTACATGCTACTCCCTCTTTGGGGAATAAGAAATACTTTGTGACTTTTATTGATGATGCTTCTAGGTTTTGTCATGTTTATTTATTATATTCTAAAGATGAAGCATTAGATAAATTTAAAGTATTTAAAACTGAAGTTGAATTGCAACAAGGGTCTCTAATCAAAAGATTTAGGACTGATAGGGGAGGTGAGTACATGGATACTCTGTATTTTCAGTCTGTTGGTATAATCCATGAAACGACTGCCCCTCATACTCCTCAGCAAAATGGTATTTCTGAAAGGAAAAACAGGGTGCTGAAGGAGATGGTTAATTCCATGTTGTCCTATTCAGGGCTGAGTCAAGGGTTCTGGGGTGAAGCTATGTTAACAGCTTGCTATTTATTAAATAGGGTTCCCAACAAAAGGAACAAAATTACCCCTTATCAACTTTGGACTAAGAAGAAACCTAACCTTAATTATCTTAGGATATGGGGTTGTAGGGCTGTTGTAAGACTCCCTGATCCAAAGCAGAAAACTTTGGGTGAAAGAGGCATTGAATGCATCTTTGTTGGATATGCTGAGCATTCCAAGGCATATAGGTTTTATGTTATAGAACCTAATGAGTCTATTTCAATTAACTCAATAATTGAATCAAGGGATGCACTATTTGATGAGAACAGATTCTCATCTATCCCTAGACCAAGTCAAAGGATTCCAAATGGAACCAATGACAATGGTGTTTCAGAGGTTCCTGCTGATGAGGTTCCTACTGATGAGGTTCCTGCTGATGAGGTTCCTGTTGAGGTTGTGGAACGATAACCTGAACCTGAGCTCAGAAGGAGCAATAGGGTGAGGACTCCAAAGTCATTTGGACCTGAGTTTCAATTATACTTAATAGAAGGTACAAGGAGTGAGGTCTCTGACCAATACTCCTATTGCTTCATTGTGGAAGATGATCCCAAAACATTTGAAGAAGCAATGAAGTCCCAGGATGTTGCTTTCTGGAAAGAAGCAATTAATGATGTGATGGACTCTATCATGGGCAATAACACTTATGTGTTGACTGATCTACCACCTGGTTGCAAACCTTTAGGTAGCAAATGGATTTTCAAAAAGAAAATGAAGGTAGATGGAACTGTTGAAAAGTTCAAGGCAAGATTAGTTATTCAAGGCTTTAAACAAAAGTCAGGAATAGACTACTTTGATACTTATGCTCCAGTGGCACGTATCAGTACCATAAGATTGCTAATTGCTTTGGCATCAATTCACAATTTGATTATTCATCAGATGGATGTGAAGACAGCTTTCTTGAATGGTGATTTAGATGAGGAGGTTTACATGAACCAACCTCAGGGCTTCATCTTGCCTGGCAATGAAAACAAGGTGTGTAAACTGATTAAGTCTCTTTATGGACTAAAACAGGCACCTAAGCAATGGCATCAAAAGTTTGATGAAGTGGTTTTGTCTAGTGGTTATTTACATAATCAAGCTGACAAATGTGTATATAGCAAATATGATGAATCTGGTAAAGGAGTCATCATTTGTCTATATGTTGATGACATGTTGATCTTTGGCACTGACCACAATCAAGTTAATCTTACAAAAGAATTTTTGTCATCAAAATTCTCCATGAAGGATATGGGGGAGGCAGATGTTATCCTTGGCATAAGGATTAAACATGAAAGTAACAAAATTTCTATATCTCAGTCTCATTACATTGAGAAGGTGTTAAAGAAATTTAATTACTTTGATTGTACTCTAGTGAGTACTCCTATGGATACAAGTAAGAAGCTAATGCCTAATACTGGCAAAGCTGTATCTCAACTTGAGTATTCTAGGGTGGTTGGCTGCTTTATGTATGCCATGACTTGTACAAGACCTGATATTGCTTTTGCTGTGGGTAAACTGAGCAGGTATACTAGTAATCCTAGTGCTCATCATTGGCAAGCAATTCAGAGGGTCTTTAAGTATTTGAAGAGAACTATGGATTATAGTCTCTCATATACTGGTTATCCTTCAGTATTAGAAGGATATACTGATGCAAGTTGGATCAGTAACACTGAAGACAATTCGTCTACTAGTGGTTGGGTATTCCTACTTGGTGGAGGTGCAATTTCTTGGGCATCCAAGAAACAAACTTGCATTACCAGTTCAACCATGGAATCTGAATTTGTGGCTTTAGCTGCTGCTGGCAAAGAAGCTGAATGGTTGAAAAACTTGCTTTTTGAGATTCCATTGTGGTCTAAACCTATAGCACCTATTTCTATCCGTTGTGATAGTGCTGCTACATTGGCAAAGGCTTATAGCCAGATGTACAATGGGAAGTCTAGACACTTAGGTGTTAGGCATAGCATGATTCGTGAACTTATCATGAATGGGGTGGTATCTATAGTGTTTGTTAAATCTCAACAAAATTTAGCTGATCACTTGACGAAGGGTTTGGCTAGAGACTTGGTTTTGAAGTCTGCTAAAGGGATGGGTTTAAGTCCAACTTAGTCACTGAATGCAAGGATACCCAACTCCCTTCTAAGGAAACTTGGAAGCTGAGTTCAATGTGGAAAGCTGATCATTTAGTGGACTGAAGCACATGTATCACAAACATCCCAAGGTTGTGCTTGTTACCTGCTGAAAGGAGGATGAAGTCTTCACTTCTTAATGGTTAATTTTCTTTGAAAAAGTGCTAAGCAGGAGCATGAATTAAAGATGAACCACCTATGTGAATGTTGAAGTTTTGCCGCTTCAGGAAGCTTTGGACTTTTAGCTTTTACAACATTTATGAATTGGATATGGACACATGGATTTTATAGTGTCAGGAGTATTTTAGTGTTTGAAAACTTGTGTGTATTTATCATCAGGTATTCAAATGGGTTGAAGGGTTCAATTCTTAGAACACCCTGATTCTCGAATATTTGAAAGTATATGTACTAATGTGGAAATTCAATCCTCAGGATATTTTCATTTATGCACTTGTTTTGGTTTGTGTTTGATTTTTCATGCACAGGAAGAGAACTAAATTTGGGGAGGATTGTTGGAAATTTAGTGCTCTTGAGGGATCAATTCACACCTGGTAATGGGTTTGGAGGTATGGAGTATACACCCATTTGGTCACTGAATCCCCTGACTCAATAGTGGTTATGTATTGAATCTGCTGATAGTAGATTCTGCTGCTAGTGTGTTTCCACTGATGTGTTAATATTACCACTGCAAGGGTTATTGTTTCCACTGATGTGTTAACATTACCACTGCAAGGGTTATTGTTTCCACTGCTAGTGCTAACATTACCACTGCTAGTGATAATGTCTCCACTGATAACCACTGTTCCCTATTATTATGGAAAGTATTATGTTATAATTAATGGGCCGTTAATTATACATAATTCCATGGGCTAGGGTTTTGAGTATTCTCTATTATAAATAGAGGTCACATCATTCTGCATGGGAGACGAGATAACAATACGATTAACACAAAACCCTAAACACTTCAATACGCATCTGGTTCTTGGTTGTGCCTAAAACAAGAACATCACTTGGTCTTATCCCAAAGAGATATTCGTGTAACCCAGGCATAGGGTCGAATAGTTTGTATTGGAAAGTGATACCACGATTTCAAGTGAATATCCGGTACCTTTATTGATTATCTTAACCCTATTCTGGGAACCCGTTTACACATAACAACCAACAATATATATAAAAAGATATAAACCGAACCGACTTGCTTACCCTATATAATAAAATAAACATATGCACACCTCTCGATCAACCTCAAACAACCCTAAACAGAGCGAATGGATTACGATGACGAAGAAGAACAGAAGGTTACTCTTCTAGTTCATGATGCAAAGCCTCCATTTTTTGACGGGAGGATTGTGTTTACAAAACAAGAAGACCCCGTAATTCCTTGGAAGGATCCTACATCTGATATGGCCAAAATTTTAATAAAAGGTTCTACTAACCTTGTTCGTCAAGTACATGAAAAACAAAGTAAGGATAAATCACGGCAACGGTTTTGGGAACTTGCTGGTTCAAAGTAGAGGTGGCAAAACGGGCGGACTGGGCATAGTTGATTTCAAGGGAGATGCACAATTTGCACAACACATGAAAAAGGGTGAAGCAGTAAGCGATTTTGCAAAGTCAAAATCACTATCAGAACAACGTCAATACCTCCCAGTATTTTCTGTGCGAGATGAATTCTTGAAGGTGGTAAGAGAGAATCAAGTGGTGGTGGTTGTAGGCGAACTAAACCAAGGCGCGTGGTGGCAATGATTGTTTAACTGCCAAAAGAGTTGGTGAAGAGATGGAAACTAAACTTGGTGATTTGGTCGGTTATGCTATTCGTTTTGAAGACATTACTGGAGATAATATTGTTATAAAGTACATGACAAAAGGTGTGCTTCTTCGTGAAACTTTGGAATATCCAGATCTTGACAAGTATCGTGTCATTGTAATGGACGAAGCCCATGAAAGATCAGTGAACACAGATGTACTATTCGGGATCCTTAAGAAGGTAGTTTCCAGGCGTCGAGACTTCAAGCTTGTTGTCACTTCCGCCACTCTCAATGTGGAAAAGTTCTCAAATTTCTTCGGGAGTGTTCCAATTTTTCACATTCCTGGGAGAACCTTCCCTGTACAAATAATTTATAGTAAAAGCCCTTGTGAAGATTATGTCGAAGCTGCTGTGAAACAAGAAATGACAATCCACATCACAAGTGGTTCGGGTGACATACTAATCTTTATGACGGGTCAAGAAATGATCGAAGCAACTTGTTTTGCTTTATCTGAACGTATGGAACAGCTCATTAATTCTTCCACAAGAAAAGAAGTTACCAACATGTTAATCCTCCCAATTTACTCCCAACTTCCAGCCAACTTACAAGCTAAAATTTTTCAAAAAGCCGAAGATGGGTCCGGAAAATGCATTGTGGCTACCAATATTGCAGAAACGTCGTTAACAGTGGACGAAATTTATTATGTAATTGACACGGGGTACGTTAAAATGAAGGTGTATAACCCCCGACTGGGTATGGATGTTTTCCAGGTTTTCCCAATCAGCTAGGCGGCGGCTGACCAGCGGGCAGGTCGGTCAGGTAGGACTGGGCCAGGAACTTGCTATCGTCTTTTTACGGAGAGTGCATACCGATACGAAATGCTTCCGATGCCTGTCTTGGAAATTCAGAGAAGTAATATCATGAATGTTATTTTGCTGCTGAAATCGTTTAAAGTCGATAATCTGTTGGATTTTGAGTTCATGGACCCATCACCTCAAGAAAACGTCCTTAACTCCATGTATCAACTGTGGGTATTGGGGGCATTGAGCAACACAGGTAGTCTGACTCGTATGGGATTGAAAATGATTAAGTTCCCTATAGACCCGGGACTCGCAAAAATGCTGATAACAGGAGAAGAGTTTGGTTGTGTCGATGAAGTATTAACAATCGTATCGATGCTTTCTGTTCCGTCTGTATTCTTGAGGCCATGTAACCGGGCTGAAGAAAGCGCTGCTGGTCATGAAAAGTTTTTCATGTCTGAATCCGATCATTTAACTTTACTCGACATTTACAGACAGTGGGAAGCCAACGAATACCGTGGTGACTGGTGTAGCAAGCATGTTCTTCAAGTGAAATGTCTACGGAAGGCTAGCAAAGTGAGATCTCAGTTACTCGACATATTGAAAAAGCTCGAGATCCCGCTCACATCATGCGGGCCCAAATTGCATGTCATCAGAAAAGCGATATGTTCATCTTTTTTTCATAATGCTGCAAGACTTAAAGGTGGGATTGGGGAATACTTAAATTGTAGGAATGGGATGCCATGCCATATGCACCCGACCTCGGCTATATATGGGATGGGTTACACGCCTGATTATGTGGTCTATCATGAGCTGATTTTGACTAACAAGAAATACATGCAATGTGCCACTTCAGTTAAACCACAGTGGTTGGCAGAGTATGGCCCAATGTTCTATTCGATCAAGGACTTGGACACTGTTGGAAAATTTAGTGCACTTGAGGGATCAATTCACACCTGGTAATGGGTTTGGAGGTATGGAGTATACACCCATTTGGTCACTGAATCCCCTGACTCAATAGTGGTTATGTATTGATCAAAGTACTGCTAGCAGACTCTGCTGCTAGTGTTGTGAATCTGCTGCTAGGATTCTGCTGCTAGCTGATCCTGCTGATAGGATTCTGCTGACAGCTGATTCTGCTGCTAGCTGATTCTGCTGCTGATAGCATTCTGCTGCTAGTGAGAATCTGCTGATAGCATCAGCAATTCTGCTGCTAGGTTTTAACCACTGATTCGTATTATTATGGAAATTATTATGTTATAATTAATGGGTCGTTAATTATACATAATTCCATGGGCTAGGGTTTTGAGTATTCTCTATTATAAATAGAGGTCACATCATTCTGCATGGATATAGATCTTACGATATACAAAACACAAAACCCTAAACACTCTAATACGCATCTGGTTCTTAGTTTGTGCCTAAATCAAGAACATCACTTGGTCTTATCCCATAGAGATATTCGTGTAACCCAGGCATAGGGTCGAATAGTTTCTATTGGAAAGTGATACCACGATTTCAAGTGAATATCCGGTACCTTTATTGATTATCTTAACCCTAATCTGGGAAACTGTTTACACTTAACAACCAACAATCAATAGAAACTATTAGTGATAATCAATGGCTGCTGCTATGAGACAAATAGCTGCTAACTTTTCCAAGTTGGAAAAGTTTGAAGGTGTTGATTTCAGAAGATGGAAAAAGAATATGCACTTCTTGTTGTCAAGCATGAATGTGGTGTATGTTCTCACAACTGAGATTCCAGAAGATCATGGAGATGATGCTACTATGGATCAGATGAGGGCAAGAAGCAAGTGGGAGAATGATGACCACATTTGCAGGGGTTTAATTCTCAATGGTATGTCTGATTCTCTATTTGATATTTATCAGAGTGTTGAAACTTCTCAAGAACTATGGGATTCCTTGGAAGCCAAATATATGGCTGAGGATGCATCAAGTAAGAAGTTCCTTGTAAGTAATTTTAACAATTACAAAATGGTTGATTCTAGACCTGTCATGGAACAATACAATGAACTTCTTAGTATACTTGGTCGATTCACACAACACAAGATGAACATGGATGAGGCTATTTCAGTCTCTTGTATCATAGATAAACTACCTCCCTCTTGGAAAGAATTCAAGCATATGCTTATGCATAAGAAGGAGGAGTTAACTCTTGTTGAGTTGGGCAGTCACTTGCGCATTGAGGATTCACTCAAAGCTCAAGACATTGACAAGCCAAAGAGTAGCACTGCTACTGGTCCATCAGTTATCAATATGGTGGAGCATAACAACTCCACCAAGTACAATGACAACAAGGGCAAGCGTAAGCATAAAGATAACACCAAATCTGATCTTAACAAGAAACCCAAGGTGACTTGTTGGAAGTGTGGGAAACCTGGACACTTCAGGAAAGATTGCAAGGGTGGTAAAGTTGGAAACAAATCCAATGGATCAGGCACAAGTGGAGGGAATGGTAACACCAATTCTCTGAAAGGTCAGAATGTGTTTAATAAGTCTTTTAAGATTTATTATGTTACATATATATCTGATATTTACTTTGTGCAGGATGATGATGTTGCGTGGTGGGTTGACTCTGGAGCAACAATTCATGTGTGTAAAGATAGAAGCTGGTTCAAGACCTATAAGTCAATGAATGATGGTTCTATTCTTCACATGGGAAACGAGTCAACTGCCCTGGTGCATGGAAAAGGATGTGTTGATTTGAAGTTTAGTTCTGGAAAGATTGTTTCTTTATTTAATGTTTTGCATGTTCCTGATATTAGAAAGAATTTGGTTTCTAGTAGTGTTTTGAATAATTGTGGTTACAAACAAGTTATTGAATCTGATAAGTTTGTTTTATCTAAAAATGGTGTGTTTATTGGTTTTGGTTATTTATGTAATCAAATGTTCAGACTTAATATTGTTCATGATAATATTGATTCTGCTTTTATATCTACTTCTAAACTTTATGATTCAAACTTATGGCATGCAAGACTTGGCCATGTACATTTTAAAAGAATGCAAGATATGTCTAAGGATAGGTTAATTCCAGCCTTTGATGTGAACACTGAAAAGTGTAAAACTTGTATGTTGAACAAAATAACTAAGAAACCTTTTCAAGGAGTAAAACGTGAAACTAAAGTTTTGGAGTTAATTCACAGTGATCTTTGTGATTTACATGCTACTCCCTCTTTGGGGAATAAGAAATACTTTGTGACTTTTATTGATGATGCTTCTAGGTTTTGTCATGTTTATTTATTACATTCTAAAGATGAAGCATTAGATAAATTTAAAGTATTTAAAACTGAAGTTGAATTGCAACAAAGTTCCCTGATCAAAAGATTAAGGACTGATAGGGGAGGTGAGTACATGGATACTCTGTATTTTCAGTCTGTTAGTATAATCCATGAAACGACTGCCCCTTATACTCCTCAGCAAAATGGTATTTCTGAAAGGAAAAACAGGGTGCTGAAGGAGATGGTTAATTCCATGTTGTCCTATTCAGGACTGAGTCATGGGTTCTGGGGTGAAGCTATGTTAACAGCTTGCTATTTATTAAATAGGGTTCCCAACAAAAGGAACAAAATTACCCCTTATGAACTGTGGACTAAAAAGAAACCTAACCTTAATTATCTTAGGATATGGGGTTGTAGGGCTGTTGTATGACTCCCTGATCCAAAGCAGAAAACTTTGGGTGAAAGAGGCATTGAATGCATCTTTGTTGGATATGCTGAGCATTCCAAGGCATATAGGTTTTATGTTATAGAACCTAATGAATCTGTTTCAATTAACTCAATAATTGAATCAAGGGATGCACTCTTTGATGAGAACAGATTCTCATCTATCCCAAGACCAAGTCAAAGGATTCCAAATGGAACCAATGACAATCGTGTTTCAGAGGTTCCTGCTGATGAGGTTCCTGCTGAGATTGTGGAACAACAACCTGAACCTGAGCTCAGAAGGAGCAATAGGGTGAGGACTCCAAAGTCATTTGGACCTGAGTTTCAATTATACTTAATTGAAGGTACAAGGAGTGAGGTCTCTGACCAATACTCCTATTGCTTCATTGTGGAGGATGATCCCAAAACATTTGAAGAAGCAATGAAGTCCCAGGATGTTGCTTTCTGGAAAGAAGCAATTAATGATGAGATGGACTCTATCATGGGCAATAACACTTATGTGTTGACTGATCTACCACCTGGTTGCAAACCTCTAGGTAGCAAATGGATTTTCAAAAAGAAAATGAAGGTAGATGGAACTGTTGAAAAGTTCAAGGCAAGATTAGTTATTCAAGGCTTTAAACAAAAGTCAGGAATAGACTACTTTGATACTTATGCTCCAGTGGCACGTATCAGTACCATAAGATTGCTAATTGCTTTGGCATCAATTCACAATCTGATTATTCATCAGATGGATGTGAAGACAGCTTTCTTGAATGGTGATTTAGATGAGGAGGTTTACATGAACCAACCTCAGGGCTTCATCATGCCTGGCAATGAAAACAAGGTGTGTAAACTGATTAAGTCTCTTTATGGACTAAAACAGGCACCTAAGCAATGGCATCAAAAGTTTGATGAAGTGGTTTTGTCTAGTGGTTATTTACTTAATCAAACTGACAAATGTGTATATAGCAAATATGATGAATCTGGTAAAGGAGTCATCATTTGTCTATATGTTGATGACATGTTGATCTTTGGCACTGACCAAAATCAAGTTGATCTTACAAAAGAATTTTTGTCATCAAAGTTCTCCATGAAGGATATGGGGGAGGCAGATGTTATCCTTGGCATAAGGATTAAACATGAAAGTAACAAAATTTCTATATCTCAGTCTCATTACATTGAGAAGGTGTTAAAGAAATTTAATTACTTTGATTGTACTCCAGTGAGTACTCCTATGGATACAAGTGAGAAACTAATGCCTAATACTGGTAAAGCTGTATCTCAACTTGAGTATTCTAGGGTGATTGGCTGCTTGATGTATGCCATGACTTGTACAAGACCTGATATTGCTTTTGCTGTGGGTAAACTAAGCAGGTATACTAGTAATCCTAGTGCTCATCATTGGCAAGCAATTCAGAGGGTCTTTAAGTATTTGAAGAGAACTATGGATTATAGTCTTTCATATATTGGTTATCCTTCAGTATTAGAAGGATAAACTGATGCAAGTTGGATCAGTAACACTGAAGACAATTCGTCTACTAATGGCTGGGTATTCCTACTTGGTGGAGGTGCAATTTCTTGGGCATCCAAGAAACAAACTTGCATTACCAGTTCAACCATGGAATCTGAATTTGTGGCTTTAGCTGCTGCTGGAAAAGAAGCTGAATGGTTGAAAAACTTTCGTCTTGAGATTCCATTGTGGTCTAAACCTATAGTACCTATTTCTATCCGTTGTGATAGTGTTGCTACATAGGCAAAGGCTTATAGCCAGATGTACAATGGGAAGTCTAGACACTTAGGTGTTAGGCATAGCATGATTCGTGAGCTTATCATGAATGGGGTGGTATCTATAGTGTTCGTTAAATCTCAACAAAACTTAGCTGATCACTTGACGAAGGGTTTGGCTAGAGACTTGGTTTTGAAGTCTGCTAAAGGGATGGGTTTAAGTCCAACTTAGTCACTGAATGCAAGGATAGCCAACTCCCTTCTAAGGAAACTTGGAAGCTGAGTTCAATGTGGAAAGCTGATCATTTAGTGGACTGAAGCACATGTATTACAAACATCCCAAGGTTGTGCTTGTTACCTGCTGAAATGAGGATGAAGTCTTCACTTCTTAATGGTTAATTTTCTTTGAAAAAGTGCTAAGCAGGAGCATGAATTAAAGATGAACCACCTATGTGAATGTTGAAGTTTTGCCGCTTCAGGAAGCTTTGGACTTTTAGCTTTTACAACATTTATGAATTGGATATGGACACATGGCTTGTATAGTGTCAGGAGTATTTTAGTGTTTGAAAACTTGTGTGTATTTATCATCAGGTATTCAAATGGGTTGAAGGGTTCAATTCTTAGAACACCCTGATTCTCGAATATTTGAAAGTATATGTACTAATGTGGAAATTCAATCCTCAGGATATTTTCATTTATGCACTTGTTTTGTTTTTGTGTTTGATTTTTCATGCAAAGGTAGTGAACTAAATTTGGGGAGGATTGTTGGAAAATTTAGTGCACTTGAGGGATCAATTCACACCTGGTAATGGGTTTGGAGGTATGGAGTATACACCCATTTGGTCACTGAATCCCCTGACTCAATAGTGGTTATGTATTGATCAAAGTACTGCTAGCAGACTCTGATGCTAGTGTTGTGAATCTGCTGCTAGGATTCTGCTGCTAGCTGATCCTGCTGATAGGATTCTGCTGACAGCTGATTCTGCTGCTAGCTGATTCTGCTGCTGATAGCATTCTGCTGCTAGTGAGAATCTGCTGATAGCATCAGCAATTCTGCTGCTAGGTTTTAACCACTGATTCCTATTATTATGGAAATTATTATGTTATAATTAATGGGCCGTTAATTATACATAATTCCATGGGCTAGGGTTTTGAGTATTCTCTATTATAAATAGAGGTCACATCATTCTGCATGGATATAGATCTTACGATATACAAAACACAAAACCCTAGACACTCTAATACGCATCTGGTTTTTGGTTTGTGCCTAAAGCAAGAACATCACTTGGTCTTATCCCATAGCGATATTCGTGTAACCCAAGCATAGGGTCGAATAGTTTCTATTGGAAAGTGATACCACGATTTCAAGTGAATATCCGGTACCTTTATTGATTATCTTAACCCTAATCTGGGAAACTGTTTACACTTAACAACTAACAGACACGTCCTTGCTGGAGCACAAAAAGAGGCACAGAGATGAGAAATCTGCAATGGAAGAAGAAATGGATAATTTGAGAAAGAAGCAAGAGCAAGTGGATTGAAACAAGCTAATTCTTCCAGATATCGGAAACCTAAAATGTACGGTTTGTAGAAATTACAAGATCGACTTCGGATTTAGACGTACTAAAATTATTTTGTTTCGTACGACCGCTTGTATGCAACTTGGTCTACCATGAGCTGATTTTGGCCAAGGAATATATGCAATGTGCCACCAGCCATTATATTGTTGTATTGATATCAGTTACGATGGTTTGGTTTGATAAAAATAGTTCTAAAAATTCTGAAATTTTACCTCAAAGATAAAAAATGTTGGCGCATAGAACTTGTTATATTGATGCACAATAAAATTTTGATACATTACTAAAATTAAGTTCAATGAAAAAACGAAATTTTAATGCACAAAGAAGTCGATTTACAAAATTTTAACACACAAACGTTATTTTCACAGCTCTCAAAAGTAGGAGTCATTGAACTTCAACACGTGCATAGTACATAGCTCTCAACCTAAACTACGGTACAAAACCGACGGCAAAATCTTTCAATAAATCAAGCTGATGAGGCGAAAAATGATCTGTTTTTAGGGGGTCATTTAAGCCCGAATCCGAATTTATTTGATCAAATATTGCCCTAAATCGTTCCTTTTGTGATTTTAGGTACTTGGAGAGTGAATTCTGGAAAAGAAGCCATTTTGGACGTTTTTGGAGCATAAAAGTGAAGAAAACGGCAAAGTCTCAATTTTCCATGCTGGGAACAGTACATGAAGGCGTCAAGAGTAACTCATGACGGCATCAAAATCCCAAGAATAAAAATCCGTAGTTGATGACGGCGTCACACAGGGCGTCAGAAGTAGATCAAGGCCGTCCGAGGAAGTATTTGGCGGCAAGATGACGGCGTCACACCCTTGTTCTTGACGCCGTCACCCCTATTTTCCTATATATAGTTTTCTAGTTTTTCACATTAAAAGAGAGAAGTTTTGGAGAAACCCTAAAGACGAATTTGGTGCAACTTTTACAGGTTTTTCAAGGGTTCCAAACCCTTGATACCTTGCATTGTAATTGAGATAAGTGTTCTTCTAATTCAATCAATATGTCTATGTGTTGGTTGTCTATATCTTGTTCTTGTCTCAATTCCATCATGCTAGGCTAGATCTCTTTTGTGTTTGCTTAGATCTAATGAAACCTAGATATTGATTATGTGTTGATTACTTGTTTATTCTTGTCTTGGATGAATGATTTTATATGTTAGGCTTAAGAAAACTGGCAGATCTCCAAATGGTAACATGCTTGAACGTCTTAAGAAACATGAACCGAGGCGTACTAGGTCTTTATTGGTTGTATTTAATGCATGAGCCACTGTTTACAATCCCTATAGTTGTGTTGGGCATGGTGTAGAAGGAGATAAGAGCTCATAGAATTGGGGAGTTATGTATGTCACCCCATGAATGGTATTAAGGAATACAATCCGTCATCCATGCAATTATAACAAGTAATTAACGTGTAAAAGATATCTAGGGAGTAGTGAAATCTAAGTAAACACATTTTCTCCAATTACTGCTCACAACCTTAGTATAATTAGTTTATTTTCATTTTTAGTATTTTATTTTGATTGCATCTTAGTTTTGGGTTAGTTGAATAGCAACTAATTCCGCCCACTCTTTCAAAACCCGAGATTTTAATTTGCTTTCCATAAAATATAAAAACACAAAAAATAATCATCCCTCACCTTTAGAACTAGTAATTAGGCTTTCTAATCCTAGCGACACTATTCCTAAGCTGAACGATCAATCCCCCGGTACTTGTCACTATACTATACTACAACGATCAGGTACACTGCCTGGTGGGGGTTGTAAGCTTCTCGAGATCCCTCAAGAGGTAAAGCCTGTTGCGATTCCCACGCATCAAGTTTTTGGCGCCGCAGCCCGGGGAAGTAGTTATTGTCTAGGTTAGGATTTCTTTTTATTAGGTCTACTTGCTAGATTCCTTTCTAGTAAGATTTTATTTTTTATTTTTAGGTCTTCGTTAGTCTATCTTTTTCTTTGTGTGTTTGTTCGTAATTTCCATTGACTCTTCCGTTCACCATTATGGAGTACGCGAATCCACCATACCACCAACCACAAAGACCATTCTACCCTATTGACATCTCGAATTTCAAACAATATCGAGATGAACCCATATATGATGCATGGACTCGTTTTAAAATTTTACTTCGAAAATTCCCTCATCATAGTTTCTCTTTAGCATCCCTAATCCAAACCTTTTACTATCGTGTCAACCGATGTGACCAAATGTGCATCGATGATTTTGCCAATGGGGGCCCTAGAGAATTAAATGCTGAAGAAGCATGGGATACCATAGAAGACTGTGCCCAATATTATTATAGAGTAGACAACCCAACAAACAACATCACAAATCAATCAAAAACAAGTTTGATGGAGCAAACAGGAAGTTTATCTGGGGATGATTACTTAGGGATACCTGTGTGGATGTCACCTAAAGCCATAGTACAAAGCAAACACATAGGTAATCTAGATAAAATGGAGGATGAGGTAAGTAACGTAAGCCCACCAAGTACCCCACAAATCCTACCATCATTTGAGGCACACACACCGCCCGTGACTTACCCGGAAGAAGTAGAAGAGACTATAGGAACCCCAATAGAGGTAGAACCCTTGGACCAAACACAACTAGAGGATATAGGTTTGAATGCTTATAATGATAACCTTACCCTTAGTTCTAGGGAAGTTCCTAGTTTTGATGAACCGGAGCCTCAACCAAAACCGTTACCTAATCTTCCATCCTTGGATGTGAATTTAGGAATTGAAATAGGTTCCGATCCACCCATCAAACCATATAGTCCGGGTGGTCTTAAGATAAAGGTAGTGGACTCTAAGCCTTGTAGAGAGGAAGCCAATATAGGAGTGGAACATAACCTTACATGCTTACATCACCCATTCATGATTGATCACAAAACACATTATGGGTTTAAACCGGGTTTATTAGGTCAAGATGGATTCCCAACTAGGAGTCTCTCGAAATTGATAGAAGATGATCCCTTTCTAAGAGAAAATCTTAATTCACCCACTAACCCAATTGAATTAGGTAAGGCTATGATGATAGGATCCTGCATCTTTGAGCATACAATTCATCCACCACTCTTTCTTCACGAGGCATAATTACACCCTAAGGGTGTGTATCGCTACTACCACCCGCACTTAATCCTAAGTGTAAGGAAAACCTCACCTTTATCCGTGAAATAAGGGTAGAGTCAGGCTCGTGACTCGAACAAAAACAAGCGCTTCTTGGGAGGCAACCCATGTTTTGTGTGATTTTCATTTTGTTTGATTGTTATTTGCTTCCGTATGCATGTTTTATTTTTATTGTTGGTTGATCATGTTTCTCAATTAAAATATGGAAATACTTTACTATGTTGTTTGGCCTAGTCTTAACTCCAACCTAAAAGTATTTTTGCAAAAGATAAGTGTAAGGGGAAACCCCAAATATGTTTTTAAGAAACAAACCGATCATGATTCTCCACAATATTAAATGAGCATGTATATTCGTATTTGTTAGAGTCAAATGCTTGTATTGAGTCATAATGAAGTTTTGCAGGATTTTCCAGGAAGTAGGACCAAGTTTTTCCAGAAATTTTCCGGAAACTTAACATAAGAATTTCTGCAGGTCCATTCTGACGGCGTCAAAGTTTTACTCTTGACGGCGTCAGGAGTTAAAATCTGGAAATTTTACCGGTTTTGTTTTTCTAACGGAGTCTTATGGTTTTTGTGAATTATTAAGTTTTATAATCTCCAGGAGATCTGCAAACTTCATTCCACAAGCATTATATCTTATCTTTGTTTTCTAGGATTTAGTAACTTATATAGGATGCCTCCGATTTTACGCGAGGTTGTCTTGTCTATTTTGTCAGGATTTACAGGTTATGTTCGACAAAGAGATGATTTATATTCTGGAAGGGAAGCTTTGATGGTTCATTTTCTTGGAGGAAGATTTAACCTGGCCAACCTATAATCCATACCGAGCGAATCAGGGGAGTATTTGATTTCATTCTCTTTACTTTTTCACTTTTACATTCTTTACTTGAACATTGGGGACAATGTTCATCTTAAGTGTAAGGGGAGGGTAAAAAGATGATACCTTAAATATGCACTTTCGCTTGAGTTTGTTTTGTTTAATGGTAGATGTGTAATAAAACTATGAGAAATACTTGTTAGTGTAATTTTAGCGCCAAATTTAAAATTTTTTACAACATTTAGGAGTGAAACTTTAGCCATAGCAAGCGTCTCATGGATAGGAGATTGTATGACTAGCACATAACCGTATATTCAGAAAAATTTTCCACCCAAATATGTGAGGTTCGCCTTTAGATTTGATAGGAAAAGCATTCATTATTAGTGCTTATGAGTGTACCGGTAGCATTTAGATTCTAGAACTTGCGTTAGTGATGCATCCCGAGACCGCTAGTGAGACTACATTCGTGTGGTAGGATTTACTACATGATAAGAGGCATTAGGATCACCCTTGTGTTAAACCCGTATCATAATTACTTGACCATTTAAGTCATATTACTTGACTAGTTAAGTCAACTAATTTTTCCCACACCCTTAGCGTTGTACTCATTTTTAGTACACGATACCCCTAGTACACCCCTCCGAGCCTATCTTTTCGTTTCTAACTTTAAGCATTTTACTTAAAGGAAGAATTTGTTACACCCCACTTAAATGTACAACCAAATCGCCTTAGCCTTCCGTGTATGCGCTCATTTTTAGTGCATTATTGTTATTTGTTAAACCCTAAGTTAACTTTCTAATTGATTACATGGTTGCTAAGTCGAGTCATATCCTTGTACATATTGTTTTGGGACGATTGAGACTCATGGGTAAGTACTTATTTTATGGAGTAATGGGGAAGAACATCATTTATTACCCCCATGCGTGCGTTAATCTTAAAAGTGCTCCAAGTGTTTTGATTTTCTTAATTCGAGTCATTAGTTTAGTTTATTGTAAAGTATGTAAAGATTCAAGTGTAAGGGGAACGTTCATTCCCTATGATGTATTATTTTGGATGGTAGGGTAAGAATGTATGCACAAAAAAAAAAATAAAAAATAAAAAATAAAATAAAATAAAAAAAAACATACGGACTACCATCCCTTTTTATTCTATTTCATTTTATGATTTTGTTATTTTCCATTTATTAGCTTAAGTCGAGTCTAGTCTTGGCTTAGCAACGCCATATTGTACATGTAATTAACCAAGATTGTTAACTCGCCACCAGTAAAACTTCCTTTATCCAACAAAACCGTGTAATTTTTATCCCTATACCTAACGTTACAACCCTTTAAAAGACCTCTTTGATAGTTTATCCTAGGTGCTTACGCCATGTGGTGAAGGTTTGATCCTTTCCCAAGCCTATGGTAATCTATTTTGCTATGACAGGTAGTGAGAGATATCTTCCATTTCCATAATGTTATATTACTTTATTACACCCGAGAGATGTGAGTATCTAAACACTATTTGTGAGGTGCTAGTGTATGACCTCCGTGCTTGTCTATTGGTCTTTAGTGGAACGATTATTTGTTGTAATTACATTTATATTAGTGTTAAATGACCCCTAACTTGTCTTTTGAGTAGAATAAAAGCGCATTTGCTTGAGGACAAGCAAATCTCAAGTGTAAGGGTATATGATGAGGCAAAAAATGATCCGTTTTTAGGGGGTCATTTAAGCCCGAATCCGAATTTATTTGATCAAATATTGCCCTAAATCGTTCCTTTTGTGATTTTAGGTACTTGGAGAGTGAATTCTGGAAAAGAAGCCATTTTGGACGTTTTTGGAGCATAAAAGTGAAGAAAACGGCAAAGTCTCAATTTTCCATGCTGGGAACAGTACATGAAGGCGTCAAGAGTAACTCATGACGGCGTCAAAATCCCAAGAATAAAAATCCGTAGTTGATGACGGCGTCACACAGGGCGTCAGAAGTAGATCAAGGCCGTCCGAGGAAGTATTTGGCGGCGAGATGACGGCGTCACACCCTTGTTCTTGACGCCGTCACCCCTATTTTCCTATATATAGTTTTCTAGTTTTTCACATTAAAAGAGAGAAGTTTTGGAGAAACCCTAAAGACGAATTTGGTGCAACTTTTACAGGTTTTTCAAGGGTTCCAAACCCTTGATACCTTGCATTGTAATTGAGATAAGTGTTCTTCTAATTCAATCAATATGTCTATGTGTTGGTTGTCTATATCTTGTTCTTGTCTCAATTCCATCATGCTAGGCTAGATCTCTTTTGTGTTTGCTTAGATCTAATGAAACCTAGATATTGATTATGTGTTGATTACTTGTTTATTCTTGTCTTGGATGAATGATTTTATATGTTAGGCTTAAGAAAACTGGCAGATCTCCAAATGGTAACATGCTTGAACGTCTTAAGAAACATGAACCGAGGCGTACTAGGTCTTTATTGGTTGTATTTAATGCATGAGCCACTGTTTACAATCCCTATAGTTGTGTTGGGCATGGTGTAGAAGGAGATAAGAGCTCATAGAATTGGGGAGTTATGTATGCCACCCCATGAATGGTATTAAGGAATACAATCCGTCATCCATGCAATTATAACAAGTAATTAACGTGTAAAAGATATCTAGGGAGTAGTGAAATCTAAGTAAACACATTTTCTCCAATTACTGCTCACAACCTTAGTATAATTAGTTTATTTTCATTTTTAGTATTTTATTTTGATTGCATCTTAGTTTTGGGTTAGTTGAATAGCAACTAATTCCGCCCACTCTTCCAAAACCCGAGATTTTAATTTGCTTTCCATAAAATATAAAAACACAAAAAATAATCATCCCTCACCTTTAGAACTAGTAATTAGGCTTTCTAATCCTAGCGACACTATTCCTAAGCTGAACGATCAATCCCCCGGTACTTGTCACTATACTATATACTACAACGATCAGGTACACTGCCTGGTGGGGGTTGTAAGCTTCTCGAGATCCCTCGAGAGGTAAAGCCTGTTGCGATTCCCATGCATCACAAGCAAATTGACTTGATGAGATCATGTGTGGTAACTGAAGGATTGGGGTGGCGGAGGCTCATCATCGACAGCTATGGCTGCAGCAGACCCTGGTTGTGCTGTAGCAGCTGATGCTATTGACGAGGGTGCATCTGTTAGAGCCAAAACTTCTGGTTCATTGGGGCGAAGGTCTTTCAAGAGAACAAAACCAGAAGCGGCGGATGCTTTCACTGGAATGTATCTACTATCTTCTAGAACTTAACTTCTCTTGAGCAGGAACCACTCTTGCAGGGTTGGTCAAAATCTCAAAAGTTGGTTCGGGCTCAGCCTTCTGCTGCTCCCCAGCTGGACTATCAACCTCTCATATAGTCATATGCATAAATAACCAAATTCGAGAATCTTAGCCCCTGAATTATATACAACAGATTAAACCAGTTTCTCAAGCTAGTGAGTCGATTTGGGTTATGTTGTAACTCAAACTGGTCAAATTGGTGGAATCGGATAAAATAGTTAAGAAGGGTAACGGGGTCAAACGGGTAGAAAGTCTCTCGAAGTGCTTTAATGCATTTGACCTCCTAAATTGTTTTATGAATTTCGCTCAATGATTTTAATATAAGTATTGTAACAACGTTTAAAACTTGGGTCTGTGGTAATATCGAAGAAACTAATCCATCTTATTTACCTGACGTTCCTTACTAGATGCAGGTTTGTTTTTAGAATTGTTCTGATGGACTAGTAAATGTTTGTGGGTCAATCGACCCGTTTCTTAGTACATGTAATATCTTCAACCGAATCCCATGTCAAAAGCGCCTGACTGGTCCATCTCTACTAGTGATGAAGATAGTGGAACAAAAAAGAGACAGCTGAGAAAGAAATGCACCTGCATCTTATCGGCATCAGAAGCTCTAGCCTTTGCTCTTGCTAAGAATTGCCACCAATAGCTAACCACTTAAGTAAGTTATCAGAAAGATGACACATAAATAGGATACCACTAAAATTTCAAATTCATACGGATCGGAGTACCTGCTTAGTCCTAGGCTCCTAGCATCTTGAATATATAGTACCCCGTAGCTAATATCAACAACTTCACATGAACTTTTTATCGTATCGTACAACGTCCAATATGTGTCATCATGAAGATTAGCCATTTCAAATTCCAATTCATTTTTATCAGTCATGGGCTTGCATGAATCCATCTGAAATGACCAAGAAAAACAATCTTTTAATAACAATATTACTAACTTATAAAAAGTTAACATTTTTATAGAAAATTGTTGCATAAATGGAAAACAGGTGCCTTTAAAACTGTTTTCTAACGGCAAATGATGTAGATGATGATGGGATTTTGTAACAGGATCAAGAAGTTGATGAGGGTTTAAAAAAGGGTTTTAAGCATTATGTTCAAAATTTGAAATGTAAAGTTGAAAGGCGATGAATGGGCCTAATAATGTGTTGGTTAAAGGTTTTAGTGAGTTATTTCTGCTCGCATTTACCTTTTTTTAGGTTCGTTAAGATTATTGTTGGTTGGAGACTTTTTGGTTTGAGTTTACGTACAACTACGTTGATCTTAGTAAAAGGTGAGCTAGATGTATGTGGTTCGAAGTTAATTCTAGATAAAAAGGATTTCGTTTATAGTTGATCCTGGGCGCATACCAAACCAACGTTTATAGAGAGTTTGTACATTAATTTAGTTAAAAAAATAAAAACAACTTTAGTGACTACCTTGGGAATCGAACCAGAAACCTAACGGATAAGAGCTCACAGGATATAAATCTCACTGAATCTATTTAAAATAAAAACTTGTCATAACACAACAATAACTTTATATATGTGCTTAGCCCATAAAATATAAACAATAAAAGGCCCGTAACTTTCCATCAAAACAAAAGTCAACAAAAATGGCTGCAGCGACGCGTGTGGTGGCGAGTGGCGGTGTGTTGAAGCTACCTCCGAGTGTTTACTAATTGTTTGATTGTTTTTATGAAATAGTGCCAGAATTGAACTTTGAATGTATGTATCAATTAAGGATCCGAACTTAGTAGTTTTATAATACGGATGCAAAACTTACCGTACTTGGTAAAACAGTTATCTCTTGAGCGTTTTTGTAGTGAATCGAAAACACATATTATTTGCACGTTGTCGGTTTCACAAACACACATATTACGTACAAAGGCATATATCATCTAACAAATCTTTATACGAAAGCAAAATGTAGTTTGTTTTAAAGTACATTCTCCGTATTTTGTTTTGTTTGCATGGCCTTACATGTAAGTCTCCGTACTTTCTTTTTTCTCTTGAAGGTAGGGCTCCAATCAAGTCAAACTTTTATCAAGCAACTCAAGCTCGAGCTTGAGCTTGACTCGATCGAGTCAAGCTTTTATCAAGCTCAAGCCCAAAAAATAGCTCGAAACATATAACAAGCCAAGCTCAAGCTTTTGATAGCTTGGCTTGAGCTCCTATCAAGCTTTTTTAAGCTTTAATATAAATATATTTCCATTAAATTTATATAACTAACTAGGGATGATTTGAGTAGTAACATAATTTATAACGACTTACTTTGTAAATAATTGAACATGTATTTTAGAAGGTCTTAAACCTAATTAATCCAAACGTTTTGTATCCTACCTTATGTATTCTCCACACTTATTGGGATCTCGACTGTTATAGTGTTATCATTTGTGTAAAACACTAGTGAGTTTGGCTATTATGATTTAAGTTTGTTTTACTTTATACATATATTTATTGATGAGTTTGAATATTAGATACAATATTTTTATATACGTTCAAGCTTTTCAAGCCAAGCTCAAGCTTTAATTGAATTTTTCAAGCCAAGCTCAAGCGTGATGAGTATTACAAATAATTTAACACAATACTTATGCTTTCAAGGGAAAATTGTTCCTGCAAGCGGACCAGGCGACTTTGGATGGGACCCAATCTTCGAACCTGATGGTTTTGATCAAACGTAATACTGTCCTTTCATCTATTTCTATATGATCATCTTATTATAGGTGGCAATTTTGACCAATTTACTAGGAATGGGTCGATTTGGGATGACAATATCTTAAACGGGTATAGTGGGTCGAATCAATATTCTTTAATGAAAACGGGCCACTCAGTTTTGGTTGTGGTTGAGGAGAAAAATGGTGATAAAGCAACTCATTTTGTGTAATTTGTATAACATGCTGTGAAGTTAAGGAGGAATGGGTTGAACGAGTCGCTTGGTTTGTCCAAAGTTTGTTTTTAATGCATACAACATTCTAATTATATTTAATTTAAGATTTAGCCCATAACCGTTATTCATTGCAAGCGCATGAATTCTATGAAGTTTATGTGCTAAGGAGCTTTAGTTATGTGGTATTAATATAACAGAGGTCACTAATGATATGTTCAAATCAAATCCGGGAACAAAAGGCGAGAATTACTATTACTATATATATTAAATAGAATCAGAAACGCTGCCGTTTCGATGCCACCTCCATGCATGGACCTTTCTTTCTTTCTTTTTTTTTGGCTGTTTCATATACCATCGTCCAACATCCATAGCCTGTTGGTTAACCCAACAGCTTCCACCTCCTTAGAAAAATATATAGCACATCGATAAACATGGAAGATTCCACAATCCTCCACAAACTCCAATCACACATACATGCTTTCAGATTTGGTTTGGATATGGGGTTTTCGGTTACACAAGTCTTTCAGTATTCATCTTCTTCACGTTGTTTACGACGATCGGTTTCCTAAATTTTTGATTAGTACTTTGACTTTGAGTACTCCCACTGCTTGGACACAAATGCTTCAACTGTTGGTAAGCTATAGCACAGATCAATTGTCATACGAGCTAATAGGGAAGAATCGGTAATGATAAATTTTTGATTAGTACTTTGACTTTGAGTTTATGTTTGTTTTGATAGGAATGGCCCGATGATTGCACCATGATGTGCCGGTGACAACAATCACCCCGGCTAAGACAACAGCCTGCCATTCAATTGGTCTTTCTTATTTTAGTTTTCGCCCTAATTTAAGATCTAATAGTTTTTGTTCTGATGTGAATAGATTTTGTTATACTTTTGTTTCTTCAAAAATTAAAGCGATACATTTGTTGTGGTTTTTAGATTAGATGAGATAATTTGTTTTGTTTTTTTTAGTATAAATTATGATCTTTTTTTTTCTCTAATAATATGTTTGTTGTGTCTCATAGTGAAGAGTAAAGACATGGAGATAAGAAAAAACTGATGACTAAATGCAAATGATAAGGTCCACGTTTTAAGGTAGGTTTTTTCTCAAACAAGTTGTTATTTTTTTATTTTTTTATTTTTGGTTATGGCTGATGATCAAAAATCAGATGCGGACGTTGTTATAGATACGTATGCCTTTTTGCTGCGTTAATGGGTATATATGTTACCATTTTAGTCTCTCGAAAAAAAAATCTAATTCCTTGAGTTTATGCAACCGATCATACAGGTATGCTGGAGCTGGGCATCTTCGAGATGACATTCTCTACTACAGTAAGGAACTTGAGAAGTTTGATGGCAATGATAATGACCGTAAAGCATACATCATGGATATGGGTATCAAAGCATTTGTAACACCCCCAATTCATGGATGCAGCGGAATTCGAACTGGGTGTTACTTGACGGCACAATAGTCACAATAATAGAAAACGAACTCCAATTGAGTCGTTTTAAAAGATTTATCATTCAAATTGTATAAATATCAGAGATTACAAAATGAGGTCCCAATTGGTTCCATGTTTACAATTTACATTAAATGAGTTTTGAATGATAATAAAATTTATAGCCCTCTTGAACATCCGTGCCCTTCCGTGCCATCCTTGATCGTCATGAACCTGAAATACATGCTTGAGAGGTCAACACAAAGGTTGAGTGGAATTCGTAGAGTTTAGTTAAATCGTTTGAACACAATATGTCGTAGTGTGAGCTATAGACTCACACTCATAGTTAGAAAACAAAATCGTTATTTATTTCACTAAGCTCATGAAACCAAAACATTAACATCGAACCAACAAAATTGGCATTATAGAAGCCCTATCAAGGTACTTTTGCCTTTATACCGCTAAATCTCAAATATAGTGCATTTGTGTGAACTCATCGTTGTTCAACACAAATGGGATCCGTCAATCCCAATAGATCTATTCACAATATTCGCGCTCACTAAAGGTAGTGACTAATGGTTCATGATATAGGGACTTCGAACATGGCAATCGTTACTTAGTGATAATAAAACATCGTCGTGAAGCATACATTAGAAAGCATTGTGTTCGAGTAGAAAAATAATAGCATGTATTCCCCCCATGGGTTTGTAAAATAGTTAAACAATAGAAAGTGGGGCTACGAACTCACCTTAAGTTATGTAGTGAGTAGTGAATGTGATGGTCGAATCGCGAAGGGTTCTACGAGCAACCTATAATAGAATGTCGCGACTTAGGATCGGAGTAAAGAATATGAATTAGTGCCTATATATATATCTTGCATTTAGTCCATGATGTGGTATGATGTATATTGTATGTCTTTGAAAGAAAAGATTCATGAACATGTATGTTTGGTATATCGTTTACTACCGTTCGGGCTGACATATTTCAGAAGTCATGTTAGTAAGCGTTCGAGGAGCCAGGACACTTTAACTCGTAAATCTACAACTCATCTCAACGGCTTACATAATGAACTCCTCACATGAGGCTCCCTACTATTGTAGTAGTTGATAAAATATATAGATATAAGTTTTGATCCGAAAAGTTACATGTCGGATATTTTGAATAAACTTAGGAAAGTTTATTAGTACATGAAGATTGTTATTAGGGGTAGTTTCATAAGTCTTGAATGACCATTTTCTCTTGGTAATATCTCATGGTTTCCTTTTAAGTGAAGTAGATCCAAATTGCTTGTTCATGTTATCGCCTAATTCATTGTTTCATGTTTACGCCTATGTAAGTTGTTATGGTCATTTCGTCATGGCCTAGCCATGACCTTTGGTCCTTGTTCCAAGGTCATGAGACACAACCTTGGCTCTAGCCATGGTTGTGGTCTTGATTATAGGTCATAAGACCTCTTGTTCCTTTCAAAGTATAACCATAATCTAGTGACTTTTGCCTAAAAATGGGCTGTTTAGAATTTGAAGAATTTTATCACTCGGAAAGCATTTTTACGTCTCGAGCTTCTTTGTTCCTGAACGAAAACGGCGTTCCGGACAACTTTCGTGTTTTAACTTTTTGATGAATCGGACCAGAAGTGTGACTTTCAAAACCCAAATTTGATCAGAATGGTATTTGGCAGTTTGCCGCAAAGTTTTGGTAATTTCAAATCGTCATAACTTTTGACTCGTATACTCGTTTTAGGTGGTTCAAATTGCTATGGTTTCCTTGTTAGGTCCTCTACTACAATATGTAATAATCCAATATCATATTTTTACCATTTTAATCAGATCTTTCCAAGAAATTCACTAATTTGCTTGTTTTAGTAACTTGTTTCAACAATTCATTATAACAACATCTTTTACTCATCTTTATACATCATGGACATTAATACAACACATAATATAGCAAGAATAACATGTAAATGATATGAACATGATTAATAAACAAGAAGCATGTTAGGTTTAGGCTTACAACTTTTGGCTTTCTAATTAAAGAAAGGAGTAACAAGTAAGGAAATGGACTTTGATAGACTTGCTTCAACCCTTTTCACTTCATGCAACCTTTCTACCCTTGGTATTCTTGAAAGATGGATGATGAAGGTTGAGGTGAATTGAGTGGATTTAAACTCAAGAGAAATCACCAAGTATTCTAGGGTTTGGAAGATTTTTGGTAACTTATGATCAAACTAGGGTTTCTACTTGAAGAAGCACTTGAACCTTGCAAGAAATTAGAAGGAAATGAAGCTAAGTGGGAGGGGTTATGGTGTTGGAGGTGCACGGCAATAAGGAAGGGGGGAGGGAGTATTTATAGTCCAAATGAGGAGGTTAGGAAGCTTACTAGGAAAGTGTTACAACTTGGTGACCAAGTTGTAATTAAGTGTTGATTTAGGGGTAAATTCATGAGATGAAGCCACATGGGTGTGACTCCCCCCTCCTAGGGCGGTTTCATGAGCTTGGAGAGCAAGGGTTAGACTTTTCTTGGTATTATCCAAGATACTTGGTTAGTTTTGACTCCGGGAAATGCCAATCGTAAATGATTAAGCCTCAAAACGTAAAACCGGGTGTCGTAAAATTATGGAACTTGAAAGTTTTGATAAACATGTCCATAAGTTCCATAATAAAATATAAAATGAGTGGTAGGTTCCATTTGGGTGGTAAAACCCTGCTAAAACTGGAAACGCGGGTCTAAAACGCGTAATACGTAAAATGTACGAATATTGCGTAAAATTGAGAAAAGTAAAATGTTACTTTTCTAATAGGATAAAAATGATTTAAAATGACTTATAATGTCTAGACTGGGCTCAGTCTAGTGTCGGTTGGTATTAAATGTCTTTTAGACATCAAACCGTAAGCCTAAAAATCACGAAATGACTTAAAACATCAAGGGATGATTTTTGGTCAATGGAGGAGGGAAAAATATGTTGACTTTTTCTAATAAGTTGAAAACTCAAATCGTCTTAGAAACGCGTTTTGTGGTCTAACGGTTAATCGCCCATACGGTTAAGCGTGCTTATGCGAGAGTAGTACTGGCTTGGGTGACCTGCCGGGAAGTCTTTGGTCATGTTTTTCTCAGTCACGATTAATTCTCAAATAAATCATGAGCGTGTCAAACATTTTTCCGATGTGGGGTCACTTAACGGGGTCGAATTTCGTTATGCGTAGAATTTCTGAATGACGTTTTACCCTAGAACGTGTAATTCCGTGTAATTCCTTAATAACTTTCACGAAAATGATCTGACGAATGTCAAACATTTAATTTGCCATGGAAATGATTTATCATTCGAGAATATCAAATAAAAATCAACTTTCGGGAAAATTTCGGAAAGAAATGAATAGTAAAAATGAATAGTAACATGAATAGTAAAAGTGAATAGTGAATTTTCCGGGAATAGTAATTAACCTGAAATTGTGAATTGTTACAGTCTCCACCCCATATGAGAGCTCCGTCCCGGAGATCAATTTTCGTTGAGTAGAAACTTCGTTGGTAAAAAGATGTGGGTATTTCTTACGTATCTAGTCCTCTCAAATGAAGCTGCTTTGATACTTGTATGATAGCTGTTATTGTAGGAATATTCGACTAATGGTAGATGAGTATCCCATCCTTTTCCAAAGTCTATTATACAAGCTCGAAGCATGTCTTCAAGTGTTTGAATGTTTCATTTACTCTGACCATTGGTCTGAGAATGATACGCTGTACTCATGTCTAGATTTGTTCCAAAGGTGTCCTGGAGTGACTGCTAGAAATTGGAAGTAAATCTACTATCTCGGTCCGATATGATGGATATCGGTGTACCATGTCTTGAGACTATTTCTTTGACGTACAGTCGAGTAAGTTGTTCCATTTTGTAAGTCTCTTTGATTGGTATAAAGTGTGCGGATTTTGTGAGACGATCCACTATGACCCAGATGGAGTCATAACCGCTTGATGTCTTTGGGAGCTTGGTAATGAAGTCCATAGTAACTCATTCCCAATTCCACATAGAATCTTTGGTTGTTGCAATGGACCGGATGGTTTTTGATGTTCGGCTTTTACATTGGAGCATGTAAGACATTTGCTAACGTATGTTGCAATATCGGCTTTCATGTTTGGCCACTAAGAGAGTAGTTTAAGATCATGATACATCTTATCAGATCTTGGATGTATGGAGTATTTGGACTTGTGAGGTTCATGCATGATCAAGTCTCGTAGGCCACCATAAAGTGGTAACCAACTTCGACCTTGGAAGCATAGAGTTCTATCTGAACGGGTTTCGAATTTCCTCTGTATTATGCCATCCAACTTTTCCTTTTGGATGTCTTCTTTCACTGCCTCAGCTTGAACGTGAAGGATTTGAGCAGGAAAGTTTGAATTTATGGTTTAAAACTAAGGCTCGGACTCGTAGTGGTTTAACCCGTTCCTTTCGGCTCAGGGTATGGCGTAGGATGAGGTTTACTTTTAGGTAGGAAAGGTAGAGTAAGAGTGATTAATTGTTGTACTCTATCGGATGAATACTTCATGAATTTCACACGAAATTTGTCTTAGGATTATAAGTGAAGTTCGTTTCTAAGAAAACATACGAGTGACTGCTCCCAGCATAACATGATCCCTCCTGAATTAGACATAGGTGATCAGGCTATGTATAATTTAGGACCGATAATGTGATGTTCGGTTTAGTCACGTATGGTATTCAATCTTGTAAGGCTGATGAGGTTGCTTGTGGTGTAACTAAGGATGATTTGAGCTTTAAAAGTGCATCAAGATCATAAAGTGGGCTTGTGGGATTAAGGGTTGTAAAGATGATGATGGTGATAAGGTTAAGAAGGTTTGTGTTCTTCATTTTGGTATGTTGAGATTTAGTGGTTTGTGATGAAAGTTGGAAATGAAGGCATGATATTGATTTATAGGGTGGTATCAACGAAGTGATTTTTCTAAGATGGTGGTAGAATAATTCCAGAGACCATTGCACAAATCACAATGTCTCGAAAGTAGATTAGACCATTGTGCAATTCACAATGTCTGGGAAGTAGGTTAGACCATTGTGTGACTCAAAACATTTGAGAAATGATTAAGACCATTGTATCATACAATGTCCGGAAAATAGAAAAGACCATCGTAATTCGTTACAATATCTTGGACATAAAATGTTGGAGTAGGAACATGATTGGGAGAATGTAGTTGTGCCGAAATGCCCTAGAATAGGCATACGCAGATATGTTTAGATAAAATGATTGAAAATAACTCGAATGTATATATAAATATACTAGTATTTGTTCGTGTAGTGTAAAATGCCTAGTGTGTTTATATGAATATACTTATGTTATTTCGGATACAAATAAGCCCACTTGTTTATAATTCTTTATTTACATAGAGAGGCATCCCAAACAATGTAAATAGGGAAATATAAACTTATGGTTCGGTGATTTACAATGTCTTTATTTAAATGAAAAGGCATCCCAATCCATTCAAATAATTATAAATCATCCTACTTAAAAATTCCCAACACAACATTCATAATTAGCCGGTGAGTTACAAGGTAGTGTATTACGAGATGATACTGGTGTTTCAAAACAACTTCTTGGTTTAGTGTGTCATAGAGGTACGAGTCGATGAAGTTTGAGAAGATGTAGTTTTCATGTTGACTTTCTTGTTGGATCAATGGTGGTCGAGGTACGATCCATAATGAGTGATCCAAATCATCACATGTAGGGATATCGAAGGGAGGTGATAGTGGTGGTGGTAATGGCTCTAGTACATATTTGTATTCATTATCCTCCTCGGAGTCTGCCTCAACATAATTTTGTTCAAAATAATTAGAAATATTCATCGCAAAATTAGTTGGCATCGGTTCATCCTCTTCTTCGTCGGTTGAATCTTCGAAAGGTTCTTCTTCGTCATCAGGAGCGAAGGCATTTACGAAGTCAAATCCGAACTCGGGTGAGGGTGGTAAGACTTGGAAGTTATTAGGTAGAGTGGGCACATAATCGGGAGAAGTGGGTATGCACATGATTTCTATAAGAAGAATTATAATGTTAAAATAATTCTATCGTTTATGGGAAGTGCTCGAAATATGGCAAGCATATATATAGCAGTATACTCATATGTTTATGTAGCCTAACTTGCATAATGAGTCCATAATCGTCTGGAGGATGGAAGGCACGAAGAGCGGAAGGCTATAAAATGTTTTTGCTTGTAATTGTAGTTATAGTTTAGGTCTCAATTAGACCCGTTTCTCTATAACCATGGCTCTGGTACCAATCTGTAACACCCCCAATTCATGGATGCAGCGGAATTCGAACTGGGTGTTACTTGACGGCACAATAGTCACAATAATAGAAAACGAACTCCAATTGAGTCGTTTTAAAAGAGTTATCATTCAAATTGTATAAATATCAGAGATTACAAAATGAGGTCCCAATTGGTTCCATGTTTACAATTTACATTAAATGAGTTTTGAATGATAATAAAATTTATAGCCCTCTTGAACATCCGTGCCCTTCCGTGCCATCCTTGATCGTCATGAACCTGAAATACATGCTTGAGAGGTCAACACAAAGGTTGAGTGGAATTCGTAGAGTTTAGTTAAATCGTTTGAACACAATATGTCGTAGTGTGAGCTATAGACTCACACTCATAGTTAGAAAACAAAATCGTTATTTATTTCACTAAGCTCATGAAACCAAAACATTAACATCGAACCAACAAAATTGGCATTATAGAAGCCCTATCAAGGTACTTTTGCCTTTATACCGCTAAATCTCAAATATAGTGCATTTGTGTGAACTCATCGTTGTTCAACACAAATGGGATCCGTCAATCCCAATAGATCTATTCACAATATTCGCGCTCACTAAAGGTAGTGACTAATGGTTCATGATATAGGGACTTCGAACATGGCAATCGTTACTTAGTGATAATAAAACATCGTCGTGAAGCATACATTAGAAAGCATTGTGTTCGAGTAGAAAAATAATAGCATGTATTCCCCCCATGGGTTTGTAAAATAGTTAAACAATAGAAAGTGGGGCTACGAACTCACCTTAAGTTATGTAGTGAGTAGTGAATGTGATGGTCGAATCGCGAAGGGTTCTACGAGCAACCTATAATAGAATGTCGCGACTTAGGATCGGAGTAAAGAATATGAATTAGTGCCTATATATATATCTTGCATTTAGTCCATGATGTGGTATGATGTATATTGTATGTCTTTGAAAGAAAAGATTCATGAACATGTATGTTTGGTATATCGTTTACTACCGTTCGGGCTGACATATTTCAGAAGTCATGTTAGTAAGCGTTCGAGGAGCCAGGACACTTTAACTCGTAAATCCACAACTCATCTCGACGGCTTACATAATGAACTCCTCACATGAGGCTCCCTACTATTGTAGTAGTTGATAAAATATATAGATATAAGTTTTGATCCGAAAAGTTACATGTCCGATATTTTGAATAAACTTAGGAAAGTTTATTAGTACATGAAGATTGTTATTAGGGGTAGTTTCATAAGTCTTGAATGACCATTTTCTCTTGGTAATATCTCATGGTTTCCTTTTAAGTGAAGTAGATCCAAATTGCTTGTTCATGTTATCGCCTAATTCATTGTTTCATGTTTACGCCTATGTAAGTTGTTATGGTCATTTCGTCATGGCCTAGCCATGACCTTTGGTCCTTGTTCCAAGGTCATGAGACACAACCTTGGCTCTAGCCATGGTTGTGGTCTTGATTATAGGTCATAAGACCTCTTGTTCCTTTCAAAGTATAACCATAATCTAGTGACTTTTGCCTAAAAATGGGCTGTTTAGAATTTGAAGAATTTTATCACTCGAAAAGCATTTTTACGTCTCGAGCTTCTTTATTCCTGAACGAAAACGGCGTTCCGGACAACTTTCGTGTTTTAACTTTTTGATGAATCGGACCAGAAGTGTGACTTTCAAAACCCAAATTTGATCAGAATGGTATTTGGTAGTTTGCCGCAAAGTTATGGTAATTTCAAATCGTCATAACTTTTGACTCGTATACTCGTTTTAGGTGGTTCAAATTGCTATGGTTTCCTTGTTAGGTCCTCTACTACAATATGTAATAATCCAATATCATATTTTTACCATTTTAATCAGATCTTTCCAAGAAATTCACTAATTTGCTTGTTTTAGTAACTTGTTTCAACAATTCATTATAACAACATCTTTTACTCATCTTTATACATCATGGACATTAATACAACACATAATATAGCAAGAATAACATGTAAATGATATGAACATGATTAATAAACAAGAAGCATGTTAGGTTTAGGCTTACAACTTTTGGCTTTCTAATTAAAGAAAGGAGTAACAAGTAAGGAAATGGACTTTGATAGACTTGCTTCAACCCTTTTCACTTCATGCAACCTTTCTACCCTTGGTATTCTTGAAAGATGGATGATGAAGGTTGAGGTGAATTGAGTGGATTTAAACTCAAGAGAAATCACCAAGTATTCTAGGGTTTGGAAGATTTTTGGTAACTTATGATCAAACTAGGGTTTCTACTTGAAGAAGCACTTGAACCTTGCAAGAAATTAGAAGGAAATGAAGCTAAGTGGGAGGGGTTATGGTGTTGGAGGTGCACGGCAATAAGGAAGGGGGAGGGAGTATTTATAGTCTAAATGAGGAGGTTAGGAAGCTTACTAGGAAAGTGTTACAACTTGGTGACCAAGTTGTAATTAAGTGTTGATTTAGGGGTAAATTCATGAGATGAAGCCACATGGGTGTGACTCCCCCCTCCTAGGGCGGTTTCATGAGC
This sequence comes from Artemisia argyi, assembly GCA_030686995.1. Lineage (NCBI taxonomy): Eukaryota > Viridiplantae > Streptophyta > Magnoliopsida > Asterales > Asteraceae > Artemisia > Artemisia argyi. Next base: position 161,936,336 of record CM060679.1, on the reverse strand, counting down.
TTGGAGAGCAAGGGTTAGACTTTTCTTGGTATTATCCAAGATACTTGGTTAGTTTTGACTCCGGGAAATGCCAATCGTAAATGATTAAGCCTCAAAACGTAAAACCGGGTGTCGTAAAATTATGGAACTTGAAAGTTTTGATAAACATGTCCATAAGTTCCATAATAAAATATAAAATGAGTGGTAGGTTCCATTTGGGTGGTAAAACCCTGCTAAAACTGGAAACACGGGTCTAAAACGCGTAATACGTAAAATGTACGAATATTGCGTAAAATTGAGAAAAGTAAAATGTTACTTTTCTAATAGGATAAAAATGATTTAAAATGACTTATAATGTCTAGACTGGGCTCAGTCTAGTGTCGGTTGGTATTAAATGTCTTTTAGACATCAAACCGTAAGCCTAAAAATCACGAAATGACTTATAACATCAAGGGATGATTTTTGGTCAATGGAGGAGGGAAAAATATGTTGACTTTTTCTAATAAGTTGAAAACTCAAATCGTCTTAGAAACGCGTTTTGTGGTCTAACGGTTAATCGCCCATACGGTTAAGCGTGCTTATGCGAGAGTAGTACTGGCTTGGGTGACCTGCCGGGAAGTCTTTGGTCATGTTTTTCTCAGTCACGATTAATTCTCAAATAAATCATGAGCGTGTCAAACATTTTTCCGATGTGAGGTCACTTAACGGGGTCGAATTTCGTTATGCGTAGAATTTCTGAATGACGTTTTACCCTAGAACGTGTAATTCCGTGTAATTCCTTAATAACTTTCACGAAAATGATCTGACGAATGTCAAACATTTAATTTGCCATGGAAATGATTTATCATTCGAGAATATCAAATAAAAATCAACTTTCGGGAAAATTTCGGAAAGAATGAATAGTAAAAATGAAAAGTAACATGAATAGTAAAAGTGAATAGTGAATTTTCCGGGAATAGTAATTAACCTGAAATTGTGAATTGTTACAGCATTGAGGTCAGTCGTAAATTTTAAGCCACAATAAAATTGATTTCCTTATAATGCTCTTTTTAAAACTTTTCCTGCGTTAAATCAATATAAGTTTAATTTCAAAGCACAAAAGTTGTACCAGACTAGGATGGGCAGGTGGCATATAGCAATTTTGACCCATTTACTTACAAATGGGTTGATTTGAGTAGGATTCATTTTTAATGGGTCAAGAGGTTTAAAAATTACGATTCACCCAACTCATTTTGACCTATGTAACAAAATGACATGTTGGATGTCGTGTGCTGCTGTACGCCAAATTCATACGGGTCGTAGAGATAGTTCACGTTTGTTTAATAAAAACAAATAAATAATTCTAAAGCCAGTTTTAGAAGGCCAGATTAGTAATTTCCATCTATTAAGTGACCAAACATTTACTAAACTATTTACATATTGTTCATCTACAGGCGTTACTTTCTACTGATCATGTTTAGATCTTACCTATACTCTACTTCGACTACAAAGATTAAATTCAAAACATGGATGAAGGACAGGCATGAACTTGGTCATCTTTGTAATAACCTCAGGTTCGATAAGTGATGATCTTGCGTGTCTAAATGTCTGTGCCTTATTTGTGTACGGTCAGCAAATATCTCCCTCTCCATCTATCGCAATCATCAGTTTAGTTTATTATAGTCCTGCCATTCTACCAACCGCCCGAATATCAATGATGCTATCATTCCTTGGTAATGTTGCTGATATTGTAATAAGGGGCTGATGTCATGTAGGACTTGATTATAGATTAGGATAAAAGTTGCGCAAATTTGTTTTATTAAGATTATTACTTGCTTAGGCTTGATTATATGTAAACTTTAAGAATTTATTGCCTTTTACATTGCTTGTGAGATGTTTAAACAAACACCCCTTAGTTAATAGTTGTTTGTGACGATGTTTGATTGCTTTTAGAATCTTTCTACAATCTTTACATTGATGTCCAGTTCAACTCTTTTAGCTATAGGTTGTACTTGACCGTCGTTTTTTTTTTTTTTTGTAGTCTTCAATATGAACTTACGAGCATTTTCGCCAGCTTCTCTGTAGGTTTGTGATTGGCTCCAAACAGTCAACTTATATTGACCAAGGAATGGTCAACAAAGTCAAACAGCCTAAGAGTCAATCTCCGTGGAAGTATAGGGTTTCCCCGGGTCGTTATGTCCCGACGAGGTGTGAATTGTTATCAAACGGGTTTGTGATCGGGTGAATTTGGACAGGAAAAGGTTTGTGAATGATTACACTACTGATTTATACAATGAAATAGCTTAAATAAGCTATAATAACATATACGTGAAATTAGAAAAACCATAAACGTTTAAAACCTATAACGCGTACGTTTACATTTAAAATAACGTAAACGTACAAAATAAAAAGTGAAAACTGAAATCTGAAAACCCACAGGGGGTGAAAATGACTTTTTTACAAACCTAAGGATAAATGAAAATTTTTAGAAAATTTAAATAAATTTTTACACTAATAAACTATTTAATATTACTTAAATACTATTTAATACTAATTATTTATATTTAAATAACTTAAATACAATATAATATTAATTTAATACTAGAAAAATGAAAATTAAATTTCTAAAATTATAAAATGACTAAAAACAACTTTTAAAATTAAAAATATGTCTTTTTGTCTTTTTGTGAATTTTCTATTAATTAATTACTAATTTAATATTAATTACCTAATTAAACTAATTAAAATTATTAAAATTACTAAAAAGACTTAGAAAATTAAGAAAAAATTTGAAAATCTAATTAACCATTACAGGAATCCTAAAAAATTATAAAAAGTTTGTTTTATAAGTTTTTACACTATTTTACTAATTCTTATATTAAATATTAATTAATTACTAATTAAATTATTTAAATTATAAAAACTATAAAATGAACAGTAGAAATTACAAGAAAATTCCTAAAAATATTTTATAACTTATAAAAGCTAGGAAAAATATAAAAACTAGGGTTTACTTTATAAAAACTAATTTTTCTATTTAAACTTAATTATTAATTAATTATTAATAAAACTAATATTAAATCTAATTAATACTAAATGACAAAATAAAACTCTAAGAAAATTACTAAAATTACTTTGACATAAACGGAAATTAAGAAAAATATAAAAATGCAAGTTACTTAATAAAAATCTAAAAATGAAAATAAAAAGATAAATAAAATTAAATAGAAACTATCACTTATTTTAAAACTTGAATTTTCTGGATTTTCTTTTACAAAACTCTTAAAATACTTAAAACATGAAACTTTTGTGAAAACAAAATTTCCAAAGCTTAAAAATAAGCCAAATGCAAGCAATAAGCTTGCACAGTTGACTTATGTTGACCAAACAAGAAAATAAGCTCAAATGAGCTTATGTGGGGTCCACAATGGTGGATTCTGATTCACTTAAGTTGTGTGGACATGTTTAAGTAAGAATCAAAGAAATTGTACCACTAAATAAGCAAATAAGCCAAGATAAGCACTTGGATTCTTGTTTCAAAACTGAAAATGGGACAGAAAAGGAGGGTGGATTCAAGTGGGGTCCACAAAGGTTAAGCTCAAAGGATTGATCAATCCTTGAAGGTAGCTAGGAGGGGGGTTGAAGGAACCTAACTTGGGGTTGTGGGACCCACTGTGGTGGCCAGAAAGAGCCACCAAAGTGGTGGGTGTGGTGGCCTGGTCTGCTGCACAGGGGAGATTACTTCCCCTGCAAGTGAGTTTGGGGTAATGTAGGGGCCCACAGAAAAATCCTAAAAATGAAGTGACTATGGAATCTTGTAGTTTAGCTGGGGGACTACATATCCTAAAAAGCTCAAGGCTTGAAAACAAACACAAAACTCCAAACAATTCACCCAAGAAATGGGTTTTCTGCCTAAACTAAGAAATTTGACTTTTAAGATTGACTCTTGGTTTGACTTATATGAAGTTTAATCCTAATTTTCTGAGTGAAATTGATATGTTATGCTATAAAATGATGAATTTAAGTAATGACAACAAGTAATGAACTCATTTGAATGATCTTGGATCCTAGAAACCATAACAGTTAACTGTTGGGGGAGTGGAAGTGAAATTTTTGACTTTGGTTGATTAGGACAAGGATTTCTAGCTTAGACTAAGTTAAGGGGACTTAATGTGACTTGAACAAACAGGAAACAACTACCTAGGCCTATCTGATCACCAATGGATCCACATTACCAAACACCCCCTTAACTGATGCAATTTGGTTTTTTTCAAGAAAGAGATTATCTCAGGCCATGAACTAGGGTACTAATGTCTTATACAGATGTAATAAGTTGTATTAAACACATAAGCATTAACAATACCTGCTAATCTCATTAATCATTACTAAACACCATTTTTACTGTGAAATTCTAATGACTATCAACCATAAGATTCCATTAACAAGCATGCATCAAATTAACTTAGATCACATGCAATACGCAAAATGAACACAGAAACCATAGATGTAAACCTTTATGAATAATGGAACAGTAAAACAACAAAAATCATAAAAATACTTACAAATGATCAACACTGAGAATTTAGATACTAAAGATCAAAATCATAATCCTAAGAGTCCACCTGGAGTTCTAAGCCCATTGCAATCCAAAACACCATCCTTCTCAGCTATCTTGCATCATTCCACAGGATTTTTTTATTTTCTATTATTTATTTGTATTTTTGATATTTTATAGTTAAGCTTAGTTTAAATGAATTCTGAGCTTGTAAAAGCTTATGTTATGTTGATACAAAAGTTGGGCGTTCCTGATTATGGGCTCTTGCTTTCGTACCAATTCGCTTCTTAGTACCTTGTAACCTGCGCACTAGGAAAATAAACAACACCGTTAGGCTTATCGTGGGATTGTCTCCCACGATTAGACTCCGGCGTGAGAGTAAGTAATCGATTTAGGGTTCTCGTAAAGAGTTAGGGTTTTGTGAATCGTACCTTTGAATGAGGATATATCATTCCTTATATAGGGGCTGAAACCGTGTAGGTTTCTTGCTCCTTACTCTTCACACACGTAGTGCTTATCCGGGGTAAGGATATCTATTCCATGGATAGAAGATCCTTATCGCATGCCCGGTTAGTTTGGTTGGGCTTTGGGCTTCGTGAGCCCAAGCCGTTATTATTATGGCCCGAGTCATTTGTTATGATAGCCCACTCGTGGTGGGTTTGGGCTTAGTAATGTTTATCATTTGGGCTCGTAGCCCATATGTAGACTATACGTCATCATGTCCCCCCAGTCTAGTGTGCGCGACTCGTAGCCACGGATGCTAGACTAATGTTAACAGCGGTAAGCGTGGCGGGAGAACATTGAAAATATTGCCGCCCATTCTAAAGTGCATTGCACCTAGTCATAGGTATTTCAAAATGGATACCTCGAAAAATGGGGGTTGTGTCTACGTGGCCCTCCTAAATCGGGAAAAAGTGCATGTACCGTTTCGGTTCTAGCCACACGTTTTTGTGAGTGGGATCCACGTGGAGATCATCTAGGGTTTTTTTTCCCTATATAAGAGTCATCGCCTCCATTTTTACCAAAACACACAGTAAAAACACACACTCTCCTGTGCTTACTTCTCTTAAAAGCGTATTTTTCAAAGAAAGTTCTCGTTTTCTTAGGTAATTTCTGTGTCCGCTTCCCCATAAGATTATGAAAATGGTTGCCCAGTTAGAGGACTTTCGCTCTGCGATGTCGGAGAATGATGTCACTCAGTTTACATCTGATTACTTCGTACCTCTGGATGTGCGTCCAGAGGCTCCAGATGTTGATGCGTGTATGGCTGATTTCCCCGAAGGGAAAATAGGGCTTTACACGAAATTCTTTGAGTACGCGAATTACCGCGTACCAATATCTATCTTTTTGAGCGATTTGCTCAACCACTATCGCCTTCACATCTCTCAGCTGCACTGTATAGGTGCGGCTAAGGTGTCGAATTTCGAAGTAAACTGCCGTTTACTTGCGATAGAACCGACCATATCCTTGTTCCGCTCCTTTTACCATACGACGTGGTCAAATGGGTGGGTTTCTTTTGTGAAGCGCCCGGGGGCGCTTCAGTGTTACACTGATAAGGTGGACTCCCTAAGAAATTGGAGGGAGTATTTTTTCTGGGTTGATGATGTGGTCTTTCCATCGCCCTATGAGTTTTATACTCAGGATACATTGCCAAGGGATGGGCGCCCCGCACCCGGTTCCTATAGGCTGACTGATGCGCAGCTTCTTGATGCCAACCGCCTATCCATTAACCCTTATCCGGAGGAGTTTTTGGTGCACATGGGGTTGAGCCGCAATTATTTTGGCGCTGCGGATGAGGTGCCCACTTTTATTAGTGAGGATGGCCGGGGTGGGTGTTCATCCCTTCTACTTCAAACTTTGTAAGTCTGTTTGTATGCACACTTTGAATAACTAATTCTTTTCTTTCTTGCTTTGTTGATGTGCGCAGAGATGGATCTGTTCGCCGTTGTGAAGTTAGATAAACCAAAACAGGTGACTATAGGCGTGCGTCCTTTGAGGGAAGGTGAGCAGCCCATACTGGAGGCGACCGAGGGCCGCTTGACCGTGCTGCCGGAGGTTGTCCCGGAAAATACGCCGCTACTCCAGGTGACGCCTGTGCAGAGCGTGGCGCCAGAGGAGGTGGCGCAAGAGGAGGGGGCGTGCGCTGAGTCGTCTGACAGCGTAGAGATCCTAAAGCCCGAGGAGGTGCTGAAGGAGGAAGTGGCGCAGAACATTAAGCGCAAAGGAGAGGCTGGGACCAGTGGTACCAGGAAGAGACAACGCCATCTCATTAGGGATGCGGAGTCGTCCGCAGAGGAGGAAACATCCGCTCCTGGCGCGGATAAGAAAGTTGCTGAGGTCTCTCCGTTTCTGTAAGTGTCTGCGTCTTCTATTATATTTTTTGCATATTACTTGTTGTAATATTTACTAACTGTCGTCTTTATGTCTTGTAGGGATGATGCTGCGAAGAATGATGGAGTCTTCGTTGATGAGGTTTCCTCTCTGCAGAATGAAAACAAGGAGGGGAAAGCCAAGGTTGGAGAGGCACAGCAGTTGATGGATGAGCTGGCTGCGACTGCTGCGCACCAGGCTGAGCTGGTGGCTCAGTTGAAAGGGAAGTATATCGGGGAGAGCAGTGCTCTCGCCCAGAAGGATGAGGAGATTGCTAAGCTCCGCGCGCAGCTGGCGGGAGCGCAGGCGGAGTTGGAGTCCTCGCGGGTGTATACTGAGAAGATCACCCATGAGAAGTTGTCCGCCATGGCTGAAGTGGAGAAGGCGCGCGGGGAGCTTCATCATTATAAGTCCGACCTGACTTGGGCTGTGTGTTTCTTAGAGGAGAAGAAAGTGGAGCATTTTGCTAGTATTGCCAAGTTTAAGGAGGATATGATGAAGATCATCCAAGCGCAGGAGGACAAGCTGCGTGGCCTGAGCATCGAGTACGATGAGGAGTTATATCCTCACTTGATGTCGACCATTGCTGAGCGCAAGTATTCTTTTTATACTCTTCTTCTTTATAATAATTTTGTTGCCATGCTTTTTACTAACACAAATTGTCTTTGGTGATGTAGGTGGTTGATTAGCCATGGGCTGCGCCTGGCAGCTATGGGCACGCTGGAGTCCCAAGAGGTGTTGGACGCCTTTGGGAAGGTGGTGCACTGTGCGATGGCGTGGGGGAAGTCGCAAGCTATGGAGGAACTCCATGAGGCCAAGTTGCTGAACAAGGATTTGGCCGAGGTCCCTGGGTATAATGGTGCTGCGTATGATGAGCTGATGCAGGCTATGGCAGGATTGAAGGTCCTCGAGTTGCCGCATATTGGCAGGTTAGAGCGCGACCAAGACAACCCCATAGATGTACTTATGGCGGAGTTGACATTGGAGCGCCACCTTAGAGAGGATGCGGAGGCGCAATCGGATCACTTTCTGAAGCCTGATGTGTTGCAACTGCAGATTCCTGTGTTTGCGCAACCTCGCGACATCCTTAACCCATTTGCTCTTGAAAGGGAGATTCCTTTGAAAGAGGTTTTGGAGTGTCACGAGCAGAGGGCTGCCCAGAAGAGGGGCATTCAGGGTAAGGCAGTGATGTGTGGCATTGGTGCTGCGCACATTCCCAGGTCTGATGGTGTGCCCGTGAGTGTTCCCACCGTATCTCCCAAGGACGCTTTGATTCTGAGAAAGCTTCAGGAGGCGGGGAGTTCTGCTGCTCGGGAGGATAGCCCTGAGCATCGCCATAGCGTGTAGGCTTTTTGTATGTTTGTGAGGTGTATCTTTCCTTGTAATTTTTGTGGAAAAAATGTTGAATAAGAGACCTTTTCGTTTTAAGTATGTGACTTAAAATATATTTGCATTGTTTGCCAATTTTGATTGTTTGACCAAGTGTCTTTAAGTGCGTGACTTTAAGAATTATACTTGCATTGTTTGCGAAGTTTGCTTATTTGACAAAGTGTCTTTAAGTGCGTGACTTTAAGAATTTTACTTGCATTGTTTGCGAAGTTTTATTATTTGACCAAGTGTCTTGGCTCATTATTTGCTAAGCTTGTACGGTGTACTTAATATTTGCGCACCCATCGTGGGATGCGCGCGTGAAACTTACCTCGACGTCTCAATAGTAAGGCGCTTAGCAAGGATACGTGATCCAATGTTGATGGGTTTGCAACCCTCTTACTCAACGAGTGAATTAGTAGGTTAACTCATCCTTTATGCCTTCGTGGGTCTTTAATTAGTGCATGCACGCCATGTAGGCAAAAATATAAGATAACAATATTGACATATATATGTATGTATGTAATAAAGTGAGATACGCTATGGAGTTAGCTAGAAACCATAACATTTTATTGATACTTGCAAGTTTTTGAAAAAAGAGAAATACAATTCCTAGGAAAGTAAAGAAAAACAAACACTTATTGGGCATCTCGTAGGATGTAAAGGTGTCTGTGTAGTGGCCATAGCCTAAAAGTAACATCTTTTGAGGTTGCAGATGTTCCAAGTGCGCGCTAGGTCGTGACCTTCCATGTCGCGCAGTCTGTATGCGCCGTTGCCAAGCGCATCTGTGACCTCGTAAGGTCCTTCCCATTTTGGTCCGAGCCTGCCTGTGTCTTCTGCGTGGCTCGCATCATTAGCGCGGTAAACAAAGTCTCCTGGTCTGAATGAAGTGTGTTTGACCTTTGCATCATAATACTTCTTCATTTTTGCCTTAGCCTTTGCTTCGCGTATAGCCGCGCGTTCACGCCTTTCTTCCAGTAAGTCTAAATCTATGCGCCGTTCCTCGTCGTTTGTTGTGACGTTGACCTCTGCTGTGCGTATAGTTGGCATTCCTATTTCAGCTGGTATGACGGCTTCTGTTCCACAGACTAGGGAGAATGGCGTGTCGCCAGTACTGGTTTTGATTGTTGTGCGATGTGCCCATAAGACATGTGAAAGCTCATCCACCCACCTTCCTTTATGTCTGTCAAGGCGCGCTTTTATTCCTTCGCCTAGACTGCGGTTTGCGCGCTCAACTTGGTCATTGGTTTGTGGGTGTTTTACCGAAGCGAAGTGTTGCGTGATGTTCAATTGCGCGCACCAATCTTTCAATGGGTTATCACAGAATTGTTTTCCGTTGTCTGATATAATCTCTCCCGGTAGTCCGAAGCGACAGACAATGTTGTCCCAGACAAAGCGTTTGACTTGGTTTCCTGTGATATTCACCACCGTTTTTGCTTCAATCCACTTCGTAAAGTAGTCTATGGCTACAATGAGGAACTTTACTCCTCCCGCTGCTACAGGAAAGGGTCCTGCGATATCAATGCCCCATTTATAAAATGGCCATGGTGAGGTAATTGGAGTTAGCTCTTGTTGTGGTCGGCGCGGGATTGGCCGATGTATTTGGCAATTGCTGCATTTTCTTATTAGATCGCGTGCGTCGCGATGCATTGTTGGCCAATAATACCCCAACCTTAGAGCGCTTGCTACCACAGATCGTGGCCCTGAGTGCATACTACAGGATCCAGCGTGGATTTCTCGGAGTACGTAGTCTGCTTGAAGAGGTCCAACGCATCTGAGCCATGGCTGTAAAAAAGAGCGTCGATAGAGTATGTTGTCTCGCAGTTCAAATCGTTACGCTGTGCGCCGCACTCTTCGGGCGTCCTTATGATCTTGTGGTAAAGTCCCCTTGCTAATGAATTCAATGATAGATGTCATCCATGTAGGATCTTGTTCTTCTATCACTGTGGATATCTTCATTTCCAAGATTGACTTGTTTTTTAGGGTTTCTACCAATACCTGTTTTGAGAGGTGTGCGAAGCTTGTGGATGCGATCTTGCTGAGCGCATCAGCCTTTCTGTTATCGCCTCTGGGCACCTGTTTGATTGTGAACCTGTCAAAGTTTTTGATCAAGGACTTTGTCTTCTCTAGGTATTGGACCATGTGTTCATCCTTGGCTTCATATTCACCTAGCACGTGGTTAGCGACTAGCCGAGCATCTACGTTTGCTTCCAGGTTGCGTACACCCATTTGGATTGCGATGCGTAGTCCGGCTAGTAGGGCTTCATATTCTGCCTCATTGTTTGTGGCCGTGAACTCAAAGCGTAGCGCATAGGTGAATTCCATACCTTCTGGATTTGTAAGAATAAGGCCTGCGCCTGATCCATCTGCACATGAGGACCCATCTGTGAATAGAATCCAGGGTTCCTGTAGATCTGTTTTGGTTGCAGATGTTGGGCTGTCGCTATCTGGCTTCTCCACGATAAAATCGGCTAATACTTGTCCTTTGATTGCAGTGCGCGGTCTGTATGAGATGTTATACTCATTTAACAGTACACTCCACTTTTGTAACCGTCCTGATGCGTCAGGCTTGGAGATAACTTGTTTGATTGGCTGATCAGTGATTACCGCTATTGGGTGCGCTTGGAAGTATCTGCGCAGCCTTTTGGCTGCGAATACTAGAGCTAAGACTAGCTTTTCCATAGCGCTGTAGTTAGTCTCTGTTCTCTTCAGGGCTTTGCTTACAAAGTATATGGGTGTCTGGACGGAGTTCCTATCTGTCAATAGTACTGCGCTAACTGCTCCATGGGTTGCCGATAAGTACATGATTAGCTCTTCCCCTGGTCGTGGTGCGACAAGTTCGGGAAGAGATGCCAGATGGTGTTTAAGTTGTTGGAAAGCTTCCTCCGCTTCTTCGGTCCAGCGAAAGTCTCCCTTTTTAGTACACTTCATGAGCGTTTTAAATAGAGGAAGGGATTTGTCTGCTGACTTAGATAAGAAACGGTTTAGCCCTGCTAACTTTCCATTCAATGACTGGACTTCTTTGAGTGTGCGCGGTGAGGGGAGATCAATAACAGCCTTTGTTTTTTCTGGACAAGGCTTGATTCCATCGGGTTCTATCAAGTATCCAAGGAACATGCCCTCGGTTGCGCCAAAGGTGCACTTCTTTGGATTTAACTTCATGTTTATTCTTCCCAATGTTCTGAACGTTTCCTCGATGTCGCGCACCAATTCATCCTCTGTGTGGCTTTTGATGACAAGGTCGTCAACGTAGACCTCCAAGTTGCGGCCTACTTGTTTCTCGAAAGCTGTGTCCACCAGTCGTTGGTATGTCGCGCCTGCATTTTTTAAGCCAAAAGGCATTTTTGTGTAGCAGTACACTCCTTGACTGGTGTGGAAAGCTGTTTTTTCTTCATCTTCAACCGCCATCTGAATTTGATGGTACCCTTTGTATGCGTCTAGGAAGCATTTGAAAGGGTATCCGCACAGGGATTCTACTTTCCAGTCTATTTCTGGCAGTGGGTAGCAGTCTTGTGGACATGCTTTATTGAGGTCCGTGAAGTCCACGCACATCCTCCAACTGCCGTCGCTCTTCTTTACCATAACTGGGTTAGAGAGCCAGTCGTGGTAGTACACTTCGCGCATGATGCCTGCGTCTATGAGTTTATGTACTTCTTCCAGGATAGCTTTTGCACGATCTGGGGCCTGGCCGCGCTTCTTTTGTCATATTGGTGGATATCCTTGTCGGATTTGTAGCTTATGCTCTGTGATAGAGCGTGGCACCCCTGTCATATGTTTTGGTTCCCATGCGAAGATGTCCAGGTTCTTCTGTAGGAGTGCGCATACGGCTGCTTTACCTTTATCAGATAAAGATCCACCAATCGAAACTTGTTGTTCCGGGTAATCGGGATGAATAGCGACTTTTAGATTTGGCGTTTTTTCTGTGCGCTGTTCTGGAATGGTCTCTACATCAGTTGTTACCGCATTGCATTCTCTTGGTGGTACTGTTGTGTTATAGAGAGTGACAACTCCTCCTTCCACTGGAAACTTAAGCATTCCGTGCGCTGTGGATGGTACAGCGCGCATGGATGATATTCCTGGTCTCCCTATGATACCATTGTATGGTGAGGGAGACCTTATTATCATGAAATTTATCCATGTTGCGGTTGAGTGTTGTTCATCTCCTACGACCACCAGCAAGCGTAACTGCCCCATGGGCCAGATCTTTTCTCCTGTGAATCCAGTCAATGACGTTGTTGCGGGTATCAATTGATTTTGGATTTCAGGTCGCAGTCTCTTGAAGCAATGATCATACAGGATGTCTGCGGATGCTCCTCCATCAATGTACATGCGGTGGATATCATGTCCTCCCGTATGTATTTCAATAGTCAGAGGTTCTACAACTGCGTTGTCCGCAGCTAAAGTAGGGAAAGATATCTCTTTTTCTGGAGAGAATTTTTAGCTGACTTTTTGCCTTATTTTGCGCTGCCATGACTGTATCATGTATATGGTATCAGCTTTTTCTTTGGGGGGTTCTTTCTTACCCCCGTTCCTCTGTTTATCTTTTCCCTCTTTGATGTTTTTCACGAGATGGTCCATTCTGCCTTCTCTTACTAACTTTTCAATTAGTTGTTTTAGCTGGACGCACTCGTTAGTTGTATGGCCTTTTTGACCATGGTACTCGCAGTATCCATTCCCTATGTGCTTTTCCTCTGCGGTGCGCATTGGTGGCGGTTTTGGGAAGTTTGCGCCTTCTGTTACAAATATTTCCCTCGGAGTTTTTGTGAGAGGGGTATACTTGTCATTGTCTCTTCCACTGCGATAGTTCCTGCTGTGGTTGTTATTCTGATCGTTGGGCTGTCTCCTAGGCTGCTCTTGCTGCCTATAGTTCGAATAACCCTTTTTGCTGTCCGCAGCAGCTGCTTCTCCTTGTATAAAGGATCTGGTGCGCTTTGTTAGCTCATCGAAAGTCTGGGGAACTTTGTCATTTAGCTTACGGATAAGTTCTGGGTTATTAATCCCATTCATGAACCCTGAAATTTTTAGGATTTCAGGACATGCTTTGACTTGTATGCACTCATCCTTGAAGCGTTCCATAAAAGCGCTGGTTGATTCCCCTTGGCGCTGTTTCACTCTTGCTAGCGCAACAGGATTTTTAGCGCACTTCTTGCTTTGGGTGAAGTTGAGACGGAATGCTTTCCGTAATTCCTCGAACCCCCCAATGCTCCTATGTGGGAGTTTGCCAAACCATGTGCGCGCGTTTCCTACTAACGTAGAATTAAACATGTGACACCACACAGGCTGTGCCCAGTTTTCGATAGTGGCGGCTGATTCGAAAACTTTTAGATGATCGTCCGGATCACCCGTTCTGTCATATGTTTTCACATTAGTGGGCATGCGCCTGCGTTTGCGGTCTGAGTAATCGCTGATGCGTCGTGTAAACGCGTCGACTTTCTGGCGACGCCATGGAAGAGACATATCTTCGTTCTCTTCTTCGCGACGTCTTCCTCTTGACTTCCAGTGTCCTGTTTCTTTTTCTTCGTTGTCCGAGGAGTCACTGGAGGAAGGGTAGTCTCTTTTTCGGCGCTTGCGCCGACTTCTTTCAGAAGAAGAGCTTGAGGGACTTTCACTTGGGGATCTTCTTCTTCCCAATCTGTCGTGAATCCTCTTACTCCCAGGTTTGGAGGATCCTTGGCTTGGCGAATGCTGAGGTCCTAATCGGTCTTGTATCCCTCGACTGCCAAGTCTGGAGTGAACGTTAGTGCGCCTCTCACTGTCTTCTGAGTACTGTGAATCAGATATCGTACCCAACCTATCGTGGATAGTGGTACGTTCTGTGCGTCTTCCTCGTGGGTGGCGCAGTGGTGATGGTTCGCGTTCAGGAGCGAAATTGAGTCGAGCTTGTAGGCTTGTGCTTGCCCTTTTCCTCGCTTCTTCTTGCATGAGGGCTGTTAAGGTTTCATAATTTTGGGATACAAAATTTCCCAAAGTTAGGTTAGGTGCGTCCTCAGTTTCTGCAAGAATGTCTGCCTCAGTATTAGGCACCCTATCTCGGTTAGGCGCGCCTGGTGGTACAGTGTTGTTCACTGCGGGTACAGTTTGGTGAGGAGTGGTGAAGAGAGTGCGTTGGAGCTCCTCAACGCTTGGGACCACTGGGGTGATTTGGGTAGTCCTTACAGGTAGTTCTACCGCTGGAAGAGGTTGGGTCGTCCCTCCCTCTTGGTGACCAGGTGCGCTGGTTGTCCCAGCAACCTGTCTAGAGGTCGAATCTTGTTGATTTTTCCTCAAATGGTCACGTTTTTCTGACTGCGGAGTCCGCTGGTTTGAATTCTTATTCTTTGTCATTCTAGTTCTTGGTTCTTAGTATGGTCCCACGGATGGCGCCACTTGTTGATACAAAAGTTGGGCGTTCCTGATTATGGGCTCTTGCTTTCGTACCAATTCGCTTCTTAGTACCTTGTAACCTGCGCACTAGGAAAATAAACAACACCGTTGGGCTTATCGTGGGATTGTCTCCCACGATTAGACTCCGGCGTGAGAGTAAGTAAACGATTTAGGGTTCTCGTAAAGAGTTAGGGTTTTGTGAATCGTACCTTTGAATGAGGATATATCATTCCTTATATAGGGGTTGAAACCGTGTAGGTTTCTTGCTCCTTACTCTTCGCACACGTAGTGCTTATCCGGGGTAAGGATATCTATTCCATGGATAGAAGATCCTTATCGCATGCCCGGTTAGTTTGGTTGGGCTTTGGGCTTCGTGAGCCCAAGCCGTTATTATTATGGCCCGAGTCATTTGTTATGATAGCCCACTCGTGGTGGGTTTGGGCTTAGTAATGTTTATCATTTAGGCTCGTGGCCCATATGTAGACTATACGTCATCATGTTAAACTTAAACTGAGCTTATGAGAAAGTTTAGAACACCAAATGAGCATAAATAAATATTGTGCTAAAAACCTTAAACTTATGATGAAACTGAAAATTTGAATTAACACTTGAAATTGTGGAATGAAAACTTATATTATTTTAAAGATAACAAGTTACAACTAAAGTTTTGACGAGAAATGTAAAGTTACAATAATGTTGACAAAAGCTAAATTCTACCATTAACTATCTACTACTTCTCCTTCATTCTTTCTTGACTTAAATAGGCATTTGAGTATCCCTCTGTCTTTCCCACACCTTTCTGACCCTTGGATTGCTTCCAAATAATCTTGACCATCCATTGCAATTTTTGGCGGGAAACTTGGTTTTGGCAGAT
Source organism: Artemisia argyi (assembly GCA_030686995.1). Lineage (NCBI taxonomy): Eukaryota > Viridiplantae > Streptophyta > Magnoliopsida > Asterales > Asteraceae > Artemisia > Artemisia argyi. The sequence continues at coordinate 161,920,848 of CM060679.1, read as the reverse complement.
GGGGTAACTTGGAGCAAATTAGGGAGCATTTATTGGGGTTTGGGGTCTTGTGAGGTTGGGGGGAACAAGGTATGGGTAATAGTAAAAAAGGTGAGGAGGGGGGTTGAGTGTGCAGGGTGTGTAGCAGGGTTCAAGTGGGAAGGTGGAAGGGGTGAGATGTTTGACTGGGGTCAACGAGGGGGTGTTTTGGTTTGACCTTGGGTTTGACTGAAACAAATAAAAAACGGGGGTGTTATTTATTTTAGTGGGAGTGGGCTGGTTGGGCCTGGTTAGGGGATTGGGTTTAGGATATTAGGATGGGTGGGCTTTGGTTTGGTTTGGTTATTTAGTTTGTGTTTTGGTTTGGACTAACAAAGGATCCGGTTGGTTTATGAACAAAACACCACAAGGACTAAAATTGTAATAATCTGAAAATGCAAGGGTGTGTAATGGCAGTTTTCTGAATTTTTCCAAGGGACTAAACTTGCCATGTTTGAATAACCAAAGGACCGTAATTGCAATATTCCAATATTTAATGTCCAGGGACCAAAATTGTCAATTTTCAAAGTTTAGGGGCCTGTTTTGCCATTTTATGAAAACTTTTATCCAAGGACCAATTATTTAACATTTTTGACTTTCCAAGGACTTAAGTTGACTTTTCTTTGAAATAATTTGACTAGGGACTAATTTTGACAATCTTTGAAAGTTCAGGGACTGAAAATGTCAATTGTGTAAACTTTGATCGTTTTTCATTTGTTTTCAATCCTTTTGTCCCTGAAACATATAAAAACACAATCTAATGATATTTTCTACATTTTGATGCATTTCAAAGTGTTTTTGACTGTTATTGTGGGTTTAACAATGTAAAATATATGTGTTTTTAGACACATATCAGTTTGGTACTGTGCCATCTACACAAGGATTGGATACAAAAGCACTTGCAGCTAATGCAAACCTGGCAAGTGTGATTGCTGCTTTGTAGGTTTGATTTCATGATCAATTATGACTACGGCGCACCCCAACTTCCGTCGTGCAACAACATAGGCATATTATTAGTTTTAAGGTTTTGATTTATGTATTAGATACTTAATAGCATTGGGTTTGGTCACTGATAGGGACAACCCATACAAATTAGGGAAACATATATTGGGAATTTGAAAACTGTGTGTACTACTACTATTGAACGTAACGTTGTAGGAAAATGTTTCCTGCCAAGGTTTATGAGGATGGAAAATCCCACGTTAGTATCACTTTCTACTTACAATTAATAGAAACCACGCTGCCTTGCCGCAACGCGGCCCTCCGGTGCCATTCTTGTTTATATAATATGGAGGTGAACTGTGTTTCTTGTTTTCTCACGCGATTAACAACTAAAATGGATTAGTGGGGGTTTTCAAAATGTATATTTTAGCTTCTGGAAATTGTAAGTTTAAATGTTAGTGATCTTTCTATGTATACATTTGTAAAAGTATGTATACTCAAGTCAGTTTACACACGAGTTGCGAAAGTCCAAATACAAAGCTGACCTCAAGTTCCATAAATAGTTTGAAATTTCGAAACTTAAGAGTGTGTTTAGTTGTAGAAAAATTTCTTTAATTTCTTATCTCAATTTCTTTAGAAACAGGGAAGGGTTTTATCTCTACAAATGTGCTATAAATTTAGAAAACGCGTTTATATGATATTTTTAAAAAACTGAAAAATCCAAGGGGATGTAAAAAAATAGAAGGAAAAATATAAGAAAGAGTAAATAGTTCTTTCTTAAATTCTAGTTAAATTTTGAAAAATGAGATTTCATTCTTTCAGAAAAATTTCTCAAAAATGTGTGACTAAATGATGAAAAAAACGACTCTACTTACCTTATGCGATCTTTTTTTTTTTTTTTTTTTTTTTTTTTTTTTTTTTTTTTTTTTTCATAATGACCCGGGCGACTCTCGCCCCAAGTGGGTTAGACGACTCCTATAAAATATTGACACGTGTCTTACTTTTGTAAGAAACAAGTACATGTCAAGTACATGTGTGTAAGACACTACAGTATCTAATTTTTTGGGCGACTGGGCATATTGTACCTAAAACGAACTTTATTTTTTATTTTTTTTAATTTATTTTTTGGCAAAAAAGTCAAACTTTATAGATACCCTCGTATGTTTAAAAGTAAGGTTCCTGTGGTTTGTGAGGTATTACGAATTTAGTCCTTAATTTGTATAGTATCACGAATTTAGTACATATTTTTTTATTATTTATTTAACTATTAATACATTAGTATGTTTTTATACGTTTTCGCCCGTTTTTATACGTTTGTATATGTTTTTATACGTTTTCGTCTGTTCTTATAAATTTTCATCTATTTTTATACGTCTTCGTCCGTTTTTATCCGTTTTCGTCCCTAATTTTTATAGTATCACGAATGTAGTCGCTAATTTTTTTATTAATTTATTTAACTATTAATACGTTAGTAAGTTTCGTTTTTATACGTTTTCACCCATTTTTATATGTATTTATCCGTTTTCATCCGTTTTCGTCTGTTTTCATCAAACCAAAAACCGAACCGAAAACTGAATTCGTATAAATATATATAATGACAATTAAAACTCTTTTATAGTATAAACAAAACATTTTTTAAGTTTGATTTTATTTATTGCTAAAAATCTATATAATAAATTATTAATTAATTAAATTTAAGTAATTCGGGTTATTCGGTTCGATTTTAATTTATTTGTTCGGTTCAATCAAATTTGATTTCAGTTTTGGTTTACCTAGAAAAAAAATTAACCGAACTAATCAAACCGAATAAACTGAACAAACCGATAACCAAATCGATGAACACCCCACCAACTGGCCAATACTAGAGCTCTATAACAAGTTAACAACTACCAAAACTACTAGAAACAAAACACTATTCGGACAATCCCAAAACAGTTACCAAAATATGAGATACCAAAAACTACTAAAACAAAACATCCCAAGTCCAAAACATACCGGGCCTTTAGTTTAGCAAACTAGCAAAAGGCTAAACGCTCATAAGAAGCCCACTTATAGAAGCAAATCTTCAGGATAGGATGTTCCAGCAATGAGAATATGAGATAGCATATAAACCGAGCACTAAGCCATTTTCAAGATACTAAATAAGTGATAATAGCACCAAAATGTTATGCTTTCCCCCCCTCTTTTTAACTTCATGCTCAACAATTTTTTTCACTTTTGAATATATGGCCCTTAAGGCCTTAAACCATCAAACACCTTGGTTGTAAAGATGTAGTTTAAGTGAGGATAACGGTCAAACAAAAAGTTGGCACTTTTTTTACCTTTGGATATTGTAAGAACTTTTTGTTTCATTACTAACATAGTAAATTTGTCATTCACTTTGTACTCAGATATAAAATCATTCACTTCGTATGAATTATCATTTGTAGAGTTATTTATACAAAAGCATTCAAATAACTATGAGTATTGCACTGTAATTGCATGCTTTTGTAAAAAAAAAAAAAAATGCATGATCCTTTGGTCACATTTGCACTCTAAGGAGGAGACACTGACAAATTCAAAGGAATGAGTTGATACACAAAATATACATTTTATTTGTAAACCGATGAGCACTTCGCGTTATTTTGATTTTTATGATAATTTACACTTTCATTACATATTCACATTGCATCTATCAAGCTACTGCCCCTCGGTCAACTTTCTTTTTTATATGGTAGATGATGGAAGCACAAGCATTCATTACATGAAATGAAATAAAAAGCTTATGATCACATAAATGAAATATGAAGTGTGTACTATGACATGAATGAAATAGGTCGATTTCTAGAGTTATCAACAAACTCCTTATCGTCTCCTTTCTAGCTATGTGTCTATATATTAAAAAAAACAGAATACAAACACAGAGAATGGAGTTTGTAATCAAGGATATTGGGTTTGTATATGGTAAGTTAAACTATAGATGTAAAGCATGTGCATGGGGATCATATTTGTTTTTCGCATTAACAACACAATATAATTGTTGAGTCACAAACAAATACACAAATGATAATTCATACAACTGAACACTCATAACTTTATCGTTAGTGTTCTTATGGAAAATGATATCACAATATGTTGGGGTATTAATTTTGATGTACGTAAATCCCGTGTGCCAAACCGTGTCAAGAAAGTCTTTGGTCGGTTTTTCACATTTTTGCCTTTTCATAAAATTCATTATCTACATACCTGAGCTCATGATGACTTTAGAAAAAGATTCTCCGTGTAAGGTGCAGTAGCACCATATATAAATTTTATAGGTGACATTACGTCAACATGTATCATATAACACTCTTATAATATAAATATCTTTTTCCAATAAAATTCATTTAGAGAATATAATGGTGATAGCGGCGCCATATAGAGTTCAAAGTGGCGCTATAACATGGCTAAAACATGATTACAGCGTGTTCTCTTAGGGCTTTGGCAATGCATGCGGGGAAGCACGGCACGGCACCCCCACCGCACGGGAACACCGCCGCCGATGCCTCCTTGCCGCACGGTGGGTTCAATTTGCGGTAAACCTTACCGTGGAAAACTAGCCGTTGTGCAATTAAAGTTTAGAACGTTGGGAGTAATAAATATGGAGCAACGGTTACTTTTTCTTTTTTGTATATATGCATGATCAAACAAACAAACACACAACATAAAAAAAAGTCCGATCCAAACTAAAAAAACAAAACATCCGATTCAACCAAAAAAAAAACATCCGATCAAAAAAAAAATCCGATTCAACCGCAAGTATATGGCGCATAAAAAAATTAGTTCGACTTTATTTTTAGATGAGCCGTTCGAGTGGTCTAACGATACTAGTCTCGATATTTTTGCTGACGCGATTGACGCAGATGAAGAAGATACGGCTGGGTCGAGACGAAAATCAGTAAAACGCAATCGGATCTCTGCTGCACAAAGATTGCATCGTGATTATTTTTGTGAAGAGCCAAAATTCGACGATGAATTTTTTGAAGATAGGTATCGTAAGCCTAAAAACTTATTTTTAAAAATAACGCGAGCTAATGAGGCTAGATTTGAGTATTTTCAGGAAGGTTATGATGCTAGAATGAAAAAAAAGTTTCACAGCCATACAAAAATGTTCGTCTGCCATTAAACAACTCGCAACCGATGCACCACCGGATGAGTTTGACGAATATTTGGAAATGGCACAAAGAACTTCACGTGAATGCCTTCACTTTTTTTGTGATGCTATTATTGAGGTATATGCTCGAGATTTTCTACGTAGGCCAACAAGTCATGATGTTGCATGCTTGTACGAAGCGCACGAAGCTCGACATCACATTCCGGGTATGATCGGTAGCCTAGATTGCACACATTTCGTTTGGAAGAATTGTCCAATCGAATTGAGGGGGCAATATAAAAGGGGTGACCATCAATACCCCACAATTATGATGGAGGCAGTTGCGTCTAAAGATTTGTGGATATGGCACGCGTTCTTTGGACCGCCGGGTGCAAACAACAATGTGAATATTGTGATGCAATCTCCGCTATTCCTCACCGAGCGTAATGGTACGGCACCTAAGTGCCCATTTGTTGTGAACGGCCATACGTATAAGCGTGGCTACTATCTTTGTGATGGCATATATCCGGCATGGTCTACTTTTGTTAAAGCGTTCAAATATCCAACAGACCCGAAGGAGAAAAAGTTCAAGAAAGTACAAGAGTCGGCTCGAAAGGATGTTGAATGGGCATTTGGTGTTCTCAAGGGTAAATGGGGTATACTGAATCGACCCTTACGGCCACACACAATAGAAAGAATTAGAAAAATAGTTCATACGTGTGTCATATTGCATAACATGATTATACATGACGCCGGGTACCGCAATCTCGCCGGTTCATATTCGGGATCCTCCGATCGAATCGGTGTTTGACGAAGCAGCCTTAGCCGAGATACGAGATGAGAATACACATTTTCGTGTCAGATATGATCTTATGGAGCATATTCACGCTCAACAATTACTATATCTCGAGGTGGACGATGAAGACGATGAAAATTAGATTTATAGTATTATGTAATGGTATTTTATGTTTTTTAATAATATTATGTAATGTTTATTTTAATTTTAATGAATTTTAGTTTTTAATAAATTTTAATAGAATTTAAAAAAGAAAAAAGAAAAAAAAAAAGTGAGTGAAGGGTGAGGGGTGTGATGCCTATAAAAAGTGAGTGAGTGAAGGGAAAAGTGGGAGGGTGATGTGGTATAAGGGGATTGGTTGTTTGTGAGTGAAGGGTGATGGTGTGAATGATGCATTGCCAAAGCCCTTAGACTTATCTAAGTTCACATTTAGGCATATTAAACATTTTTCTCGTAATCGAGTATAGTATGGTTTGAGCGTTAATGTTGCTAGGTGTGCAATCACACCAATTCCTATCTAAAAGATAACTGCATTTATTATTTTCTTCTCTTTTTTATTCAAAGTTCAAACAAAATATTAGCACGAAATTTTCAGGAAATGAGATGAAAGTAATTTAGTTGCTTTGTAAACAAGAAAATAAAGTACGAGTACTAAATTACCAGGAAAGAGACACGAAATTTGGATGCCAATATCAAAGACATGATGAATTATTGGCCTCATTATATTGTACTAGTCGGATACCCGCGCACAGCGGCGGCGAAAAATATAGTAGTAAATGAATTGCTAGCCCAACTCTCCTCGCAATTCCCTACCCGCTTAGTGAATTCGTTTCACAACACTCCGAATGTATATGTGTTTGCTTGGGTTTCCCGTAGCTTTCCTGTGACATCATTATTCCTCGCAATCTCTTTCCAGTCAAACACCACCCAAAAGTATATGATTTTGACGAATCAATATTGTATTGATTGAAATAAAGGTTAAAGTTGTAAAATTTTGAATAAAAAAACCCACTAAAAATCTAAAAACTAAAAACTCATAAATATATATAAAAATGGATGTTGAATTAAAGAGCACAAAATTTTAGAAAATATGGTGAAATTAGATAATTTAAAAAAATAAATAGATAGACAGATATATTTTCAATTTGAAAATAAAGATGAATTTTAAGTTGGAAGTGACACATGTCACTTTATTATTGGAGCTCCTTATCTTAATTTTTGGTTAGGAGTTAGGCTTGGTTTATCCATGCATTATATAGTAGTATAGATATAAGTAGAACCTAAAAATTCATTCATTCTAGTTTGCAAGAGTATTTAGATCAGTAACCTCACAAACTTTACTTTCGAAACTAAAAATGGATCCATCCTCTTCATCTTCATCCAACAAGAGAAAAAGGGGTCTGGATGGTTATGATGAACCACGTTATAAAAGGCCTAAGTATGACGTGTTTGTAAATTACGCGTCTGAAGATCTTGGCAAACACTTCGTAAGCCACCTCAAGGGAGCTCTCGGACGCGAAGGATTTACAATATGCGACCACACCATGCTTCCTTCAGGTCGAGACAAGAGATCTGAGTTGTTGAAAGCTATCGAGGATTCCGAGATCTATCTTCTTGTATTTTCTGATAAATACGCGTCTTCGGTAAGGTGCCTTGAAGAGTTTGCCTTCATAATGGAATCCTACCCTAAGTTTAAACACAGAAAAGTTCTTCCTGTATTTTTCAATGTGGAACCAACTAATGTAAAAAATCAACAAGGTCCTTACCTTGTTGCTTTTGAAGATCATGAGACCAAGGTCGATCCCAACAAAGTTCAGAACTGGAGACAAGCCTTAAGAGAAGCTGGTCATTTGTCTGGTCTAAACTTGAAAGATTGGTAAACTTCAAACATTATGCTAGATTTTTGTTAACAATTTTTATCACCTATTAGTTGGCTTAACTCTTAATTTTCCTGAAATTAGTTATTTTATATATGTTTTTTATATTAAATATATAAATTTATGTATTAATTAGATCCGAAGCTATAAACAGGATAACAAATACTACGGAAATTTAACCCCAAAATAATCATATGACACTTTATATTAATATATAGTATAAATTTACTTTGATAAGTTCAAGCATTAAGATGATACAAAAAACATACAAGTAGTAATATATTTGTACAATGTCATTGTTAAGTAATCCTGGTTAAACAATTCAATTTCATGCAAAGGATGTGTTAAGCATATTAATTACACGCATGAGGTCGGTAATGAATCTTTCTTTTGAATTTGGCAGGCCGGACGAAGAGTGGTTCATACAGAAAATTATAAAGGATGTCAGAAAAATGCAGAATCCGCAACAACTATGTTATGTAGAGCACCCTGTTGGGATCGATTCACGGGCACAGGTTATAATTTCAGCATTAAGGTTAAGTGACCCAGGTTTTACCATGGTTGCAGTTCTTGGAATTAGTGGGTCAGGTAAAACGACTATTGCCAAAGCTGTGTATGACAGAATTGCTGCAGATTTCAATGTCAGCTGTTTTATCCAGGATATCAATAGTTACGTATACAGGGGTCCAAATTGGAAAGTTGATTTGCAAAGGGATGTCATTTCTTGTCTAACCAGAAATGATAAGTTTGTAGCTAGTCATAATGATGGAGCTGCAAAGATAAGGAAGTTGATAAGTGATCAAAAGATTTTCTTGGTACTTGATGATGTTTATACATATGAGCAGTTGCAAGCATTAAGTATTCCTTCTGCCTCCTTCCATTGTGAAAGTAGAATAATTGTGACCACAAGGAATAAGCTGTCTCTTAGTAATCTACCACACACTCCCTACAACATAAGATTGCTGAACAAAATAGAGTCTTTTGAACTCTTCACTAGACTCATTGGAAAAGGCGACCCTATTGACAAGAAGTTTGTAAAAGAAATAGTGGAGTGTGCTGGAGGCATTCCCTTGGTTCTTGAGGTCTGGAGTCGTCATTTTACAGATTATGATAGGAATCTCTGGCCAAGCATGTTGGAGACGTTAAAAAGAATTCCTCATGAAGATACTCAAAAGAAGCTGCGAATAAGCTATGATTCACTTCCTAAAAGAGCCCAGAATTTATTTCTGGATATCGCATGTTTCTTTGACGGAATGGACATGGATACAATCGTCCAAGTATTACAAGATGAAGACTTCTTCCCAGATGTTGAAATTCAAAATCTTGTTCATAAAGTTCTAGTTAAAAATGATTCCACGTGGGAAGTGAGTTTGCATGATGTTATTAGGAAGATGGGACAAGAAGTGGTCCGCCAAGAAGATGAGGATGAGCCTGGAAAACGTACTAGATTGGTGGGTTATAGGGACGTGGTTCGTGTATTGGGAGATTGTTCGGTAAATTATCTTCAAGTTAATGATTCATTACTTAATACGTATACATAGTAGTTCACTGAAACTAACTATAACTCTCTCCTCCGTTGTTTACCAGGGAACAGATTCAGTTAGAAGCATCCGGTTGTACAGCTCTGAGAAGGAAGAACGTGTAACTGTTCAATTAGAGGCCTTTAGAAAGATGGTTAATCTGAGATTCATTAAGTTGATTAATTGGGGATTCACTAACATCTTTGAATGGTCGTCTTCTTCAAATGATGACATGTCAGCTTGCTTCTCTTTCAAACATTTGAAATACTTGGATTGGCATTACTTCCCTTGCAAAAGTCTTGACAACATTGATATGGGCAACGTGGTGGTTATTATATTGCATAATAGCAAATTGGAAAAACTTTGGGAAGGAGTCAAGGTATGATCATGCATGTCTTTTTCCGCATGTTGTGCAGAGTTACATACTTATTTGAGTGTCTTTTTAACTTTTTTTTAATTGTTTATTAATGAGAATTACTTAGGTTGGTGGTCTTTACTCTATATACTTATGTTGTATAATAACGTATAGAAATAGGAACCCTGATCACTAGCTATATCTTAAAAAAAAAAAACAAAAAAAACAAAAAAAACAAAAAAAAAAAAAAAAAAAAAAAAACAAGCTAGAAACTATCTGCATGAGACATGAACGTTTGAACCCTTGGCGTTTATCTATTGTTGTTGACGCATACAAAATCTTTACCATCCATTAACTTTTCAAAGTTTAATGAATTGTAACATCGTGTAATGTTTCTGATCATCTTTCATTCATTTGTTACGTGTTTTATAAATATTAAATTACAGTTTCAAATTTAAAAAATTACACAAATTGAAAATAACTTTATAACATAGTCACATAGATATATATTTAAGAAACGTAATTATAACATAGTCACATAGATATATACTACGTATATGTTTAACTTTTGTGGATTATAAGGTTTAACTAGTGTATACCCATGTAACAGTTTGATTAACTAATCATAAACATTTAGAGCCCGTTTGGTTTGTAAAAGGATTTAAAATCGGATTTGGATTCGGTTTAAAATGAAAGAAAATAAGGTAAGAGAAAAAATTAATATTTTATTAAAAAGTTTATTGGTTTGTAAAACCATTTAAAATCGGATTTGGATTTGGTTTAAAATAAAAGAAAATAAAGTAAGAGAAAAAATTAATATTTTATTAAAAAGTTTATTTTAATAGTTTACAAATAATTTATTAGAGGGAAAGTAAGGTAGTTTTTTATTTTTTAATAATTAATTTATGTATATGTTGTGAGTGAAGATATAAATGCGGGACCCATTATATGTTTTTATTTACAAAAGATACCATACATGTTAGGTATCAATCTATCATTCTTGGGATCACATTGATTCCCAAAAGCTTGAACCAAACACTTAGGGTGCGTTTGGTTCGTAAGTGGGATTGGAATTGGATTCGGATTTGGGAAAAGTTTGAAAAAAAAATGATGAGAGAGAAATGTGTAGTATATATAATTTATAAATTAATATTATATTTAAACTATTATTTATTATAAAGAAAAAAGTGAGAAAAAAAAAATTTAAAAACAAAAATATTGATATTTGTGGCTCATATTTGATCTACATGTGGGGATCACTCAAAAAAGTTGTTACATTTATTGATACCTAGCATTTGAGCTTGGTATCAATTCTATGATTCAATACCCATTGTTTTGAAAAAAAAAAAAAAAAAAAAAAAAAAAAGGTTATGAAATTTTTTTCATTCTACACCCACTCATTCTCTCATACCAAATGGACCCTTAAATCTTGGAATGAAACAATTTCCCGAATCCAAAAAGTATAAACCAAACGTGCCCTTAAAGTTATTAAAACCCTAAAATATTACTCCTACTTTTCAATTTTGTAGATATTGAACCTAGAGGGATCCATTTGTCTCTTACTTGTAATTATTACTCTTTTACACTAGGATGTTACTGTTTTATTTTTGGTCCCTCGGTAACTACAATAAAGGTGCTCAACCTGAGATGTTTCAAAAAGGAATGAAACATTTTTAGTCATCGATTAAGGGCATCTAAAGATTAAGACATTTGATCGACCAACATAATTCACAAAACTATTAGTGACTTAGATAAAATTATGTCAATAAATTACTCTAATATTTAATTCTTACGTAAAAAATGGTTAGTCTTATTATAAAGGAGATTTATACAAAACTAAAACTAAAAAAAAAGAAAAAAAGAAAAAGAAAAAGGATATCTACAATTTTTTATTTTTGTTGTTTACTGTGTATTTCAATTTTAGTTCAATTTTTAAAGGTTTCGATTTCATTCAAAAGTTAAACAACGTTTCGGGTTTTTTTTTTTTTTTTTTTCAAATTTACTGATGTCGTCAGTTTTACTTTCATTAAATGGTAAATGTGAAGATGTATTTTGTTTTTTCATATATTATATTAGCAAAAAAAAAAAGGGGTAAACATCATACAATTTTTTTTCCTCACTTTCTCTCTTCATTCACCCATCATCACCAACAAACAAACACATATTTTAAGAAAAACAAATAAATTATCTTAGGTCTGATAAAAAATGGGCAAAATAAATTCATATATATCCTAGATCTCTCATAGGTAGAGGTGGCAAAGTAGGCGGGCCGGGTAGGCACGGGCCATAGTTAAATGGGCTACGGACTGAACGGGCATGGGCCAAACGAACGCATGTTATATGAATCACTTTAGAAAAGACCCAAAACAGAGAAATAAATTTCTCAAATGTAACACCTCATTTATATTTAAAAACTTAAATGTATAGTACTGTATATCTATAAGTTTTTCTTTAAAAACAATTGTGATGTTCTTCAATTGAGAGAAAATATGTGACCGTTTGTGCTCATTTAACTTTCAAATAGGCAATATATACCCATTTAAATAAAATAAAGGCTAAATGTGCCCAAATTAATTTATTTTTTTGATTTTGGGCACAAATTAACAAATGTTTCAAAATAATTAATAAGAAATGCGAATAAAAATAACAAAATTGATGAATTTGGTGAAGGTCCCACCGAGCATCTCATTCTTTTGGTATTTTAATAACTTTGCAATCATATTTGTGTTTCTAGAATTTTAAAAAGCTGAAGATTCTGGACGTGCATTGGTCAACGTCATTAACCAAGACCGGAAATTTCACTGGGCTCGAAAATCTTGAGGAACTTAGCTTAAGTCGCTGTGAAAATTTGGAAGAGTTGGATAGCTCTATTGGTTGCCTCCAAAAACTTGTTGAATTACATCTAATGTCTTGCAGTCGGTTGAAGAGGCTCCCGTGGGAAGCGATGGGCAAGTTAACGTCTCTTCAATATCTTTACCTCTACCAATGTGTTACAAGTTAAAAGTCAAGTTCAACAATTCATAAAGTACAGGGACTTAAAGTGACAAGTTTAGAAGTTGTTAATAGTTTTGGCGCCAAAGTCTGTTAAACCACATCTTGTAGCCTTATAAGGCATAACTTTCCTATTGTCATTTTCAATCATCATTTTCATGTAATCTCTCTTTCTGCTCTGTAACAATTCTGTAACCAACTCAATAATACAATAACAAACCCTTTTCGAATCTTGTTTCAATCTATAGATTCCTAATTGATTTGTTGCATTTGAAAGTGTAATTTCATTTCTTAACTAATTTCTAATTGCACGTTTCAAATGGTATCAGAGCTGATCCTAGACCGCCATTAATGGCTGAATTCTGTTAGAATTCAGTTATCTTGTTAGCATTCAGTTGTACCGATTGAAAATCTTGATCTTTTTGATCACCCACCACACATACATCAATTCCGGTCATTCTAGACCATTTGTCCAATCACAAAGACGTTCTTGATCATACTTTCCATTTCCCAATCGAAAATACGTTAGTTAGGAACTGTGTGGTGGTCAATTGTCCTGGTACGACTGAATCAGTGGTGGTTTAGATAGAGACAATGGTAGTTCAAACAAGAACCATGGAAACTCAACAAGAAAGTTTAACTAATAGTGCAAATTCGTTGGAAACTCAAGTTACAACATTGATGAATACTGTTACGGCTTTGAATAATGCTGTAATAGCTCTTCAGAATAGGCTTGATAATGGTGAAGGACCCAGTCAAAGAAGGGAGGTTTTGGGAGGTCAAACTGCTCAGAATCATAGTCAAGGTGGTCAATATGGCAGATTAACAAAGATAGAGTTTCCTAAGTTTGATGGAGAAGATGTGATAGGGTGGCTCTATAGAGTTAACAAATTCTTTGAGATGGATCAAGTTGGGAATGATTTTCAAAAGATTACTCTGGTTTCAATGCATATGTTTGGAAAAGCACTCAATTGGCACAAGCAGTTTATTAGAAGATATGGGGAAAATGTGGCTTAGGTGGAGTATGAGGCTCAGGTTAAGCAGAGGTTTGAATCAGTGTTTGAAGATCTTATAGTTGAGTTGAAGAATCTTAAACAGACTACTAGTGTGCAGGTATATCAAGAATCATTTGAAGCTTTACTCAATAAGGTTGATTTGACTGAATCTTACACTATTAGTTTGTTTATTGGTGGGTTGAAAGAAGAAATTGCTCATTCTGTTAGGATGTTTAAACCTACAAGTCTGATTGATGTGTTCTGTTTGTCAAAATTGCAAGAAGCTGCTATGTCTGTGAATAAGAATAGATCTGTACCTTTACTAGCTACTCCTAAGACTCATGTGATGGGGGGTAATGGTAATAGGAATGTGAGTAATGGGTTTAGAAACAATCAATTTGTGCCTGTGAATCATGTTAAGAATGTGCCAAACAGACCCTTTAAGAGATTGACACAACAAGAGTTAGAGGAAAAAAGGTCCAAAAATTTGTGTTTCTATTGTGATCAAAAGTACATGCCTGGACATAAATGTAGTGGTCAACTCTATTCTTTGGAAGTGATAAGTCAGGAGGAAGATGTGAGTGAAGATGAAGATTTAGTGTTAACTGAAGAAGGTGTTAGTACTTATACTAGTTTGATTGATGAACCTCCATTGATTTCATTAAATGCTTTGAATGGTGTCAATACATATAGAACAATGAGGGTCAGGGGATATGTGAGAAAGAATGTGTTGCATGTGTTAGTTGATTCAGGAAGTACACATAATTTCTTAGATTTGACCACTGCTAAGAAATTAGGTTGTAAAGTTAGAAAAATTTGTCCATTGGAAGTGTCAGTAGCCAATGGCAATATGATGCAATGCTTATATGAGTGTAAAGATTTTAAATGGGAGTTTCAAGGGGTTACTTACACCACAGATGTGATGATTTTGCCATTGGGAGGTTGTGAAATGGTACTTGGCATTCAGTGGTTATCTACATTAGGGTGGATGAGATGTAATTTCAAGAAATTGATTATGGAGTACAATTATGAGGGTAGAAGAGTGGTACTCAGAGGAACTCAACAGACTACTTTGAAGTGGATGCAGGGTAAGTGTAAGACTAATGAGAAACATATGGCAGCTGAGTTGTCAGCAATGACTGTGTATAACTACTCTGCTACATTGTTGCAAATGAAGTCTGAGTCAAGTGATTCTAAGGAAGTTCAATTGCTTTTAGATGAGTTTGATTCAGTGTTTAAAGTGCCAACAGAATTACCACCCAAAAGGTCACATGATCACACCATTCCTCTTATGCCAAACACACCACCAGTTAACATTAGGCCATATAAACATCCACCTGGTCAAAAAGATGCAATAGAAGCAATGGTGAAGGAGTTGCTGGATTCAGGGGTGATAAGAAACAGTCAAAGTCCATTTTCATCACCCATTGTAATGGTTAAGAAGAAAGATGGTAATTGGAGAATGTGTGTGGATTATAGGCAGCTCAACAAGGCTACAATCAAGGACAAATTTCCCATTCCTGTGGTGGAAGAGTTAATTGATGAGCTCAGTGGGTCTAAGTTTTTCTCAAAGCTTGACTTGAGGTCTGGATACCACCAAATCAGGATGAGTGAGGATGATGTGTTCAAGACTGCATTTAGAACACATGAAGGGCATTATGAGTTCCTAGTAATGCCATTTGGGCTCACTAATGCTCCATCCACATTTCAATCCTTGATGAATTCTGTGTTCAAAAGGTTCTTGAGAAAGTGTGTACTAGTTTTCTTTGATGATATTTTGGTATACAGTGATAGTTTGGAGTCCCACATCAATCATTTGAGGCAAGTGTTACAAGTGTTAAAGGATAATTCATTGTTTGCCAAGAAAAGTAAATGTGTTTTTGCTGCTACTAGTGTTGAGTATTTGGGTCATATTATTTCTGATAAAGGGGTATCAACTGATCCAACCAAAGTGCAAGCTATGAAAGAGTGGCCAGTACCATTGAATGTGAAGCAGTTGAGAGGATTTCTTGGTTTGACTGGTTATTACAGAAAGTTTATTAGAAATTATGCAGTGATAAGTAAGCCTTTGACTGAATTAACCAAAAAGAATGCTTTTCAGTGGTCTAATGAGGCACAAGTAGCTTTTGAAACTTTGAAACAAGCTATGACTCAAGCACCAGTGTTAGCTTTACCTGATTTCAAGAAGGTGTTTACAGTAGAAACAGATGCTTCAGGTGTTGGAGTGGGAGCAGTGTTACAACAAGAAGGGCATCCAATTGCTTTTCTGAGCAAGACATTGTCACCAAAGCATCAAGCTCTTTCAACCTATGAAAAAGAGTTTCTGGCAGTTCTCATGGCATTAGATAAATGGAGGGGTTACTTGCTTGATAGACATTTTAAAATCAAAACAGACCACTTTAGTTTGAAATACTTGTTGGGACAGAGATTGACTACTCCTTTTCAGGTTAAATGGCTTCCAAAGTTGCTAGGTTATGACTATGAGATTTCTTACAAGAGTGGATCTGAGAATGTAGTGGCAGATGCTTTGTCAAGGGTCTCAAGTGGGGCTGAATTGAATGCTTTAGCTTTGACTTCCATAGCCTCAGATTTGTTGCAACAAGTTAAAGACAGCTATGTTCAAGATGGAATGTTGAGCAAGTTAATTACACAGATACAAAACAATAGTTACAAGGAGGATCAGTATACCTTGGTGGATGGACTGATTAGAAGGAAGGGCAAGTTAGTGGTGGGAAGTGATTCACAATTGAGGAATACTATCATACAACATTACCATACTGATGCAATGGGTGGTCATTCAGGTACAACAGTGACTGTCCACAGGCTTAAAACTATGTTCTATTGGAAGGGAATGCATAAGATGGTCAAACAGTTTATCAGAGAATGTGATATTTGCCAAAGACAAAAACCTGATCTTGCTGCATACCCTGGTCTACTACAACCTTTACCCATTCCTGACAAAATATGGAGCTCAATTTCCATGGACTTTGTGGAAAGACTGCCAGTTTCACAAGGTAAAACAGTTATTTTTGTGGTGGTAGATAGGTTATCCAAGTATGCACATTTCATTGGGCTGCAACATCCTTTTACTGCATCAACAGTTGCACAAGCATTCATGGATAATGTGTATAGGTTACATGGGTTGCCTGAATCAATTATCAGTGATAGAGATAAAGTTTTTCTGAGTCACTTTTGGCAATCTTTGTTTAAAACCATGAAGGTGCAGCTCAAACTATCAACTGCCTACCATCCTCAAACTGATGGTCAGACAGAAATAGTTAATAAATGTTTGGAGTGTTATCTTAGATGTATGACTGGGGACAAGCCAAAGGAATGGTTGATGTGGTTGCCAATGGCTGAATTTTGGTATAACACCAACTATCATTCTTCAACCAACATTACACCCTATGAAGCAGTATATGGTCAACCACCACCATTGCATATTCCTTATGTACCTGGTGAAAGTGCAGTGGAAAGTGTGGACAGAACTCTACAAGCTAGGGAAGAAGCCTTGAAGATGATAAAGTTTCACTTGCAGAGGGCTCAAGACAGGATGGTTAATCAGGCTAATAAACATAGAAGTGAGAGGGTATTTGATGTTGGTATGCGGGTATACTTAAAGTTGCAACCTCACAGACAAGTTACTCTTAGAAGGGAACAACAACATAAGCTGTCATCCAAGTATTATGGCCCTTTTCTTATTGTGGAGAAGATTGGAACTGTGGCTTACAAGTTGGAACTACCAATTGGAAGTCAGGTGCATCCAGTATTTCATGTGTCTCAGCTTAAGTTGTGTAAGGGAAGTGCAAACAAAATGGGTATTTTGCCTCATTGTGGACCAGATGGATTGTTAACTGCTGAACCCATTGCTATTTTAGACAGAAAATTGGCCAAAGTCAACAACAAACCTGTGGTTTATGTACTAGTTAAGTGGTCCAATCACACTGATGAAGATGCTACTTGGGAATGCTACAGTGATTTGCTCCAAAGGTTCCCTGACTTTGAAGAACATTCTTGAGGACAAGAATGATTTGAAGGAGTGGGAATTGTTACAAGTTAAAAGTCAAGTTCAACAATTCATAAAGTACAGGGACTTAAAGTGACAAGTTTAGAAGTTGTTAATAGTTTTGGCGCCAAAGTCTGTTAAACCACATCTTGTAGCCTTATAAGGCATAACTTTCCTATTGTCATTTTCAATCATCATTTTCATGTAATCTCTCTTTCTGCTCTGTAACAATTCTGTAACCAACTCAATAATACAATAACAAACCCTTTTCGAATCTTGTTTCAATCTATAGATTCCTAATTGATTTGTTGCATTTGAAAGTGTAATTTCATTTCTTAACTGATTTCTAATTGCACGTTTCACAATGTCCCAACATACTAGAGATCTCACATGAAGTTGGTAGTCTAATTTCACTAAAACTCTTGGATTTAGGTGGTAACAATTTCAGTAGCCTTCCTAATAGCCTCTGCCAACTCCATCAACTGACCGAATTAGATTTATCTAAATGCACCAACTTAAAGTCGATTCCAGATCTTCCTCCAAGCATTAAAAAGTTAATAGCGGATGGTTGTATAAACCTAGTGAATCTTCCTTCAAACTGTTCTCAGTTACAATTTCTATGGAAACTTCAATTGAATTATTGCTCAAAACTTGGATCCGAAGGTTTCACACAAGTTACAGGACTGAGGAACCTACAAACATTATACATGAAAAATTGCAATATTTCGCAAGTGTCCAGTGGAATTGGGAATTTGGTGTCATTAGAGGATCTCGACCTTTCAGGAAACACATTTTCTAGTCTACCGGAGAGCTTCAGCAACCTTTCGAAACTGGAGGAACTTTTTATTGATAATTGTTCTGAATTACAGTTACTTCCACCTCTTCCATCGAAATTGAGAAGTATAGATGCAACATATTGTTGGTCATTAGATGTGATGCCATTTGATTTTAGGCAAAAGGCATATACTTTCCGTTCCAAAGTGTTCAAGGTAAGCAACCTCTCCATTTGAAGCGCATATATATATTTTGCAATGAAGAGGCCTTTTCATGTATTATTAAATAATATGCTTGAATGCAATACAGGAATTACTCACGAGCACTAAAGGATTCCACATCAGTCTCCCGTGGAACGAGTTACCTGAGTCTGAGGAGGAGTTACCTGAGTGGTGTACTTATCGAAACAGTGGGAATGTTTTATCTTTTGTGGCACCATTAAAGCACTTTGATAACAAAATATGTGGAGTGATCTTCTGTGCAACCACAAACTCCTCTTTTGATGATTTTTTAACAATACATAATAAAACGAAAGAAAAAAGTCATCGTATGGAGATTAAGTATCATAGGAAGTGTACCCTGAAGGTCGTGTTTTATCCACTTAATGATAAAAACAGTTGTGGTGGAAGCAGGTGACACTGTGGAACTTCAGTTTTTTAATTATGATGAAGTTATGAGTTGTGGGTTACGTTTGATATACGAGGAGGATGTGGTAGATTCTGGATTAGTTTTAAAATTTGGTGCTGAAACGACCCTCCCACTCCCTTCGGTGATGAGTATCACTCAGTCAAGTGATAACGATGATTGCTTCTTCCCCATCCCAGATGATGAATACCTCTCTTATAATTTCCCCCCGTGGTATCTTGATTTGTGGAACAATTTGTGATGCAGGGCATGCCTTCGGCCTCCAGAGGAGAGGAGCTGGCTTAGCACCTGGTTCTTCGGTTACCATGTGAAGTATCATTTTCTCATTCTAAGGTGAAAACGAAATGACTAGTAATAGTATTACCTGTTATGACTTTTCCCCCATGGTATCTTGATTCCAGATGTTCTTTTTTATATAAGTTATTTCAACAAAAATCTCGTGTTAATTTGCTTATAAGCGTTTCAGTTGTTATTGTGGGATGTTCCAACGAAACACCCACCAGGTGTTCGATAAATATCCAATGACAATACTACTAGATAATTTTTGAATGTTCATAGTTATTTTGCTTCTTGTGTCTTTGTTTAAAGAGGAAAATTTTTTGGATTTCTATATATTTGCTGTTAGTCTGTCGTATTAAAATGTCAAAGCCCTTAAAAAGATGGTCAGAATCTTAAGTTCAGTACCCTCATATTAGAAAGTGTTTATCAGTCGTATTGGA
Organism: Artemisia argyi; assembly: GCA_030686995.1. NCBI lineage: Eukaryota > Viridiplantae > Streptophyta > Magnoliopsida > Asterales > Asteraceae > Artemisia > Artemisia argyi. The sequence goes on along the minus strand of CM060679.1, from coordinate 161,901,099 downwards.
ATGCCTTCCAGGTGTTTGTTGAAACACAAATGCTAGTTGCTCTAACAGTAACAGGTGGTGTGTTCTACATTCTTGTATTTGTTCGATCTAGATTAAGATTATGTAGAAAATCTCGTGTTCAAATGATGCTTTAGGTTGATGTATTTTATAAGCTGGTGTGACCAATTTAGGACGAGTTTAAGATGAGAATGTTTTCATTTGGAACTAACAGCTCAATCTAGTTTATTAAACTTAATGTCACAAACCAGTTTTATTTAACACCCTTGATCCTTTTAGATATTGCAATGCCACAATGTGTATTGTTTCTGCAATGTTTTATAAACATAGCATTTAACAAATTATATTTCAACACTGTAAACTATATTATCTGTTCTAATTGTTTTGTTTTTGCCCATGTCTATGTTGCTGCAGTTTGATTTCTAGCATATAGGCGCATCAAATTCTCGTTTCTGTATTCAAATTCAGCTGAGTCGTAGTAGAGTGAGAAACTTATATATGAACCTCTGAAGCTTAAACGGAAGCTACTAAAAGCTACTCCCTCCGTCCCTTATTAAATGTCCTGTTTGAATTTTCAAAGTCTTTCTTTCTGAACTTTGACCTTAAATATTTTTGTGTGTGTAATATAATATTTGATACAAAATATATGAATGAATTAAGTTTTAAATGTATTTTCATTACGTATAATTTTTATTAAATACTATATAACACAAACAAAAATATTTAAGGTCAAAGTTAATAAATAAAGACTTGAAATGTCAAACATGGACATTTAATAAGTGACGGAGGGAGTACTATTTACTTTGTTACACTTTCTATAGTGCTGAACTGCTGATGCAATTATCTGTTATAAGAATGTAGCAACAGCATAACTGGGTTGATTTGATTAATAGCAAGAGTATTAAGCTATAGTATCAAACTGATTCTGGACTGGATAGATTTAACTGTCAGTGATACCTTTGTTATGAATTGTTTGGAGTGGGTAACGGAAAATATGAAAATGAAAAAAAAGTTGTTCATGGTCCTTTGCTTGCTCTGTTGTTGGCCTGTGTCTTTCTATAAGTTTGAGGCATCTTGCTTAACCGGGTCACTGTGATACATTATCCAAGTTGACAACTTTTTTTTTTTTTTTTTTTTTTTTTTTTTTTTTTTTTTTTTTTTTTTTATCTGGTTTGATTTCAACAACACTGTGATATATTAATGAACAACTCTTCAAGAAGCCAAGTACAAAAAAGATTTTGAAGGCTAAATTACAAATAGTACATATCCTTATCACATGCTGAACAGTCTTTTATCACTTTCCTTATGTTAATTCATGAACTTCTTTTAACCTAAGTGAGTTATTCCGGGACTCATTTTTAACCTTTTCTCTAATTACTTTCAAAATGTGTAGTTAAACATCTTTGTGACGATATGAGCATGACTGACCAATAAGCCATCATGGTGATAGTTTGTTATTCGAAATTTTATTTATCAATGAAACTTTTCTTGTTACTAAAATGATAATACAAGAAAACATGTTTGACAAAGTCATATATTTAACTCTTCGGTTTAGAAACCTTAAACCTCACCACCAATTTACACGACGTGCAAAAGAAAACATTGCTAACAAGAGGTTCTTAGTAATTTGTGTTAATGGTTGTTTTCTTTTCAATTCACTTGATATAAGCAAAACCAACCATCTAAGCTAAACGAAAAGTTGATCGATTTGTTGTTTTGTGCTTTTACTAGTGGAGTTTAAAACACTCTTAAAACTAACCGTGTTTGATAAATTCGAACTAACTGCTTTAAATAACAAATAATATTTAACTAAAAGTTACAGTAATTAAGTTTGCTACAACATAAAGAACTTGACAAAATTAATCAAATGGGCCGGACTTTGTGAAAAGTTAAAGTTATACAGTTTAGGCCTACTACAGCTTGCATGGACCATTTTATGTCTAGACATTTGGCCATGTCTTGAGCCCAATTCAAATTGTGGGCCTCGATTTGCTTATTAAAGTATTTTTATTTCCTAAGAGTTTTTTTCTATTCTTTTTTTTTTCTTTTTTTTTAATTATTTTTATTCAAAAGAATTAAAAAGTGTCACATCACTGCTTATTGTAGATTTTATAAACACTAAAATACATGCTGGTACCCGCTTATTTTCAAAACACATATCAGGAGGTGCACCATGTTTCTTACCTCCTCACACGATTAGCAACTATGTACGACAGAAATGCACTGCTTAGTTGCAGGAAGGCGTAAGCTTCAAATGTTAATGTTATGATAGTAATATAAATACAAATGTTTTGCCAGGTGCTCTAGTACAGAATCGACAATCAATCTGATTTTTAGATATATATGTTTGTAAGCAACTCTACGAGGACATGTAAATCTGACACACCAGTTGCAAAATACAAGGCTTCCTTCATTTCCATGTGAATGTATGAATTGTTAACGCGGTCAACCACAAAATAAAGCAATCATAATGCTTTGATCTAGAGTCACCACATACGGTTTTGGTAATCTAATCACAATCTAGCTACCACTACAAATCTTTAACTACTTACAAAACAAGGATGATAAGCATAACAAAAAGAGCATTAGACGTTACTGATAATCACCCTTCTTCGGCCTGCACTTGTCACTACCTTCCCCTTCCTGCTTTTTCCTCCTAAATTTCCTTTATTACAAGAGCTTAAGATAGTTGGTGAGCAAGCTACCCCTGTGTCAACGGTTTGACCCAAATTAACCAAATTCTCAGTTGACTTTGCATTTCCCACTTTAGCTATGTCTGCATTTTTTAAGTCAGCCTCAAATCCCGCATTCTTTACTCCCTCCTGCCATTGTTTGTCCAAACTTAATATATTTGGAACTAGTCTCTTATCATTTTGACAATGGTCATCAGCTGGCTCATTTTTCTCATTCAGGGTCTCATTTATTGACAGTTTGTGCTCTGGAGAAGTAACCAAAGTCATGGATTTGCCACTTATTGTTGGTTTCTGAGTGGCAGATTGAGCATGCTCACCAGTACCGAAATTTGGCTCAAAAATGAAACTCTTATCAAGAGTCACACTGGAATCAGCTGGTTCATTTTTCTCATTCGGGATTTCATTTGCTAACAATTTTTGCTCTTGAGAAACATCCAAAGTTACTGGTTTTCCACTTTCTATTGGTCTCTGAATGGCAGATTGAACATGGTCACCAGCTGAAATTTTTAGCCCAAAAACGAAGTTCTTATCAGAGGTCACACGGGAATCAGCTGGCTCATTTGGGATCTCATCCAGTTTGTGCTCTGGAGCAGCAACCAAAGTCACCGATTTTCCAATTTCTAATGGTTTATGAGTTGCAGATTGAACATGGTCACCAGTAGAACAGTTTAGCCCAAAACTTAAGTTCTTATCAACAACCACATAGGAATCAGCTGTCCCATTTTGGACATCATTTGTTACCGGTGAACTTGAAGAGGCTATGATGGGTGATGTTTGGCTAGACAATACTTCAACTAGCACGGCTTCTTGGTCAAGTGACTCTCTCAGCAAATTCACATCCTGACATTTCTTACTTATATCTCCACTGCATAAACAAGTAACATAGTGTAAACCAGATGTTCGATTCTAATATGTAACTAATGTGGATACTAATACTTACTCTAGCATATCAACAACATTGCCACGATCTACAAGTAACTGCTGCAACTGTATCAACAAAGAAAAATAAGAATACAAAGTGTGGATTAAATTCAATTTCATTACACAATCACTTTTGTTAGAATACTACCTTGGAATTATTCATTTCTTCTTGTTTCATTCTTTCTGACTCTTCTACCAACTTTTTCATTTGGCTTTCTTCGTACGCAAGTGCTTCCTGAGCTAATGCTTCTTTTTCTTGCTTTTCTTTCTCTGCTGATTCCTTTTCTTTCAAAGCTGATGCCAGTCTCTTCTCCAAGGCAATACGCATCTATGACAAAAACATGTTTGCAATTAGCACTCGACACTTCAGTATAAGAAGTTAAGAACTACCAAAAGCTGTTAACAAAATTAGCAGTACCTCATCAAGAACTGTAACTGACTTGCTTCCTTCATGCAACACATCCGACACACGAAACTGAAGCTCCTTCATTTGAGTAACTATAACATCCTTCTGTGAATACATTTCTTTAGCATGCTGCAGAGGTCCAAATACAAACACTCAAAATGAGAAACACCGATGATACATACATCTACAAAAGTCATAGGCATTTATACTATTGTCAAAATTAAATAAGAAAAATGTATACAACCATCTCATTTGTTTCTTTTGCACGCTGTTGCGCCTGTTTAAGTTCTTCAACCTTCAAACGAATATCCAAGCCACTAATAGCTGCTTCCGCTTTTGCTTGCCCTGCCGCTTTTTCTTCAGACTCTACTTGTCTCATTAAACTGATGACCAAATCCATTGTTGAAGCCAGGGTTTTCTACATAAACTCAAATATTATAGAACCATCGATCTATTACCATAAAATAGAATCACATAAGTGGAAAAGTATGTTTCTGGTGGTGATTTGTACATCAGTTTTTATATGTTACACTTACACCACCAAGTTATTAAAGATGCAATCAAGTGATGGCTATATGGCCGAAAACTAAGGTTATATGCTACTGGTCTTTTATCTTCATTACAGATGTGGAATGTTCCATGAACAGAAGGCGTGTATTAACAGGAAGGAGATTAACGTATAATAAACTAATTTCGTGCAGTTGCAAATCAACAAAGCTAAAACATCAATTCTCTTAGTATCAGGGTTACAACCTACACAAATGATTAAGCACAAAATTAATGCACACAAGTTCAGATCACAAGATATCACAAGATAACTGAGCTTTAAATTATTATTCACAACATTTGATTTCAAACTTTTTCCATCCCTACTTCTAAAATAAAAGTTTTCTAAAACGAATTGACGCAAAAGGCAAGAAGAGGCATAATCCAGATATGAATTTCTATATATGCTATTGAAATCCTATGACAATTGTTATATAAAACGAATTGATGCTTTAGGCACACTTCACTCTTTATACATGGTAGCTATAATATAGTCTAAGAGCAGTGCTAATATGCAGGGTAGAATGGCGATGTTACTGTCAACAAAAAAATTCGTACCACGGGTCAATTTACCAAAGGGTCACTTGCATAGTTACATAAATAGGTAAATGAATACTATTTCGTTACATAAATGGTAGAAAGGGGTAAAATTCAACAGTTCATTTAAACATACAATTACATACTGGCACAATAAACGGTAAAACAAAAATACTACAAAATCGGCACAAACAGGATACTAATAAAGTTTCGCTACTATGCAGTAATTACAAGATTATACTAGTACCTTATTATTTGTAGCATCTTCAATAGTGGTATCGATAAGTTCAGTTGAACTTGTGATCGTAGCGTTCAATGTAGTAGAATCTTGGTTGTCAGGATGATTAACCATTTCAAACTCCAAATCCATCTAATCATGCGAAATGATCAAGAAACACAGTCACTCAATAATCACATAACTACTTTTCCAATGTATAAGTAACCATTTTCTCAACAGGAAATAATATACTCATAAATTTTAACAATGTCAAGATGTCGATTACATGAATCATGCATAAACAGGATACTAATGTACTTATAAAGTTTTACAACCATGCAATAACTATAAAACTATACCTTTCTATTTATAGCATGTTCAAAAGTAGAACCAACAAGATCACATGAAGTGGTCACAGAATGATGAACCATTTCAAACCCCGTATCGTTACTGTTATCATTATCAGTCCTGGGTTTGCATAATTCCATCTGAAATGATCAAGAAACACAATCTTTAAATAACAACATTACTAATTTATGAAAAGTGAACATTTTTATGAAAGATTGTTGGATTAGTGGAAGATGGGTACCTTTAAAACTGTTTTTTAAAGGCGAATGAACTAGATGATGATGATGATGGAATTTTGTAACGTTTTGAAATTTAAGTGATGGGGTTTCAAGAAAGGGGGTGTTTGGGAATGTGTTTAACGTTTTGAAATTTAAGTGGAGGAGGGTTTAGTATTTATAATGGGGCCAACTATCCGTTGGTAAATTGAATGATAATCTGTTTTTGCCCAACTTAATTACCGCTAATAGTATACACCACAACGGTTATTTTTTTGTTTATGGGTAAAAACTTATGGTTATTTATTTAGGGTGGGTTTGTTTTATGGTTATAGAATGAGTAATGGTTATATTGTTTTAAAGATTGTTTGGTAGGAAGACTTGAATGAAATTGGTATCAAACCCATGAATGTAGGCATTGGGCGTGTTTGGTGCAGCTTTGAGTATTTTAAAGTGTTTAACATTAGTGTTTAGGGAGAAAAGCTTGTTTGGCAACAAGCGTTTTGCATTAGCAGTCCTTTTTAAACATCACTTTTTGAATGCTATTAAAAAAATTAGTGTTAGCATTTTTTTTTTTATTATTATTATTATTATTATTATTATTATTATTTTTTTTTTTTTTTTTTTTTTTTGTCATTTACACTTTATTATAACAAATAAAGCTATGTCACCAAAACATTTTTTAATTTAAAAGAAACATGCTTTTTCTTTCTTTTGAATGATGTGCATACCTATGCTCCTAAATCTCTACCTATTGCCAAACCAAACGTTGTTTTAGGGTTGAGCATCGCAAACCCAAAACCGACCGAGACCGAGAGAACTGACTGAATTGAAGGACCAGCGGTCCGGTCTCGGTCTAGTTTGGTCTGGACCGGTCTTACGTAAAACCCGACTATTATGCCTTCTTGTACCGGACCGACTGAAGGATCGGACGGGACCGGACCGAACACATTCGGTCTGGTCCTCGGTCTAAGGTTTTGGGCTAGTTCGGTCTCGGTCCGATCCGGTTTTAGTCAAAGTTTTTGGGTGTAAGACTGTAAGTGAGATCGAAGAAATCAAAGTTTAACAAATTTCTCATTATATAATGTTTTGGGTGTAAGTGAGATTGAAGAAAGTTTGTGTATCAAATTGTAATTAAGTGTTTAAATAACTACGTGTATTTTAACCGAAAAACATTTCTCATTATAATTAAGTATTTAAAACATTTCTCATTATAATTAAGTACTAGTTATAATGCCCGCGCACGCGCGGTTTTTTTTTTTTTTTTTTGAATCATATATTTTTATTTATTAAAAAACAAATAATTTAATCTTTGTTTTGTTTGATTTATGATGTTTAATTATAGTTTTTTATTATTTAAGATAATTATTTAAAAATTTTAATCCTATTATTAATTGCATCTTATCTATATTTTTTGTATTTATCTTCTACTTGTGTTATGGATAAATGTAAAATGTAACATAATAAGAAAATAATTTTTTTTTTTAATAAAAGTATTACTAAATAAAATATGGTTTAGTTTTTTTGAAATGGAAAAGTCCCTTTTGTTTTATTATATAAAAGATTTAAATAACTATGTGTATTTTAACCGAAAAACATTACTCGTTATATAAGTTTTTGAGAAAAGTTCATTTAGGGACTTGTTTTTTTGTACATACCAAGGGACAAATCCCCACCATCCATTTAGTTTGATCTAATGGTGAGGATTAACCTAAGATTAAACATGGAAACCTAAGTCCATGTCTTTTTCTTTCCTTTTTCTTTGTCTTTTTTATTATTCACTTTATTTATTTATTTATTTTTTTTTTCTTTTTTGTTGGCTCTTTTTTCCAACTAACGTTACACTTTTTTTTTTTTTTTTTTTTTTCCAATTCACGTTTTTTTTTTCTTTTTTTTTTTAAATAAGTAAAGCTTTTCTTTTTTAAATAAATTCACGATTTTTTATCATTTTATTACGTTTTCGTCCGTTTTTGTCTGTTTTCACATGATTATATACGTTTTCAGACGTTTTTTTTACCATTTTTATATGTTTTCGTCCGTTTTTTTACGTTTTCGTCTGTTTCAGACGTTTTTGTTCGTTATTATACGTTTTCGTCCGTTTTTTTTACGTTTTCGTCTGTTTTCAGACGTTTTTATCCGTTTTCGTCAGTTTTTATATATTTGCAGACATTTTTGTTCATTTTCATACATTTTCATCCATTTTTATACGTTTTTGTCCGTTTTCAGACGTTTTCGTCCATTTTTATACGTTTTTGTCCGTTTTCATACGTTTATATACGTTTTCGTCCGTTTTCATATGTTTTTACACGATTTCCTCCGTTTTTATACGTTTTCGTCCGATTTCATATGTTTACATATGTTTCCGTCTGATTTCATACGTTTTCCTCTATTATTTTATGTTTTCGTCCGTTTTTAGACGTTTTCGTCCTTTTTCCTACATATTCATCTGTTTTTTTACATTTTCGTTCATTTTCATAGGTTTTCGTCCGTTTTTCAATTTTTTTGGCCAATTTTAGACGTTTTCATACGTTTCTGAATATCACAAGTGATATTCGGTGATACTCATACGTTTTTGTCTGTTTTCATCCATTTTTGTACATTTTTGTCTGTTTTCAAACGTTTTCGTCTATTTTCATACGTTTCGGCAGTATTTATACGTTTTCAGACGTTTTTATCTGCTTTCAAACGTTTTAATCAAACTTTTTATATTATCGTCTGTTTTCAGATGTTTTCGTCTGTTTTTATATGCTTTCATCCGTTTTTATCTGTTTTCATACGTTTATAAACATTTTCGCCCGTTTTTATGTATTTTTGTCTGTTTTCAGACGCTTTCGTTTGTTTTCATACTTTTCAGTAGTTTTTATACGTTTTTGTCCGTTTTCATCAATTTTTCATACGTTTTTGTCCCTTTCCAGGCGTGTTTTTACGCTTTCATACGTATTCGTTCGTTTTCATATGTTTTCGTCCGTTTTCATACGTTTCTGAATATCACAATTGATATTCTTAATATCACAAGTGATTTTCTTTGATATTCAAAATATCACTTATGATATTAATAATATCAATTGTGATATTCAGAAACGTATAAAAACGAAAGAAAACGTATGAAAACGAACAAAAACAGAAGAAAACGTAAGAAAGTGAAAAAAACGTGAATTAAAAAAATGTGAAAATCACTTATAATATTCTGAATAACACTTGTAATTATCTGAATATCACTTTTGATATTCAGAATATCACTTGTGATTTTCATGTTACAAAACATTAGTTGAACATCACTTGTGATATTCGGAATATCACTTGTGATTTTCTGAATAATACTTGTGATTTTCTGAATATCACAAGTGATTTTTAACTAATGTTTTGTAACATGAAAATTACAAGTGATAATCTGAATATCACAAGTGATATTCAGAAAATTACAAGTGATATTCATGTTACAAAACGTTAGTTGAAAATCACGTGTGATATTTAGAATATCACTTGTGATTTTCATGTTACAAAATATTAGTTGAAAATCACTTGTGATATTCGGAATATCACTTGTACTAATATTTAGAATATCACTTGTGATTTTCTGAATATCACTTGTGAATTTCATGTTACAGAACAATTGTTGAAAATCACTTGTGATATTCAGAATATCACTTGTGATATTCAGAATATTACTTGTGATATTCAGAGTGATATTCAAAATATCACTTTTGAAAAAACGTGAATTAAAAAAAGCGTGAAATCACTTGTAATATTCTGAATATCACTTGTGATTTATATTCAGAATATCACTTTTGATATTCAGAATATCACTTGCGATATTCTGAATATCACTTGCGATTTTCATGTCACAGAACACTTGTTGAAAATCACTTGTGATATTCAGAATATCACTTGCGATATTCAGATATCACTTGCAATATTTTGAATATCACTTGCGATATTCTGAATATCACTTGTGATTTTCATGTTACAAAATTTTAAAAATCACTTGTGATATTCAGAATATCGCGAGTGATATTCAATATCACTCACGATATTCTGAATATCACAAGTGATATTCACTTGCGATATTCTGAATATCACTTGTGATTTTCATGTTACAAAATTTTAAAAATCACTTGTGATATTCAGAATATCGCGAGTGATATTCAATATCACTCACGATATTCTGAATATCACAAGTTATATTTTGATAATCACAGTATATCACTTGTGATATTCAGAAAGGTATGAAAACGTTTGAAAACATTTAAAAACGAACAAAAATGAATGAAAACGGACGAAAACGTATAAAAACGGACGAAAATGAATGAAAACAGATTGAAACCATATGAAAACGTATAAAAATGGACGAAAACGTATGAAAACGGACGAAAACATATGAAAACGGACGAAAACGTATGAAAATAGACAAAAACGTAAGAAAACGGACGTATATATATAAAAACGGACGAAAACGTATGAAAACGGGCGAACGTATGAAAAAAATTCAAAAACAGATGAAAACGTAAGAAAATGGACGAATATATATATGAAAACGGACGAAAACGGACGAAAACGGGCGAAAACATAAGAAAACAGACGAAAACGTATGAGAAAAATTCAAAAACAGATGAAAACGTAAGAAAACGGACGAAAACGTATAAAAACGGACGAAAACGTATTAAAATGGACGAAACGTATGAAAACGAGTGAAAGCGTAAGAAAATAGACGAAAACGTATGAAAACGAGCGAAAACGTAAGAAAACAGACGAAAACGTATGAAAACGGATGAAAATGTATGAAAACGAACAAAAACGTAAGAAAACTGACGAAAACGTAAAAAACCGACGAATATGTATGAAAAACGAAAAAAGCGTAAAAAAACGCAAAAAAATAATAATAATAAAAAATTGAATTATAGAAAAAACGTGAATTTAGAAAAAGAAAAAGAAAAAAAAGAAAAAAACAAATAAAAAAAGAAAGAAAAGAAAAAAAGGAAAAAAAATGAATAAATAAGATAGACAAAAAGGACAAGAAAAAGACATGGACTTAGGTTGTCTTATTAAATCTTAGGTTAATCCCCACCATTAGATCAAACTAGATGGATGGTGAGGATTTGTCCTTAGTTTGTAACAAAAACTTAGTATGTAAAATAACTCACCTCATAAGTTTTTATGTTTTTAAGCTAGATCAAAGTTTAAAAATTTTCTGTTGGTTTTATATTATAAAAGAGAGGGTGCTATATTTTGATTTCTTTGGGCAGGGTTTATGTAATTTTATTATGATTAGTGGGCGGAAACCACAAATATATTCCGAACCGACTTACTTGTTGACTATAAAAAAAATAAACGTACTCCCCAAACATATATATGCATCCCTCTCGATCAACCTCAAACAACCCTAATGGATCCAATGGACTCATCGTTGAACCATCACCATGATCCATTATCTGTTGGTTGTAAAGCTGCAAAACAGTTCCCAGATCAGGGTTAAGATAATCAATGAAGGTACCGGATATTCACTTGAAATCGTGGTATCACTTTCCAATAGAAACTATTCGACCCTATGCCTGGGTTACACGAATATCTCTATGGATAAGACCAAGTGATGTTCTTGCTTTAGGCACAAACCAAGAACCAGATGCGTATAGAAGTGTTTAGGGTTTTGTGTTTAGAGTTGTATCTTAAAACGTATATCCATGCAGAATGATGTGACCTCTATTTATAATAGAGAATACTCAAAACCCTAGCCCATGGAATTATGTATAATTAACGGTCCATTAATTATATCATAATACTTTCCATAATAGTCGGGATCAGTGGTTATCAGTGGCAACATTATCACTAGCAGTGGTAATGTTAACACTATCAGTGGTAACTATAACCCTTGCAGTGGAAACAATAACCCTTGCAGTGGTAATATTAACACATCAGTGGAAATACACTAGCAGCTGAATCTACTATTAGTAGAATCATACATCAGTGGAATCACACTATCAACAGCAGAATCAACTAGCAGCAGAATCAGCTAGCAGCAGATTCACAACACTAGCAGCAGAGTCTACTAGCAGTACCTTGATCAAGCAGTACCTTGATCAATACATAACCACTTTGAGTCAGGGGATTCAGTGACCAAATGGGTGTATACTCCATACCTCCAAACCCATTACCAGGTGTGAATAGATCCCTCAAGAGCACTAAATTTACTAACAATCCTCCCCAAATTTAGTTCTCTTCCTTTGCATGAAAAATCAAACACAAACCAAAACAAGTGCATAAATGAAAATATCCTAGAGGATTGAATTTCCACATTAGTACATATACTTTCAAATATTCGAGAATCAGGGTGTTCTAAGAATTGAACCCTTCAACCCATTTGAATACCTGATGATAAATACACACAAGTTTTCAAACACTAAAATACTCTTGACACTATAAAAGCCATGTGTCCATATCCAATTCATAAATGTTGTAAAAGCTAAAAGTCCAAAAGCTTCCTAAAGCGGCAAAACTTCAACATTTACATAGGTGGTTCATCTTTAATTCATGCTCCTGCTTAGCACTTTTTCAAAGAAAATTAACCATTAAGAAGTGAAGACTTCATCCTCCTTTCAGCAGGTAACAAGCACAACCTTGGGATGTATGTGATACATGTGCTTCAGTCCACTAAATGATCAGCTTTCCACATTGAACTCAGCTTCCAAGTTTCCTCAGAAGGGAGTTGGGTATCCTTGCATTCAGTGACTAAGTTGGACTTAAACCCATCCCTTTAGCAGACTTCAAAACCAAGTCTCTAGCCAAACCCTTCGTCAAGTGATCAGCTAAGTTTTGTTGAGATTTAACAAACACTATAGATACCACCCCATTCATGATAAGCTCACGAATCATGCTATGCCTAACACCTAAGTGTCTAGACTTCCCATTGTACATCTGGCTATAAGCCTTTGCCAATGTAGCAGCACTATCACAACAGATAGAAATAGGTGCCATAGGTTTAGACCACAATGGAATCTCAAGAAGCAAGTTTTTCAACCATTCAGCTTCTTTGCCAGCAGCAGCTAAAGCCACAAATTCAGATTTCATGGTTGAACTGGTAATGCAAGTTTGTTTCTTGGTTGCCCAAGAAATTGCACCTCCACCAAGTAGGAATACCCAGCCACTAGTAGACGAATTGTCTTCAGTGTTACTGATCCAACTTGCATCAGTGTATCCTTCTAATACTGAAGGATAACCAGTATATGAGAGACTATAATCCATAGTTCTCTTCAAATACTTAAAGACCCTTTGAATTGCTTGCCAATGATGAGCACTAGGATTACTAGTATACCTGCTCAGTTTACCCACAGCAAAAGCAATATCAGGCCTTGTACATGTCATGGCATACATCAAGCAGCCAATCACCCTAGAATACTCAAGTTGAGATACAGCTTTGCCAGTATTAGGCATTAGCTTCTCACTTGTATCCATAGGAGTACTCACTGGAGTACAATCAAAGTAATTAAATTTCTTTAACACCTTCTCAATGTAATGAGACTGTGAAATAGAAATTTTGTTACTTTCATGTTTAATCCTAATACCAAGGATAACATCTGCCTCCCCCATATCTTTCATGGAGAACTTTGATGACAAAAATTCTTTTGTAAGATCAACTTGATTTTGGTCAGTGCCAAAGATCAACATGTCATCAACATATAGACAAATGATGACTCCTTTACCAGATTCATCAAATTTGCTATATACACATTTGTCAGCTTGATTAAGTAAATAACCACTAGACAAAACCACTTCATCAAACTTTTGATGCCATTGCTTAGGTGCCTGTTTTAGTCCATAAAGAGACTTAATCAGTTTACACACCTTGTTTTCATTTCCAGGCATGATGAAGCCCTGAGGTTGGTTCATGTAAACCTCCTCATCTAAATCACCATTCAAGAAAGCTGTCTTTACATCCATCTGATGAATAATCAGATTGTGAATTGATGCCAAAGCAATTAGCAATCTTATGGTACTGATACGTGCCACTGGAGCATAAGTATCAAAATAGTCTATTCCTGACTTTTGTTTAAAGCCTTGAATAACTAATCTTGCCTTGAACTTTTCAACAGTTCCATCTACCTTTATTTTCTTTTTGAAAATCCATTTGCTACCTAAAGGTTTGCAACCAGGTGGTAGATCAGTCAACACATAAGTGTTATTGCCCATGATAGAATCCATCTCATCATTAATTGCTTCTTTCCAGAAAGCAACATCCTGGGACTTCATTGCTTCTTCAAATGTTTTGGGATCATCCTCCACAATGAAGCAATAGGAGTATTGGTCAGAGACCTCACTCCTTGTACCTTCAATTAAGTATAATTGAAACTCAGATCCAAATGACTTTGGATTCCTGACCCTATTGCTCCTTCTGAGCTCAGGTTCAGGTTGTTGTTCCACAACCTCATCAGCAGGAACCTCATCAGTAGGAACCTCATCAGCAGGAACCTCATCAGTAGGAACCTCTGAAACACCATTGTCATTGGTTCCATTTGGAATCCTTTGACTTGGTCTAGGGATAGATGAGAATCTGTTCTCATCAAAGATTGCATCCCTTGATTCAATTATTGAGTTAATTGAAACAGACTCATTAGGTTCTATAACATAAAACCTATATGCCTTGGAATGCTCAGCATATCCAACAAAGATGCATTCAATGCCTCTTTCACCCAAAGTTTTCTGCTTTGGATCAGGGAGTCTTACAACAGCCCTACAACCCCATATCCTAAGATAATTAAGGTTAGGTTTCTTTTTTAGTCCAAAGTTCATAAGGGGTAACTTTGTTCCTTTTGTTGGGAACCATATTTAATAAATAGCAAGCTGTTAACATAGCTTCACCCCAGAACCCTTGACTCAGCCCTGAATAGGACAACATGGAATTAACCATCTCCTTCAGCACCCTGTTCTTCCTTTCAGAAATACCATTTTGCTGAGGAGTATAAGGGGCAGTCGTTTCATGGATTATACCAACTGACTGAAAATACAGAGTATCCATGTACTCACCTCCCCTATCAGTCCTTAATCTTTTGATTAGAGACCCTTGTTGCAATTCAACTTCAGTTTTGAATACTTTAAATTTATCTAATGCTTCATTCTTAGTATGTAATAAATAAACATAACAAAACCTAGAAGCATCATCAATAA